>OZ010790.1:32365346-33622846 GCA_963932465.1 Maratus speciosus | reverse complement strand
TTTTTTTTTTAATTCAGAAATTTCGAATTCATACAGGAAATTCTGAATTATAAATTTTACTTTTTTAATGACGTTTCGTAATTATCTAAAGTAAAATTATTTTGAGTGTGGATTTGGAATTCCTGAATGAAAATTCAATTCCTGATATCGTCGTATATGTACGACTGTGAAGCAACTGAGTAAATAACTTCAGTCTCATTTGAGTAATATCTAACAAAGCCATTGAAATATACCATGTCCTTGGGTAAAGAGCACTTATTATAAATGTACGAGAGCCAAACCAGAGATGGTCTGATATACATCAGCGTATATTGTACGTTTTAAATTTCTTTAAACCGAAATAATTCAATTTATATAACACTTTATATTTCAAATTAGGGATTAATCACAATTTCAAATTTTAAAACAATTTAAAAAAACATTAACTTTTTTGCAAATATTAAATCAGTTTTATAACGATTTCGTTTATATTCATAAACTAAATCGATATTTATAGGTGACTGAGGAATAGTTACAGCTCTTCTCGGAATATTTACTGAAAATAAATACTTTTTAGTATTTTTGTAAAATTTAAAAATCTACAAACACAATACTTTTATAATATACATACAGAATTTTTTTGAAAACTGAAGATTTCCACTTCATGCCATTCGACATCAAGAATGCAGAGCCGTAATAACTGGAAAAGAAATTAAACTTTTAATGATATTATTCCATCATTGTACAATGATAATTGCGTATGGAATATAATTACAATATATATCTAATACTATATTGGATTGCTGCAATAGAAGTGTGTAATGAATTTTACAAGAATTTTTTATTCATGCCATTTTAATATAAAGTCTAATCCTTAACTGAAGATTTCATTGAACATCAAGTATGCAAAGATGTTATAACTCGGAAAGAAATTAAACTTTTAAAAATATTATTCTTTGTACATTGATTAATGCGTATGGAATATAATCTACGCTATACAGGGTGGTCAGAATTAAACACCTTTACTCTGACCACCCTATATATCGAATTACTCAGTGTAAAGGCTACAAAGTTTGCGGACACACTACTGTAAAAGCATTTATTTTCGCGAGCCGTAATTTTCGCGAAAATGAAGATATCGATTATTTCGCGAGCTGAAAATTTCGCGAGTTTTATATGAACAGAACCGAAAGGTTGAAAAATCCCGAAACTACCTAAATAGAACCTCTTTTGCATAAGGCATTTTAAGAAACTTCCTTTTGTCCTGACACAATGATTGAGAATATTCTTGTACCTTATTACGACAAGCAAAGAGAACTTCTCGGGCTAATTCCAAAACAACCTGGTGTAACATTGTTCGATGTTTTTAAGGCAAACCATCAAGATCTCTTTTTCTGGATGAACTAGAGAAGAGGAATATTATTCCAATTTTTGTGCTCGCTTCCTGCACAGGAGAGCTCCAGTCTTTGGACGTAAAAGCCTGTAAACGGCGAGTTCAAGTGTTTGCTCAAGAATGAGTTTATTGAGTGGTATTTATTCTAATGAGCTTAAATTGCTAGAGAAAAAAGAATCTGTGGACCTGCGAATATCACGACTAATTCACGCTTCTTGGTTTGTGCACACATTTAACGGTGTTGAATCCAAACATGAAATAATTTTGAATGGCTTCAAACAAGCTGGTATAAATATTGTAAGGAATGAGCGGCATTCTATTAGTTGCACTATTGTTTTTATTCAAGAAGCAATTGTATAGTATTCAAGAGATAGTTTTAAGTATTCAAGAAATTTTTGTACTTATATCTTATTTAAGTAACTGTAATCATTAAATTTTATATAAGTGAAAATTTTCTGATTTTTTATTATTATTTGAGGCGAAAAAAAAAATATTTCGCGAGGCTTAAATTTTCGCGATTACGATGGGCTCCCGAAAATCGCAAAAATTAAAGCCTCGCGAAAATAAACGCTTTTACAGTATTCAAGACATGGGAAACGAATAAAGGGAAAAAAGTAGTTACAGAAACACTGATAGATGGCGCTATAAAACAGAAAATTAACGGAAAAAACAAACAAAAATAATGATAGAAAAGCTAACACATGCGAAAAGAACTTTTCCCGTTTTAATTTTAATTACCCATATGGGAAGAAAGGTGAAGCTTAAACCGTCATCGTAAGTGCAATTTTGCAAAAATAAATTTTGAGTTTTTTTTTTTTTTTTTTTGGGGGGGGGGGGGGGGGGGAATTTTGAGAAAATTAATTTTAAAAACAGCAGCAGAAAGTATTTATTTAAAAAATTGTTTTGGTGATTTCGGTTCTAACGAATTTCATACATTTTTGAGAGGTATATTTGAGAGGGATTCATATTTCGGTAAAACAAGTTGTTTGATTTATAAAAAAAAAAATGCAATTAATTATAAATAAATAAATAAAAATAGAAAATAAACTCAAAAATCGCAGTGCGTAAGCTTCCGCATGGTTTTACTGATGTAATACTAATAGGCTTCAATTGTTTTTTTAATTTATTTTTTTAAACGTTCTATTGTTTATAACTAAATATACTCAATGTTTCTTTTCATTTATTAAATAAATTCTTCTAGAAAAAATTATTTTATGCGAATTTGCTACTGTATTTTTAAATGCAGATTATTTATAATTAAATGTACTAAACATGTGTTACTACTTCCATATTGTTGTTACTATTAATAATAATAATAATAATTATTATTATTATTATTTTTATTATTATCATTATCATTAATTATAAATGTTGCATTCTTTTTAATTTATATTATATGATTAGTTTATTTTAAATAAATATTAATAAATGTTTGTAGTATTTATCAAGTTATTTTTTTATTTAAATAATATTAATTGTTATTATTAATTATATTTATTATTTTGTGCATTTCAAACAATTATATATTTAAGATTTTGCATGTTTGATAATTTTTAAATTAATTTTCCTCAAAAATCTCCCCCCCCCCCCCCCAACCTTCCCTCAAAAATCTGAAAATTTATTTTTAGGTTTAAGATGGATTTTATTTTTAAGCTTTTAAAACTACGAATTTACTGTTGTGTATATAAATGGATTACGATTTAAAGTCTAAAATAGTTAATATTTCACATTAGCACATTAGTGGATGAAAATGGATGGGGGGGGGGGGGATGAGAAGGGACAATGATACGAAATTTAAATCTATCCCAAGACATTAAACATAGATAAAACAAAACAAATAACCTTTTTGTCACGATGTATAAAGACCAACCTAAAGAAAAGCACTAGTAATTTTTAAAAATTTAGTTTACAGCTAATTCAAGGTTTTTCTTTTTTATTATATGTAATAATAATACAACTATCTTCCTGGATTGGGACGACAATTATGGTTTTAAAAGCCATAAAAATTAAATGCTAAATTATTATTAAGCGCTTCATCTTTTCTTTAAGTTGTTTTTTCAAGGGATGCATTCACTGCAAAATATTTTTATACATACAATAAACAACTTTTTTTTGTACATTTTTTGCACTTTTTATGAATAACATATATTCAAAGTTTATAACTTCTTCTAGAGAAAAAACAAAACTATGCAACTGCATTTTATGACAATCTGTAAAAAAAAAAAAAAAAAAAAAAAAAAAAAAAAGGAAAAAAAAAATCTCAAATTTAATGCTATTGCAAAAATAATTTATTTGCATAAGAAATCTAACATTATATGCTATATAAAATTTAAACTAAGGTGATGATGAAGTTAAAGTTAAAAAATGCTATAAAAAGTGATAGAAAATCTTTATTAAGATTGACGATCGTTTCGTTGCACAAACGGCAACATTTTCAAAATCATTCAACGATAGAAAATATTTTCACATAATTTAAAAACAATAAACATAGTAAACAATGTCACGCGACATGATACATAATGAAAAACATTGTAAACATAAAATTAATTTAAAAGATTAGATTAGCTATTGGTGAGCGTGGATTAATTTTCAAAACAATAACATGGTAAACAATGTCACGAGACTTTTAACTTTATCTGTTTATAAGTAATTATTATACATGTGTTTATAAGGTGATGATATTAAATCAATAAAAAAAAAAATATGAAAAGTATTCTTTTTTTAGCACTGGATATGGAATATTTAAATATGTTTCATGGAGGTATAGGAGAATTCAGTTACAAATTCAGGGGACAGTTAGGAGGTATCCCCTCTCCTGCAAAAAGGATTCTGATTTTATATTTTCTCATGGTTTAGATATGTAAATTCCCCCTGCAACTGCAGCGTTTTATAAGTGCCAATGCGTTTTTATTATAAATTATATATATTTTAATAATTTTTAATATAAAAAATATTTAAAATTTGTAAAACAGTCTTTATCTTAAAAGTTAAAAAAAAAAAAAAAAAAAACAGTAGGTTTTTAGTATGGAAATGCTGGAGTTTTGTTTTATACAGCTATTTTTGAATACTTTTAAGTAGAAAATAGAAGTTTCATTATCTAAAAATGAAAAATAATTTATTCAAATCACACTTATATAACATCAGAAACGAAATAGCTGAAAACAAACATCCGAACTAGTGGAATTAGAAATGTCACCAAAAACGTATTGCCTATTTTAAAATGCGACATTAAATCATATATCATGGAGGTAAAATACTTAATATTCCAAAAAGGAAAAAAAAAAGAATAAATTGATGAAATATCTAACAGTTAGGAAGGAAATATCATTTGCGCTTCTTAGAATTGGCAACAATAGTTAAAAAGATCAGCTCGAAATAAATCTTTCGCGTACGTGTAAATATATTTTTTAATTTAAACTGTTTGGCAATGCTATTTGACTATTTGAAACGGGACGTAATTTTACTCGTATTTACTACTTCTAACACACATTAAATAATTTATTATTTTATAGTTTTCTTTCTTTTTTAAATATTCACGTGTAAAAACAATTTTTATGACGCAATTTTAAATATTTTCCTGCTTTTAAAACGTAATCATTTAATTTTAATTTGAAAGGGTTTTTTTTCTGTTTTATAATAATCATTGTTATTTATAAGAAATATTATTCTTTGCGAATTTCTTACAATTGGCAAAAATTTAAAATACCTTTTCTAAAAGATATAAAAAATATTTCTCGAAATTCTAAAATTTTGAATATAAAATGGAAATAAATCCACAAAAATGAGTCAAATAAATAAAAAATAAATGCAGTCTGCACACCGAGAGTTTCTAATGTACAAGCTTAGAGAAAATTATTCAATTTCTGTGTATAATTTTTGCTCCTATAAAACTTTTTTAATGGAAAGATTTTGGTCTACTTTAACATTAAATAACTCTTTACAAAAATCCTCTATTTAAAAACTGTCCGCTTCAGCGTACTTATTAATCTATTTTCCATAATACCACAAATTTTCATATTTTTGTATGCAGTATTTTTCTTAATATTAGCGAAGACAGACATCCGGTTACAAAAAATTCATTTACAGCGGCAGTGACAGCGTTAGTTACTTTTTTTAGAATAGAGAGATTCCAGTTAGTATTTAGTACGTCTGTTGTAGAGAAACCTTCCTGCGAGAGTAAAATTACAGTCGACCGATTGGGCGATTCTACGCAAATACGATATTTTCATCTAAGTGATGATTTAAAAAATCAAGTCGGAAGTTTTTATTTTTTGTAGCAAGACATTTGATAAAATACTTATTAGAAAAAAAAAATAGTCGTGATGTTTCATATTAAGAAATTCTACAATTCAATTATTTTCAAATTTTTATTAGACTGAGGGGACGATCACAAAGTAAGGAAATATCAATTTTGTGAAAGACATGTTTCAAATAACAAATTTAATAAAACTTCTTTCCGCAAAAATGAAGTGTTCTTCCTCTGCTATCACAATTTAACTGTTATTTCTAATAACTTAATTTCAAATTCATAAAAACTACAACTATAGTTATCATAGCAATTAGATGCACTTCTAAGCGACAAAGTAAATCTGATTCAAAGATTACGAAAAGCAAGTTTTATAATCAAAACTTTAATATACTAGGGGGCTCTGCCCCCTACGAGCTACGCTCGTCAACCCCCGTTCAGACACCGCAGACTCTAACAGCACGCTAATTTGATCGCCTTTAAAAAGATTTCGGAAGATTGAATTATAATTTGAATCTGACAATTATAATCTGACGTAATTTCCACCAAACTTTTCTTTCTCTTTTTAATATTCACGTCAAAATACTTTTCTTAGAAATGAAATATTATGATCATCTTAAAATGTCAAGTAAATGTCTCGCGCAATTTTTAAATTAAAACTGTTTTGCAATATTATTTTTTGTTCATTTTACGTAATAAGTGTAATATGACGCAAATTCTACTATTTAGGACTTCTAACGCATGTTACTGAATTTATTATTTTACAATATTCTTTCTCATTTAAAATTCACGTGTAACTATAGTTTTTATGACGTAATTTTCAATGAGTTCCTGTTTTTTATATTTTTTGTTTATAATAGTCACGTGTAAAATATTTTTTTTTTATTTGAAGCAAACATAACTGTTTGCGCTGTTTATACAGTTGGCAACAGTTAAAATTAATACAATTTTCTAAAATTTGTAAAAAATATCTCTCGAAATGCTGAAAATTTGAATTTAAAATAGAAATAAAACCTCGAGAAATTATTCAAATTAAAAAACTAACTGCAATCTGCACACCGGGAAATTCTGACGCATAAAATGTTCTAAAAATGATTAAATTCCTATGTACAGTTTTTGCTCCTATAAAACTTTTTTAATGGAATGATTTTGTCCAACTTTGGCATTAAATATCTCTTAAAATAATTCTTCGATTTGAAAACTATCTGCATCAACGTGTTTATCAAACATTTTTCTATAATACTACCGATTTTCATATTTTTGTATGCAACAGTTTTTTTAATATTAACGAAGAAAGACCTCCGGTCACAAAAAATTCAAAACCGGCGGCGGTGACAGCGGTAGTTACTTTTTTTTAGAATAGAGAGATATACTGACCATTATTACTCGTTTACATTTTCGTCAGAAAGAGTATCTGACGTCATTCGTGCCCACGCAAAAACATAAGATAAATATATAAAGCAATAAATAACACTTAATCCTTCTATATATATAAAAAAAAGTTTTGATTTGGAAATGGACCAATGAAAATCTGCGTAGATATTCCCGGCAGATCGGCATCCAATTTGAATGCTTAAGCATGGCCTTTCTTCGTTAATATAAAAAAAAAACTGCTGCATACAACAATGTGAAAATCGGTAGTATTATAGAGAAATGTTTGATAAACACGCTGATGCAGACAGTTTTCAAATCGCAGAATTATTTTAAGATATATTTAATGTCAAAGTTGGACAAAATCGATCCGTTAAAAAAGTTTTATAGGAGCAAAAACTGTACATAGGAATTTAATCATTTTTAGATCATTTTATGCGTCAGAATTTCCCGGTGTGCAGACTGCATTTAGTTTTTTTAATTTGACTCTTTTTTTGAGGTTTTATTTCTATTTTAAATTCGCATTTTCAGCATTTCGAGAGATATTTTTTACATATTTTAGAAAATTGTATTAATTTAAACTGTTGCCAACTGTATTCAAATTAAAAATTTATTTTACACATGCCTAGTATAAACAGAAAATATAAAAAGCAGGAACTCATTGAAAATTACGTCATAAAAACTATATTTACACGTGAATTTTAAAAGAGAAAGAATATTGTAAATTAATAAATTCATTAACATGCGTTAGAATTCTTAAATAGGAGAATTTACGTCACATTACGCTTATTACGTAAAATAAACAAAAAATAATATTGCAAAACAGTTTAAATTTAAAAATTGGGCTAGACATTTATTTGATATTTTAAGATGATCATAATATTTCATTTCTAACAAAAGTATTTTTACGCGAATGTTAAAAAGAGAAAGAAAAGTTTTGTGAAAATTACGTCAGATTATAATTGTCAGATTCAAATTATAATTCAATCTTCCGAAATCTTTTTAAAACCGATCAAATTAGCGTGCTGTTAGAGTCTGCGGTGTCTGAACGGGGGGTTGACGAGCGTAGCTCGTAGGGGGCAGAGCCCCCTAGTTATTTACAAAATGATTATGATAACAATAAATCTCTCTTATTGAATTCAGAAATCATTTTACTTCCTTTCTGATTAATTTATTATATCTGAATGATATTTATAGATAACAGCAAAAAAGAATCAATTTATTTTAACAATGTCACATAGTCATAAATATCCTCTTTCGTTGACTATTTAAACTTTCCACTGCCTGTAAGTCCAATCCAATAGTTCTCCGAGATGAATTTCATCTTCATTCTTCACAATTATTCAATCCAAGTGATTAAAAAGTCATGTCAAATGAAATTTATTGAGTCCCGATTTTTAGTATATACTATAAGGCCTGGACGAAGAACTCTTTGTTTCTGATTTCTTTAAAAATGCACAACCTGAATTTCTCTAGAAATTATACGATTAAAGTTTTCGCTGAAATCTACATGCAGTATGGTATAGTTTTGTGTTAAAGATGACTTTATTTCCTTACGTGCTTCATATTAGTAAGCTATACTTTTGCCGTGAACGAGGAACGTTTTCAATTGAATCTTAAATTATTTCACAAGTTTTGTACATGACATTTTCAACTTATTTTTACTGGTTTCGTTGCTGACCTTTTTTTACCTTTTGCATAAATAAATAACATTTTTATACACCCATATGCTTACAAACACGCTTTAATTTTCATGAAAATCATTGCATTTTTGTATGCAGTTTTTAAAAGTATGACATTTTTTAAATAAACAGTCTGTTATATACAGATCAGAACACGTTTTATTATTAACATCTGTCAATGTGGAGCAATCAACTTTGCAAATTTAATTTTAGCATGCAGTATGTTGAATATCCAGTAATGTAATCTGCCTTTTCTTCTTATATTTGGCCCAATATACTTTGATTCAATTAAATACATAGTTTAAAATATATTAGTGTAAGTCAATCACTAATTTCTTTTAGAAATAGTAAAGTGCAACAGAAATATTTTTCTACTAGTTTTTAAAAATAACAGAACAATTCTCTCATCATTTTCGCCTATTTGCATAGAATCATCAGATTATTTATACCTATTTGCTAATAAGTTTTTTTTTTTTTAAGTGTATCCAAAGCGGAAGCCGCCTACGAAAATTTACAGGAAAGTGACGTCTCTGTAGAGGAAGAAGAGAGAGGGAGGTGCCGAAGGGGTTATTATGGACATTGGCCACATTGCCATCGTCGTACCCGTCCACGATCTGAGGAGGAGCAAGAAAACCTAGTAGAAAGTAACGTCTCTGCAGGGGAACAAGAGAGAAAGGATTGCCGAAGAGGTTATTCTGGAGTATGGCCACATTGTCACCGTCGTCCTAGGAGAGGAAAAGTTGTGCCCTAAATCCAGAAAAAACCTATCAGCATATATCTGGTTCAATAGAAAGTCATGAATTCGAAAAAAAAAAAATCTCAATGGCATGAATTATTCAAATCCGTAACAAAATTGTTTAATTTACTGAATAAACATTTTTGAAAACATGAATTTGAGATTATTTTTCTACGTCTTTTAACAAAGACAAACCAAAATAATTAAATTGATTTAATACTTTATGTTTCTAAAGATGAATTATGACAGTTTCAAATAAAAAAATACTAAATTAAAAAAATAATAATGATTTTTGCAATCATTAATTCAATTTTAGAATGGTTCTATCATTCAAAATTCATAAACTAATTCATATTTACAAGGACCTGCGGGATATTTACACCTCTTCGCAGATCGTTTTATGAAAGAAAAATATTTCCTATTTTATAGGAATAGAAAATATACAAACATGGTGATATACAGTGATGTACGTAAAAAAAGACAGTGGGTATACGCTCAAAACAGAGGGTATACCTTAGAGTGTATATACAATAGTTTTTTGAGTAACAGAGGGTATACGGTGTTCCTGAAAAAAATCCAGAAGGTATACGGCGTATACCTCCGTATACCCTCCACTACATCCTTGGTGATATATAATATTAATACAATAAATTTTCAGGACTGAACATATCTTCTCCATGCATTTGAAGATCAAGAGTTCAGAGCAGTCATAAAATGGAAAATAAATTAACCGCTTGAAAATATTATCTCTTTGAATAATAATTAAACCTTATTTAATATAATCTAAAGTATATATAAATCACGCTACATTGTGTTACTGATAATCGTTGTATTAAATGAATTTTACAAGAAATTTAGGTACTTTTCCATTATCCCGCCAGCCAATTTTACATAAATGCCAAATATCAACAAAGTATGGGATTTAATAGCAAAAGTGCATGGTTGTGATGTTATATTCGCTTTACGTCAAATGCGTTGTTCTTGTTTGTTA
Source organism: Maratus speciosus (assembly GCA_963932465.1). NCBI lineage: Eukaryota > Metazoa > Arthropoda > Arachnida > Araneae > Salticidae > Maratus > Maratus speciosus. Next base: position 33,612,448 of record OZ010790.1, on the reverse strand, counting down.
TTTCATCAAGGGATTTTTCATTAAATGTTTATCGGTGTTCTTAATGATATTATACATATTTATTACTTATTTCAGTATATAAATTTTCAATTACTTATTTATACAGGAATGATATCATTATATAAAACAAAAAGCATTTTTTAAAAGTTGCGAAGCACGATTAAGTACAATAGTTTCATCTGACATCACAAACATTTATCCACTAGCGAAGCGGGAAGGATAAATATTTAAATAAATAAATAGCGAAGATTTTTTTTCATTATTATAGTGTACATTTTATTGCTTAAAGTTACTGATACTTGACACTTTATTGAAAGAGATTTTTCGAAATTTGTTGTATCTTTGTGAGATCCCAATGGTAACATTCTATAATTTGTTTATTGGTGCTATATTTTGGCAATAGTTATTATTTATGGAAATAGTCGACGGGATAATGTGCCGAATTTTTTTTTATTAATTTTACTTTAATGAAAATTTGGGCTAACTTCTTGTAGTCTTTCAAATATTAGGATTGTTGATAAGTGCATAATACTTGCATCAACTTCCGCTATGGCAACCACCTGTAACTTCTAGATGTTAACTTAACTCGTAACATTAATTGCATGTCAACAAAGCTAAACACGTATTACGCGCAAAAGAATTTTACAGTAATACTTCCCGTTTGTTCAGCAAATTATTTTTTATTATTAAAATATTCATATTCATAAAAGAATGGTTGTTATAAGTGGTGAATAACATACATTAATATATGAAAGAAATGCTAAAATGTTATGCTTACATATCTATATATGCTAAATAAAAGTGGACCAGTGAAATCACAATGTGACTGAAAGATAAAAATAAATTAGAAAAAAAAATGTGGACAATGAAAAAAAAAAAATCTTTAGTTATTTATTGAAAAAGTAAGCCAGTTCTAAAAATCGATATTTGCATACCTTTAATCGAAACTGTACAGTTCCCAAATGCTAAGTATTTCAGCTTTTAAATAGTGAATCAAGCAAGTTTAATAAATGGGTCAAATTTGTGGTTGCCATTAAACTCATTTAGGAAACTTGCTTGATTCTTTATTTAAAAGCTGGAATAGATGGTATATATTTTACTAGCTGTTACTCATGACGTCGTTCTCGTAACATTAAAAGAAGAATAAATGCATTAAAAATGAAAAAACAACGCATAAAGAATTCTACAATAGAGTGTACTTTACTGGGCATAAGTATTTTCTATGTATATATAAAAAACGTTCTACTATGTACAACGCGCTTTCACATTTACAATGTTAGAAATTGAAAAGATCGACTTGTTCAAGTCTAGGCGATTCGACTTGAGGAAACTTTTCATTATTTCTTTTTTAGAGTTCCGTACTTAAAAAGTAAAAACGGAACTATTATAAGATCACTCATGTGTCTGTCTGTCTGTTTGTCACAGCCATTTTACTCGTAAACTATGGAACGTGGAAAGTTCAAATTGGGGGAAGTAATAAAGACTCACATATTTCCGGAATATTGAAAATTTACAAATATTTTTAGTAAAAATGTAGAGGGGATAATTAAGTTACTTGAAAAAAAATCTTTTCTTTGTACATCGTGTGGGGTATCGCGTGAAAGCCTTTGTAACGCAGAACTAAAAAATACATATATTTTAATTTAAAGTACTACTATATTTTCAGAGATACATTGAAAAAATGTAGCGCTAAAATATGCCCCTCCCCCCCCCCCGCCATCTATTTCCGAATCTACTGAAACTAAAATTATGAAAAAGATAGAGGTAGTAGAATTTAAGTTAAACCTTTCGGGAAAATTATAGCGATTACCTTGGGTCACATAGTTTTTAGAAAAACGCCTTTTTAAATAGACATTCCGAATTTTCACCAGAAAGTTTTAAAGTTAGTTTCTTATTTTTGCTTAAGAAGATGATTGATTTTCCATAAATAATATAAATAAAAATTACCAGTTAAATTTTTGTGATATGAATTCAATTTTTCTAACAAAAATCTGCCAGATGCGGGAACACTGGTGGCTAGTGACATACATCTGCTAACAGCGGCAGAGCGCAAGGGGTTAAATATAAATTACTTTTATAGTCAGTATTGAATTAAGTTCATCGTAGGCAGATTAGGATAAGATAAAAAAAATAATTATACAGAATAGCAATATTTGATATTATTTAGGCTTGATATATCTTTAAACTTTTATGTTACATTTACCCATTCATACTTTTCTAGTATATGCAGCTATACCCAACCCTATGTTGTATAGTTTTTCACAAAGACTTATTATTGTTTTAGTAACGATTATTTAAAATAATACAGTTAATAAATCATATATTTATTGTACGGAGCCATCTGATGGCGAGTAATAGGTACTCGCACTTGACCGTTTATTTCTACTTCTTTACTCTTGCACTGCGCGAATTTTTCGACACGTTTGAAATTCGTTTCAGTAAAAAAATTTTAAGTTTCTATAAACATAGCAAATTTATTTATCACTAGCAAAATTCGTGGTTTTGCTCGAGTAATAGTTAAAATATGCCAAACGGTATTTGTATGTCTAATTTTTATAGGAAGAAATTATACTGGTAAGATTAGTTTAAAAATTACTAATTAAAGACAGTTTGATTAGGGTAACTCCGGGAGAGTCGCCGCATACGGGATAGATGCCGCACCCCTTCTATTTCTTGTAATTATCGATAGATGATCGTCAAACGCACAGTATAGGTGCGCAATGAGATTATTTTAACCAGTGTATAGCGTGAATCCCATTTCAATGTTTACTTGTAGAAGTAAAATCCTTAATTTGAGGTAAGTGCATGATTTCACTGCCCAAACTTTTAAACACGTTATGTTTAAATACTTTTCATACACTAATTACTAAATGCATGCATGATTTCGAAGCCAAAACTAAGTGTAGCGTTTGTATAGAGTACTGTGCGTATGATTACGCCATTCCCCTTAGCGATTGCAGATAACTGTGATGGTTGACGTCTGCATAATGCAAAATGGGATACATGCCACACTGCTATTCCGGTATACTTGCATCAGTTTTTTTTTTTTTTTTTTTTTTTTTTTTTTGTACGGGATGATTAAGTGTTATTAACTTTTCCTTTTCTTTCTGCACAGACTAACCCTGTTAGACATGTTATCAAGTTTACTAAAACCAAAATAGAAAAAGGGAAAAATAAAAAGTAAGAAGGGCAAGAAAGATGCAAATCAAGATGATAATAATGAAAAATTGGATTACGTGTAACGCAGACGTTCTTTGCAAACTACTCACAAAGAGGAAGTGTAATTGACTTCGTTGCATCATGTGTTTAAATGTAGTTCATAAAGACTACTTTTTCTGTAGATTGATGTCGATCTCTTAACCCATTCGGGACCATAGGTGCATAAAAGCACCTTCATAAAGAGCTTACAGTAAAAAAAGTAATATTTCCTTTTTTAATTAGAGCATTTTCAAGATTATTCAAGTAAAGGTTACTTCTTTTAAAATAATTAAAAACCGGAATGTTACTAGCATCGTTCATATTTGACGCAAACCTATGTTTCAAATCAAATTACGAAACATTTTCTATTTTTTTATTTCCCTCAACTGGACTTTCTGCTTAATCTTTCGTAATCGGGATTATTCAAATGATTTTTTATAGAATACACTCTGTTACCAGGGACTTCGTTCAAGTAACATTAAAAGAGAGATAAATTTATTAATTAAGGAAAGAATTTCACTCCCAGTAATTAAAAACGTATATAATTAATCATCTCTTTAACACAATTTGTAGGAAGCAATGTGTAACTTCTTATTTACATGTACATTGATATAGATCACTCATAAAAAAGCGAAATGTTGTGCCAGATAATATAAACAATTGCGAAAGCGATGGAAAAAGAAGGGTTATGTAGAATCGGGGGAATCGACGAATCTTTTTTTCGTAAAATGGAAAAACAGCGCTGGGAGAATTTTACTATAACAATGTATTTTATGTGGTATTCGGTGCGTAATTTGTACATATATTATTTTGCATGTTATATGACTTTACAATATTCCATTATAACAAAAATATTTAAAAAAGCTATTTTTTAAAATAACAAAATATTTTTTATCATTTTAAAACTAAAAGATATATGGAATTAATTGTTGTTGTTGAACAACTATTTACAAACGTGTCTGCAATATACTTCGAGCTGACGAGCTTTAATTTCAATACAGGCAGAGAGAAAATGATTTTACTTTGACGCAATCATATTAAACCTTTATAGTCCAAGAGCCGACAGCACAAAAACCTATGTCATCAAGCACAAGATAAAAACCTTTATTTTATGGAAGAGTAGAAGTAGGGGAATCTAATGATCCATGTTTGCCGGAAATGAAGTGTTGCATAAGTCATAAATTAATACCACCAGTGGTTGACTCGTAGGTTTATCATTGTGTTTGTCATACAACAATCCTCCATGTTTTCATAACTTTGTTTGTAGGACAAACACAATGATAAACCTACGAGCCAACCACTGGTGGTATTAATTTATGACATGTACCACTTCACTTCCGACAGACATGGATCATTAGATTCCCCTACTTCTACTCTCCCTTAAAATAAAGGTATTTTTCTTTTTTCTTGTGCGTGATAACATAGGTTTTTGGGCTGTCGGCTCTTGGACTATTAGGTTTCATTGACGCAAATGCAATTCGCTTTTAAAAATACTAGGGGATCGAACCCGAGCTCCTCGGGTTACAGAATATAGGTAAAAACCATTTTTTTTTTTTTTTTTTTTTTTTTTTTTTTTTTTTTTTTACATGTAATATATATTTTAGATTGTCCACTAACATCAAAAAGAATTTTTATCTGAAAAATATCAATTATGCAATCAAATAAAGTTTTAAATTTTATTAAAAGCGATACTTTCACATGTCAGCGCATGCCAAGAGTTATTAGCCCAAGATTTTACGACTTACGGCAGTTTTTCCGATCATTTCAGTGCTTTAAGCACGTGGTTCAATCACATGTCTGTTAAATTGTTTTCTTATTTACATTATTTTATTAATTTTTCTATAGAGGAAGTTTTAATTTTGTTATGCAAGATTAGACGGAAACAAATGCTGAACTTTTTACATGTTTTTAAGGGAGATTAATCTTTCGTAATCGAGCTACACGGGATAGATAAATTTAAAAATAATTCATGCTTGAAAATCTATATATTTTATGCTATCCTAGGTGGCACAGAAATCGCGCTTATTTGTTAATTGTTTAATGGCAACACCTGAATGTAACGCATCTCATTGGCTACTGTGTAATATTTTTAAAAAGGGAATAACAATAAATAAAAAAAAAAGTTTAATTAATAACTATAGAACAAAACAATTTATATAATTAAAAAAATAAAATAAAAGTAAATAAACAATTTATTAATAAATAAACAACAACATTCGGGCTACCATATCAAGCAAAATAACGACACTTTGGCGCCAGTTAACTACCCCTGTGCGTATATGACATTGGCGTCAGAAAAAAGTCGCACCAACGTAGTGCGTATATGACACCTGTGCCGTCTTTTATTCATCTAATTTAAAATACAACAAATAAATAAATAAATGAAGGTACTTTTCCAGTATAGGTACTTGGCGAAATAGAGAAAAGGTCCATGGCGAGAAAAGAAATTTGGCAACGTATTTTCTGGTAACCTATTTCATCAAAATATTTTTTTCGAATAATACTACATAAAAGTTGTTATGATCGCAAAAAGTTCGTACTTTCATATTAGCTGGGCGCAATTATCGCCAATAGCATTTTTTAACTCGCCAGCAGCATTTTTTATTTTTCGAGGTGTAGATTAAAACATTGCTTTGATGTTGAAATTAAATGGTTTATGGTATTTATTCTTTTCTTTTCTTTTTCCTTTTTTAAAGATTTTTTTAAACTGAAATTCGTGAATTTGAAATGTTTCAGTTTTAAATTAAAGTTATCCATTTTAAAATGAGTGAAAGGGTTATATTTTAACTTAATATTTCATATTTCTTTAGAAATATGAAAAAATAGGACGGGTACTATGTTTGACGATTTATCACCTGTGCCCGACTTACATAAAAATACCGAGTTCTTGATTTCTCTATCAGAATCTTCCAATTTGGCGAAGGATTGAGCAAGTAATTTAAATTATGAATAAAAGTAACACGATATAATGCCTAGCATTCCATTTAAGGGAGACCAAACTGGTCGCCACGGGCAACTAATTATTTTAAAAACCGTAATAACTCAGTCAATTAAAATACAATTTTCAAACACATTGCATTTGAAAGTAGATTTTTTTCTCTATTTGACGGTGTAAAAATTGAAAATGGCTTTGAATTGGAAACTTAAAACATCGCTGACATAGCACGCATTGTAATTTCAATTTTTTTTTCAGTTTTTATGAGAAAACGGCAACAAAAGCTACAGTAATATATTATTTTCTTTACTCGGGGATTATTTTCCCTCTAAACCCCCCATGACTTTCAACAGAAATGGCGGACTTCCGTTGCCACAATTACAAAAAATGTATTAAAAACTACAAAAAAATTAATATCTCAAAATTAAATTGAGATACAGCTTTCAAACAAATTGCATTTAAAAGAGCATTTTTTTCCTTATACAACGGTGTAAAAATTTAAAATGTGCGATGTTTAGAAGTTTAAAAATTTGCAGTAAAGAAAATTGCAAAACCGAAATTTCATTTCAAATTTCAAAGTGTTGCCATTCGCAGAATGACGTATGCGTTACGCACAGATATGTTTGTCCTTTATAATATAGATATTAATTTTTATTTATATTTCCTGAAATGAGGCAGCATAAAAAATTAACACTCGTCAAAATTTATCTTTCCGGGTAATCTTGTTAACTTTTTTAGTTTTTAAGAATGAAAATAATTATTTCCCGCTAATTAGGATATTTTCGACACTGATAATTTTACGTTTCATATTATTTACATTTACTTATCCATTTATTTTTCAAAAGTTTTATTTTTTTTTATTTAAAATTAAAAATTATATCTTTATGTTAACCGCGCGCAGACGATAAACCGTCAAGTATTGATAACAATTTTCTTTAAATAATAAGAACAAGTATCATAACCCAAAACCATTTTATTTCAACATCAAAGTGCATTAATTTTATTTTCGATATATGACGTCATTTCCGCCTGTTTTCGTACTTACTCAAATTTATCCATCGTGTATTATTAAGATATATTTGTGAATTTCTTTTTTATTTCCAGTATGATGCCATATTCATCTTTTTTTAATTATAATTATTTTTTATTGTATTGTCCTTTTTCACATGAAAATCTTTCAGTTGAAAATTAACTGTTTAAAATAAATTATTATTCGGGGTTTTGATTTTCTTGGCAGCGATAAAGAAAAATTGTCAATTTTTATGGAAAAATGTCAATTGATTCCCTATGAAAATAATGCTCTTTTGAATTTTCAAGAAAAATATTTGAATAAAATAGATAAAACATAGCCTATGTTTATTTCTGGGTTAAAATCCATCTGTAGGCAAAGATATAAAGACATCAGTTCTGACGTTCTTTTGACTCAAACATTCCCACACACACCCAATTGCACATTTATAGTATTTTTTAGATGAAATACAGTTGCTAGGGGACTGATAAAAAATAAAGAAAAAAGGAAATATGTAAATTTCAAATAAGTAAATTTATAAAACAAAATGTTTCATATTATTGGAACACATGTGTAAAATTACCACAAAAGTTGTACAAGTAATTTTAAAAATCTGACACATGTACTGACAAAATTTCCACTGAGTAGGAATAATTTAAGACTCTTAATAGGTAATTTCAGCATCCATAATTTACCACTTAAATCCATTTATCAAATGAACTATTTTATTTCAAGGAATGAAATTTTGAAAATCGACTTAATTGCCATAGAAAAGGGTTATGGCGCAAAATAAAATGTCCTGTATGTTCCGTCCGAATTAATCAAATATAACCAAAAAGTATACTGCTAAATCCGGGTACTTCACCATCATGTTGATTTAACAATTTACCAGCAAATCGGATGTTTCATGCGGCAAACTTTTCGTTTCTTCACAGTAAGCCTTCACTGACGTTTCGGAACTTAAGTGAAATACAGTTGCTAGGTAATTCATAAAACAAAAAGAAAAAGAGAGAAATATGTGCATTTTAAATAAGTAAATCTATAAAACAAAATGCTTGATATTATTGGAACACATGTATAAAATTCCATCAAAAGTTATGCACCTAATTTTAAAAATCTGACAAATGTATTGACAAAATTTCAAAATAATAGCAATAATTTAGACACTTATTCGGTATTTTTATCATCCATAATTAACCTTTTAAATCCATTAATCAAATGAGCCATTTTTATTCAACAAATGAAAATTTCAATATCGTCTGAATTACCATAAAAAATTATTATAGCACAAAATAAAATTATCTATATTTTCTGAACGAATGAACAGAAACCATACAGCTACATTCAGGTACCTCGCCAAATGCCTACTTAATTTCAAGCTAATCGGATTATTTTTTAGTAGTTACATACATATTGAGATGAAGCCCCTATGTTGACTCCTATGCCATATAGCACTTTTTTGATAGTATTGCTAATATCTGTGATACGTGTAATACACTTGATATTGCGATATGCTCATCGTGCAATGCATGTTGTTACCAGTATTTAGTGCATCCTTTACTATATTTGAGAACGTAATCTAGTAATCTGACGCTGCTACTAAAAACCCTTATTTATAATGTAGTGCCTTGTAGTACTCTTTATGTAGTACTCTTAATTACAGTGTAGTACAATGTTTCCGGATAAATTAATTTATATTTCAATTTCTTCAATCTGTGTGACAATCACAACCAACCGAACTAATCGGATTCAAGTAACACAGACAATATCTATATTAATTAATGCATTTTGTGAAATTCTACTATATTTTGATGTAAAACTTAAATCTATGCCGTGCCAAAAATAATCTGCTTCGTTACTTTCAACCCCATAACAATAAAAGTCACGTGATCATTACGTTTGTAGAGCGTATTGGGAATGGGCATAAAATCCTAATATTAACATCAAATAGTTTACATGGAAATGAGAGTAACTTTTCCAATTTAATGAGTTACTCAAGAGAATTCATAGTTTACACTACATTTTTGAAAACATTTCCGCTATGGACTGTAACAGTCTGATTTGTTTTTACAATGCATTCGCTTCAAATACTTTACACAGAAATGAGCGTAACGATTCCGGTTTATTCAGTAACTCAAGAGAATTAATAGTTTACACAGCATTTTTGGAAAAGTTTCCGCTATGGACTGTAAAGGTTCACATTTTTTTTACGGTTTACAATCAACCATATGTATGTTTCAAGACTAATAAAGAAAAAAGGAATACGTTCAGTCTGAGAGATAGACTTAGGAGTGGTAAATCTAAAATCGATAATGGCGCTTAAATGGGGTAATGAAAAATTTACCTTTTTCCTGAAATTGAATTAAAAAATTTAATTATAACTTTCTCACATTATATCTTAGGACATTTTTAATACTGTTTGTTTTAAGAATATCTTTTGAATGATATGTCTAAAGATTCCCCCTACATATGGAGTTTGAAATTTAAAAGCTGGGACTACAGATGTGGTATCACGTTGCCCTAAATTTTTATAACAAATAATGTCCTCTCAAATTCATTGAACAACTGTTTACAATAAATAAGCACAAAATCTTTCCCAATGGTGCACAAAATACGAACTTTAATAAACTAAGATTTAAAATCTACGTTTCGAGCAGTTTCTACAATCGCTTCAGGAAAATATGATGGTAAAATGGCTCAAAGCTCAGAGACGAAAGCTTCCTGTGCAAGAGATAATTAGTCGAAACTTGACCAATTATATGAATACAAAAATGTAGTGTTGCCATCCAGTGAAAATAAATAATTATTAATTAATTTATAAATATAATAAAATAATATATATATATAATATAGTGGAAATAAATAATTATTTATTTTCACGGGATGGCATGGCATGTATTCAAATTATTTGTCAAGTTTCAACTAATTATCTCTTGCGCAGGAAGCTTTCGTCTCTGAACTTTGAGCCATTTTACCATCATATTTTCCTGAAGACGGCTGTAGAAATAGCTCGAAACATAGATTTTAAATGTTAGTTTATTAAAGTTCGAATTTAGTGCACCATTGAGCAAGATTGTGTGTTTATTTATTATATTTTATGCTGCAATTGTCCAATATGCGTTAACTGTTTGCAAGTTTTCTGTAAATCCGACAAATTTTCGAGATAGAGAAACTGGTGACTCTTTCGGTGGTCCTTGTACATAGACACACACACACGTATATATATGTGTGTGCACATATATACTTACTAGTTGAACTGTACATTATGTTCTTTGCAAAACTAGTTTTGCTTCATCTTAAGATGATTACCAAATACATTAACAAAAATACGCAAATACGCTTTAGTTTCTCTGTTCTTGCGTATTTATAAAAACATGACCACTTCCGTTTTCATAATTTTCAAACATTATTCTTTATCAAAATATTAATAGTTTACGAAAGTTTTCTATGTTAAAAGTCAAACAATATTAATTTAAAATACATATTTTCCAAAATATTTATTCAGTAATTGAACTATATTGTTACAGCTTTCAAGAATTCATGCCAATGAAATTAAATATTTTCTTTTCTTTTTAGAATTCACAATTTTTCATTGAGCCAGATGCAAGCTTATCCTTTGTTTGATTTTTTTGTAGCTTTATGTTTTTTAGAACAATGTGGCCAACTTCCAACTTCATCACCCCGGCAACTGATTCTTCGTTGTTGCTCGGCAGAAACGTCAATTTCCACTACATTTTCTTGCTCTTCCACAGATCTCGGGCGACGACGACGATGGCAATGTGGCCATGTCCCAGTTTCACTTGCCCTGCACCTCATTCTTCTTTGCCCCTCCGCTGAGACATCACTTTCCACTAGATTTTCTTGCTCCTCCGCAGATCGCGGACGACGACGACGATGGCAATGTGGCCATGTCCCAGTTTCACTTGCCCGGCACCTCATTCTTCTTTGCCCCTCCGCTGAGACATCCCTTTCTACTAGATTTTCTTGCTCCTCCGCAGATCGCGGACGACGACGACGATGGCAATGTGGCCATGTCCCAGTTTCACTTGCCCTACACCTCATTCTTCTTTGCCCCTCCGCTGAGACATCACTTTCCACTAGATTTTCTTGCTCCTCCGCAGATCGCTGACGACGACGACGATGGCAATGTGGCCATGTCCCAGTTTCACTTGCCCTGCACCTCATTCTTCTTTGCCCCTCCGCTGAGACATCACTTTCTACTAGATTTTTTTGCTCCTCCGCAGATCGCGGACGACGACGACGATGGCAATGTGGCCATGTCCCAGTTTCACTTGCCCTGCACCTCATTCTTCTTTGCCCCTCCGCTGAGACATCACTTTCCACTAGATTTTCTTGCTCCTCCACAGATCGCGAACGACGACGACGATGGCAATGTGGCCATGTCCCAGTTTCACTTGCCCTGCACCTCATTCTTCTTTGACTTTCCGCTGTGACATCACTTTCCTGTAAATTTTCGTAGGCTTCCGCCTTGGATATCCTTTAAAAGAATATTAAAATAAGTGAAATTGAAATATAATATTAAACGATATCTTAACAACAACTGTCTTATTGCATCGCTGTTGGGATATTGTAAAAAGAGTAAAGCAATAGGCCATTTCTTATAAATTTACTTCGTTTAATATTTAAAACATAAACACATTTATAAAATAAACCTCATAGATCTTTATTAAAATAGCTAGAACAGGTTTGGAATAATGAAAAAAAAGTAAGTTTCCAAAATTATTTCATTTAATGTTACTAGAATTTGCACTAAATAAATGTACAATTTTGATTAGAAATGTGTGAAGCTCCACTTTTAGAGTTAGCTTCGATTTTTAACAAACAACTAAAAGTTTTTGAAAATTGTTTAAAATTTTATTAGTCACATACTTATTTCAGAAATTATTATTTTTTAAATATATAGAGTTGTAAACTTAACGATTTAGCGCTCGTTACATATTAATAAATACTATTCACTATTTACAAAACTTATTCTTGTCCGGGTATGATTATTATAAACAAAATATTGAATAATTGCGCAGCAGTTGCACGTTTCTTTCTACAAAACTACAGGCGACGTCACATGGAAAGAAAAGAAACAAAAAAGAGAAACGTTTTCGAATTTGAAAATAAATAACAATTATCTCATTCTTGTAAAAGTACTCGCAATTCAGTTTTAAAGTTATAAAAAAGTATTCCATTTAAAATATTTTCTAAATGAACACATTGGAAGTAGATATATTATTTAAAATATTAAATGAGAAAAAATGGATTTTACTCAAAAATGGATTTTACTCGAATAAAAATATAATAATTATATTTTACATCTAACAATCTACTTAAAAATATCATATTTTTTATCCTATATTAATGCTGAAGTATTAAAACTCAAGCCACAGCCTCATTAATGACGAAATCTTCTCGAAATTAACTTCAAAATTTTCAACTTTTAAAGAAATTCATCAAGCTATGCCATGTGAAGGAAACATATACCGGGTGTCCCAAAAAGGACTGACGGATTTTAAAATTCAATAACTTCCAAACGGTGACAGATATTAAAAACATTCTTGCAGGAGGGTTATGCATAAAGTCAAAAGTTTTTTTTACAGTGATTTTCGATTTTAGTTCGAATTACAAACAATAGATGGTGCTGCGATCAATAGAGGCTAAATTCAGGGTCGATTTTTGGTACTTCGTGGCCCGGATAATACATTTCCATCTCCTTTTTCTGCATGGAACAGAAAGGACCAAAAATCGAGCCTGTATTTAGCGACTATTGCTTACAGCGCCATCTATTGTTTGTAATTCGAACTAAAATCGAAAATCACTGTAACAAAACTTTTGACTTTATGCATAACCCTCCTGCAAGAATTTTTTTAATATCTGTCACCGTTTGGAAGTTATTGAATTTTAAAATCAGTCAGTCCTTTTTGGGACACCTGGTATATTACAAATTATTTCGCTGCTGAGCAACTGTACCCGAGCGGTTAAGGTACTTGGCTCATAACAAAAAGGTAGCAGGTTGGTCTCCATGGTCAGCAGCTTTTATTTTATCTCCATTTTCTTCAATTGCGTATTTTTAACCTCCTGTAACGGAGAAAAAAAGAAACGCAGATTCTTCCAAATAACGAAAATACTCCGGTAGCATTGCTGCAAACAACAGTACAATTTCCGTGATTTGAAAAAAGTATTTCTGAGAGTATACCTTATATTCACCACTTGACTTTAAAGCATCATAATAAAAACTTTTTGCAAAATTCTTTTAACCCTTTATCTACTGACTGTACTTATAAGTACCACTCACTTTAAACTTTCACCCCATAGTGAATATTACTAATATTCTAATATTAGTTTGCAAAAACACTGTTTTAACTCCACTTTATGCGGATACATGGCAGCTGGTAGTTCTAGGTTTGTTATTTTTGCGAGGAAGGGGGCTATCTTTGAAACAGTCGATGTGTTTTATGTCGACATTTTGTACAGATTGTCACGCTCGTCTTTTTATTGCTGCAAACATAGTAAATGATATAAAATAAGTGTTGGATTTTTTTATGTGTTGATTATGAATTTAGAATACAATTTGACTAGCTATTTTAGATGAACGGTGTATGTATTTGATTTAACAGTTGAATTACTCGGTGGTACTTACAAGTACCGCCAATACACTGGGTATAGAAGAAAACTTCTTGTTTACTTTTCGTCTGTGTAGTTATCCATCGTTTTAATCTACTTTAAAATGTAATTATTAAAATGTAGTGCAGTAATAATTTTACTACTGTTTCTTTTCTGTTTCATCATTATTTTTTTTTAGGAAATCGAAAAAGTTGGTCACCGGCTTTTTATTTTGCTATGCTAGAAATGGCATATGTATTCATATATTGCATACATGGAGAAGCGAGAGACTCCCTGGAAGATAGACGTCGCATAACTAAGACTGCTAACAAGATCAAAACCTAAAAAAAAAAAAAAAAAAAAAAAAAAAAAAAAAAAAAAAAAAAATCTTTTAAACCTTTTCAGGGGCAAAGGATTTTCAATGCTAAAGTGTTGAAATAAGTGATTGGCACCGGACTTTGCCAAAAAATTTATTTGTAAATAAGAAAAAAGATTTCACATACATGAAGTCATTCCCACGTAATCGAGATAAATATTTTCTGTTTTCAGTAAACTTACAGATCGTATTAAAGAACATTTGAGAGATTTGAAATACAACCGGCCAACAACAGCCTCGTCAAGACTTAACGAGAAGCAGAATATACAAATTAATTTCGAAAACACAAAAAAATATATGCCCCTTAAAAAATTATCATGATTTAATTATCCGTGAATCAATAGAAATTATTACTAAAGAAAATACTGTTTATCCTACACCATACCCAAAATGTGGCTCAGTTTGCTTAAAGAATCATAAAACACGTAATATTCCACTTCCTTCTATATCCATATTTTTATTTTCCCAATGTTTTCCGCATCTAAAAATTGACTTTCACTTTCACTCCTTTTGACTCCAACTACGTGAAATTTGAAAATAAGACTATTATCTGACGAAGGCTATGTATATAGTTGAAAGTACTAAGGATATTAAAGTGATTTAACACCTTTTTATATATCTTTCATCTTATAAGTTATTTGCACATATTGTAATTTTAAGCTTAACTTTTTAAAGGTGAATTTAGCATTCTATTTATTTATTTGCTGATCTATTGGATTGTTTGGAAATTAAAGATGGTTTTAATATACGATGTAAATACGCTCATGTAAATTGGAGTATTTCTGGTTTTGCTATAGCATCTTTTTAATAAGTGCTCTTTTCCTAATGTACAGCCGTGGGGAAAAGGTAAACACCTCTAATAGGAGTAACTCTTCAACAAATTATAAGAAGCAAGTTACTGGTACCAAACGATTAGAAGTAAACTCTACTTTGAAATGAATCGGTAATTTCAAAACGACATGAGTCACAGAATCAGAACTTTTCAGAAATTAAAAAAAAAAAAAAACTGTATTATTCACAAGTAAACGAATTTTTATGGACTTTTTGGACTGATTATAGAGTTTGGGCTTCAAAGTTTTAAAATATCGAATACTTTTTATAATTTATTAATCTCTCTATTCTAAAAAAAAAGTAACTACCGCTGTCACCGCCGCCGCCGCCGGTTTTGAATTTTTTGTGACTGGAGGTCTTTCTTCGTTAATATTAAGTAAAATAATGCATACAAAAATATGAAAATCGGTGGTTTTATACAGAAATGTTTGATAAACACGCTGAAGCAGACAGTTTTCAAATCGAAGAATTATTTTAAGAGATATTTAATGCTAAAGTTGGACAAAATCGTTCCACTAAAAAAGTTTTATAGCAGCAAAAACTATACATGGCAGTGTAATCATTTTTAGATCATTTTATGCGTTAGAATTTGCCGGAGTGCAGATTGTATTACTTTTTTTTATTTTGACTCATTTTTTGAGGTTTTATTTCTATTTTAAATTCAAATTTTCAGCATTTCTAGAGATATTTTTTACAGATTTTAGAAAGTGATATTAATTTAAACTGTTGCCAACTGTATAAACAGCGGAAGCAATAATGTTTGCTTAAAAAAAAAAAAAAATATTTATACGCGTAAATAAATTAAAAATTTATTTACACGTGACTATTATAAACAAAAAAAAACATTTGGAATTAAAATTAAATTAATTATGTACAAAAAGCAGGAACTTATTAAAAATTACGTCATAAAAACTATAATTACGCGTGAATTTTAAGAGAGAAAGGAATTTGTAAAATAATAAATTTATTAACATGCGTTAGAAGTCTTAAATAGGTGAAATTACGTCATATTTACGTCACATTACAGTTATTACATAAAATGAACACAAAATAATATTGCAAAACAGTATAAATTTAGAAATTGCGCTAGAAATTTATTTGATATTTTGAGAGGATACTTTTTAACTATTTTTGTTAGGAAAGCGCAAAAAACATTTCTAACAAAAGTATTTTCACGTGAATATTTAAAAGAGAAAGAATAGCTTGGTAAAAATTACGTCAGATTAAAAACGATTAATTTAAAATGTCTCATTTAAAAGAACTTTCTTTTGCTTTGTTAAAAAATACCAGGAGACAAAGACTCTGTTTACTTAATTCTTTTTATATTAGCTTATTTTGAAATGTTGTTACACGTGTCTACGTCATCAAGTTATTTTTATTTCAACGTTTTATTTATATTTTTATTAATGTTGTACTAATTTATTTGTTCTTTCGTTATTTAAAATAAAAATTATGTCAATTTGTATAATTTGGCGATTTATATAATTTGGCAAAATTGGTCGACGGGATAATCAAGTAGTACCGCAGCGGATTTTGCGTTAAAATTCCCCAATCAAAGAGAAATGAATAGAAATTCGTTTATAGGGAGATCGCCACTATTTTTTAAATTATAATTCAATCTTTCGAAATCTTTTTTAAAGTCGATCAAATTAGCGTGCATTTAGAGTCTGCGGTGTCTGGACGGGGGTTGGCGAGCGTAGCTCGTAGGGGGCCGAGCCCCCTAGTAATAAAAAGAAAAATAACAGAAAAACTTTCCTGACTTATGTTGTTTTAGCAAGAAACGAAGGTAGGTGATATTTAATTTGAACAAGACAGTCATATTGAACATATTTGAAATCAAAATTTTTGAAGATAACATTTATACAGGAACATTTATATGTTTAATATGATTTTGGTGCGTAATGATGTTCTTCATCATTCTCAACTGCATTATCTTCAACATTGGCAGCTGGTCAGCTAAATATGTTTTGATAAAATGCCTACTTCCCATCATTCAATTAAATTTCCGTAAAATGTGAGTTAAATTTACCCAGGTTATATGCTTTACTAACCAGAAAATTTATTTGATGTATTATTATACATTTAAAATCAAGTTTTTCTATTAAATCTATTTGAATTAATTTCTGTAGTAAATATCTGGTTCGAAACGTGCTTAACCTGGGTCAATTTAACTCGCATTTTACGAAAGTTTAAGGGAAAGTTGGCAAGTAGGTAAAATGGCATATGCTCTTCAAGAATGCTATCCTGATCTCGTTTTAAATCGTCTAATTTTTTTAAGTTAATTGACGCTTTCGATGGAAGTGACACAGGGGTTGAAAGTTTTTTCATCAAGATAAATGAATCTTTAACGGATCCATCAATAAATTCCTCAGTTATGATAGTGCCTTTTGTATCAGAATCATAGTGAAATTTCTTGTACATGGAGGGAGTAAATGTTTTCCTTTGGCCCTTTTGGAATACTTTTTACGAACGACTCTGTTGACAAACATGTTTTTTTTTTATATAAAGTTAGCCGCCATTTCTTGAAGTCCAAAATATCTTTAGTTTTCGAATCTTTAACTGTAAATGTTGAACCAGAGTTCGAAACCAAATCAATGAATACTTCTGGGACGTAGATACGATCATGATTTCGCACATTATTTTTAATGACTCCAAAATCGCGGTCATGTGGTAAAAATAAATAACCACGTACAGGAAAATACTCATTTTTTTTTTTTTTTCAAATCGTCTAAAGTCCGTCAAAGCCAACATAAATCTCAATATAGAGTTGATTTTATTTTGCCCAGGGTAACCATCGAAAACCAATAGAAGATGCTCAATACGTGGTCCGATATTATTTTCAATATAATGCAATAACAAAGGAGGAAACCTCATTTGCACCTTTGTAAGCAATGCCTTCATGATACATGTAAAATATAGATTTATCTGTTTTAAGATCTTTTATACTAAAATAATGGACCCATAGTCGCCGTAAATAAAAAATGTTTTGTAATCGTATGTGTGGTAGTGGTAGATTTTGCATAAAATCGAATGTTAAGGGTGCAACGTCATCTGGCATTGCATGCAAAAACCACGTAAGTCGTTGCCTTATGTCGTTTAAGTAAAGAACTAAAATTAGAACGTATCGTTTAAAGAGGAAGGAATGCATTAACTTATGTGGTTATTACCCATATCACGGCTGTACCTTTAAGGGAGCATTTTCAACAAAACAAATATATTTGGAAAAAACTTGACTCTGTGGGCTTTGAAATGACCGAATCAAATGTATATAAAATTTGCTTAAAGGGCCATCTACAAATCCAAACTAGCCCAAACGTTGGCTAATTTGGGTGTTGTAATTGAAAAAACAATGTATTTTAAATCTTCGGTTTAAACTATGCCCAGATACGAAATTTCAATGCATTTTGGTGATAAGTTTTTGAATTATAAACACTCAAAATTTGGAGCAATTAATGTTAAATTACATTTCTTATTTTATTAATATATCCTGGAATTATAATCATACATTTCTATTTTTTTAAGTTTATAATACTTAAAAAAAAAGCAATTTAACAAATTACAACGACCATTTGGAAAATGATTTTTTCAAAGACTAAAATTTAAGATATAAAAAATCGTACGGAGTTGGTCATACATTACGTACGCCATGAATTAAACATTAACATTCCCGGACCCACCATGAACAAATTTTAAAAGAAATTTCAGTTTTACAATTTTCGGTACTGTAAATATTTAAACTTCTACGGAGCTGGTCATACATTACGTACGCCATGGATTAAACATTAATATTCCTGGACCAATTTGAAATAAAATTTCATTCTTAAACTTCTAAACATTCCACAATATTACTTTTTACACCGTCGTATAGAGAAAAAAATGTTCTTTTAAATGCAATTTGTTTGAAAGCTGTATCTCAATTTGTTTCTGAGCTATTAATTTTTTTTTGTAGTTTTTATTACTTTTTTGTCACAGTGGTAACAGCCAGTGGCCCGAAGCCCGAGCCCGGCCCGGCCCGCGGTCCGGGCTCGGGCCTATTTTAATTCACGGCACTCGGGCCTGGCCGGGCCTAGTCACTATTCTTGACGGGCCGGGCTCGGGCCTTACTTTTTTCCTGAAGGTTCGGGCCGGGTCTAACTTATTTTTTCTGCACACACCCGGGTACTGATTTCATTCCTAATCTTCGTGGCCCAAAATTTTCATTCCTAGTTTTCACCCACCCCGTATGAAAATTATTGTCTCGTAATAGCCTGGTCCATTCAAAGTTGAGTAAAATTAGGCTTGACACAAATTTTTTGTCAAAAAATGAATACATTTTTAAATCGCCATTATTTTACAATTAAACATTCAAATTCATTCTTTTTAAAGAGTAGTAGATTTCTGCACTTATTAAAATATATTGAAATTAAAATATAGTAAAATGTGTAAAAAAGAACCTGTCTATGACGGTAATCTTGTTTTAAACTGAAAAACGTTTTGATCCATGCAAAATTAATATACTACTTAATACAACGGAAGAAAATTATAAAAATTAATAACAAACAAAATGAATATACTACGTAAGAAAATAATATATAATACATTTACAAGAAGGAAACTTGTCTATAACGCATTTTTTTTTTTTTTTTTTTTTTTTTTTTTTTTTTTTTTTTTTTTTTGCAATTCAGTCTTAGATTTTACTGTATAGCATTTTTCAGATATTTAACACTTCAATACATGGAATATGGATTAACAATATTAATGATAACTGAAGCATTTACATACAAGAAATATAAATTTGTTAAAAAAATAAATATCGCACCCTGCAAGAAATATATTTCTATAAAAGTGAAGCTTATAAACATGAAAAGAAAAGATAAATATTTTTGGCTTGATCTCCTCGTACGAGAAAAACTTTTAACCAAATCGACATAAAAATCAATCGGGCCGGGCTCGGGCCGAACTTTTAGTTTTTAACCGGGCCGGGCCGAGATTTTGACTTTTTTTCGGGCCGGGCTCGGGCCGAACTTTCAATTTTTTTACACGGGCCGGGCCGGGTCAATATTTTTTTTGTACGGCCGGTCCGGATTTTTTTTTCTCTGAGTCGGGCCGGGCCCGTGCCTGGAAATGTCGGCCCATGCAGACCTCTAACATAAGTACCCATCTCTGTTGAAAGTAAAGGGAAAATACAGATAATTGTATAGACCAATCAGAAAACGAATAAAATGCGGATTCAACTAATAAAACGCTTGAGATATGTTTTTGATTTCCTACCCTGACAGAGGACAATAACCATTTTCCCAAATGGTTAATAAATACATTGAATTTGTAATTTTTTAAATTTTATAACATGAATTATGAAATTAATACTCAAAAAGAATTATGATTTGCAATTTACAATTTTTTTGTAGGATTTATATTTATTTTGTGCTGCTTTCTGCGAATCCAAAATTTAAAAATTTTCTTCCAAATAGTTTTTAAATTATGCTTAATAAACATCAAAATGCGGGTATAAGAGGCCGTCTACGATGTGCAGAAAAGCATAATTTGAAAAAAAAAAATATTTTACTCATAAGAAACAAATGGGGTGGCAATAGTCGAAAAATATTACGGTAGTGAAATGGCCATACTGGCAAGAAACAATACATTAATAGTAGTAATTAGCTATTCTATGGCATTTCAACAATCTAGTACCGAGCTTCAATTTGAATACAGCATCTAAAATACACTGCTCAAAACAATTAAAGGATATTTGAAGTTTTATATAAAATAAAGATATAAACGAAATTTTTTTGGCTGAAAATAGTAGAAGAGAATCACAAATGCAAATTTTTCTGGTTTTCAAACTGTGGAGTATGCAAATTTTGAGTTCGACGTCAAAAACGTCGCTTCAGCGGCAGCGAAAGAAATTTGACTTTCAACTGGATAAAAGAGAATGAAGAAAAGGATGATCGGCATTCAGTGATTGCTTTGTTTCGATGAGTACGATGTCTCAGGGAAGTCATTTGACAGATTCAGAAGCTTTGAGAATTGTTGGTTGGTTAGAAGGGGGCCAAACTCAAGCCGAAGTAGCGCAAGCCATTGGAGTGTCACAAAGTGTCATTTCCAGGATCTGGAACCGTTTTTTGGAGAGTGGATGTGCAAGCCGAAGACCAGGGCAAGGTCGTAGACGGGCAACAACGCCCAATGAAGATCGGTATTTAGCGTTAACAGCTCGGAGACACCGAACTATGAACGCTACTCTTCTCCAACAACACCTTCGCTCGGCTACAGGCACCACGATTTCAACTCAGACTGTCCGAAACCGGCTCCATGCTGTAGGTCTGTATGCTCGCCGACCGATGGTATGTGTTAGATTAACATCAAGGCATCGTCGCGACCGCAGGGAGTGGGCAACCGAGCATGTCAACTGGAGGAGAAATGAATGGAGCAATATTCTGTTTTCTGACGAGTCCCGTTTTTCTGTGCATCCGGATAATAGGCGTATTTTCATCTGTAGGGACCGTGGCAGTAGGAATAATCCTGCGTTCGTGCACGAAAGTGTCAGATTTGGCGGTGGAGGAGTGTTGGTGTATGGTGGCAGGGCCGAAACTAGGGGGGGGGGGGCAGAGGGGGCACGTGCCCCGGGCGCCGCTTTAACAGGAGGTGAAGGGGGCGCCAAAATGAAGATTTTGTTTGACGTTTGACACAAGAATGTATATATATATATATATATATATGTATATATATATATATTATGAAATTTTTATAAAAATGTCTCGCAGCTGGAAAATTTAAAAGGAAAACTAAACCAAATGCATTAAACTTTACAAATAGATAAAAAGATTCATTACAATACAAAATTTCAAAGTATCATGCCTATGCGTTTGCTTTCTATCTTTTAAATCACATCCTGTGAGGAGAATCCGAGGGAGAATCATTACCGTTTTTCAAGGTCAGTCTCTATTGTGGGACACCCTACTGCCCACTACGGATAACTACCAAAGGAGAAGTGACCCCTCAGTCTAGATAAAAAAATTCCACGAAAGCTGTTTGTTTTTTTTCTGCTGAACAGTGTTGAGCTTCCTTTCTTTCTTTTTTTTTTTTTTTTTTTTTTTTTTTTTTCCCCGTCTTGCCATGGGCGCTGACTGCCCAGGACAACGGGAAGGGGAATGCACAGAGTAAAATTCTTAGTAAAACCTTTCTTTTTTAGATATCGACCTCGTTTAGACTATGCAAAAAAAAAAGTTTAAAAATATTAAAATGCAATTCTTTTCAATAACTTTTCAAAGATTTTAATGGATCAATGTTTGACAAAGCTGATTACGTAGTTCAGTTTTATATATTTTAAATTTAAAAATAAGTTGTCTGTTAGATATTTAGTAAAATTCTTTTTTGTAAATTTACTTTGTGGTGGAGGGGGGGGGGGGCGCCAAAATCCATGTTTGCCCCGGGCGCCAAAAAGGCTAGTTTCGGCCCTGTATGGTGGCATCTCCATTGACGGGCGCACTGACCTCTACATCATTCGAGATGGAGCTCTAACTGGTCGCCGATATAGGGATGAGATCCTCAGACCTATTGTAGTCCCTTACACTGCAGCAATCGGAGATAACTTCATTTTAATGGACGATAACTGCAGGCCACATCGTGCAAACCTGGTGGAGGATTTCCTTTTCGAGGAAGGAATCGTTCAAATGGAATGGCCAGCGTGTTCTCCAGACATGAATCCAATCGAGCACGTTTGGGACGCTCTAGGAAGACGAGTTTCTGGCCGCCAACAACCCCCACAAACTCTCCAAGAACTGGAAAGAGCTCTTCTGGAAGAGTGGGGCAGAATACCCCAACTCGTCATTAATAGCCTCATTGAGTCCATGCCTCAAAGGTGTTCAACGTTGCTGGCCGCCCGTGGAAACCATACCCCCTACTGAAAATGATTTTCTTTGAAGAAAACACCTTTTCTTATTCTTTTTTTCTCATATGCACAAATTGTGTTTTTTTTCCTTTAGTACACAAATGCGCAATAAAATGCATTTTTTTTCTGCCAAACATGTGTAATTTATTCTCATATAACCTACTATGTCTGTCGACCATGTATCAATCAGCTAAACAGTTTACCAGATACAAAATCCACCTAAAACTGCAATATCCTTTAATTGTTTTGAGCAGTGTAGTATGCTCATTTTACAATAATTAATTTCTCTGAAACCAAGCGTATGAATTTACTGAAAATATGTATTTAGGCTAATTGAAGGGCGTAGAATTTATTTATGGTGTGAAACTTGGGTATTGATATTGAAGAAATCAAACTTTAGATGTGTTTTAATACGTAGATATCCCATAAGCAAATTTTATATACATAATTTAAAAGCAGACGATACGTCCAATCGTTTGGTGCCAGTAACTTTCTTCTACAATAATTTACTGCAGAGTTAGAAGGGAGTGTTTACATTTCTTTTACAAGACTGTACTTGTATTGTTTCACGGCTTTGATAAGTACGAGTAGATTAGGATTTTTAAACATGAGCATATGAAGTTAATGTGTATTTCAGATTTATAAGTTTTATATTCTAAGTTTGCGCTTCTTTTGTTATTTTTGACCGCGCCGTAATAAATATTTTTAAAAGCTAAGTAAGTAGGCTGATTTTTAAACAGAGATTAATTTTTCTAATGGATAATCTGAGATAACTCCTCAATAAAATACTGGAATAATGATAACACAAGTGAGAGCGATGTTAACTCATTTGCGACCCAGACACATATATACGTCCATTGCAGGGATTTTCATGTTACTCAGAAATTTCGAAATGTCATCGGAAATTACGAAAGTAAATTTTAGGTAGATTTTGTATGAAATATAATATTATCTACAACTTTCATATTGACAAGTTTTTGATAGGTCCAATTCGTACCGCAAAAAAGGGGGCGGGGTGCTTGAATATAAAAAATCTTTAACTTCGTCAAATCATAAAATCCGCGTGAATTTATTATATATCTTCTTAATATTATCTACAACTTTTATATTGACATGTTTTTGATAAGACCAATTCTTACAGCAAAAACAAATTAAAAATATATAGCGGTTGAAGAAAAAAATCATCGCATTAAGGGTGTACTCAAATCTAAACTGCTTATTTTGTGACTCATTTTTAAATTCCTTTTTGCTCCGAAACGCATCCAACTGGTAGGTTTTCTTATTCAGAAACTTTATAATGTACCGTAATGGGCGATTTTTTGATAGAGGCAGAATATATTTCAAAAAATGATGTCAAAGTAGGCATTTTGACACGAATTTCCCGAAGCGATTGTGTTGGAAACGAAAAATATTGTCCTACTGAGAATATAATTGTTTCTAAGTCAAGTTCTAAGTAATTGAACGAAAAAAAATTAATAATAACAGGTCGCTTATAAATTTCTTCAAAAACCACGCCAGCAAGTTTAAATTTTTTTTTCTTTTTTAAAATGAATCTCAAAATGTGTCAGAAAATTTCGAGTTGTTGAGCATGGAAAAGTATTTTTTTTTTTTTTTTTGTTTTGGAAAACCGCCTTAACCTGACTCTGAAAAAAACAGTTCTTATATAAAAATAAAATTAAAAACTCGTCAAATGCGGCCAGATAAAATTTTCAAATTTATCTCTAACCGTGATTTAGTTTTTGTTGTTGAAATTAGTACTTAACATCCAAATCTACCTGCGCCTGTAGGCCGAGCCGGCAAGGATTTTTTTTTACTTTATGCGTTTATGAAATGTCTGTCATGAAATAAAGCAAAATTATAAATCTGAATTTGTGGTATAAATTCGAAATTTCTGAATTAAAAAGAAACTTTTGAAATACACGCTTCAAATGTAAAAGAGTCAAGCTAAGCCCGGTTATGCCAAGTTATAATGGGAATGACTTGTAATGTTAGAAAGAATAATTCAATTTAAATATATCCCCCCCCCCCCCCACACACACACACAAAAAAAAAAAAAAAAAAAGAGAGAGAGAGAGAGATAAAGACTGCATAGATATAAAAGAGATAAAAAGAATTTTTTGTATAGAAATACCCTCTAAAAAATAAATGTGTAAATTATTCGCTTTTACATATACGTATAGGTCTAAATTTGTAAAATTACGCCTTTCTCAGAAACTTTACATTCTCGTCGTTAAAATTTACCTGAATGTATGTGTGTTTATTGGCTTAATGGATGTGTGTAACATGTTTTTTAATTAATTATCCCTTCAGAAACTCAAACAAGTGTGTAAAAGGTCGAAAATTTTACTGATTTTCGCGAATTGGTGCCCTAATGCAATTTACAAATTTTGCATATTACACAAATATCTGTGTATTTTGCATATTACACCGAAATATATGTACGAATTTTACACAGCTATATGAGTAAGAACAGAATATTGTATAGGATTAAACGTAACAATATTACACAGAAATATATGTAATAACGGAATATTACACCGAAATAAATGTACTTCTCTGAACACAATAAATTTCGATGCTTAGATTGTGTAATAGTAGCTGAATGGTCAAGTTAATGGCTTAGAAAGGCATAGATGGTGCGTTCAAATCCCGTTTCGGTAAGTATTGCTTGTTTACTGTAGATTGAATTAAATAAAGTATATTTCATGTATCTTTCAAAACTTGTGACTGAAATTGATAGAAGACAAAATATGGAAAATGTTTCCGTATTTTTCAGAATTTATTCAGAACAGATTCTATTCATAATTTATGACTATACTATTTTAGATCTTTAAAAAAAACATATAATTCAAAAATATAAAAAAATATAATTTCAGGTGAAAAATAAAAAATATAATTTCAGAAATTAATCTAAATTAATATAAATTAATATAAAATATAATATAAAAAATATAATTTCAGAAATTAATCTACAAAAATATAATTTCAGGTGATCCTACTTTTTGTAAATTAAGGTAACACTATTTTGTAGTCGAAAAATTAATCTGTTGGAAAGAGATCAAGCACACCAAGCACGCGTGTTCGTTTTTCATGTAAATTTGTTTTGCGACCATAAAAATATTTAGTTCAAAATTTACATCCCAAACTTTAAGGTTATGTACTATGTACACAAAATCCATCGCTTTTGTATATTACACAGATACAGTATCTATACTCATGTGCAATTTACACGTTAAATTGTGCATTTCTGAGTTATCCGATAAAATTTTGTACTCTTAAGCCGCTTAATGTGCTATTAAAATACGCAGGAAAATGTGTATTTTGAAGTTGATATACCAGGGCGTGCATTTGGCAATTTACACAGCTTTTTACACATACAGTCAAATCATTTTTTTTGTATCATCAGCATAACTCTTTTCATGTGTAAATTTATGAATTTATCTTTTAGAGTGTATAAGTTTATTCTGAGAATTTCACACGAAGGGAAAAGAAACAATCTTAGATATTGAAGTTATTTGAAGGGTGGCCATAGTTTATAACAGTTTTATAACGGGATTTTTTTTTACTTTCATAATTTAAAAAGAATTACATATTTTAAAAATTAATAATGTTATTGCAGTGATTTATCATCTTCTTAAAATATGATAAGAGTTTTAAATGCGAAAATGGCCAGAATTACGTGAGCTACAGCTCCTATATTTGAAAATGTCCTGAAATTTCGTAGACGTTTGGCCACCTTAGTTATCTGTCTACTTTAGTACAATATTAAACGATTACTTTGCAAACAGAAAACAAACAAACAACTGTACATCACGGGGAATGGAATAATAAACTTTAAGGAAAATACTTACTCCACAAGATTGACATCGTCATCTTGTAATCCTTTTAAAAACAATAAAATGGAAATTAGATATGAAGAGCAATTAAAAAATGAATTACACAACAATAAAACATTTAGTATTAAAACTATAAAAATCAATACCAGCATACAGTATCATTTTCTTTTCGCTTGTATTATCGTAAATTTCACGAATCAGTTAGACAGCAACTAAAAATGTAACCAAAAATCGGAAAATGATTATTTAAAAATTCTCCAGTTTTCCTGTTCTTTTGGTAGAAAATTCCCAAATACAATCAAGATTTACTATAAGTTCCAGTCATTCTCATAACGAAATGTTTAAATTTAAGAAAAAGATCTTTTGGCTTATAACCGATTTTCACAAATACCCAGACATAATTGATAAAAACAAAATGTTAAATTATAATTCGATAAGGAATGTTCGTTTTGGCAAAATATTAGAAATATTGTTTCTTAGGGAAAATATTACTTAATTCAATATTGACTGATTGACATGATGTTATATTAAATACATACGACAGTTAGAAACCAAAAAATATTTAAAATAATGTTTTTAAAGTTCATTAAAATTCTACACCGAGCAGGTAATCTCGATTTTAATGTAACAGAACCTATGGGTTGGATCAAGTGGAGATTCGTTACCTTTTCTTCTGTCGATCGGGTTCGAATCAGAATGACTTTAACTTATTTCGTTATGAATTTTCTTTGCCGATTTCAAAACAAAATTATCCATATTCCTGCTCAATGCTCTAAAATACGCCATCTAGTAAAATTTTGGCTGTAAGTCACTGTTAGAGTATGGGATACTGATTTTACCCACCTGTCGGAGGGCAACTAAAAAAATTTCTGTATGCCACGACTATATTTCGCGAGTGACCATCTTAAAAAACTCCATCTGTAAGGTGTTGATACGTCCCGAAATTTTGCTTTTCTACCACAAACTACTTTGGTTGAGAGTTGGCGGCAGACATTCGAAAACATCCTCAATAGTATACACATACTTTCTGAAATTAATAATCCATCAAAATTTCACCTGTTAGGTTGTCATGGATCATAAGAGATAGCCTGTTCTCTTCAGAGGGGCAGGAGAACAAATTGAAAAAATATGTACTATCCTACACTTATATTTTTAGAGTAAAAGCTTGATAGATCCTTGAGTTTTGGAAATTCGTGGTAGATTCGGGGTCAGAAAGGAAAATTTTATTGAATAAAATATTTCATTCCGCGAGTCCATATTCTGAGATTCACCGTCCTGAAAAATTTCATCTGTCAGGCCTTTATTGGTTAAGAATAACTGCGGTGGTTGAACTGAAAAAAGCCCTCCGTATCCGCGAGTTGGATGATTCATGTTCGACATATTTCATGTGTCCAATCTCGTACGATGGATTTAACGAAATAACACTCGCGATTTTTTCTTCTCAATCAGAACCGGAATAACCAAAATCAAACTAGCGTATGAATTGGTTGAATACGTGGTTCTTTATGAAGAAAATAACAAAGTAAGTCATGCGAACTGACCCGCCCAATCAAGACTGGAATAATCTGAACCGAACTACAGATCGTTCTTTCAAACTAAAACTGATTCATGTATCGAGGTAATTTATTAAAATTAGTCTATTCCATAAGTTCAATTTGATAAGAAGGAATTGATTCACGTGACCTGCACTGTACAATAAGAATCAGCTATAGAAAGGCAAACAGGTAAACGGAAGTAGTATGGTTCATCTTAAAACAATCCTATTGAGTCCGATACTTTTGGTGGAATAATTCATTTGAACCTGTTCGTTCTAATTCAGCTCATCTCTACCTTATTACACTGATGTTTCTTTATTGAGTGTTACATATGACAACAGCTTATTTTTAATAACATTTATATTAAATTCAATTGTTACCAATATCTCTTATGTTGGATGCGCAGTAGACGATCCTCTAGTAATATTTTTGACGTGTTCATGTAAAAAAAAAAAAAAAATACACACTATAAGATAATTATTTTAAAAATGTTAAGTAGTACAGTGTAACTTTAGCAACATATTGAAATTTCGCAAAGATTTCCTAATATTTTACAAAATTAGGCCACGGCTTGGTTTTTAATAATTTTTTCACTACTTTAATCCATTTTTCGCCTTTACTAAATGCATGACTAGTGAAACTAGTGAAGCAATTTTTTTTTTTTTGCGATATTACAGGTAATTAAAATAAGTTATAAGAATAATAAGAATCATATTTGTGTTCGCGTATGATAACAATTTCTGAAAATTTTAGATACTTGCTGTTACTTGTATTTAATTCACGTTGGCGTCAAAAACCAAGTTAACAACACCATTGGTGTTGAAATTAGTCGATATATTTAATGACTTTTAATGTTTTTTTAATCACTTTTAGGAATTGTGACCTTAAGTTTTAACATTTACATCACTCTTAAGGAAAATAATTTTTACCATAAAATTCTTGAAATTGTGCTAACAAATAACTAAAAAAAATTTGTTACATTGTAAAACAAACGGAGAAAAAAAAACTAAATTTTTGATAATTGAAATTATTCCAATGACGCATTAACAAAGCTTAAAGAGATGCAAAATTTCATAAAACTAAACTCTTCTTCCACCCTTCTAAAAATATTTGATTTTCATATCAAAAATAAAATTTCACGACTCACCTTCTGGATCTGCAGTAGTCAGTGCTATAGTGACGAAGAAAACGCATATGACAAAAAAGACTTTCATGTTTGCTCGACAATCAACTGCAATTAGAATGTATAATACATTAAATCTATTTATTTGCATCGTTTTTAGTCTTTATATGCACTTTTATATCTATCTAATTTTTAATACCATATAATGAGTAGTACTGAGTCTATTATACAGAATATCCCAAAAATACTTACCTCGATTTTTATTCCTTAAATATCCATCATAGCCGTATATTATAAAGTACAAAGCTACGTAAACTTAAATTTAAAAAATCAAAATACCCGACTGCGTAAAAAACGAACTAATTAATTATTTCTCATCAATGTGAAACTATTTTTTATATTACTTACCTATATTTTTTATTTACTTGGATTGATGACTTTTAAGTTGTGTTTAATTGTTAGTTTTTATCTATAAACACTGTTTTAATGAGGCCTATACATATCTATGAAGGTTAGAGTAGCAGTAAAGCTAGAGATCCTATCTACACAAGTTTCGGGTTGTGTAATATTTAAACGGAGCTTCTGACAGTAAAATAGTCAATGAAACATCGTCTTCATTTTGAAAGACCTATCCAATGATATGCCACTCAATAGGGTGCGTAAAAAGATTTTCGTCTCTACACCCATTTTGTATTTTACGGCCGCCATTTCGACTTTATAAAAACAAAACCTAGCCTATAACCATCGGATGGCTAAGACGAATCGATAGAGACATCATTCATTAAAATCCGTCGAGCCGTTGGGATGTTTCGAGGGTATAAAGAAATCCACATACCCAGATACGCGTGAAACACATAACCCTTCTTGGTAGTCGGGTAAAAAGGTACAGAACTTTATAAATTGATTTGCATTTTCAGGGGATTAAATTTGAAGAAATAAAAAATTTAAATTTCTATACAGACCCGTACAAAAAATTTCCTAATGTTAGATGAAGAATACTAATAATATTTTGCGGTGTCAAATTGATTCTCTGCTGCTACACTCTTCCATCACTGCATGATGTAAAATGTGCCCCGTACAATAATAAGGTCATGTACAAAATTTTGGCATTTTATCATATAATGAGATATGTTTAAGCAAACTTGGTGAGGGATCAATCATAAGTTAAAATGTAAATGCTTACAACAAGAGTGCAGATGACACGACGCAGAAACGCATCATAAGCAAATAAAATGTGGTTCTTATCTTTACTTTTATTTAAAAATTCAAATTTAACAAAACTATGCTTCCTGAAAAATACTTTAAAATTTTACATGTTGAATTACAGAATAAAATTTGGAAATGGTACTGCAGTGAACATTAAAACAACTCTTAGAAATGTCTACCTCTGGTGGCGTCATCGCAACAGACGCGTCATTGCATGAGAAAGTTGTTTGTGTTCTGCCATTGGCCAATAGCATCGCTTATGTAAGTGTAACGCGCGCAGCTGGATAATCTAAGGCTCCTACCTCGACCAACAACATACAAGGCCAGTTTACGACGTTTAACCCTTTGAGGGGCAAGCAATTGGGTTTATGTAATGCTGAATTCCCACCGGAAATTAAGAAAAAATTTATTTCAAAATAAGGAAAAGCAATTTTTTAACACTAGAACGCCCGGAAATTTTACTCAAGTTTCATAAAAATATTTCACACCAGAATTTTTATTTAAAATTATTTGACTGATTTATTTAACGTAAAACTGCGTTTTTAAAATTTAACTTATTTTTGGAAAGAATTTCTGGTTACAATTGACATTTAATCATATGGCCGGAGTTGAATCGACTCCTTCCGGGCGTTCTAGTGTTTAACTGTATTCCTCCAAAGTTATAAAAGTAAAACGTAATTAAATGTTTCCGGTACAAATCTTAATTAAACTTACTTTATTAAACTTAATTAAATTACGCGATGGGGTTCTTCAAAGGGTTAAAACGTCACACGGAGTGGATTATCTTTACACGGTGATTGGTACAAAGCGGCGTGCCCCTCGGTTTGTTCCTGTCGCCGTTTGAAGATGATCCACTCCGTGCCACGACATTTCTAGCCGCGTGAGTAAGAATCGCGGATTGGTCTCGTAAGTGGGAAATAAAATGCTTAACGAGTCAATCTGTATTATAGTATCCTTAGGGCAGTCTCAGCGAATATTAAATAATTCACATTTCTGCTACATTTTGAGAGTGTAATTAACCTGTGCAGACAGTATGCTTTGTAATATTTGGGTAAAGCTATTATTTCTATACAGTTTAGATATTTTTATATCAACAAATAGCACAATTATTATATACTTAATCAATCTTTGTTTTCTTTCATAATTTTCGAATGACCCCTGAAACGTGATCTTCCCACATCATTTTTCCCCTTTGCGAACTCACATCCCCAGGCATAAAAAATAGTTTAAGTCAGCATTTATGTATTTTCATATCTCTGTGACATTTTATGATAAAATGCTGAAATTTTGTACATGACCTTATTAGTGTATGAGACACATTTTACTCATTGGGACATTTTTTGTAAGGGGCCGCATAAAAATTTAAATGTTGTATAACTTCAAATTAAACCCATTGAAATTGTAATCGGTTTCATAAAACCTTGTCCGCTTTTTACGCAACTTTTTAAATTATAATATATATCTATGAACAATATTTAAGGATTAAAAGCCGAGATCAATGTTTATGGAACACCCAGTATATTCTCGTTCAAATAAAAATAACGTAAATACTAATGAAAAAAGAAATACAAAATGCACTTCTTGTAATTCGATAAACAGCTATTTCGCGATTAGGTATGCTACCGCCAAACTTTTAAGGTAAGTTTAGTTCCCAATGAGTTCAAAGTGACCACATTTAGGTTACATTCCAGTGTAAAGCAAAGTAGACATACAAAAAGAAATTTTATGATGTATGCTTGAATATATATATTTTTAATTTAACTTTATATACTCTAAACCAAATTCAGAATTTAAGTAAATATTTCTAACAACTATCCTTATTGTTTAATTTACTAATCACTGTATTGCATTTTATAATTCAATGTAGTTCAATGTAATTTACTTTTCCGAATTGTAAACAGTATAAGAATATTAACATAATTTTTTCTCAATAAAAAACTAAAAATTCAGAAAGCAAAATGTAAAAAATTATCTAATTTAAAATATTCTTGGATTTTAGATTGGTTTTCATCTGTCTCATTGATTTATCAATTGAAGAGCTAAGTGGAAGAACATGTTAAGTAACAAAAATTACATCTGAAGAAATTTGAAGTGAAAGTTTTTGCTGTAAATTTTAATGATTTATTTTATGTTTGATGCCATGTGTTTAAAATATTAGCAGGTATGGTACTAAACTCTCTCAGAATAACTTATTCATATTTAATTCTCAAATATTAAAAATTATTAATATTATTGACATTATTAAATATTAAAATATTAAATATTAATGAATAATGTCTTAAATCTTCAAGACTAAATAGAATCTTAGTATTTGATCTTCACCATGTTATAGGATACCTCATAACGCTTTCATCCAAAAGATAAAATTTTCTTTTTAGAAAATGTAGCATAACGTGTTCATCCACTCAGCTCTTCAATTATAAAGAGTCAAAAGGTAAAAGAAAACGTAATACTATACCTGCTGATTTCTGGATAATTCAGTATAGGCGATTATTATAAACTGCGCTATATATATATATTTAATATACAGACATGTTAAATTTTGTCGTTCACATTTCTAGAAATAATTTATAACATGTGTATGTCATTTTCTTGTCCTTGCAACTTTATTTGTCTTTTGTTAAAAATATTTCATCCATTTAAAAAGAAAATGTATTGAAGTGTTATTTTCATTTCAATAGGCTTTACAAAATCAAATCACTCTGAAAACCTTTTATGACAGATGCACTTTATTGATCTCGATTTTGATAATGGTTCGAGAGAAAAAAAATACTTTTCGCATGTTTTTATTTAATTTTATACTTTTTTTTGTTGTTGTTATGGATGACACAATTCACCTGAAAATTCTTTTCATCCCGCGAATAATTACAGAGCAACAACTTATGTATATCATTCCTATACATTACAATTTTCTTACACCGATTTTTACCTCCTTTTTCTAAAAATAACCACTTCGAAAGAGCTAATTTAATTGCGTCACAGCTGACGGTGCTATCGCAATTGAGTTTATTGTGACCCTTTAATATACCCGGCTCATAATAAAAAACTACTATATAATGTTAAAATCGGATAAATTTGTTCAGTTAAAAAGTTTTAAAGAATCGGAAACTCTTCACTAGCAAGTTAACCAACTTTTGCGGGCACATACTTGACTAGATTGTGATAAGCTGTGTGCAATCATTTTCTTAATATTTCTGTTTGTTTAAGGTTTTTTGCAGTTTTTTATTTAAAATTTCATTATCTGAATAGAGATTTAATTCCTAGATTGAAATAACCATTTGTACCTAATGTTGCCTGGTTTTAAGAATCCAAAATAATAATATTTGAAAACAATTTTCCTATTGAAAAACATAATTACACGCTAATATTAAAAAAGAAAACAAATTTTAGGATGATTAAGATTTGATGCGGCAAAAGAATTTAATGGTGGAAATTTCGTCATATTTGGAACCATATATTTTAAACATCATATTTAAAAAGATATATTTAAAATGCCATATTTAAAACCATTTTTTACAGTGTTACTAAACACTAAATTTTCAATTAAGATGTATATTTATTCGTGAATATTGAAAAAGAAAGAGAACTTTAAAATAATCAAAGTATTACGTGCGAAAAGCACTTTTTAATGAAAATTACATTGCATTTAAAACCACACATTTAAATTGTCATGAATAAAACTATTTTCCTTTTGCATGTAAAAAAAAAATACTTTTCTTCTAAATGTTAAAAAGGCTGAGATATATTTTTCTTAAGCATTAAATACAAGCTGAATTTCAAATATATAAATAGGTCTTTCTTCATCAATCGCGAAACCAATCATCAGTTGTCGCGACAACGCAAGATGTGGCTTTGGTACCAGAAAATCCCACAGTCGAAGGAAAATAAATGACAACACTATTGCAGATAATCCCCAATGGTTGTATAACATAATTTAATCTGGGCGTAACTCGTAGGGAACAAAACCCCCTACTATCGTAATAGTAATATTTTTACATTAAGATGTGCTTTACTAAATAATTAAATGAATAAAAAGCAAAAATTGCCGATTTTATACTGGCTGACCTGGCCGGCATTGCCCGGGCCCATGACAAAATTCTTTAATAAACATTAAATTTGTATGATTTTATACTACCTGCTGCGCACGTGGTGCTCAAATGATTTATTTATCAAACAGCTGCCAGACAAAAAACGCTCAAAAAATTAAAAATTTTAATTTATGTATATTTGCGGTCGGAAATATATATATATATAGATTCTTCGTTAAAAAATACCCATAGGTGTGTTAATTTAAATCGATAAAAACAATATATGAAAATATTTAACATCCCTTAAAAATTCCTAGTGTACTCTGAAATGTGGCGAACCACAAGTTCTGGTAAACCCTCCCCCTCTTAAAGAAGAAATTGAGAAAGTATTTTCTTTGCGGCCCGATTAAAATCTATGCTTTTACCACGGCTAAACTCGATACCCTTTGGCGTGGTGACAAACTGATTTTTATTTTCTACCATATTTACAAGAAGACAGTACTGGATTCTTGAAAATGTTCGACTTCCGGATTTCGACGGATTGACACGTTTTTTGGGTCAGAGATCCCGAAAAACAAGCTTATACAAAATGTCTGTCTGTGACTCTGTCTGTCTGTATGTGGCACATATTTTGTGTGAGCTCTACCTCAAAAACTAATGCACGGAATTTAACAAAAAATTATATTCATTTAGTCCCCGATATAAATTACACTGATTAGTTTTTGGTGCAAATTGCCAAACGCGCTGCTATGCTGCCTTTTTTAAGATTACCGCAATAGCTCTATCTCAAAAACATGCACGGATTTTCATGAAACACCAGTTTCAGTTAGATGTTGACATAGTTTCTTGCTGATTAGGTTTTGATGTAAATCATCCAACAGGTGGCGTTGCAATGCTGTATTTTACAGGATTTATACAAATTTAACCATAATCATGTCTCAAGAACTAATGCACGGAATTTCATATCTTTAGAATGATGGACATAGATTGTCATTTAATTATACCACTATAGCAAATTTTGAAGTAGTAACATGTATGAGATAAAAGAAAGTTTTGGGATTGGCACAACCCATTAATTTTTTTCAACACAATATGTATTTGAACTTTTAGGAAAATGCTTGCCAAATATATTGGTTTTTTGATAGTCATCGATCATGTTATTTTGAAAGACAGTTGCATATATCCTACCGTCGGCGTTTCCACTCTGTAGCAAAATCTCACAGATTTACGACTCATACACTTCTAATTTGATATATCATCAATTTTCATTTAAATATAAATGTCTGAATTTTAAGATATGGGCACGCAGGTTTTTTTTTAACTTTATTGTTGTAGTAAAAAGTAATTCTTAACTAAGCGGTCCGTAAACAAATTTACAAAGTGTAACATAAAAAATTGAAAATTAATGGCAGAACTAATTCTTTAACATAATATCATTTAGAACGAATTTTAGTATACATTTCCAATTTCAACAACAACAAAATTAAGCACGTTTTCGACTGCTTTAGAACATCTTGTATATCTCTAATAGGAAGATGGTTAGTTCCGAAATTGATTGTGTCAACGTTCATGCATGTAAGTGATATGAAGTTTCAAAAGTCATGCAGTACTTCACTGACATATATAACCAAGCCGAAAATTGTACGTCAAACGTGGCAAAAAATGTGTCGTTCGTACCATAAATAGTGTTATAAATATTTAGGTCTTGATGCAATAGCTGTTGCTCTCCTATGCAAAAATGCATGAATAAAATTTTTTATTACGATTCTACATGTTAAATTCAGTAATACAGAAATAATAGGACTACATTATTAATAGGACGTAATGACCATGACAACCTAAAATCATTACCTATCATGGGATATCATTGAATTAATTACGTATGATACAATTTAATAGAATGAAGAAAACTTTTATTAGTATCTTTTTAAGTTTTGATTCGATTTTCATAAAATTTGAAGTGACTCGACAAAATTCTGAAACAGTTTTATATATTAAATTTCAAACCATTCGGCTGCGTAATTTTTGCGCTGTTACATGCAGACAGATAGACTGTCGTATCAGACGACGACTATAGTTGCTACGTATTTATATTATAAAGGACAAACATATCTGTGCGTAACGCATACGTCATTTTGCGAATGGCAACACTTTGAAATTTGAAATGAAATTTTGGTTTTGTAATTTTCTCTACTGCAAATTTTTATACTTCTAAACATCGCACATTTTAAATTTTTACACCGCCGTATAACGAAAAAAATGCTCTTTTAAATGCAATTTGTCTGAAAGCTGTATTTCATTTTAATTTTAAGATATTAATTTTTTTGTAGTTTTTATTACTTTTTTTGTAATCGTGGCAGCTTAAGTACTCCATTTCTGTTGAGACTAAAGCGGGAAAAATGAAAATAGTAGATTGCTGTATATTTTTGTTGCCATTTTGTCATAAAAACCGAAAAAAAATTTAATTAAAATACGTGCTATGTAAAGAATATCGTCTGTTATAAAATCCAGTGAGTTTTGGCTTTATTTCGTTGTTATTTATCAATTAAATGATTTTGCCGTGCCAATTCCATTGCGAAATATTAATAAACAATTTGCACATAAAAAAAAGTTCAGAATTTCTCTCCCGCTAATTTTCTACAACGAAATTAAAGCTTCATCAATAAATAAATGAAAGAATAATATATAAAAAAGCACGAATTTAACATATACGTAGTCGAACAATTTAAATTTTTAGAGCCGAATTGGGAAAAATATGTGTTTTTAAATGTAATTTGTATGAAATAGAGTTGCTAGGCAACTGTTAAAGTAAAAGAGAAAAAAAATCTATATATTGAAGACACAAGATAGCTTTTTTAGACATCTTCCTTGAACTTTCTACTGTACTAATTTTGCTAATAATTCTTTTTTTAAATGAAAGCTGTCCATTTGTAGATGTCCTCGCACTAGCTATTTTTCTAAATATTTTCACTTTTATATTTTTAATTTAATTTGAAAAGATTTTTTGAAATTTCATCAAAATGGTAGCAATCGTATTATTTCCACTGTTGCAGAAAAAAGAAATATTGGGGTTTATTTATCCGTATTGATACCATTTACGCATTACAATTAAAAATAACTTTATTTTAAGTCTGAACAAAAAATGACGTCACTATTTAAAAAACATTTTCGCTCATAAAGCTAATGTTACAATATATTTTCATTCGGCTGATACCGAATTTGAGACACTTGGCGTATGCTTCAGTAAGTGCCATATTTAAAAGAAAACAATCCTTTTCTTTGATAAAACTATATATTTTTACACGAATACATCTAAAAGACATCAGTTTCTGGAATTTGTACTTCGCGGTACTGAAATTCGACCCTCAAGCCAAAAGAATACATTTTCACATGCAAAGTTTTAGCTGACAAACGGAACTTCACGTTTGAAAATCTATCTATATTATAAAGGAAAAATATGTCCGTGCGTACGGCTGACGTCATTTTGAAAATGGCAAAGCTTGACGATTAAATGTCGGATTTGCAATCTTTCTACTGCAATTTTTTGAATTTCTAAACATCGCGCATCTTCAATTTTTACACCCATTATATAGGGAAAAAAATCTACTTTCAAATGCAATTTTCTTGAAAACTTTATCTTTTATTTATTTATTTATTTATATTCTTTATATCTTTTATCGATTTATTTATTATGTCTTTTTAAATAATTTTCAAGAATAATGTTTTTTAATCTATATCCATTGCGTACAGGCTCCATTATGGAATAAGCCATTTGCACTTAAAATAATATAAATAATTCAGCATTTGTCCCTGACTAATTTTTTATAGCGAAATTAAAACTTGATCAATCTATTATATTAAAAAGGGACTGTCCATTTGCATTTCACAGCTGTTCCTCCTAGAATATGGAATGTTGGGTGATCAAATTAACGCCAGTTATCCGCATGGGTCCGAGGATGTTAAACGTGGTCGTAGAATTTTAAAATTTGCTTAGTTTTCGATATATAAATTTTTACGTTATTTTTGATGACATTTCTGTAATGATGGAAACTAAAATTGCTCCATTTTTGTGGATAAAAGAGAGAAAAGGGAAAATGACAAGGATTATTAAGTCATTGTTTGAAATCATTTTTAAATTGAAATTAACGTATATTTGAATAAATAGTGAAAAAATGATTGTAATTTTCAAGAAAATTTCACGAAATATGAACTCACACATATTCAAGCTTCAGGAATCCGTTTATTTTAGAAACACAAATTCGACTCTCGACTGGAACAT
This sequence comes from Maratus speciosus, assembly GCA_963932465.1. Taxonomy (NCBI): domain Eukaryota; kingdom Metazoa; phylum Arthropoda; class Arachnida; order Araneae; family Salticidae; genus Maratus; species Maratus speciosus. The sequence continues at coordinate 33,573,613 of OZ010790.1, read as the reverse complement.
TGAGATAAATTCTGTTGACGTCAAAAGAAAAAAAAAAACATCGTACGTTATTTTCATTTAATTTAAAGTCGTAAAGTAGATTTTCAACCATTGCCTTAAGATGGCTAATAAAACATTTCAAAAGCGGACATTAAAAATGTGAAAAAGCGAGAAAAAAAAAAAAAAAAAAAAGAGAAAAGTTTTAGCGAGAAAAAAAATAATTCTTTAAATATTTATTTTAATTCATAAATATAAAATGCTTCTGAATAAATTCGTCCAAACAAATTCATTTTTGTATAAGTTGACCCAAATGACATCATTTCTACGAACTCCAAAATTTGAAGCAAAATCTTGGAAGAGCGAAAAGCTCTAGGCAAATAAAGTTATAGAATATGTGCATTTTTATTGGGAAAATTTTGACTTAAATTGTAAATATAACTTATTATTTGAAATATTGTATTTAATAAAATTAATATTGCAATGGCTTTATAAATTTACAATAAAGTTAAGATTTCATTTTTCGCAAAAAGATCGATTGTCTCATGCAATTCAAAAGCAACACAACGGGTTGCTACGCAACTAGTTTATATAATTGCGAATGCACCATATAAGAGATTTTAGAGGAATCTGGTGTACGTTAGGTTCTCAAATAGTGTAAAACATATACGGGATTACTGGTAACAACATGAGTTGGCAATATGAGTAAATCACAATGATACAAATGTTACAAAAATGGCTCTACAAATATGAAAATATCTGGTAGCTAGCAAAAATTTCTGCTAGCCAGTAAAAATATCTATCCTATCTCACTCCTCAACTCTTGTCGGATTTTCCCCATTTTCTAGTTTAATAGTAAATATGATAACTATAAAAAAATTATAAATGAATTACAAAAATTTTTCTGATAAAAAATATGTAAATCTAAAAAATGAAACTTGAAACTTCGTAAATCTAAAGTAATGTGGAAATGGAACTAAATGCTGAAATTTCACGTTTCTATCTTTTTTATTTCAGAAGATATATGAACTTAAACTTTCGCCTTTTCGACACTGATTCACCGATCATCAAAACTCAGAGGTACGTCCTGTATCCCTAGAATCTTGAAATTTGGTATGAAGGTAGTGTTTGGGATACAATGAAAGGGAAAATTTAAAAAATCCGGAAAATTCGGATAAAAAGTCGAAAAATCAAAAAACCGAGAATTTGGCAGAGATGTGATATACAAACCAGGTTTGGCGCGATTTTTTAACGTCAATTTGGCGAAAGCCCGTATTCCATTATCAGTTACAATATATATTTTTAAATTATTTTCTATTGTTTTAAAAAGTAAACAACAATAAATAAACGGTAATTTCATTAATAACTATAGAACAAAACAATTGTACAATTTAAAAAAATAAAATAAAAGTAAATGAACAATTTATTAATAAATAAACAACAGTAGCAGGGTTACCTTGTAAAATAAAGTAACGCCATTTTGCTGTCAATTAGGTACCCAAGTGCGTATCTGACATCTGTGCCCCGTATTTTATCTTCCGTAATCGAAATTCCCGCCAATACTGTTGGTCATTGACCAGACCATCAACACCATAAAATACAGCGTTATCGGTTTTTAGTTACACGAAATAGGTAGGTCACGAATACGGTATAATTCATTTTAACTGACGAAAAACAAAATAATAATTTGTTTCAGCAATACGCCGGGAGAAAAAGTGAGTTTTAGCTTCCTTCTTCTTTTGCGGATTGAGCTGAAGAGGGAAAAGTTCCTGTCATTCACCGCTTGGCAGCGCTAGTGTCTATGTGTTAAAATGCTAGCATGTCGGTTACGTTACAGTGTCTCGAAATCAGTGGTTTTTCCCCATCTCAAAAAAAGCTCAACGCGCCTAAAGAAGTTTTCAGTTCAAAAAATATTTCCTACATTTTAGGAAATTTTCAGCATTTTTGCATCATATTTCTGCAATTAACTACCTTTACCTTTTCCACTTATATTTAGTTTTAAAAAATAATGCATACTTTTATGACATATACAATGACAAACAGCGATAACAAATATTGGAGATTTTAATTGGTATGGAATGCGTATTTTGTATTTTGAAAAAATCTTCAAAATACTTAAAATATTCTTAAAATATTCAAGAAAATTTCTTTTCTCCAATTTTCTTTTCTTTTTTTTTTTTTTTTTTTTTGTTTTTTGTGTGATAAATATATGCCATAATGCCCTTGCTACTACTACGCCCTTGCATAGTGTTTAAAGCGAAATACAAAAAAAAAAAAAAAAAAAAAAAAAGTAAAAAAAAAAAAAGAAAAATTAGTTTCAAGGTCCCTTGTCCCTTTAAGAAAATTATTTTGAGAGAAATTACGTATTCAAAACACTGTAATAATAGTCTTAAGATGCCAGCTAAATGGCCCTTTTAGGTAGATTTCGTATGAAATACTACCTATTGGGATCGTTCCTATGTTGGAATTTCTGAAAACTTTTTGCAGATCTACAACGATCATGACCCCTAGAACCCAAAACCACCCTCAGTAAAAAACTTTATCTATCTATCTATCTATCTATCTATCTATCTATATATCTATATATATAACCATTAATTAAACATAACCTACCACCATCAAAAACCGTAATATTGTGAAATAAAGCTGTAAGTATTTTTTTTAAAAAAAGGGCCAAATAATTTATTATAAGAATTATTATGGAAGAAAAAAGAAGAAAGTGGACACCGACAAATAATGGAAAAGCTTATATATTGAATTACGTTATCAAGGGCACAGAATTCAATGATATAAGCAATATGGTTGTTTTCTGTGAGAAAAATAAGCTAAAGCTAATATTATTTTTCCCTGTGCCCAAACAACCATTATAATCAAGTGAATAGATTAAAAATGAAAACAGAATAAAAACAAATAATATGAAATGGAAAAATCAATAAAACCTGTTTAAATATTTATAGGATATAAAATAGAAATAATACACAACATACCGATTAATATTTCAGTATTTTTCAATATATCCACAAGCACATGGCTCCCAAATTATCGTAAAGATTAGGGTGAATAAAACAGGTAAGAAATCACAGTGATTGAGACCACAGGATGCAGTTAATACATTTTGAAAACTCATGAAAATAAAATTAATATAATATAAAATAAAATAAATAGAAAGTAATTACATTATTTAAAATAACGAAAATGCACTATTAAATTAATTAATAACTAAATAACAATATCGTCAAAATTTAGCTTAAAAATCCACCTGGTGTAGTAATTTATAACTGAAAAAGAGTTGCAAAAGACAAAAGTTATATCTTATTGTCAAAAGACAAATTTTGGTGCTGCCATCTAGTAGTAATTTTATTATTCAAATGTCACAAGATAAACATTTGAAATCCTAATAATGTAAAAATTTTTTGTTTAACAGCAAAACCAAACAAATCCTTATATATAGATAATTATAAACCTAATATAAATCACACTACATATATATATATATATAATTTTAAACTATTGTTAATAAAATTTAAAAAAAAGGAAACAAAATATTCTATTATCTTACTCATTTAAACTACACTAAGAATTTAAATAATGCTATAACATTAAGAATATATAGCATATAGCTATATGCTATAAAACAAAATAAATTCAATAATAATTAATAAAAATATATTAAAAATAATATAAGAATCATTAATGAAAACTATTTTATATAAGAAAATTATAAAATAAACAGGAAAAAAACATATGGAGGTATATAGAAGATTATTAGATACTTAAATTCCCATTACCCAAAAATCTCAAATATAGTGCCTGGATTATTTTCATACAGCCATAAAAATCCTAAAAGTATGAGTGTGGGACATTCAAACACATTAAACCGATTTTATAACACAAAGTGAAAATAGATCAATATAAAAAAGAATAGAGGAATAATAATAAAAATAATTACCCCATTTTAAGACATGCAGTATAACTTTATTTATATATATATATATGTATATATATATATATCACTTTCTTCTGGACACGATAACTTTTGTAATTCTGCACCAATCTCTTCCAAACTGATACATAAAATCAATGGGCATAAAATCTCGGTCAAGTTCGTTAATGGGCAAAATCGGACCAAGGGGATGGAAATAGGGAGGGGTTTTGTGAAAACCGAAAACCTCCCATAACTTCTTAATTTTTGTACATATCAAATCAGTTTAAAGTTTTTATTACTTCTAAAAATAGGGCCAAAATTTTATGTATCACAGATATTTGATAAAGTTGAAAATGGGCTCAAGGGGCGCAAAAAATAGGATTTTGGGGAGAAATAAATTCATAACTTCGTCAATTCTCAAGATATCAATTCCAATTAATTTTATTATAAATTTACTTAATATTATCTACAACTTTTATATTCACAAGTGTTTGATAGGACCAATTCGTACCGCAAAAAAAATTAAAACGAAAACAAAAAGGGGATTTGAAGAAGTAAAAAATCCACAACTCCGTCAATTCAAAAGATATAAAATCCCCATGAATTTATCATATATCTTCTTAATATTGTCCACAACATCTATATAGACAAGTTTTGGATAGGACCACTTCTTACAGCAAAAACAAATTAAAATTACATAGCGGTTGAAGAAAAAAATCATCTAAGTAAGGGTGTATTCAAATCCAAACTGCTTATTTTCTTACAATTCATTTTTGCTCTCAAAGGCTTCCAATTAGTACGTTTTCTTACTCAGAAACTATATAATGTACCGCAATGATCTATTTTTTGATAGAGGCAGAATATATTTAAAAAAATGCTGTTAAAGTGGGCATTTTGAACCGAATTTCCCGGAGCGGATTGTGTTGGAAAAATCATTGCATTAAGGATGCACTCAAATCCAAACTGCTTATTTTCTGACTCATTTTTAACTTCATTTTTTTTTTCTCAAACGCATTTAATTGGTAGATTCGCTTATTCAGAAAGTATATAATGTACCGCAATGATCGATTTTTTTGGTAGAGGCAGAATATATTTCAAAAAATGATGTCAAAATGGGCATTTTGAACGGAATTTCCCGAAGCAATTGTGTTAGAAACGAATAATATTGCCCTTTTGAGAAAATAATTGTTTTTATATAAAGTTTTAATTAATTGAACGAAAAATAAAAACACAGGTCGCTTATAAATATCTTCAAAAATCACGTCAGCAAGTTTCATATTTTTTTAGGTAGATTTCGTATGAAATACTACCTATTGGGATCGTTCCTATGGTGGAATTTCTGAAAAATTTTTGCAGATCTACACCGAGCATGACCCCTAGAACCCAAAACCACCCTCAGTAAAAAATTATATATATATATATATAACCATTAATTGCCGAAACGTCAGTGAAGGCTTATTGTGGAGACATGAAAAGTTTTGATTTCCGTTTGCCTGTCTGTCTGACTGTTCCGCGATAACTGCCGTAAAAAGCATCCGATTAGCTTAAAACTAAGGATGCATGTTGGTAAAATCCCCGGATTTAGCTATAAAGTTTTGGGTTAAATTTGGTTCATTCGTTCGGAACATATAGAACATTTTATTTTGCGACTTAATGCTTTCCTATAGCAATTCAGACGATTTTTCCATTTTTATTTGTTGAAAGGAAATGGCTCATATGATTGAAGGATTTAAATGGTAAATTATGGATGATGAAATTTCCTGATTAGAAACATACATTATTCATATTAGTTTGAAATTTTGTGTATACATTGGTGAGAGTTTTTAAATTCGATGTTTAACTTATGGAGGGATTTTATATATGTGTTCCAATAATATATCTTTTTAAATATTTACTTTTTTTCAAAGCACATATTTCATTGTTTTTATTGTCTTTTAACTGTTGCCTAGCAACGGAACTACACCTAAAAATATCGTGAATGTGAAAGTATGTATAATTGTTTGAAGTCAAATCAAAGTCAAAAGGGAGAAATTAATGCCTTTGTGACTTTACATATAGATGGAATTTACCCCAGAAATAAAGCAAGACTATGTTCTACTTATTTTGTTCAAATATTTTTCTTTTAAATTAAGAAGTTCATTATTTTCATAAGGAATAAATCGACATTTTGCTATAAAATTTAACAATCTTTTTTTTTTTTTTTTTTTTTTTTTTTTTTTTTTTTTTTTTTTTTTTTTTTTACCGTTGCCAAGAAAATCCGATCCCAGAATAATAAGTTATCCTAAACAGTTAATTTTGATTTGAAAGATTTTCATGTGCAAGAGGAAAATGAAATAAAAAATAGACATGGATACGTCTTCATATTGGTAATAAAACTAAAATACGAAAAGATGGTGAATTTGATCTCATATATAAAAAAAAACAACGAATATGCTTTGAGGTTGAAATAAAAAGGGCTTGTGTTATGATATTAATTCTTATTATTAAAAGAAATGTTAGTAATATCTCATGGTTTATCGTCTGCACACAGCTAACAAAAATGTTAATCTTTAATCGAAAATTTCAATGAGAAAAAAAAAAAAAAAAAAAAAAAAAAAAAAAACTTCTGAAAAGCAAATAGATAGAAAATGTCAAAATTATACACCGCAAAATTATCGTTGTCGAAAATGACGTCATTGTATCGGGAAATAAATATTTTCATTCCTAAAAACCAAGCATTAACTAGATTGACAGAAAAAATATTTTATGACGAGTGTTACTTCTTAATGCCGCCTCATTTCAGAAAATATGAATGAAAATTATTTTATTTTTAAAAGGAAATTACATTTTCATTCATAAAACCTAAACTTTTAATATAATTGCGTCAATGTAAATCATTTTCTGTCCACCAGTATTGAAAATTAAGGCTCGGAAGTGTAAAAAGAAATTTAAGATTTGCGATAACCATAAGCGCAATCAATAAAAAGTTACATATGTAAATTAATGAGACCACTGGTGTTCAGTGGGGCGGAGTCCCTCCATCCTGAAAAAATCTATTTTATTATTTAAAAAAATACCAGAATTAGTAGCTCATGAAAATTTCAAAATATCCTTCCATAACAACGTTTTTAATTTCATGCTTCTAATGTCTGAAAACTTCGTATTTTTTTATTCTTATAAATAATTACATAATTTGGAAACTTCAAATTGCGGTTAGCAGGAAATTGAATATTACCAAAGTGTGGCCAAAAACAATGACTTGCAGAGCTGACGTTGAGGCTCCTGATCGGCAGATTTACTAGTTAAAATACCGTATATATATATATACCGGGTCTCCTAAAAAGGACTGACTGGTTTTAAAATTCAATAACTTGCAAACGGTGACAGATATTTAAAAAATTCTTGCAGGAGGGTTATGCATGAGGTCAAAAGTTTTTTTACAGTGATTTTCGATTTTAGTTTGAATTACAAACAATAGATGGCGCTGCAATCAATAGACGCTAAATTCAGGCTCGATTTTTGGTCCTTCGGGACCCACTTAATACATTTCTATCTCATTTTTCCGCATGGAAGAGGAGATCAACCGAAAAATCGAGCCTGTTTTTAGCGCGTATTGTTTACAGCGCCATCTATTGTTTGTAATTCCAACTAAAATAGAAAATCACTGTAAAAAAAACTTTTGACCTTATGCATAACGCTCCTGCAAGAATTTTTTAAATATCTGTCACCGTTTGCAAGTTATTGAATTTTAAAATCAATCAGTCCTTTTTAGGACACCCGATATATGTATATATATCACTTTCTTCTGGACACGATAACTTCCGCAATTCTGCACAAATCTCTTCCAAACTGATACATAAAATCAAGAGACATAAAATCTCGGCCAAGTTCGTTAATGGGCAAAAACGGACAAAGGGATGGATATAGGGAGGGGTTTTGAGAAAACTGAAAAATCCCCATAACTTCTTAATTTTTGTGCATATCAAAACAGTTTAAAATTTTTATTTTTTCTAAAAATAGCGCCAAAAATTCATGCATCACAGATTTTTGATAAAATTAAAAATAGGCTCAAGGGGGGCAAAAAATAGGGATTTTGGGAGAAAAAATTCCTTACTTCGTCAATTCTCAAGATATCAAATCCAATTAATTTTAATATAAATCTCCTTAATATTATCTACAACTTTTATATTCACAAGTTTTTATAGGACCAATTCGTACCAAAAAAAAAAATTAGAAACGAAAACAAAAAGGGTGTTTGAAGAAGTAAAAAATCCATAAATCCGTCAATATATAAAATCCCCATGAATTTATCATATATCTTTTTAATATTGTCTTCAACATTTATATAGACAAGTTTTTGATATTGCCAATTCTTACAGCAAAAACAAATTAAAAATACATAGCGGTTGAAGAAAGAAATCATCTTATTAAGGGTGCATTCAAATCCAAACTGTTTATTTTCTTACTCATTTTTAAATTCATTTTTGCTCTCAAACGAATTTATTTGCTAGATTCTCTTATTCAGAAACTATATAATGTACAGTAATGATCGATTTTTTTGATAGAGGCAGAATATATTTCAAAAAATGATGTCAAAGTGGGCATTTTGAACAGAATTTCCCGAAGCGATTGTGTTAGAAACGAAAAATATTGCCCTACTGAGAAAATAATTGTTTATTAATCAAGTTTTAATTAATTGAAAGAAAAATAAAAACACAGATCGCTTATAATTTTTTTCAAAAATCACGTCAGCATGTTTCATATTTTTTTTTTTATTAAAATTGAATCTGAAAATGTGGCAGAAAATTTCGAGTTGTTGAGCATGGAAAAATATTTTTTTTTAATATCACCTTAACATGATTCTGATTAAACCAGCTATTTTATAAAAATGAAATAAAAACTCGTCAATAGCAGACAGATAAAACTGTTAAAGTGGATTTATATCTAATAATGATTTAGTTTTTGTTGGTGAAATTAGTATACTTAACTTCGAAATCTACCTCTGCCTGTAGGCCAGGCCGGCAGGGATTTTTTCCTTTGAAGAGAATGTTACAAAACTTCCTTTTTCTGACATAGTTCTCATAGTTCACAAAATCTGGATTTTTCTACTTTTTGCTTTTTAATGTATGGCATACGTTCTTGTGTATGATTATTACTCTGAAATTTTGCAATAGGGGAAATTGGCAGGACGGATGGGCCGCCAAATTAAATCTCAGTCCTCACTAGGTGATGTGCCAAATTTTCCTATATGTTGACTCAGTCTCACTAGCAATCTCGATCTCATGAGAACATTTCGCGTAATGACTTTTCATGATTTTAAAGTAGGTTTTTATGAAAAAGACTGCTTTAAAAGAAAATCGAAGGCTTTCCCAAATTCTCATATTTAGATTCAACCATACTTTGATAGAATTTATGCATGGAAAATATGATTTCAACGATGACGGGCGAAATGAAAGGTGCTCAACAGCAACATCAAATGATGATGCTCAAAAGCTAAAGTTAATTTTAAATGGTCAGAGGACCTCTAAACTTTCAAAAACTCAATTTTCGGTATTTTTAGGGTTTCGTTCATCTGACGAAACCTTATTCGTTTCACTCCTCTGTCTGTCTGTCCCAGAGCCCGTTCTCAGAAATTATACAAGTTGGAGACTTGAAATTTTGGAATCTTATAGCTGAACTACTCAAATCAAACGACAAATCATAAAATTTTGAAAAAGTCTTAAATTTACCCCTCTGGGTTCTAACTTGTGTATTTTAAGCTTTTTTTTTTCTAACTGAGCCCCTGAAGACTTGAAATTTTGGATACTTATAGCTGAACACCTTACATTAAACGACAAATCATAAAATTTTGAAAAAGTCTTATATTTAACCCTCAGGGCTTTAACTTGTGTATTTTAAGCAATTTTTTTTACTCAGCCCCTAATAAAGTTGGATATGCGAAATTTTGCATACTTATAGCAGAACACTTGCAATTACACTACAAATCATAAAATTTTCAAAAAACCTTACATTATTTACCCCTCCGGGCTCTAACTTCTGTATTTTTAGCAATTTTTCTAACTTCCACCCTTTTTACCCGGGGTGCACTGTCTAACTTTTGCCGACACTCCTTTGATCTCTCTTTCATATTATGCAGCATAGCCGTACATATTTTAGTTCCAATTTTTACCGCCAGGGGCACCTACCTATCTCGGGTGCTATGGGCCCGATCCCTTCGACTATATCTACGGATAGTTTTTAAAACGGAGTTTCGTTCGGATAAAGGTTTGTTTAGATTAGAGTGTGCCCCCTGGTTGCGAAATGTGAAACTAACAAATTTTGAAAGAGGATAAAGTATTTTGAAAGGAATATTTAACGAAACCCTCTGTGCGATCTGTGATCACACTTACCCACTTGTTTTAATTTCTGAATCTTCAAACAATTATGGGCAAAATGCATATATCTGCATTCGAAAATCATTATTTATTCTGTGTTATAGTCGTTTATATAGACGAGTGAGTATAATTGTAGATTATTAATGGATATTAAAAGTTTAAGATGCGTTTTACCAGATTAGTAAATTTTGAGTTTGCGCGCGCTGTTAAAAATTATGAAATATTTTAGGAATTTTTTTAAATTTTTAAAAAATTGTGTTAAAATTAAATTTAAATAATACCTTTTTATATAGTTTGGTTTTAAGTTAATGGTAAGTTATGATTTTATTTTGGTAAAAAATTCATTTTTACAGGTATAAATTCTAGTTTCATTTTAAATGCGGTTCTTAACGAGTTTCACTCATATATTAGTGATATACATTTTTAAAATTCAAACTTAAATATCAATTTTGAATATATAACATTTATTTTTCACCGCAATATACTTCTAGCAGAAAGTGAAATAAATCATTATTGCATATTGTTCGAGTTTTGGTACTTCGAAAATTGTGATGTTTTATTAGTTTTGAGAAACTCAGAGGTCCTCTGCGCCCTTCGCATTCTCAAAGATCTGCACAGCCTAAGTGTTTTGCAGACTTTTCAATTGTACAGATTTAGTTCATTAGTGACAGGGCCGAAACTAGCCTTTTTTTCCACCCGGGACAAGCATAGGTTTTGGCGCCCCCCCCCCCCCCCCCCTCTTCCGCAAAGTATATCTACAAAGAGAATTTTACTACTTTTCTAATAGCCGACTTATTTTAAAATTTAAAATATGTAATACTGAACTACTTAATCTACAATGGCGGATCCAAGGGGGAGGTCACGGGGGTCATGACTCCCCTCTGAACACCAACAAAAATATTCTAAACATCATTTTTAAAATGAAATATACAGTTAGTCCCGCCTATCCGAGTCCTGCTTAACCGAGTTTCTGCTTTCACCGAGTTATTTTCTTCTGATGGATTGATGGCTTCTATTATTATAAAACAGCTATTATAAATGAAGTGTTAGGTGAAGATGAAAGAGTGACCATAATTTTTTTTCAAAAAAAATTATGGCCATTTTTTTTGTTCCCATTCTGACTAGAAAATCAGAGTTCTAACTTTTTACGGCCGCTTTTTCATCTTTACCTAACACTTCATTTATAATGGCTGTTTCATAATAATAGAAGCCACCAATCCATCAGAAGAAAATGATCCATTCCAAAGGTATAATCCTTCATTTGGCGCCCCTTCGTTCTGGCACCCGGGCCACATGCCCCCTCTGCCCGCCCTTAGTTTCGGCCCTGATTAGTGAAGATGAAGGCAGAAACACTTGAATGAAAAGATTTTTTTTTTTTTTTTTCCTCAGAAACCATTAATGAAAATATTTTTTGTATCCCTATGGAGTAAAAAACAAATTGCAATTTTTGTGACTGATTGAATTTTAGAATCGTGTACTTTAAATAATGAGCACCTTACAATATGTTTCGAAACGATTATGAGTGAATTTTCCAATTAAGCGTTCCAAATTTAAGCCTGCCTTATTCCTAAATTACTGCACAGAATAACTCCCCGCTTAGCATCCTAAGACAGACATTTCCAACTTTTCAGTAAGCAGAGGCCTATTTCAGCTTGTGGCAAACAATAAAGGGCGCCATCAATCTCCTGACTTAAATCAAAACATGTAAGAATACAGGGTATCTGAAAATTCCGTGAAACAATTGAAAATTCAATATAAAATCAAGTAATTATCGCACAGGAGTGCGGTTTGGACTAAAGTGCTTCACAGGAGGAAAAGTGTTCTTCAAGAGAATGGTAAATAGTTATTTACAAATTTTGATCATAGATGGCGCCACTTGCCCATATGGTTGCTTTCAAATATGCGTTTTTTCTGATTTTCAGATTAATTTTCACGCTGTGTCACAGAAATGACTTCCTGCGCTGGGAGTCATCATTTCTCTGTCACAGCGTCAAAATTAATTTGAAAATCAGAAAAAAACTCATGTTTGTAATGCAAACGCATATTTGACATGTTATATATATATACAGACAAGTGGCGTCATCTATGATCAAAATTTGGAACTAATTATTTTCATTCGCTTGAAGAAAACTTATCATTCTGAGAAGCATCTTAGTTTAAACCGTACTCCTGTACGACAATTATTTGATTTTATATTGAATTTTAAAATGTGTCCAGTATTTTTCAGACATTCTGTATTATCTCATTGTAGAAATTATAGTAATGTATATATACACGTTTTATACGATGCACATACGTATCACAGTCGTAATCTTAAGGCCCCTAATAGACTGGATCTCTGTGTAAAAATAATTTGACAAAAAAACACAATTTGTGGAAACCTAAAATTGCATTTTAATGAGAGAATTCTATGAGAGGATGCAGATGCATACAAGTTTATACTAAAAGCTTGCACACTTTGTTACTTTATTATACTTTAGAGACCAAACTGATGGTTTTAGTTAACTAGGCTCATCCGTTATATGAAGCGAAACGGAAATGAGGAATCATCTCTTTGCAGATGCATACAAGTTTATACAAAAAAACATGCACACTTCGATACTTTACTGCACCTAGACACGACGCTGATGGTTGTTGTTAACTCGATTCATCCGTTATTTGAAGCAAAACGGAATTGAGGAACCAACTCTATGTAAATACATAGATGATTTACAAACAGAATTTTAAGCAGAATAAGTTCATTTCACACAAAACTGAAAGCTCTCACAAAAATCTGTTTACCTGAATAATTTTAAACCAAACATAGTTTGAAATTTATTGCATGACATGCACTTTGATTCTTATCTTGTTTACAGTCCGGACGTTCTTCCGTTTTCTTCGTCCTTTTAATTTTTTTACAACTGTTGCATAAAATTAAAGTTGTCTTTCAATGATATACATGAATTTAATATTGTTTTATTTCGATGATATTTAATCGTATGAGCAATCACAAATTTAAAATTCTGAAACTATATAATCACTGTTTTCTTTGATATCAAATATAACCAGTATTTACAAATTTACAACAAATTTACAAAAGCAATAAACTAATTTAAACTCATAAAATACACATACATGTTTAACGTTTGAACTAAAATACTTAAACTGATTTTGATACACAAAAAAGAGAAATTAAATTAAATATATATATAAAAACACTTAATTAAAAACAAAAATATATACAAAAATAGACGTTTTCCGTACAGCGCACAGCCTCATCAGTACACACATCAACAATAGCGTAATATCGAAACATGTCCTGGACACAATTAAAGTCAAAGTTAATGTTATTCTTCAGGGATGAGAGGGCTCCGACCCAAATGACAGATTACTACCAATAAATTTTAATACTATTTCTCGCCTTATTCAATAACAGAATACCAGAATTTCTGAGATTTGGTAAAGCAAAGAATGCTATTAAAATTTAATGGTAGTAATCGGTCATTTGGGTAGGAGCGCTCTCATCCCTGTATTCTTTCAAAAAAAAAAAAATATATATTTCTTCCGGATCGTACCAGATTCATTGAGTGTGTAAGGCTATAGTCTAGGGAGCAAATCTTCCATGAATAATCTATAGTGATAAACGTTGTAATTATTTTTCAAAATCAATGAATTTTTGAAAGATGGGGTGTGGTGCATTTCAAATGCATGCTGTACTAATTTAGAGTTTAATTTTCCACTTTTAAAGTAGGTACAGAAAATTCTAAGTGCATATTGAATTCCAACTATTCTGTTCCTCATACCACAAGGCCAATATATGAGTATTTTAAAAAATTTAAAGTCCGATAACTCTATAGTGATTACAAAAGCAAATAAAGGAAGAACTACTGCAATTATGGACTGGAATCTGTGCGACTCCAAAGGCTCAAGAACTTTTGGATGACCCGAATACTTATGTTGTTTTAAAAAAAGACAATATACAATCAATCCAACGTAATATGAACTTAATTATATCTAAATATGAAAAGCTTAAGAAAATTCCTACTAATGTTGCTTCAAAATTAAAATGTTATACCGGTTTAGTTCCAAGGTTTTACGGCTTGCCTAAACTACATAAACCAAATATTCCGTTACTCCCAATTATAGATTTTTCAAAATCCTCCATTTATTGTCTTTCAAGTTACTTGGCTAAGTTATTCAAACAGCTTACTATCCATTCTAACTACAGCTTGAGTTTAACTTTCCGGTTTATGGAAGATTTAAAAGATTTTGAATTTGCAAACGGTTACGTTATGACGTCGTTAGATGTCGTAGCATTGTTTACTTCAGTACCTATTGAACTAATTTGTGATACTATGGATAAAATTTGGCCGAAGTAACCTCTTGATTCTGATTTAAATGCCGATGAGATTACTAACTTATTGAGATTCAGTATGACTTCAAATTGTTTCGTGTTTAGCGATTGTTGGTTTAACAGTTGCCCGGAACCGCTATGGTCTCTCCCCCTTTCATTTGTGGTTGCCGAAATAGTGTTTCAAACGATTGAATTAGATATTATTAATGAATTAGGATCCCGTCTGTGATTTTGGAGAAGGTACTTGGATGACATTTACATTGTAGCCAGAGATAGTGACTTGGATGACTTTCTTTCGACAGCCAACTTAATTACAGAACATTTAAAATTTACACTCGAGCGTGAGGCTAATGGTAAGTTGTCATTTTTGGGCACCCTTGTTCAAAGGAAAAATTACATTAATTTTCAATTAATTTCAACTTCAGTTTACAGAAAGCCAACTTCAACGGGTCAGTATACTCATTTTGGTTCGAATTGTCTAATTAGCCACAAAATCTCTATTATAAAAACTTTAGCATTTAGAACGATAAAGTATTTTAGTAGTAATGAAATCCTTGAAATTGAAAGAAATAAAATATACGAAGATCTTAAGAATAACGGTTATACAAAAAATCTAATTAGAAATATTTTCAAGAAAACTTTGGAGTTTATAAATTCAACTTCTACTTCTTTTCAACGGTTTAAACCTAATGTTTTTGTTTCTTTACGATACTGTTTAGGAGAAAGTTTCATCTGTTTTAAAATCTTTTAATATTGGAGTTTCTTTTAAACCAGTAAATAAATTGAGTTATTTTTTAAATAGCCACAAATATAAATATGAAATAACAACATTAACCGGAGTTGTTTACATGGTTCCGTGTAGTGACTGTCACAACGTATATATAGGTGAAACTGGTAGATCGATGGAGATTATACTTAAAGAGAATATTGCGCTTTTAAAAATGGAAAATTAAACTCTAAATTAGTACAGAATGCATTTGAAACGGATCACACCTCATCCTTCAAAAATTCATTGATTTTGAAAAATATTGAAACGCTTGTCACTATAGATTATTCATGGACAACTGGTTCTCTAGACTATACCCTTACGTGCTCAACGAATAAGATAAGATCCCGAAGGAATATTTTGTTTTTTTGAAAGAATAACTTGAACTTTGACTTTACCTGTGTCCAGGACATGTTTCGATATTCTGCTATTGCTGATGTATGTACGGATGAGACTGTGCGTTGCACGGCGAAACGTCTATTTTTGTACAGATTTTTGTTTTTAATTAAATGTTTTTATATATATTTTTAATTTAATTTCTCTGTTTTTAAGTAGTCAAGTCTGTCTAATGTATCAAAATGAGTTTAATTTATACTCATAAAATATATTATATGAACTTTAAAAAGTTCACTGTTTTATTTAAAAGGTGACTAAAATAATAAAAATAATGTTACAAGTTAAAAATATACATTTTATTTAAAACTTCTTAGTACTTTCAAGCTTTCCCAAGCTCTTTATCAGAGAATATTTTAATAAATAATTGCTGTTTATTTATATAATTACGTCACTTCGTTTTGGAAATCAGAGAGCAAATAATTAATTAGAGTTGGAAGTGGAAGTAGTGTCTTATGATATTATTTGCCACGTAGTCGATATTGGGAAATATTCTCCGATGAAGAGCTTGTGAAATGTGAAAGCTTGAAAGTACTTAGAAGTCTTAAATAAAATGTATATTTATAACTTGTAACAAATCTTTTATTATTTTAGACACCTTTTATGTAAAACAGTGCACTTTTTAAAGTTTGTATAATATATTTAATGTTTGAATCAAGGTGAAATATTGCGTTTCGTCTTATGATATTGTAATTTAAACTCAATTTCACCTTATCAAAACTGAATTAGGTTTGTGTTTAAATTCAAAATTTATAAAACGTACAGTCGTGAAAAAAAAAAGTAAACACCCCCTACTAACTCCTCAACAAATCACGGTAGAAGAAAGTTACTGGTACCGAACGATTGGAAGTAACGTCTACTTTTAAATGATGTATATAAAATTTGCTTAGGGGGCCATCTGCATATTAAAACGAATCCAAACTTCATTTTTTTCAATTACAATACCCAAATTTAACGAGATATTTCAGATCTTCAGTTAAAACTATGCCTAGACACCGAATTTCAAGTCATTTGAATGATAAGTTTTTGAATTATAAACATTCAAAATTTAGTGCTTCTAATGTTAAATTACATTTTCATATTTTTATTTATATCTCCAGAAATTATGCTCCTAATGTGCTAATTTTTTGTGTAGCAATAATACTAATATACCCAAACATAAATACGCTAAAATTGCAATTTTCATAACTTTATGATATGAATTATGATTTATGAAATTAATACTCGAAAAAATTATGAATTGCAACCTATAATTTTTTTGATGGAATTAGATTTATTAAGTCCTGCTTTATGGAAATCCAAAATTTCACATTTTTCTTCCAAGTAGTTTTCAAATTATGCTTAAAAAACGGCAAAATGATGGTTTAAGGGGCCGTCTATAATAGGAGTGACTAGATATTTTGAAATTTCTTTTGCTGTCGTGTAATCTAGCAGGCTTCATTGACTTCAGGTGCCTTGATCAAGATGAGGGCTCTCTTGGTTAACAATCGAGCTCCGAACTTCAAT
This sequence comes from Maratus speciosus, assembly GCA_963932465.1. Lineage (NCBI taxonomy): Eukaryota > Metazoa > Arthropoda > Arachnida > Araneae > Salticidae > Maratus > Maratus speciosus. The sequence continues at coordinate 33,556,361 of OZ010790.1, read as the reverse complement.
TTGGGTACAGCCCTTAAAATACGCTCGTTTTAAAATAATTAATTTCTCAGTAATTTATGGTACGAATTGCATAAAAATTTGTTTTTAGGCTAATTGAAGGATGTAGAGTTCATTTATGCTGTCAGAATTGTGTACTGCTATTGAAAAAAACAAAGTTACGGTTCGTTTTAATATGTAGATGTCCCCCTAAGCAAATTTCATCTATATCATTTAAAAGTAGACTTTATTTCCAATCGTTCGGTACCAGTAACTTTCTTCTACGATAATTTGTTGAGGAGTTAGTAGGGAGTGTTTACTTTTTTTTTCCACGACTGTACCTACTCAATTCAAACTTATTTTTAAGAAAGAGTGAAAGACACTAAAAATTTCTTAAAAATAAATAAAAAATACTTAAAAAAATGAAAAAAATCTTTTGCTTAAATTTATGAGCTTACTATAGTAACGTGAAAATCTTTTAAATTAATTTCGTTTAGTATTGGATTTAGACTTATAGTTTTTCAATGTAATTTTAATACTTTAATTCTGTCAACTAATCTTAAATTCTTAAAATACTTCAGTGGTTATAGTATTAAATTATCGGAGTAGTTTTGTCTGTAAATAATGCATTAGATTACATATGAGTTGTTAAAACAAACGTGGACAAAAGCGGAAAAAATGTATTTTTAATGATGATAAACAATTTCAGGCAATTTCGAAAATATTAAATAAGTTTAAGTTGTGACCCAAAGTCACAAATTTTTTCAGTCTAACTCATGCTCGGTATTTCGAAAAATGAATCAAATTAAGTTTAAACTCATAGTAAGTGAGTCAGACTCACGAGTTTTAATTCAATAAGTTCCTGCACAATTTTTAGTATAGTCATACAATGTCAATGTTTTTATACCCCAATGTAAAGAATATAATACTTTGTTCATAAAAATCGCGTAAGTTTCTGATATTTGTAATATTAACAAATGCGTTAGTACCAATACTCATAAAAATAAGATTCTCCTTTTATTTTAAATGGTGCGGTGGAGTAATAAAAACAAGATAGTTTTTATTTTTCATCTTTATTAAACTTTATTCTTTATGAAAATTTCAATAATTTAAAAAAAGTTATGTATAAAAAATTTAAACAAAATTCATTCAAATACATTCTTTCAAAAATACTTATTTAAAAATTCAACAACTTTGATTAATCCATGCTATGAAAATTGAATACAGTTTTTAAAAATTGAATAATTTTTTTTTCAATTGAATACAATTCTGAAATCATAACTTATTCATTGAACTAGATGCAGTTTCAACCACTTCTACAATGTGGATAATTCCCTCCACGTTTGCAATGGCGATTACTGGTGCCTCGATCCTCCTCAGTACTATTACTCTTCAGAAATTTTTCGAGAAATGCCTGAAAAAAATTTCTTGCGGTTTCTTCAAGTTCTGCTTCCTCCGATAGTCTTCAAAGAAATAAAAAATAATTTATTAAAACTAGTAAAGAGCACAAACAAATCTTATCGAAATGGGTAAATTTTCAAACATTTATTTAATTCCGTATAGGGTACATTAATAACTTTTACATTGAGAAATTAACATAAATATTACTTTAGTTCAATAAATGAAAGTTAAAATTCTAGTGCTAAATTCATCTTGAGTGAATAATTAAAATTCATATAAAAAAGCTCCAAAAAATGTAATAAAATTACTTGCAGGTGCATACATACTCGTATGTTATATAATTACAGTATCTTATCAAAATGGGTAAATTTTCAAACATTTATTTAATTCCGTATAGGATACATTAATAACTTTTACATTGAGAAATTAACATAAATATTACTTTAGTTCAATAAATGAAAGTTAAAATTCTAGTGCTAAATTCATCTTGAGTGAATAATTAAAATTCATATAAAAACGCTCCAAAAAATGTAATAAAATTACTTGCAGATGCATACATACTCGTATGTTATATAATTACAGTATCTTCTCGAAATGGGTAAATTTTCAAACATTTATTTAATTCCGTATAGGGTACATTAATAACTTTTACATTGGGAAATTAAGATAAATATTACTTTAGTTCAATAAATGAAAGTTAAAATTCTAGTGCTAAATTCATCTTGAGTGAATAATTAAAATTCATATAAAAAAGCTCCAAAAAATGTAATAAAATTACTTGCAGGTGCATACATACTCGTATAATATATAATTGCAGTAGCCTCCCGCTTAACCGGCCTAAACGAGACCGAGGGTTAGCCGGTTAAGAGAAAATCCGATTAAACCGGAGATGTAAAAAAAAATTAAATAAGTAACCTCATATTTAATTAATTAAATACGTAGGATGCATTTAGTTTTTTAATTTGTGTAGTTTAAAAAAAAAGTACATAATTTTATATTTTGTGAAGTGAATACTAGTTGTAATTCACTGAATTGAAATAAAAATTATCACTAATAACAAATAAGGAACAATATTTAATACAAATTAAATTGTTGAAAATCTTATCACATTCATTTATAAGAATTTGAAATTATTCTACATTATGTGAATTTGAGTTAATTAAGCATAAAGAAATGAGAACCGAAATTTTCGTTTCTGAATGTTGCCTGATTTTTTTTTTTTTTTTTTTTTTTTTTGGGGGGGGGGGGGGGGGCGAAGTCGGTCGGTTAAAGAGGAGTTCTGGTTAAGAGGAGGCCGGTTAAGAGGAAGGCTACTGTATTTAAAATACATTGGAAATATCTTAAAAATACATTAAAAACCTTTAAAAATCCAAAACGTTTTCAGCCATCACACGGCCGTCTTCAGTGGTTATTTAAATGTTGTTATTTTTAGCAAATGAATAAACAGAATGCTAAATTCATCTTAAAAAATTTAAACTTAAAATTACACTATGTGCAAATTACTTAAAAGATGAAAAAATATTTAAATAGGTGTTAAATTACTTTAATATCCTTAGTACTGTCAACTTTATACATAGCCTTCGTCAGAGAATACAAAATTTCAAGCGTCCTATTTTCCAATTTCACGTAGTTGGTGTCAAAAGGAGTGAAAATGAAAGTCCATTTTTAGATCCGGAAAACATTGGGAAAAGAAAAATATGGATACAGAGGATATATGGATAATATGGATATAAGATACGCAGAATTTGGCTCAGTTTGCTTAAAGAATCATAAAACACGTAATATTCCACTTCCCACTATATCCATATTTTTATTTTCCCAATGTTTTCCGGATCTAAAAATGGACTTTCACTTTCACATCTTTCGACACCAGATACGTGAAATTTGAAAATAAGACGCTTGTATTTTTGTATTCTCTGACGAAGGCTATGTATTTAGTTGAAAGTACTAGGGATATTAAAGTACCTTTCTAAATATTTTTTCATCTTTTAAGTAATTTGCACATAGTGTGATTTTAAGTTGTTATTTTCCTTTGCACTTATTGCCCCACCAGTGGCTGAGATGTTCTGCTCTCGAAGCTGGTAGACGGGAGGTGCTGCGTTCGAACCTAATCGCGTCCGTCGGCATAACCGTTTGGAGTTTTCGTGGTTTTCTTCGAACCTTAGGAAAAATTACTTAAATACGGGTTAGGTTCCCTTAGAAAGACCCCCACGGAGGGCCACTCCCTCTAGTGCCTACATCCCTCGTGTAGATAATCGGCTGTCATAAATAACACCAACACCACCTTTGCACTTATTCGAGAATCGTCTAGGAGAGGTCATTGTAATTTAAGGGTTGTATGGCAGATAAGGTGCCAGATAAATAGACCCCAATAGACGCTAATAGATTAAATAGACCCCATACTGCGTTATCAAGATTAGATTAAACTCAACCTATAAAAGTAAATTTTAATAAATCCAAGATTACCTTTCTTACAAATAATTACCATGAAGCCATTATACTAGAATCAATTGAAATATATGCTAATAAAGATATACCTTGAAGCCATTATACTAGAATCAATTGAAATATTTGCTAATAAAGATATACCTTGTAGGGATGCACTAACATACGATATCCATTAAGTTTGGAAAGAATTGCTGCATAATAGATGAAATCTTGTTTTGATAGAAATTTGAATACCTTTATCTGCATCTTATCTGCCGTACCACATTTAAATTACAGTGATCTGTTCCAGACGATTCTCGAATAAGCGCAAATAAAAATAACAACATTTAAAAAACCACTGAAGACGGCCGTGTATTGGCTAAAAACGTTTTGGAATTTTAATGGTTTTGAATGTATTTTAAGATATTTATTTTAATTACTTTAGTTGTCGACAGAAAGTTTGTATTCGAGTATTTCAAAAACTCGGCTTTGCGCATTTGCACTGCAGCCATTGGATTTTGACGCGTTTCATGTTTTACACTTAAAGCGGTCTAGAATATTTTATCTTCCTGTATTTCAAAATTTGATTCTTGTACAATAATCACGGATAAAAACCTCATCCGAACCATTCAAAGTTCCGAAAACCTTCCTTTATCTTTAGAAATCTTTATAAAATAATATATTTTGGAGGTTTAAATAAGAATTTATAAAGTTTTATTTGCGGACCGTAATTTTTGGAAACGTTTCCGAGTATTTTTTACAGTGCATTAATCAATTTTCTCCGGGGCTTAATTTCTAAGGAAAAAAGTACGGAGCTCTAATATTCGGCAGCAAAAACAGCCCGTTCCCTTCACCGGCATACTTATATTTCATACATTATTATCAAAATTTAGCAATTTCGTCTTAAGCAAAAGAAAATTTTTAATATATTTTGACTATACTTATATGCAATGATTTTTGTTTACAATGAAATCTAACGAATATCTAGAGCAAAAACATTAAAGTCATTAGTGAAGATGGAGATTTTTCAGAAAAACCTACTCGAAAGAGTTTCTTTGCATCAAATAGCAAAACACAACACACAGCGCTATTCCGTTGGACTTCGACGCGCAGTATTTATAAGGTCCGGTGGATTCCGACTAATAATTAAATATTCTTAAATATTCACTTAAAAAAAAAAAAGAAGTACTGGATTTGACTTCTGTAGAGCTTCAGTGCAAATTAAGCATCGTTTGAAGCTAAAACGTTTATCATTAAGAATATTTTACATACATAAACAAAAAGAAGAGATTAAACATAACACGATCATGAGTAAAGTAAGTTAAAACGGCAGATACGGTTACAGTTAATGGATATCGTATGTTAGTGCATCCCTACAAGGTATATCTTTATTAGCAAATATTTCAATTGATTCTAGTATAATGGCTTCAAGGTATATCTTTATTAGCATATATTTCAATTGATTCTAGTATAATGGCTTCATGGTAATTATTTGTAAGAAAGGTAATCTTGGATTTATTAAAATTTACTTTTATAGGTTGAGTTTAATCTAATCTTGATAACGCAGTATGGGGTCTATTTAATCTATTAGCGTCTATTGGGGTCTATTTATCTGGCACCTTATCTGCCATACAACCCTTAAATTACAATGACCTCTCCTAGACGATTCTCGAATAAGTGCAAAGGTGGTGTTGGTCCTTTCTAGTCGCCGTTCGAAAACCATTGAAACAGCAAACCATTAAGTCTACACTCGCGAGCGCTAGATAGAAGTATGCCCCTGCGGGTGAGACATGCTACGTCACATATGTAAGCGCTCCTGTACGAAACAACGTAAAGAATTGGAAATGTGAGGGACAGTAAAATATACAGTATGTCCGAAAAATCGTAGGCATTTTAAAATTCAATATAAAATAAAGTAAAAAGTAACTGTAGTAAAAACGCTGAGAGTAAAGACTCCCAGCTCTGAGAGTCGTCATTTCTGTGTCACGGCGTCAAAATTAATCTGAAAATTTAAAAAAAACCCGCATGTTTCAAAGCAAGCATACGGACAAAGGGAGTCGTCTATGATCAAAATTTTGAACTAATTATTTCCTTTCGCTTGAAGAAAAATTTTACCTTGAGAAGCCTTTTAGTTCAAACCGCACTACTCTACGAGAATTACTTGATTTTATATTGAATTTTTAAAACGTGTCCAGGAATTTTCGGACACGCTGTTATTAGGCTTCGTTTTTTCGGAAGAGCTGTTCCGCTGGGTTCCGGAGAGTATTATTTATGAGCTCCGGTGAATTTCAACCAATATTTAAATATTCATTAAAAGCAAAGAAGTGCCGGAGCTGAGAACCGGTACAAATTAAACCCTTGTTCTCCGTATCCGGAATATATGTTTTTTGGATGCTATTCATTCACAAAAAAACATTTTCAGTTTCATAACTGAATTTAAACATACAACTCTAACAAAATAATATTAATTTTAATGTTAATCTTAATGCTGTCAATTTTGGATTACGAGCAGCAAATAAAGCTTTATTTTTATTACGTCATTTAAATTTCCAAAATATATTCATTTCTGAGGTCCCTAAAAAATAAGGACTGTTTTTCGGAATCTGAAATGACTCAGAAGACGTTATATTATGTTTTTATTCGTGATTTATTGTGTTTTTAAGGGTGTTCGTAGTTCTATAAATACGTAGCATCTGTAGTCATTGGCTGTTTTTTCCGTCCGTCTGCCCGCATATAACAGCGCAAAAACTACCAAACCGAATGGTTTGAAATTTAATATATATAATCGTAGTAGAATTTTGTCGAGTCATTTTAAATTTTATGAAAATCGAAACAAAACTTTAAAATATATTAATAAATGTTTTCTACATTTTATTAAATCCTATCATACGTAATTAATTCAATGTTATCCCCTGATAGATAATGATTCTATGTTGCCATGGTGAATATTCTATTAAAGCCTATCTTTTGAAATTAATTCAGTGATATCCCATGGTAGGTAACGAAGTTAATTCAGGAATCGTCTTGGCGACATAGGTCAATCATATCACAGACCTATTAAACGTTGAGCAATCAAATTGTCCAAACTCATGTGTACAGTAGGATTCATAAAGAATGGATTTTTTTTGCTGATTCACAGTAATTTGACCCACAGTGTGAATACAAGTGTGAATAAAATACAGTGTGAATAAAATATAATGAATGATGGTGCTACAAGTTAAAGTGGTGTTCCTAAACGGCCGCCAATTTTGCCACATTACAATGGAATAACTTGTAATGTAAGAAGGGCTGATCCAAATAAGAAAGATTCTTAATTAAAAATATTAAAAAAAAAAAGGGAATGTACCTTTTTTTTCTACAGAGTCATATATGTTTGTACTGTTATTAAATTTATAAGGTGACTAAACGAGTCGCGACCACATTTTAGAACAATTTTATAACGGGAATTCGTAAAAGCCTTCATAAATTTAATACTATAACTTTTAAACTTTATACTTTTTGTGTCACTGATTTACCAATTTCTTAAAATGGTGTATTTTAACTACAAATGGCCATAAATGTGTAAGCCCCAGCCCTCGTATTTGAGGATGTTCTTAAATGTCGCTGGCGTTTCCTCACACATATCTGTTTGTTTTAGCACAATATTATTTTGTTACCAGAAAAAAAAAAAAAAACACCCGTACTCAGCAAATGTACTACACGGGGAATAGAAAAATAAACTTAAAGAAAAATACTTACTCCATAAGACTATCCTCTTCAACTTGTAATTCTTAAAAAAAAAAAAGAAATTAGATATGAACTAAACTTTAAAAAAAAAGTAATATACAATATTAAGATTATATAATAGAGAAAGTAGTAATTGTATATAATATTGTTTTGTTTCTTTTGCTTCTTTTCGTAAATTTAGTTAATTATTTGGAAAGCGATTGTAAAGATGACTGTAAATTAGAGAGATGTATATTAAGATTTAAATTAGATTTTCATTACTCCACTAGCGGAATTTGTTAACTTAAGGAAACGAGCCTTAGTTCCATATCTGATTTTTTCAAATACTTAGACAAAACAAATAAAGAAAAAAATGAGAAATAATAATTCTGGAAAGAATATCATTTTAGCAGAATAATATTTACTTTGATATTTACTTATTAATAACATGGTGTTAAAGGAAATTCACATCGCAGTTAGAGACAACGCAATGTTAAAAAGAAAAATATTTGTGTGTCTGCATTAAATTCCTACACCCAGCCGAACAGCTCAATTTTAAACTACCCCAAGCCGTGGGATGGTTTAGTTGCTTTTCTTTTTTTAAGTCGGTCGAGATTGAATAGGATGATTTTTTTTCTTGCGAGTTTGCCTCGGTGAATTTAAAAAAATCGTTCACACGCTGTTTCTAAGTCATCTACAGAAATTTCATCTGTAGGCCGTATTGGAATATGAGGTGTTGTTTTTCCCCGCCGGAAGGACGACAAAATACCGAAATAAAAAACCTTTGTACCCAAGCAAATATCACTATCTTAAAATTTATTCATCCGCATGGAGCGTTAGTTGGAAATTCGGGTGGTGAAAGTAAACGCTTCATTCCAAGAAAGGGTCAGAAAACTTGGTCATTGCAGCGCGACAGAAGGGTGTGCCTTTTAGACTTGTTTCATGTGAGGCTCTTTGTGGTATTGCAAGAGAGGAGGGTCCATGGGAGAATACATGGGGGCTTTCTTTTGTTGATTTTGTGCACTTAGCTTTCAAACATTTGAATAACAATTAAAAAATTCAGATCTGACCCCAAAGCCTCCAAAAAAAAAAAAAAAAAAGAAGAAGAAGAAATGAAGCCCACAGAAATATTTTAGGAATGGTCGTCGCATAATTCGATCTGTACGTATCCTTACGGTATATAACTGCATATTTGTTCTTAGCCCTTTTGTCTTCTTCAAGGATGTTAGTATGTGCACAGCCAGTTTTGAATATCTAAACTCAATACGCTATCGATGCAGATTAAAATAAATGTTATTAAATTAATAATAAAAACAATTATATGCAAAAATAATTCATTAAGTTTAATTACTGTAAAACTAAAACTTATGATGCTACAAAAAGAAAAAAAATTAAAACGGAATTTGAATTAACTTTTGAATGTTTTTCGTATGCTAAACGAAAAATTTTGCCCATACTTGGAATGCAGTTGCGTGAAAAAGCGAAATGAATAGTAACTGAAAAAATTATCCAAAAGGGATTTCAAGGCTTCTAATGGATGGCATACGAATGTTAATCGACACAGCATTGCGTTGTGTCCTTAATCGACACAGCATTGCGTTGTGTCCTTAATCGACACAACATTGCCATAGAGAAAGCTCGCAAAGAAACGAAAGATGTCTCGGATCAGTAAGTTCAGGAATGTAATGAAAAGTTTCGTCTACTGATTGAAGGATATTAAGCCAAGGACATATATAATACAAATGAGATAGGACTACTTTATGGTGGGTTGCCAATAAAGTCTTTTGCAAAAACAGGAAGTGAATGTCATAAAGATAAAAACTATAAGCTCGTGTGACATTTTTGCTCTGTACAAATTTGGAGGATAATTTAGCAAAGCCGTCAGTGATTAAGAAATCGAAAATGCCGCGGTGCTTCAAGAATGTGAACATGGATAACAGGCTGTGACTTTGAGATCTGAGACAAAATTCTGGATGATTGCTGGTTGTTCCAGGAAAGACTTCAAATTCCTGGCTTATAAAATGACCGAGAATCACTTGAACAGCTGAGAGCAAATGTGTTATAAAGTCTAAAAGATGATTTAAAATCTGTACCTATTCATTAAAAGATTAAGGGGGTCTCAGAACTCTTAAAATTGGAAAAAATGAAAAAAAAAAGACCATTTTCAACAGTTGTTATCTTAAAATGTGTTTGATTTTATAATACAATTTTAATTGGATGAAAGATATAAGTATGTTCTTTCATTTCAAATATTAAAAAAAAGTGCAAGATGCAGAATCAGAATTTACAGGGGGTTTCAAACTGTCAGACATTTGACGAGCAGAAAATCGGCATAACAGATTACGTGCAAGATACAAAATAAATTTTGCAACTAAAATGAAAATTTTGCTGCCTACGTATACTTTAAATTATAATAATTACACTGAAGCTAAATAAATTTGTATTTAAAGAATTTTTATATTTTTAATACAAAATTGTATTTAGCTAATGCAAAGTTTAGAAAATTTCAACAATATAATCACCTAAAAAATATTTTTTTTGAACACTAAAAAGGAAATTTTAGGTTCAGTTTATACAGACTAACATGAAACATTTGCTTTGAAAATTTCACGGAAAAATATTCAAAAGTTTTTGAGATATCGTGCGCGTTATGCCCAAAAAAGTCATTTGGAGAAAAATGACTTCAAAGTTTCGGAAACGCCGCTTCAGCTAATGAGCGGGTATAATTCTAAAAGCCACAATTTCTGTTCTATTGGAAATTTCAAAGAAACAATTAAGGGAGACTAGGGAGGGTTGACCCACTTTTTACAAAATGATTTTTTAAATATTGAATTTAGAATAATGTTTTATATTAATAACATTTTATTCGTTATACAATCAGTTATCAAAATAAAATTGCTACATATGAGTAATAGATAAGAAATTTGAAAAATGATTGGTTTTATTCATGAGAAAATAATGGGTCAAGGCTCCCCACATATGTGAGTGTTGAACCACTTTGTTTTATATTGAAATATTTATGAAGAGAAATAAAATCAGTTTAAAAAAAGAAAAATAAATTTATGCTACATGCTTTAATTATTATAAAAAGTATTTTTGAAAATATGATGCTTCAACAAACCTTAGGCGTAACGTTTAGGCGTAATCGCGTGTCAGAGGAGAAAATTTTTGTTTTAAACAGGATTTTGTCTGAGCAGGTATAATTGTACAACAAAGAAATTAAATTTTAACATTTAAAACAGTATTCCGCTAGAGACAGGTTCCGTTTCCATAGGGTTTCATGCATTATAATCTCCGGATTTAGTAGCCACTGTCCTGCTTTTTTTTTTTTTGTCTCCCTATCCTACTTTTTGTAACATTCGACCTGCTAACTCTAATTGTCACATAGTTTAGCCTTACCTCTATTCATTATATTTCAAATGAAAATCAAATTTCAAAGTAATTGCTTGAGAGGCGCAAAGGCCAACATAGTGAAAAAGATTCCATGCTGGGACTCGAACCCAGGCCATCAGTATAGCGCACTGACATTCTACCGACTAAACCACATGGAACGATACCCAGCCGGAAAAATTTCTCACTATTATATGTTGGCAAGGGTAGGTTGACAATCTTTTTCACTATGTTGGCTTTTGCGCCTCTTAAGCAATAACTTTGAAATTTGATTTTGATTTGAAATATTGTATGCAAGGCGAATGTTTCTCTCTGGAATAATTTCCATGTATTAATATCTATTCATTATGTTGAAATTTTCTACATACGTTCCTAAAGTTTTTCGAGATCAATGCTATGTTCTTATGCAGCCGCATGAGTACTTAACTTATCATTAACATCTTTTAATCCTGTCAGAGGCAAAGTACTAGTATTAAAATGTTGAAATAAATGACTTGCACCGGAATTTACGAACAAATTTATTTGGAAATATGAAAAAAAAAGGCTATATTTTACATACATATTAAATTGAAAAGATTTTAGCAAACGTCTGGTGCCATTGTGAAGTTTGGAAATTGAAATAATGTGGTTTCATAAACATATCACTGCCCCTGAAACGGTTAAGACTGCTGCTTTCGTACTTTCTAGTCTTTTCTACTGTTTCTATTTACCTATTGTAAATAATATTTAAATGGAAAAATGTTCCTATCAACTTTCGTATTCATATTTCATTAATTTTTTTCGTGTAGTGCAAATAGCAATTTTTTACATCTTTCTATAATCAGTTTTAAACGTTTTCTTTTCCAAAACCCCATTTTACTGTACCTTTGCAGGATAAATTTACATCCATTTTTATATATGACCATTAATCTTTCATTATGCACAGTGCATAATAAAAAGATTTCCCAAACTCCTTATTAACACATTGCCGACGGGCAATTTTTTATGAAATCTGATTTTTAAAACAGTAAAAGCTCCTCCCTGTTCTGAAAGTCTTTAGTAAATTGGTGTTCTAGATAGGTTTCCCAAGTTTATGCATCGGTGAAGTATCGTTCAATGAACGAATTTAACATAAAATGTCTAAAAAAATCTAAAAAAAATATGGACAACATGAAATAAATGCATTTTCTGTAAGGTGCCACGCCCTTAGTCAATGATGTATTTTGAATGAAAACGAGAATTCTCGTTTCCCGTCGTGAATTACCTTGGAGACAGCCTTGAACATCTGGTCAACCGTCCCTCACATTGACTGGGTCAAGCCTCCCCACATAGCCTTTTTCTAAAAAATAGCACATTGTTACGTTAAGCCTAACTTACTCTATAATCTTTATGCCTGGAATGAAAGCTCGATATTTCTGCATTTCTTAAAACCTACTTACTTAAATTTCTATGATATATTTTATCGGAAAAAAGCTTACAAAATATTTCTAAAAAACAACTTTTATGTTGAAAACCCCTCACAATTGATTTTTTCCACACCCATTTCGATTATCTGTATGAAACAGAGATTGTTGTTTGAGCATTCCTGTAGCTTTGGTTGACACCTATTGATAAAACGGTGAAATTCTTTTAATTATGAAAACTGATGGGTGGGTCAAGCCTCCCGTAGGGTCAACCCTCCCTAGTCTCCCCTATATCAAAATGTTCAGAAAAGATAGGAGTTTAATATCTAAAAGAAATTTAAATTTCGAAAATTTTAAAGCTCTCAGAGTCCTGAGACCCCTTAATGAAGCAGATTAGGTATCACGTGACTATAGAGTGTGCACTACCAAAGCTAACACTTCTGTGAACGTTTTGATAGAGCTATATCAGGATGTAGAAAGTGGTAGTGAAAATAAAGACGATCACGATTCTGAAAGTGTTGAACTGGAATTTTAACATATCTGGACATCTTGAGAAGCATTAACTACTGTGAATTTTTTTATGATTTAAAGAAATGATAAAGACAATTACAGACATACAATAAGTTTCTCAAGAATGCTCGGTAAACCGAAAGAAAAAACAAACATTGATAAAATATTATTTTTAGACTCTCTAAACTTCTATATGAATTATGAGATATGTAATTGTATTTTTAAAATTAAATGTTTTACATTATAATTCAGAATTAAAGCAGTTTTGTATTAGTACTATTCATTGTAGTCTTCCAATAGCATTTCTTTCAAGACCATTAAAAACATTAAATTTAACAACATATCTCAATTTAACACGTTCATGCCCGCGCGGTGGGTCACACTCGATTGTCTCGAGTTGCCAAGTCTCTGGCTTTTTGCACACCACTATTTTTTTAGAGAAAATGTTGTTCCTTTAAATCGCCCAATTGTTCAAATTAAATAAAACAACATTTTCTGTATTAAAATACTGGTATCCAAAAAGCCGGAGATTTGGCAGCTCCGAGACAGTCGGGTGTGACCTACCGCGCCGGCGTGAACGTGTTAAAGAACGGTACTATCTCTCTATTCTTAAAAAAAAGTAACTACCGCTGTCATCTCCGCCGCCGCCGCCGGTTTTGAATTTTTTGTGACCGGAGGTCTTTCTTCGTTAATATTAAGATAAATATTGCATACAAAAATATGAAAATCGGTGGTGTAATAGAGAAATATTTGATAAACACGCTGATGCAGGCAGTTTTCAAATCGAAGAATTATTTTAAGAGATATTTAATGCTAAAGTTAGACAAAATCGTTGCATTAAAAAAATTTTATAGGAGGAAAAACTATACATGGGAATTTAATCATCTTTAGATCATTTTATACGTTTGAAGTTCCCGGTGACTGTATTTATTTTTTTAATTTGACTCTTTTTTTTGAGGTTTTATTTCTATTTTAAATTCAAATTTTCAGCATTTCGAGAGATATTTTTTACATATTTTAGAAAATGGTATTAATTTAAACTTTTGCCAACTGTATAAACAGCGCAAACAATAATGTTTGCTTTAAATAAAAAATTTATTTACACGTGACTATTATAAACAGAAAAGAAACCTTTCAAATTAGAATTAAATAATTACGTATGAAAAGCAGGAACTTATTAAAAATTAAGTCATAAAAACTATTTTTACACGTGCATTTTAAAAGAGAAAGGATATTGTAAAATAATAAATTCATTAACATGCGTTAGAAGTCTTAAATAGGAGAAATTACGTCACATTACAGTTATTACATAAAATGAACAAAAAATAATATTGCAAAACATTTTAAATTTAGAAATTGCGCGAGACATTTATTTGATTTATTTATTTATTAAACAACAAACATATGACTTGTGCGTTTGACATGAGAGCCCGCTTTTAAGTCAGAGACAAGATAGCACTAAGAAATATTACAACACAAGAGAAATATATCCTGGGAGTTTCACACAAAAAGTGTGTGCAATGGAACCAGCGGGATTCGAACCCACAGACTACTACCCTCGCAAGCGATTAGCAGCGTGGTTCTTTGACCACTCGGCCACGGACACCTAGTGATTTATTTGATATTTTGAGATGATCTTTTCAACTATTTTTCTTAGGACAGCGCAAATAATATTTCACTTCTAACAAAAGTATTTTCATGTAAATATTAGAAACAGAAAGAATAGTTTCCGGATATAGATAAATAAAGAATAGGCGGAAAGTTTCCTCGATCCCAATGGGTTCCTCCTTAGATAGAATTTGTTATATAGCTACATTATAAAAGACAAACGTGTCCGTGCCTAACGTTGACGACCCAGTAAATTCTCCTATCCATCAATGTGTGGTTTCCTACGATCGCAAGAGCCTCTGCTCGTGCTTCTGACCATTCCATCAAGAGATACATCTCCAATGGACGCTTGAGTATCTGCTCGTGTCATCTTACTTGTGCCACACAAAGCATTACATCTCCAATGGACGCTGAGTATTTGCTCGTGCCATCTTAATTGTGCCACGCAAATCATTACATCTCCAATGGACGCTTGAGTATTTGCTCGTGCCATCTTACTTGTGCTACTCAATTCATTCTTTTCCCTTCCTGCCGCCCTTTGTCGCGAGACGGGTTCATCCCCCGGCGGCCAGGATCGGTGATGCTTATTGTTTTTTTTTGTTTTTTTTTTGTTTTTGTTTTTTACTTTAAATGTTTTTATACTCGCCCTCTGTCGCGAGTAGGCGTTTTCCTGGTGGGAAGGCATTCGCCTAATTTTTTTAAACCCACTTTGTTCTTTTTCAAATAAATTCTGGGTTCTGTGGTCGGTGGTGCATAGACGCCCTTGGCGGGTGAGCGTCGCCCCTTGAGCCTTTTGTGTTTGTCCGTCTGCATACGGCCGGACAGGGCTCGACTCACTAACGAGTCCCAACGTGTCGGGGAACATACCGGGAGAGACGTTAAGCTCTAAGGGGCAGGCCTAGCCGGCCCTGAGCAGTCTCTCTTAGGCTGCCTAACGTTGACGACATTTTGAGGGTGGGAACAGAAGGACGATTAAATTTGACTTTTGTTAAATTTTATTGCAATTTTTAAAACTCCTAAATACCGCGCATGTTCAATTTTCACACCGTCGAATACGGAAAAAATGTACTTTTCAAATGCAATATGTTTGAAAACTATATCACAATTTACTTGAAAATTGTATCGAAATTTACTCAATTTTTATTGTTTTAAATTAATTTTCAAGAATTAATTTTTTTTTTTCAATTCTATCTCTGTTGTGTGGAGACGATTAGGAGAGATAAATTCACTTGCACTTAAATTTATATAAAAAATTCAGTATTTGTTTGTATGTGCAGAGAAAAAAATTATGTTAACAGAAAAAAAATATAATGATAGTTTTTACCTATATTCTCTAATCAGGGAAGCCCAGGTTTATCCCTTGCATATTTTAAATACATAAAACTATTTCAATAAAACATTATAAAACTTTAGAAAAGTACAAATAACCAGAAAATTGAACCTCTCACCCCTCACCACACATCTTAAAAAATATTTCAATTCCACATAAAAAATAAACTTTCATTACTCACCTTCAGAATTTGCAGCAATAAGTGCTACAGTCACGAAGAAAACACACACGGTAAGAAAGACTTTCATGTTTGTTAAACGATCAACTGCAAATAAAGTTTATAAATGATTAATTATATTTACCTACATCAAAGTATTCAATAACTGCTAAGTGATAAAACTAAATTTTGAAAGGACAAAAATATCTTTATTTATTTACATTTCGACATAAAGGTTACGATAAAGGTATTTTTGCCTTTTTAAAATTTATTTTTATGACTTATAGCAATTATTGAGTACCTTGATGTTTTGAAGTGGTTTTTATATATAGTTTATATTTGCCTAATTATATAACAGATCAACACCTTGTAATAATATACCATTTCTAATTGCTAAAAAGGTGAAATATTAACACTTTAAAAACAGTAAAATAGTTTTATTTGACTGTTGAAATGTCATTTTGAAAAAAAAAAAAAAAAAAAAAAAAAAAACAATATCTGCTTAGTATCCAAACGACCTCCGAAATTAAAGAATATAATTTGCACTAAAATTGATCCAATTAATTTTGAGAATTATTCGAGAGTACATGAAATACCATTTATTAGAGCAGACGGATCAAAGATTACTATATAGGAATGTCTAGCAGGAAATTTAAGTACAGAGAAAAAGAGCATGTAGCTGATATTAAATATAATAGAAAAACCACAGCCCTGGCAAGTTTAAATCAAGAAGATATCATCCAAATAAATTTCAATGAAAGCAAAATAATTTTTAACTCCAGTCTATATTATCCATCCCTTATAAGAGAAACCATGGAGATTCTAACACGAAAAAATTCCTTATATAATGATGAAACATCATTTAAATTACCAATATGTGGCTCGAGTTACTCAATAGTTACGAAAATAGAAATAAACATCCAAGTAAAATAAAAAAATAACGTGCGTTACATGAAAAACTGAATGACGGCGTTTCAGATCATTGCATCTTAGACCGTACAATTTCAGAATATTATTGATATTTGTTTTGAAAATGGCTTGAGTTGGGTCGAAACATGTCAACAGTCATATGAAACTATTTTAATTTTTTTAATATTGACCTATGTCCCCTTCATTCTTTAAATGTAATTTTGTATCTGTTTAATTTTAAATTACCCACAGTGAGCAGTGTCTTATTTCGATAGATCAGTTTTCAAAGGAAATTAGTACAAATAGAGATTTGCATTTTTCAATCAAGTTGGAAATTGTACGTCAAACATGGCAAATGTGGTGCGTTCGTACTATAACTAGTTTTATAAATATTTTTTGCAATGAATATTGTAATGATTGTATATTTTAGTGCGCTTCATAAGTGCCTATCAATTTCATTCTGATCGAAAGGCTGTAACATCATTAAAATGCACTGGAAATAATTTTTTCCCATTGTCCGTAATGTAACGGAAAACTTTTGACTGTCCCTGTCATTAAACTATACATCCGATTTTCATAAAATTTCAAATGACTCGATAAAATTTTGCAGCAATTATATATTTAAAATTTCAGACCATTCGGTAGAGTAAATTTTGCTCTGTTATATGCGGACGGACAGACAGATGGACGAACCGAACGACGACTATAGGTGCTACATATTTATATAATTACGAAGGCACCAAAAAACACTAGAAATAGAAAATGCACTTGCTTTAATTCGATAAACTGGTATTTTCCAATTAGATATGCTACTGTTAACCTTTAAAGACAAGACTTCCAATGACTTCAAAAAGATAACATTCAGATTGTATTCCACAGTACTGCTAAATACATGTATAAACAGCCATTTTATGATTTACGCTTGAATATATTTTTTAAATTTAACTTTATAAATTCTGAACTAAAGACATAATGTAGAAATAAATTTTTCTGGCTGTTTTATTGCTATGCCGATTAATTAATATACGTATCGCTGTATTCAGTATTATACATTTGTGTAGTTCAATGTGATTCGATATTCCGAAGTAGTTACAATTTAAAATTTTTAATGTAATTTTTAGTGATTAGAAAACTAAAACTTAGACGAGAAAATATCAAGAACAAGTATTTTAAATATTCTTCAATTTTAATTTAGTCTTTAAAATATTACAAGCACTTGATAATGCTTATATTATCTTCAAATATATTTTTTTATGAAATGGTTACTACGCCTTATCCGTAAATAGATATCTGTATGTACCTGTATATATCTGTATATATGTGTATGGGTATATCTGTAAAACTCGCAGAATTTCAAATATAGGCCTATAAAAAATACTGAATATTTCAGATTAGATTAACGACACAATGTAATATAAAAAAATATTCTTTTGCGATCATTGATATTCTATTACAGGACGTGAGTAAAATGTTTCTACTCTACATGGTGAACCATTTTAATTAAGTTTAACTTAAATGCATTTTTAATATTATGTAGAAATTATACACTCAAGAATATTAAAATTATTTTAAATACATTTTTGTATTTATATACAGTGTGCTTTAAAAATGTATTCACAATTTATTATGTAATAACTAACAATTTCTTATTTTCTTTCAGTTTAACAATTAACTCGACATAACGGTTGAAACCAGACTAAACTTTGAGCAAATGAAATTTATCCAAAAGTGTAACTAGATGTACGATATCGTGGTTGGATAACAGAGACAATTCAGAAGAGTGTATCAAACAAATACCCCTATGCAACTTACAATCCTTAGAATTATAAGCAAGGTTGAAGCAAGGGGAATTGTTCAAATTTTTTACAAGCAACATTCGAGAAATCAGCGATCAACACCGAATCTCGCATATGAAAAAAGTCTGGTAGTTCGATGTTTTGATTCCATTGCTCCAAGTTATTTGCAGTGCCTTGACCAGAATGGTCAACAACTTTTAAAAAGGTGTTAATTTTATAAGCTGCTCATTATTCCAGTTCCATTTCAGAATTAAATATCAAATATGGGCATTATAACAATTTAAATTATGTATGCATTTTTTGAGTGTAGATTATCATGAAAAAATATTATTTGCTGTACTTTATATATGTTAATTAATCTTTACAAAACGAATCATCAATATTATGTAGTATCATAGACCGATATTGAGAATCGATACTTTCTAATTCATTAAAATGAGGGATTGCTTTTGATAAATGTATCATATTTTAGAGTTATAAAACACTATTTTCTCATTCTTCGTGCTGAAGTATTGACAAATCCCAAAAGAATCAAGCAGACATAGTAATGAGAGATTAATTTGATGTTACAATTAAAATTATTTTAATTTGCATAAACATGAAAATAGGTAATAAAAATAGAGCTACTTCAGATCAATACTTGAAGTTATTGTATGAACATCCATCATCATTCCCAGAATCTGTAACTCATGTCGACAATATTGATTTCTTTCTTCTGATTTAAACTGTAAGAATATATAAAATTTATTTGAAGTTAATGCCGACAGCCCAATTACTTAGAAATTTTATGTTATCGACTTTAATGTAAATTCTTTTATGAGTTTTGGTACACCACAAAGTAATACTTGTATAATGTTTGAAGAAGTAACAGATTGAATGAAAAGCTCTTTTCTTAATAGAGCTGCTAAATTAGTAGCGGGGATCGAACTTCAAAGACATAAAAGTAGAAGCAAGAAATTCTTAAAATGAAACAAACAGGAGAAGAATGTCGAATAAGTATGAACTGCTAGATTACTGTCAAAATGTTCAAGTAACTAAAATACCCGCAAGGGATTTTTTAAGAAATGAAAAAGCTGATGCCTGTTGACAAAATTTACAAAAAACACCCTCTCTACTGGTGGGCATATCTCTCACGACAGTGGACATTGAGGTATCGATGATGATTTGCGCACCAGAGACATGCTCTGTTGCGAGAAGGGGTACTGTGGCATTCATTCAATATTACAATTTTCCTAGTCCACTTTTATATAGTAAGCAATAATGACATTATTTTGTTTAAAGTTGTATTTTACTAATTAATTAAGTGTCTTCAATAGAAAAGCGACAGCTCGTCAATTTTATGGTGTATTCGAAAATGGTTGAAATATAATTTTTTACATAGCAATGCAAATACCAAATGTGTTAAAAAAAAGGATAATAAAAAAAAAGAAAAAAAAAAACTATACTAAAGAAGTAGTCATCCGTTTAAATTACAAAGTGTGGAACTTTTTTAATTTTTTGATACGACCACCGTAGGAGAAATTGGCCAATTACTAAATTATTGTACTTTTCGGCCGAAAAATACCATTACAGAAATCTTCATAGTTGTATCTTTACTATAAATTGAATTCTAGTGAATGGAAAAAGACTGATTTAAACCTCGTTTTATATTACTCAAAGTTCTATTCCTATTTCTTGTTTTGAAAATTGGGACAACTTGCAAACTGAAATCGTCAGTCTTTATATAAAATATAAGTTTACAAGTGTGAAAAAAATTGTATCAGAACACCGTCTAAATAAATTTCAAACAGATTTGCTTTGGTGCAGAATTCATATGAAAAGACAAATGTAGCTATAAATCAAGGAAAAAAATAATACTAATTAAAAGAAAAAAAAACAAAACACGAATAATTACCAAAACTATTTTTTTTCCTATAGGAAAAAAATAGTTTTGGTAATTATTCGTGATTTCCAATGGATAACTAAGGTGTTCCGAAAACATTTCTAAAACACATTGGAGATTTATACAATCATCGAATATCAAAATTGAAGGTCAACTGCAAACACATCAACGTCCATGTTTCCGCTCTCATGTAATAACTTCGCAGATTTTTATTTCTAATTTCATATATGTTAAACGTCTAATTATTATAAATAGTTAAATTTTAATGACACAGGCATTGACTTTTTTATAATATTCTTGTTGCAGGAAAAGAAATATTTTTCAATTGACGATTTTGATCCATATAGAAATTTAAAATGTGTCTCTCTATTCTAAAAAAAAGTAACTACCGCTGTCACCGCCGCCGCCGCCGCCGGTTTTGAGTTTTTTGTGACCGGAGGTCTTTCTCCGTTAATAATAATAAAAATATTGCATACAAAAATATTAAGATCGGCGGTATTATAGAGAAATGTTTGATAAACACGCTGATGCAGACAGTTTTCAAATAGAAGAATTATTTTAAGATATATTTAAGGCTAAATTTGGACAAAGTCGTTCCATTAAAAGAGTTTTATAGGAGCAAAAACTATACATCGGAATTTAATCATTTTTAGATCATTTTATACGTTATAATTTCCCGGTGTGCAGATTGCATTTAGTTTTTAAATTTTACTCATCTTTTGAGCTTTTATTTCTATTTTAAATTCAAATTTACGGCATTTCCAGAGATTTTTTTACTTATTTTGGAAAATTGTACTAATTTAACCTGTTGCCAACTTTATAAATAGCGTAAACAATAATGTTTGCTTCAAATTAAAAATTTATTTACACGTGACTATTATAAACAAAAAAAAAACTTTCAAATTAGAATTAAATAATTACGTATAAAAAGCAGGAACTTATTGAAAATTACTTCATCTATAATTACACGTGAATTTTAAAAGAGAAAGGTTTGGTTTGGTTTGTGTTTATGACGGCCAATTATTAACACGTGGGATATAGGCCCAAAGGGGGGGGGGATGCCCTTCGTGGGGGTCTTTCTAAGGAAACCTAACCCGTATTTACGCGTGGGAATCCACGGCTTCGAAGAAAACCACGAAAACTCCGAAACGGTTAGGCCGACGGGCGCGATTGGGTTCGAACCCAGCACCTCCCGTCTACCAGCTTCGAGAGCAGAACCTCTCAGCCACTGGTGGGGCTTAAAAGAGAAAGGATATTGTAAAATAATAAATTCATTAACATGCGTTAGAAGTCTTAAATAGGAGAAATTACATCACATTTACATCACATTATACTTATTACGTAAAATGAACATAAAATAATATTGCAAAACAGTTTAAATTTAAAAACTGCGCGAGACATTTATTTGATATTTCAAGATGATCTTTTCAACTATTTTTGTTGGGACAGCGCAAATAATATTTCATTTCTAACAAAAGTATTTCCACGCTAATATTAAAAAGAGAAAGAAAAGTTTGGTGGAAATTACATGAGATTAAGAACAATACATTTAAAATGTATTTTATTTATTTATTTATTTATTGACCAACAAACATACGACTTGTGTGCTTGACATGAGAGCCCGCTTAAAATGTCTTATTTAAAAGAAATTTCTTTTCGCTTTGTTAAAAAATACCGGGAAACAAAGACTCTGTTTACTTAATTCATTATTTTGAAATGTTTCACTGATTTAATGTAATCAAAGAGGAAAATAGCCATTGTAACTTTTAAGAGCAGCTGATTTTTCCTTAAAATTCCCCAATCAAAGAGAAATGAATAGAAACCCGTTTATAGGGAGATCGCCACTGTTTTTTTAAATTATAATTCAATTCTTTCAAAATCTTTTTAAAGCCGATCAATTTAGCGTGCTTTTAGAAACTGCGGTGTCTGAACGGGGGTTGGCGAGCGTAGCTCGTAGGGGGCCGAGCCCCTAGTATCTGTAAAAAAATGAATGGCAAGAGTATTTCTATAACATAATCTTTTTTTCTACATTATTAAAATTACTTTTGCAGTCTACACTGCCAGCTGCTCTTCAGATTGTAAAACATTAAAGCACGTTTAAAACCATATTGTAACACTGAATATTAAAAAAAAGTATATAATATTAAGTATAATGCGTGCATTTTTAAACAAGTGCTAAGATATATATTTGTGCTTATTAAAATTTTACCTTATTTTCTCATCAATAATGCGACTATATTTTTCTCGACATTTTCCCAACCAATTTGGAGTAAATAGTATACGCGTAACATTTCGCACAGCTATAAGAAACACATGTACTTTTACTTATTAAATATAGCTCGTAAATAGCGTGAAAAAATATAAATAATTCATAATTTGGAAATAAAATGGGGAAGAAAATGCAACGTTGCCATACAATTTGTGTATTATGATTAATACATGATATTGATTTCCGTTTATAATAGACATTTTAAAGCAAAGTTTCAAATGAATTAAAATGAATCATTGTTATAAATTTTCATTTTGTATTATTTTAATAAGTTGGAGATAAGAGCGCGGAAGAATATGAGAATTTAGGTTAGAGAAAAAAAATATTCAGAATTTTTTCAGAATTAACGGATTTTTTGCCAAAAAGTGAAGCGAAACGAAATACTTTACCTGATGACTTCTTTATAATTCAGTATAATCGATTATTACAAACTTTATAAAATCTCACTACCATTGCATATGTATATATAGCATCTTTTAACTAACACATATGTTAAATTTTGTCTTTCGCATTTCACGAAGCACATGTATGTCAGTGGCTTGTCATTGAATTTTATTTTATCTTTTGTTAAAGTTATTTCATGCATTTTTAACGTATTTGTATTGAGGTATTTTCATTTCAATGGGTTTGAAACGTGAAATAACTAAAAAAAAACCTTGTTTGACTAAAATACTTTGTTGATCTCGACATGGATGACATTTCGCGAAAAAAAAATTGCATTTACCATGTCTTCATATAATTTTATTTTATAATATATTTTTTTTTACTATTTTCTTTGTGATATTTTGTAAATGTTTTTAATGGTTTTATATATATATATGTGTATATATATATATATATATATATATATATATATATATTAGTCGGAATGAAATAAGACATCTCAGAATTGTTCTTTTCATTCCTCAAATAATCAAATAATATGATCTGTAAACTATTCCTATACAGGGTGTCCACTCTCAACGGTGTCCATTGGCTAATACCTAAAACATTAGTCATAGGCATATAGTTCCATTGACAAAAATGTTTTAAATGCGGTAAAGAAATATTTTAAAAGCAATTTGGGTCAATAAAAACATTTCTTGAAAAATTACGAAATTTAAATTTTTATATGGTCCCCCCGGATCTATAAGTTATATTTAGTAAAATTTTCCTGTTACACTGACAGGTAAGACAAAAAAGTTCCGTTATTCTACGGTTAAAATTGACCGAGTGATAGCTGTTTAAAGTTGGAGCATATTTTTTGCTGCAAATTAGAGATCATTCACAAATTTACTAAAAACATAATTTCGTCAGATATATTTAAAAAAAAATGGTTCAGAGTAAAATTAACATTGCAATATAAATTTGAAATCTTTAATCGGTCTGATATATTAATGGAAAATATACAATTTGTAATAAACATTTAAGAAGAAAAAAAAAAAAAAAACGGAATTTTTGTTAAATAAAATGATGAAAATTAACAACCTGAGCTCTTTACAAAATTATACATATTTTGAAATGCTATTCTGTTACCCTAGCCTGCAAAAGTTGGGTTATGTCATGTTTTTCAGCTTTTGATAATTTATTGTTATATATTCTTATGTACGGCTGCATCCGAAATTCACCTTCATTTTTTATCATCGCGTAAAGAATTTTTGCAAACCGTAAATTTTAAAGTTAAAACAAGGCTGATAGTGTAATTGTGATACTATAAAATAGATGTGATTGTTGTGTTTTTAACTTTTCTTAATTGCTTTTTATGTATTTTTTACCGCTGAATCCGAAAATGACCTTCAGTTTTAAACCTCACGTCAGGATTTTTCGCAAATTATAAATTTAAAAGTTAAAAAGTTCAAAGTTAAAATTGAACCTCTTCCCCCACCTCATCGGACCCCTTAGCTTTTAGCTGTAAGAATCCCAGTATAAGCCAAAAAATTGAATAAATTATTGAATTAAATAAAATTAAATAAAATTTAAAAAGTTTTACACCCGTTTTATAGTATCAGATTTTCGCTGTATTTTAACTTTGACATTTACGATTTGCAAAAAAAATCTAGCGTGATGATTAAAAATGTAGGCCATTTTCAGTTTCAGTGCTGAAAAGTACATAAAAATAAATTATCAAAAGTTAAGGAACACAACCATCTCCTCTACTTTATACTAGTATCCGATTTTTGTTATATTTTATCTTTGACAATTCATGGTTTGCGAAAAATCCTGACATGATGATGGTTAAAAATTAAGGTAATTTTCGGATTCAGTGATAAAAAATACATAAAAGATAAAAAAAAACCATCACAGTCTTGTGTTATCTAATCTAAAACTTTTTTTAAAACTTCTTGGCGGTAATCTGTAAGAATTTTTTTGTGTTATCCTGTAAAAGAAGTATAAATGGTAGCCACCGAATATCATAATAATATTAGATTGTCATCGGATTTACGTCAGTATGTAAAATTTAGTTTTGATGGGATATTTGAAAGTGAGTTAAAGTTCGAGTACAAATTTTGAACTGGAAAAACATGCATACAACTCGGTCACTTTTAGTGTTATGTGAACGGGACTTTTTTTTTGTCTTACTTGTAAGTGTAATAGGAAAATTTTACTGCATATAACTTATAGGACCGGGGGGCCGTATAAAAATTTAAATTTCGTAATTTTTTAAGAAATGTTTTTTTTTTTTTTTTTTTTTTTAAACCCTAATCGCTTTTAAAATATTTCTTTATCTGTTTTAAGGGGACACAGTACCTTTTAAACTACGTTTTCAATTTTGATTAAAACTGTAATATACTGTAATATCTGTCGTGACATTGTATTTAATACTATAAAGCAAATATAATTTCATATAATTTCGAAAAAAAAAATCTTGTAGAACAGCCTATTTAACTAAAATTTAAATTAAAAATAATTTTTTTTTAAATCCCTACTACTTTTTTAAATATGAATATTTTTGCTTCAATTTTTTTCCATAATCCTAAAAACATACTACATAAAATTGTGCATGGATTTAACATTCAAGGTTATAGTTTTTTTTTTTTTTTTAAGAATTTCAATTATTTTTCCTTGATTTTTTACTATACAAAAGTGAAAAACATTGATATTAAATGTAATATCCCATACATCTAAAAATCCATGCTCAGTTTTATGTAGTATAATCTAAGGAATATGGAAAAAAAATTGAAGCAAAAATATTCATATTTAAAAAAGTAGTAGGGATTTAAAAAAAAAATTATTATTTTTAAATTTAAATTTTAGTTAAATAGGCTGTTCTACAAGATTTTTTTTTTTTTTTTTTGAAATTATATGAAATTATATTTGCTTTATAGTACCTAATATCTGTAGTGACATCATAGTTAAGTATATTACAGTATATTTCAAAATCGAAAAAGTAGTTTAAATGGTACTGTGTCCCCCTAAAACATTTTTGTAATTGGAACTATATGTCTCTCATTAACGGTTTAGGAATTTAGCCGTTGAGAGTGGACACTCTGTATATTGCTATTTTCATAGACTCACTTTTTTTTTACAATAAAAAATTATATTATTTTATGTAAAATATATTTTACTAAATAATTAAATGACGCCAATAAAAAAGTTAGTGTTCGTACATTTTACAAGTATTGTGTCTCCAAATAATATTCGCACACATTATAGATATTTAACTGATGGAGATAAGTATGGTAGAGTAAATTTCAATTGTGATTATGAAAAAGTTGGAAATAAGAATGTGTTAATGAAATAGTTATTAATTTAATTTATAAATTACTCTTTTTAAATTTTTATAGAATTCCCCCCCCCCCCCCTCCCCTCTTGGAAAAAATAATAATTAGGAAAAAAATTGCCGTTGTTACCATAATCATTACAGAAATCGTCTTACTTGTATCTTTATAGTTAATTGAAATATAATAAAAGAATAATTCAGACTTGCATCAAAATTACGTACTATTTAAAAAGGTAATTTAACTTTATCATTGAAAAGAGGCACCATGTATAAATTGATGACTCGGTGCTTTCAATAAACCATATGAAATCAAGTATGAACTAGTCGAATGTGGCAAGCCCAAAACATTCTTCTATTTCATACATGTTAATACTTCCTGAAAAATGCAGCATAGCAGCGCCACCGATTATGTGATTTACACCAAGATCTAATCAGAAACAACTTACGTTAACTTCTAACTGAATTTGAAGTTTTGTGATAATGCGTGCAATAGTTTTTGAGATTGAGCTACTGCAGAAATCGTATAAAATTCTGCATAACATCGCCACCTGTTGGGAGAATTACACCAAAAACTAATCAGGACCAATTTATATCAGGAACTAACTGAATCTGAAGTTTGATGAAAACTTATGCATTAGTTCTTGAGATACAACTATTGTCGAAATCGTCAAAAATGTAGCATAGCAGCGCCACCTGTTGGGAAATTTGCACCAAAAAATATAAAAACTCTTATTTATATCAGGTACTAACTGAATCTGAAGTTTCAGGAAAATTGATTCATTAGTTCTTGAGATAGAGCTACTGCGATAATCATGAATATTACATCAGAGCAGCATCACCTGTAGGGCGATTTACACTAAAAAGTAATCAGCGCCAAATTATATCATGGACTAACCGAATCTAAAGTTTTATTAAATTCCGTTTTTATTTTATTTATTTATTTATTTTTAGATAGAGCGCCCACAAACTTTGTGTCACATATAGTGTCAGAGAGACAGAGTCACAGACTCACAGACAGAAGTTTTGTAAAAACATGTTTTTAGGGATTTCTGACCCCTAAACCGTGTAGATCCGTCGAAAACCGGAATTCGATTTTTTTTTTTACGAATCCAATACTTTCTTCTTATAAATATAGAAGAAAGTGAAAAATTACATAAACACTTCTAAAGAAAAATCTGCATAGAAGTGCTTTGCAGAAGAGGTCATGTAAACTGTAAAATGTTTTTATCAAATTTCAATACATATGTTCAATTTTTAATTAAATATAAATCATTATTTTTTTTAAAATACAGATATGCTAGTTTTTGTAATATTATTGTTGAAGTAAAATTAAAAAGTTACCTAGGGGGTCCATATACAAATTTAAAAGTGTATCTTTTTGAAATGAAGTGAATTAATTTAAGGGACGAAGTGAAACATTTTATTTGAATGAATGGAACGGCCGTTAAAGAAAATATTCCCTGATGATGGTTTCGGGATTGCAGACTGAAAGTCTTCAGAAATGTAAATAAAATGTGTATTTTTAAACTTGTAACATCTGTTTTATTATTATTTGTCATCTTTTAAGTGAACGGAGAAGTTTGTGAGTTTATAATATTTTAGACATTGTTCACATCTTCGACTTTATATATTCTGCATTTATTTGGTATTTAAATCAGTTTTGATTTCCAAGATTACTTATTTGTTTCAAATGGGTAAAATATTATACTACAATAGTCATTGGATTTTTGAGGCTTTAAAGAAACCTGAAATTGTACATACAACAAGAAGAAAAATCATGAATCACGCACAAATTATGAAGCACCTTCTAACATTTTCAGAATACAGTAACGAAAATTCACATTTTAATAAGATAAAAGGAGATATCTAAATAACCAATTTACAAAACGGATAACACATTGAAACACCAATATAACACCAATATCAGCAAGAGGCACCATTCGATCTTAAGTATTCGAATTCTTTTGGGCTGACCTTCGTATGAGCTGTAGATCTCAAATTACTTAACATTATCGGAGAATAATGCACAAGAATTAAAATTTCCGCAATAACTGATGTGCACCGCGACTCCTGTATATATATATATATATATATACTAGGGGGCTCTGCCCCCTGCAAGCTAGACTCGCCAACCCCCGTACAGACACCGCAGAATCTAAAAACACACTAATCTGATGGGTTTTAAAAATAGTAGAGAAGATTGAATCATACTGAAAAAAATGTGCAGATCTCACTGTAAACGGGTTTCCATTCAATTCCCTTTGATTGCAAAAATTTAAGGGCGAATCAGTTGCTGTTAAAACATCCAATGGTTGTTTTCGTTTTTGATTAAAGAGGATCAGTTAAACATTTGAAAAGAAGCTAAAATAAAATAAATTAAGTATACAGAGTCTTTGTCTCCCGGTATTTTAAAACCATCTCTATAACAATAGCCTTAGTCATGTGACTATCATCAACAGTTCCAGGCGGACCACTTCGCTTTTTATACTCTAGGTGCCATTTTGGTACTTTAATGTAAGCCAGGCACAGGTGATAAGTCGCCAAATATTAGTCTATCGCCATCATTTCATCTATATTACAATAGTTCAAGTCATCAACTGCCATAAACAAATACGGTCTGATCCCTTCGCCGTTCATATGAAAGTTTGGCACAGATGTCATATACGTCCCATATTGCCGCGATTTTTTAACAACGCCAATTTGGGGAACGCATCAACAGCATAAACAACAACATCCGGCTTACCATATCAAGCAAAATAACGATACTTTGGCGCCAGCTAAGTGCCCTTTCCGTATATGACATTGGCGTTCGAAAAAAATCGCGCCAATATGGGACCGTAAGTTTTCCATTTTGAATAAAAAATAAAAAAAAAATTTTTTCGAATAAAACTACATAAAATTTGCCATGGTTGCAAAGAATTCTTGGTGCTGTTACGCTAGCCGGATGCAAATCTCGCCAATAGCTTTTTTTCAACTCGCCAGTTAGCATTTTTTTTTTTTCGAGTGGTAATATTTGTCCATATACGCACAGAAGGTTTGGCGTGATTTTTTTTTTTTACGAAAATTTGGCGAAAACATCGTTTTCAAATACCAGTTACATATGCATTTTTGGTATTACTTAGTTATTCCATCGACCAAAAATCTATCGCCAAACTGTAAGATTAAATGCCTATAATGGTTGATCGTAAATGTCGCATTCACTTGACTTTAAGCAAGTTACACGTGTTTACGTCATCAAGTGATTTTTATTTGTATATTTATTAATGTTATACTAATTTGTTTGTTCTTTCGTTATTTAAAATAAAAATTATGTCAATTTGTATAATTTGGCGAGTGTTTTGGCGATTTATATAATTTGGCTAAATTTGTCGACGGAATAACTAAGTAGTACCGTATTTTTTAATTATTTTCTATTATTTTCTAAAGGAAATGTAAAAAATAATTAATAATTATAGAACAAAATAATTTATATAATTTATAAAAGGAAATAAAAGTAAATAAACATTTATTATCAAATAAACAAAAATACCGGGTTACCATGTCAACCGTTTCTGAAATATGAAAAAAAAAAATATATCTGTTTGATTAAAATTCGAGTTGCCATCTTTAGAAAAATGCATATAAAATTAGAAAAAAATTAATATTTCGAAAACTAATTCTAATTTAAAAATTCTAATACCAGTTTTGAGATCTGCGGATCAATGCTGATTTTTGGTGTTAATTTCATCGCAAAGTATTCCATATTTTAGGAGAAATCGCAGTGAAACATAATCAGTTGTTTAATCAGTCGTTTCAAAGAATCGTTACATATATTCGTTTCATTTCAGCCGTTTCATATATCCGTTTCATAAATTATTTTCATTAGGATTTTATATATACAGTGTAGATATATATAAATCGCTACGTGGCGCCAAAAATGCGGTGCTTTTGCCGATGTCAACGAGTGGTTTGTGACAATAAAAAATACGACAATTTTCGCCGTTAAAATTAAGAAAACTAGTTAATATATCTATTTGAAAATTTCGAGACAAGTGTATAATTTCTTTTACATTTGTTGATAATGTTTCTAATTTTTTGGAAAAAACTGGGGGCAGCAGTTCGAAAATTTGGTGAAAAAAACCGGACAGGTACAGTTACATTCATTTTAAAATATTTGACAATAGTACAAGGAGCATGAATATGAGTAAGTACAAAAAATTATTCCATATTTTGGGAGAAATCGCTTGAAACATAATCAGTTGTTTAATCAGTCTATTCATACATCCGTTTCATAAATTCGTTTCATTAGGATTTTATATATATAGGGTAGATATATAACGTATAACGCATACGATACTATTTTAATGGTAGAAAATCCGCGAAATCTAAATGTTTTCTGTGGAAATTCTGATTTTATTTTTTGTTAAACTTAAATTTCCATATATTAATGTTTTTTATATTATTTACATTTCTCCTATTGAAAACTTTGTTTTAACACATTCATCGATAACTTAAATTAATATATAATTGTTCATAATACATATGCCACGGCTTGTAAAAGTGCAATCAATTTGATTATCTAACTTCCTAGTTCTGAAGTTGTGGTATTTTTACTTTCTTCTATCTTTACAAGAAGAAAGTATTGGATTTGTGAAAATTTTCGAATTCTGTTTTTTCGACGGATTTACACGTTTTAGGGGTCAGATATTAAGAAAAACATGTTTTTACAAAATGTCTGTCTGTGAGTCTGTCTGTGTGTGTGTATGTATGACAAATTTTGTGAGCTCTCTATCTCAAGAACTAATGAACTGTATTTAATAAAACGTTATATCGAGTTAGTTCTTGATAAAAATTGGTGCTGATTACTTCTTGCTGTAAATCGCCGCGCTGCTATGCTGCATTATTCATGATTTTCACAATAGCTATTTTTCAAGGAATATGATGATTTATAATTGATGTACTAATATTTACTTATTAAATAATTTTTGGTTACTCTTGTAAATCGTGTTTTTTCTTTCAATTTTAATATTCCTTATAACCCTATTCCATATTACCCGACTGGTTGCCATTACCCGAAAAGTGTAACTTAAAAAAAAATCTAAATATTGATACTTATTCTTTTTCCCAGTTTAAATGCATTAAAAAAGCGTTCAGAAATAGTTAAAGTTTGTTATTTATTAACTTTTAATGTATCTTAATTATTTTATGTTGACATACAAGTCAAAATTTAAATAGTTTTCCATAATACCCAATAGTTTTCCATAATACCATAATACCCATAAAAATCCTACAGAATCAGAAACAAATAAAAACTGCAAGTTCATTAAAGCTTTTAAAATTTGCTATCTCTTTAACCTTTGCATTTTTGTTTCCAAAAAGAAGCTTTCTTTTTCTTCATTGGATTTTTATGTAGTTTTATAAAACTTTCTATACCGTTATCAAGTTACAGATATTAGTAATACAATTCTCACACAATTGCTTTTTCGTTAATGTTTAGTATTTGACACGCTTACAGTTTGCAATCATTCACCTTTTACAATGTTTAATATTAATAATATTATTATTTATAAAAATAAATGTGGTATATTCTATGAAATTTTACATTAATTTTAATTTTAACGTTGAAGTAACTTCTCATTACTATGTCTGTATAATTCTTATTTGATATGCAATATTCCAGCGTGAGAAATGAGAAAATAGTATTTTATATTTCTAACATAAGATGTATTCATCAAAAACAATCACGTGTTTTAATGAATCATAACATAACAATCATCAAATTCATCCTAAGAAAGTAAATTATATTGATGGTACGTTTTGTAAAGTTTATTTCATATATTCTTCTGTAAAGTAAGAGTAAATAATCTTTCCTCAAGATCAACTATACAAAATACTTATAAAAACATACACAAATTAAATGGCTATAATTAGTTTGTTTTATAAGGGTAAAGTGGAGACAGAGCTGCGTCGAGACAGATGTTGCACAGATTATATGGGCGATACTAGCGCTCTCTTGATCAAGTAAAGAAGTTTGCTGTGTGCCTCTGTGCTGTGTACTGTGTTGTATGCGTTTCCACGGATTAATTGTTACTATTTAAATATTTATGTAATACTTATGCTTGAAACCTGCGTGGTGAGTTGCTAAAATTATTCTATTAAAGTTTTCTTGCATATTTTAAGCCAAATAAGCAAAGATTTAATCCCAAGATTGATTGTAACTGTAGGCTAGATCCTCGTAGTGTACAGACATGTGGTTACCTGCGTCATTCACATGACACAAAATGGCAGTGCGGAATCTTACTCGAAACTTTGGCTATGCCACAAAATGAAGAAGACCCATTAGAAGGAACTTCTGCTACTTATCAAAATATTCTTAGCAACAATGTTGGTTCACCACGTGTGAAAAAGGAGAACGTAGGCCTTCTACAATTGTCACCATCTAAGCTGTTAAACAAAATTTTTCCTATTCCAATGGTCAAAAGACCTATACAGCCAAGTAAGAGAAAGCAAAAGGCCGCAGATACTATAAGCACAGAGTTTATAAAAATAAAAAAGAAGAAAGAAATAAAAAGCAAAAGAAACCATAAAGCGTCAAAGAACGACAGCTTGGCAAAAGTAAAATGTGTAAAAAAAGGAAAGGAAGGATAAACTTTTGAAATTTGTTGACTCTGAATGTGCTGGAGTGTCTGGAGTCTTATCAAGAAATAAAGTCTAAAGAGGACAGGATTCAGCACCTCAAATACAATCGGTGGCTGCATGAAACACGCTCACTCTATTCTTGCAGCGGGAAATGTGGGAATTATGAGCGAATGGAAATACAAAATCAAAGAATGAGACGAAAGGCCAAAAATAAAAAGACTAGGACCCAAATAGAATAGAACTAGTACTTACATTAGGAGTTAACTGCAATGTTTGCATGGATGTAAACAAGTGATTTATATATTTTTTGTAATATGCTGTCTATTATTTACAGAATTTATGATATCAATTCATGTATCTTGAAATGTTTTTCTTTTAAATTTTTGTCTTAAGTTTCATTTTTTGAGCTTACACTTTAGCATTTTCTTTAAACTTTTCACAATTTAGTGATAATTTTTGTAAGTTTACTGTTATTTATTTTCATTTTAAGTAATTTGATAAAATAAAAATGTGATATGCTAGAAAAAAAAAAGACCTAGCTTTTTTTTTTTTTATGCGGTATCTGTCATCCCATGCGGCATCTGTCACCCCATGCGGCATCTGTCACCCCATGCGGCATCTGTCACCCCATGCGGCATCTGACCCTGCACATGAAAAATGATGTTAAAAAATAACGTTTGGAAAAATAAATATGCCTACTTTATTAAAAAGGTGTTAACTTGTTTGACATAGAAATTAGGTTCTAAAGAGTTTGATTAATGATTTCTAGTACTTAGTTTGTTGATTTTTGCTATATTGTGCATTTTACAAGAAGAAAAGTAACACTGCGGCATCTGTCCTCACTTTACCCTATATACTAGTCGCCGTTGGCGACAAGTTTGGTCTCCCTTAAAATTTATGTTTGGGAAAGCATGCTAAGCATTGTATCATGTTACTTTTATTCATAATTTAATTTACTTGGTTTCCTTTAAATATAATTACTATAATCCCTTAAGCTAATATTAGTTTTTGTTGCATTAAAATATCTCAATTTGTTGATTTTCTAAACGCTGTTGGTTTGCAAATGAAGTCTATGGGAATTTGGCGAAATGTTAGAGATGTCGCCAAGTTGTCGACAAACTTGGCGGCATTTGGCGACAAAACAGGGTCCCTCCCCCCTATGATAACTTCCCTTATAGTTATGGTGATGCATTAAATGCTGTTCAATAACCGATGAGATGCGTTTCATTCGGGCGTTGCCATTAAACAATTAACAAATAATCGCGATTTCTGTGCCACATACGATGGTGTAATATATATATTATATACTTAATTACGCATTGTGAAGGCGAACTAGAATAGTGGTTTTATAAAATTGACGCCTGTTTCAAACTGCTTGTCTTTCTGATCCAGACCTTGCAAATAACGCGAAACAATGGAATCACAAAAATCGATCTCCCAGTCTCTTTTCATACGTGAGGTTTGTTGTTGACCGCGGTTTTCCAAAATGTTGCTGTTGAATATTTGAACAATTCAAACGTATCTCTAATTCTATCAATTGTAATTGACAAAAGGAGATCTCTTTAAAACACTCTCCTAAACTATCACGGCACTTCTTTCACGATATCAAACTCCCGTTAATACCGTAGGATAAATTTTTGTTATTCAAAGTTAAAATAATTTGAACCATTGTTTCAAGTTAGTTAAATCTGAAAGAAAAAGAACTTATCAGCTATTTGCGAATAAATTGTATATGCATCTTTTAAACGCCTTTTATATGCATAAAAATGCATTTAAAAGAAATTTAAAATTTCTTATATAATTTGTTTTGAATTAAAAATATTTATTTAAATCAAACGTAATTAAAATGTTTCAGCGTGTAGAGTAAAATTTTTCGGGTACATTTAACTCAGTCCGTGAAATCTAATGTCAATAACTGCATTTTTTTTTTTTCATTTCATGATATCGCCAATCTGAAAATAGAAATCTGAAATTTATTAACTTTTACGAGTGTATAGTTGAGATTTTTTTCAAATATTTTTAAGTATGCGCTTGTGGAGATCTCAATTGTAAGGTCGAAATTTGTGGTAAATTACATCGTATTGGATCTAGATACTGCCGAGAAATCGTGTTGATTTCACTGTCCAAGTGGAGTGGATATATTAACGTTTTTGACAGTTTCGCTAACCTTCTGCTAGCTACGCTTTATTTAAAATTTCTGACTAAAACTACTGTATTTATAATGGTGTCCCAGAAACATTGACGTCGTTTTTATCCCTTGAATATAGATCACAGACATATATTATAAATTACAAAGCTACTTAAAAATGGTACAGAACATTAAGAAATCTTTAAAAATTTTCAGAGGATTAAATTTAAGGAAATAGAAAATTTAAATTTTTATACGGGTCCAGTACAAAAAATTTCCCACTTGGTAAAATGCGCCTCATGCACTAATAAGTCATGTACAAAATTTTAGCACTTTATCATAAAAGTCGCAGAGATGTGTTTAAATAAAGTTGGTGAGAGTAAATAATAAATTGAAATGTAAATGT
Source organism: Maratus speciosus (assembly GCA_963932465.1). Classification (NCBI taxonomy): domain Eukaryota; kingdom Metazoa; phylum Arthropoda; class Arachnida; order Araneae; family Salticidae; genus Maratus; species Maratus speciosus. The sequence continues at coordinate 33,520,767 of OZ010790.1, read as the reverse complement.
TTTCAGCTAGAATGCACGTGACACAGAGATACATCATAAGTGATTAAAATATGGTTCTTATTTTTAATTTTATTTTGAAATTTTCAAAACTGTGCTCCCTGAAATATAACTTAAAATTTTACATGATGAATTGCAGAATAAAACTTGGAAATGGCACAGTCAAAGAACATTAAAACAGCTTAGAAATGTTTGCATATGCAAATATCTGCCTCTGATTGTTTTTTGAATATTTTGAAGAAGCTTTATCATCTTTGCATAAAAAGTATTGTTAGGTGTCTAATATGATCACTATATTTTCTCTTTATACTTGCCTATACACATTTGTTTGGGGTAATTGAGACCACTTTGAACTCCAAAGTGAAAAATCCGTTTATTAAAATTTTGATAGACTTAGTTTCAGATTGCTATTCTGATCTCAAAAAGGCTTCAGACTAGTGATAAAGAATATCTAAGATAAAATATACATTATAAGGTTAATATCTAAGCTAGAAACAAAATTTTACCATACACAGTTTTCTCCAATATGGTGGTGGTCATAATTACCCCTCCTGACCCTAAGTATAATGTAATTTTATCTTCTTTATGGAGTTTTAATATTTTTAGATTGTGTGGGAAGATATTATTTAGCTTTATAGTATTCTGTATTTTACTAAAACTTGATAATGTTCTAAAGTTTAATATGATAATTCGTCATTGGAATAATTACAATTATTTAAAATATAGTTCTTTTGTTTCTGTTTGTTAAAGACAGTTAAAAAATATCCTGTTGTTTCAGGGGCGGATACAGAGAATCGTTTTTTTTTTTTTGAGGGGGGGGGGCGATACCGAGTGACATATAATCTGAGTAAAAAAAAAAAATACTGAAATTCACAGCGTATTTTTTGAAAAGCTGCAACAGATGAGGATGCCGGGGAGGGGGATCCTCTACTGGCTCTAATTATTGGATTTTTCACAACATTTGGCGAAATTTCCGTTTTTAACTAATCATTTGACGAAATTTCCGTTTTTAACCAATCATTTGACTAAATTTACGTTTTTCCACGACCCTTTGACAAAATTTGCGTTTTTTGCGATCTTGTGATGAAATTCGCGTTTTTTTTGCAATCTTGTGATGAAATTCACGTTTTTTCGCAATCTTGTGATAAAATTCGCGTTTTTTTTGCAATCTTTTGACGAAATCCGCATTTATTTCGTGATCCTTTGGCGAAATTGACCTTTTTTTACAATCCTTTGACAAAATTAATGTTTTAACCGCGATCCTGTGGCAAAACTCGCGCTTTTTCCGTGACCCTCAAACAAAATTCATATTTTTTCACATATATTTGACGAAATTCGCGTTTTTTTCGCGATCTTTTGACGGAATTCGTTTTTTGTATTCTTATGCGAAATTCGCATTTTTCCGTCATCCTTTAACAGAATTTATCTTTTTCTGCTATCCTTTGACGAAATTCGCGTTCGTTTCGGGATCCTGTGACAAAATGTGTTTTTACCGCTCACGTTGTTTTACGAGATCCTTTAACGAATTCGCGTTTATTTCATGACCCTTTGATGAAATTGACGGTTTTTCGCGACTTTTGCGTTTTTTCCTTTTTTAACCAATCCTTTGACGAAATTCCCGTTTTTTCTGTGATCCTTTGACAAAATTTGCGTTTTTCTGCGATCCTGTGACAAAATTCGCGCTTATTTCGTGATACTTTGCCAAAATTCGTGTTTTCTTACAATCCTTTGGCGAAATTAGTGTTTTATCTGCGATCCAGTGAAAGAATTAGTGTTTTTACCGCGAACCTGTGACAAAATTTGCGATTTTTCGCGGTCTTCTGACGAAATTAGCGATTCTTTGACAAAATTCGTGATCCTTTGCCGAATTTCGCGTTTTTTTACGATCTCTTCACGAAATTAGTGTTTTATCCTCGATTCTGTGGCGAAATTTGCGCCTTTTCCGCGATCCAGTGACAAAAAATTCGCGTTTTTTCGCAGTTATCCGACGGCCTTTGGAAAAATTTGCATTTTCCCCATTTTTAACCAAACCTTTGACGAAAATCGCGTTTTATAACCAATCCTTTGACGAAATACCCGATTTTCTACGATCCTTTGACAAAATTCGCGTTTTTCCGCGATCCTATGATAAAATTCGCGTTTTTAGCGATCGTTTGACGAAATTCGTTTTTATTTCGTGATACTTTGCAAAAAATTCGTGTTTTTTACAATCCTTTGGCGAAATTAGGGTTTTATACGCGATCCTGTGGCTGAATTGGCGCTTTTTCCGCGATCCTGTGACAAAATTAGTGTTTTCTCCGCGATCCGGTGACAAAATTCTCGATGTTTTGCTGTCCTTTTACGAAATTAGCTATCATTTGACAAAATTCCTCTTTATTTCGTGATCCTTTGGCGAATTTCGCGATTTTTTACGATTCCTTAACGAAATTAGTATTTAATCCTTGATCCTGTGGCACAATTCGCGTTTTTCCGCGATCCTATGACAAAATTCGTGCTTTTTCGCAATTATCTGACGAAATTCGCGTTTTATCACGGACCTTTGACGAAATGTGTATTTTTTCGGTGCTTTTTGGCGAAATTCGTGTTTTTTCGCGATCCTTTAACGAATTTCACATTTTTCTGCCATCCTTTGACGAAATTTACGTTTTTTTCTCGGTCCTTTGACGAAATTCGCGTTTTTTTCGTGATCCTTTGGCGGAATTCGCGTTTCTTCGAAATATATATATGTTTTTTTGAGGGGGGGGGGTCGGGGCGTTTCCCCCCATTTCCGTAGATGACAGGACATGTTTTCGTTTGTATTTTCCGCGAAAACTGCCATAAAAAAGTTGGATTGATGTTATTTTGTTATTATGTTATTTATACCCCCCCCCCCCCCCCGTGGATCCGCGCCTGTGTTGTTTTTCGGTGCAATTTCCAAATTTTTCTAAAACAATTATTTTTTATAAAATTGTAATGAATATTGTAAAATTGTAATGAACACATGTTCACAAAAGATTAAAATGATTTTTAAAAATATTAAATGTTATAAAATATACCAACTAGTGTCAGCACTAACGTGTAGTCATCAAGTTTTTTTGCAGCAATGTGAATTACATACAAGTCAAACAAGTAAAATGTGACACCATACACAAACTCAGTTATGGTTCTCACTATTTATATAACTTATTTTCAAATTACTTAGGCTATGGTAAGAAATGTCATAAAATCAAAAGTAGAGGCGTAAAATAAGTTATACGAATAATGATAACAATAGTAAAGTTGGTATATTGTGACAATAAATGGCACATTTTAGCTATTTAACTTTAAAGTTGTTGTGTAAAAAAGTTTTCTCCGTCCAAAACCTTGACAACGGCACTGTTGGTGTTGAAACCAGTCGGTATACTTTATAACTGTTTGTGTTTTGTTTTTTAAATCACTTTCGGTATTTGTGACCTTTTGTTTTAATAACAATAAATGGTTTTAGATTATATCTGTCATAAACGTGTCAAAAAAGATCTTTTGTGAATTCTGAATTATTTTCGACAAATAAAAGTGCTAAAAGTCTAGTTTAATTGTCATTTTCACTAAGGTTGTAGGATTTATTTTATACCGACTTCCATAAAAGTAGGTTGTTTTATTCTTTCTGTATTTATTTTTTCTGTTTATGCCCAAGTAAAACTTTATGTAGGCTGCTTTGATTTTTATAATACTTTTTGTTGTTATTTTTGGAAATTTTCATGGAGCATTATTACAAATTTCACCACAATCCGAAATTGGGGTGTTTTTTCTTTCTTTTTTTCTCCTTTTCTTTTTCTTTTAATTTAGCTTCTAGGCTTTAAACTTTTGTTTAAAAGTACTGCGAAATTTCAATATGCTCTTAAGATTACACGGCAAATTTTTACAATCTTTAAATAAGGGGAATTTCTGTGCAGGGACATGTTGAAAACTTAAATATAGAATTGTTGTAAAGTAAGTATTTTTTCTTAAGATTATTTTTATAGACACCGTATGGTACAATTGTTGTGCCTTGAGAAGTTTGAATCTGTACATAAAACAGGCGTTTAGTAGTGCACTAAAACAAACAGATACCTAAGATGAACAGATACTCCCGAACTTCGGGCATCTCCTCAAATATTGGAGCTGTAGCTCACACAGGGCTGCTATAAGCGACTACTTTTTTAATCCTAACCGGCACCCCTTTCTCTAGACAAAAATCCTTAACATACACTTTAACAACATCTGCAAGACAAATATGCATTAAAATTTATATTAGAAAAATACTGGTACGAACAGAATATAAAAATTATCGCCTGTTGCAGCTTTACTTACACATTTTTCGCAAATTTTTAATGAAAATAATCAATTGAATGTAAAATGATCCTTTGGACACTTTTTTTAAAAATCCATTTTTTCATTACTCTATTTGGATTTTAAAAATTATTAAAATATGTTTATAATGCAAAATATAGTGTAAACCATATTAGTACAGGGCCAAAGATTTATTTAAGCAATTATGTTATTTTACACAAGTTTTCCCCTTAACCTGTCGCTGCGTAATTGTTTTATCAAAATAGCTTCAAAAATTGCGTACTTCATTACTTCGCGACGAGCGTCATTTAAGAATTTTTATTCTTTTGCCACCGGTATTTCAAAACAAAAATTTTCGTCTGATTTAATCGGGAAAATGCTCCAATTAGATAAGGCAAAATGTACAATAAAAAGTAACTGGTGGGAATGATCAAGGCGGGTTAATTAGACGGAGAAAATGCATCCCCGATGAAATCTCGGGTTGCGCAAATTTTGCTACTTTTACGTTTCCTGAGAAACTCTCGGGTTGCGCAGCGGGAGGGTTAAGGGGATCATTTTAGGCCACCTTCCCTTACTTATACTGCAGAGAAACCTCATTACTTGCGAAATATTGCGTGGAATGAAATCAACTAATTTGGTAGTTAATAACCGTGAAAATTAATGACAAAAAATGAAAATCGTTCTTCTAATTTAAGAATTAAAAAAAAAAAAGAATATTCTAAAATATGAAAAGTGAAATTATGTAACTGACAAACTATTCAAGATATATCGATAATATCATTTAAAGATTTTGAACAATAAATGAATCTAAATACTTTAAAAAACCTGCTTCGTAAGAATTTAGTTTGAAAAATTCTATTGTAGACGAAGTTACTGTCAGAACAATGTTTTATACATGTGTCATAACTGTCGGTAAAACATATGTGTTTAGAAATAACACAGGCACATAGCACGTGTTTAAAATCTAAAAAGCACATATATAATGCTGGTTTAGTTCAAATCTGATAACAATACTTGTCTTTGTTGAATTATAGAGAAGTCATCAAGTAAATTATTTCGTTACTTTTTTCGTTTTCCTTGATATTCTGAAATTATATTATTCCTTAATTAGAAATTGTCTTTTTAATATTTATCTTATGCTTTAAGTGATATAGAAATACTTTATAATATGCGCAAAAAATGCAACATTCACAATTTTCGAATACACTTTTTCGCCTTAATTAATCGTTCAAAAATATAAAAAATTCTCCGATGAGGAAACATCTTCTTCGTAAATAAGATGATTATGCATAAAAATATTACTAGTTCGAAGAGAAAGTATTCCATACATATTTCTAATCTGAAATAATAGGGAAATTTTAATGATTTTACGTACCTTGAAAAATTCTCTGATGAGAAAAGAGCTTCTTTGTAAATAAGATGATTATGCATAAAAATATTATTAGTGCGAATAGAAAGTATTTGATAAATATTTCTAATCTGAAATAATAGAGAAATTCTAATGATTTTACGTAACTTGAAAAATTCCCCGATGAGGAAACAGCTTCTTTGTAGATAAGGTGATTATGCTTAAAAATATTATTAGTGGGAAGAGAAGGTATTCGATAAATATTTCTAATCTGAAATAATAGGGAAATTTTAATGATTTTACGTCCCTTGAAAAATTCCCCGATGAGAAAACAGCTTCTTTGTAAATAAGATGATTATGTATAAAAAGATTATTAGAGCGAAGAGAAAGTATATGATAAATGTTTCTAATCTTAAATAATAGGGAAATTCTAATGATTTTACGTACCTTGAAAAATTCTCCGATGAGGAAACAGCTTCTTCGTAAATGAGACGATTATGCGTAAAAATATTATTAGTGCGAAGAGAAAGTATTCGATAAATATTTCTAATCTGAAATAATAGGGAAATTCTAATGATTTTACGTACCTTGATAAAATGATGATTAAACTTCTCTCATTAAATTTAAAAAAAGCAATAATAATAATGAATAATGCTCAAAGTTTTTAAAATGCAACAATTTCTTTTCAAAGGCCAATGTTTTTAGATTTTTTAAAAGTCAATTGTTATAATAAAGTACACACTTTGACGTCTTCGATATGACTCGATTTCTGATTCATTCTTTTCGATTCCTGCCCTGGATATTTTTCAGCCAGCTGGAATAAAAAATTATCTAGTAAGATTGTTTTAATATTAATCATCAGATTAGATAATATTAGAAATATTAAAGCGGTTTCCAAACGTTAGTGTTATTCGACTCTCTTTAAGATTGAGAAATATTCGTAACATACCTAAATTTCTGTATATTTAGAACCTATTACATAATCTATCCTACGAAAAAACCCCAGGTTTTGCGTAAAATTTATATACGAGATACGACTATAGAAATAGGTAACTCTAATCTAAAGCGAAATAACAAAACTAAAAAAAGTTTCTACATAATGTAAATTACGTTTATTATTGAATGTATTATTTTTAAAAAGGCAGTTTAAAAGCTAATGCGGTTTTATAACATTATTTTTCACTAGCAAGAGAGTATATATATCAAAATTCTTATTTGTCAGTCTCAGTCTTATCAGCTCTTTACGTGAAATTTAACAAGACATAGTCTTCTCATGACGTTTTTTAGTTTTATTATATTTTTGTAAATTTGTACGATATTAGGTTGGTTATATTTTTATAGCAAAGAATTTTAATGATATACTCGGTGTTTTTTCAATTCTGTTTCACCTCAAATATTTGGTGAACCGGGTTAATTAAAATCACAAATGTGGCATTTTTGGGAAATACGTATCGGAAAACGGCTATGCTTTGGACGATGCGACAGATGTCAGCGCTCTCTAGAAGTTAAACTGCTAAACTAAGTCCCTATCTTAAACGCGGTACTTTGTACGGGAAAACAGTCATTTACAATGTTGCAATGATGCACATTTACAAATAGAACTAACACATTTACGAAAGGTAAAATTTATTTTACTAAGAAAAGCATTTAAATATATTCAATGTGTCTGCCATTGGCAGCAATGCATTCTTCATGTATCCAATGGTGGACCAACTGGGTACATTTAAAATGATTATCTTATTAAAATAAAATGTATGTTGCATGCATATCTTAATTTTATTAAAAAATTATATCTGTTTTAAAATGCCACGCTCCTGCGTACCGTTAGTGGCATGATAAGCTGGTAACTGACATACATAAAACACATTTCAGGACTGATAATAATGTTTTTTTTTTTACATGTAAGAGACCATTTCATGCTAATTTGAGGGCGCTCTACAACTTTGTATTAAACATTTCTGTCTTTTTGTATGGGTTTCGAGATAGGAACGTTAACTGCGTAGTTTGCTACTAGACGGCGCTCCCGCGTACGTCAATATATAATAGAAACACAATTTATTATAAACCAGCCATCACGTTCTTGCTCGTCACTTTCTCGTTTTAAAAATTTGAGGCAAAACAGAATTAAAGAATCACACCGTATACTTTAACACTTGGACCAGCGGACCGAAGTTTAGGAACCGTCGAATTACTTCCTATATCGATTATCGAAAGTTTCTCCGATTTAAAGAAAACCAAAACCCATGGACAAAAATGATTTTTTAATTTCTACTTTGTGTAAATGGGTACAAAGTTTAAATTATTACAAAAACTATTTATTTACTAGTAATAATAAATTTTTATACTTGTAAACCTCGAATGATGTTAGTTTTGTTATTTTAAGTTATTTGTTAGTTGCATTCGTAATTATGTAAATACGTAGCACCTATAGTCTTCACCTAGTACGTCCGCTTGCCTGTGGCATATAACAGCACAAAAACTACCTAACCGAGCAATTTGAAATGTAATGTATGTAATCATTGCAGAATTTTGTTGAGTCATTTCAATTTTTTTGACAATCGAATAAAAACTTAAAAAGATAATAATAAAAGTTTTCTTCGTTCTATTAAATCCTATCACGCGTAATTACTGAAAGGATAATATCTCATGATAGGTAATGATTATAGTTTGCCACGGTGATTACGTCGTAATTAAGATAGAGTCATATTATTTCAGTATTACTGATATTTAATAGATATAATCGTAATAATTATTGTATTCATGCATTTTTGCATAAGAGTACAACAGCTATTGCACCAAGATCTGAATATTTATAAAACTAGTTATAGAACGAACGCACTTCATTTGCCACATTTGACGTACAATTTTGGACTTGTTTAATTATTTTTAAATATGTTTTAAGAGCAAAACAGAGTTTTCATCCATTTAAACATAACTCATGTATAAAAGGTTTAGTGCGATTATAGCTAAACAAACTTATTTACACACTAATTGTATTTGCAGTTGATTGAGTGACCAAATATGAAAGTCTTTGTTGCATTGTGCCTTTTCTCTGTCATGCTAGCACTTAGTGCTAGTGAAGCAATTCAAGCAGGTAAGATATGAAATTGTGTTTTTGATACAAAGCAAAAATGTTTTTAGGATTTTCTATTTCTAATTTTATGTATCTGTTTTAATTTTATGTATATTTATATATTTTTTTACAAAAATTAAAAACAAATTCTTAGTTTGCTGAAGCTATAAAAAACTAAAAGATTTGAGTTACACAAATAATTTGGATTAATATTTGGTGTTTTACATTTACAGATAAAAAGATGGAGTATGTGTAACTCAACTAGATAAATATTTTTAAGTAATTGTAAATTTTAAATAAAATATTAAAATTATGTGTTAAAACAAAAGGGTTTTTGTTATTTTATACTATACAAACCACATTTTCCAAAATACATATGCATATATCTCTCCAGAGTAAATTTAGTCAAAATATTTTTTTTTATTTTTATTTACTCTGTAAATATGGTTTTATTTGAAATTTTTTGGTAATTAAAACACTTAGAGTTTAATAAAACTTGATTAGATGGTTTAAAAAAACACTCAGATATCTTAGCTAAATATATAAAAAGGGAAAAAAACCCTACGTATTAGCACATTTTATTTACTTGTCACATTGGCCAATATTTACGCTTAAAACTTACCTAATATTAATAAATACCATAGCTGCCAACCTTCCACTAATCTTCCGTAATATCTGGATTAATTTGACCCAGGTTAACCACTTTTGAACCAGAAAATGTACTTCATGAATATTTATTTATTTAATTCAAGGTTTCTACGTGGAACGTATTTAATTTCATTAAAAAAAAAATTCTGTTTCGAAATCTACTAAGCCTGGGCCAAATTAACGCAGGTATTACTGAAGATTAATGTAAGGTTGGCACCTATGAAATACTCTTTAATTTTTTTAGCCCATACGTTCTACATGGTATCTGCCAGAAAGATTAGAATTCTCATTTTATTTCGATTTTTTGTGTTATATTTGCTTCTAAATAAGACTAACAGAAACACATTTATTAAAGGTACACATATATTAAGACAGACTTTAAATACAATTAAATACAATAAACCAAACTGGAGTGAAAAATTAGCCGGGGTCAGGAATCGAACCTGGGTCGACAGCATAACGTGCTGTTGCTCTACCGTTAAGCTACCCTAGCCGATGTCCTAGCCTGGCAATTTCTCACTGATAAACCAAGTTGGGGAACGTCACCGTCCATCTATCAAATAGCACAGGATGACGTGACAACGATGAATAAATTTCTGTTTCCATCGATCCACAATATACATTAAAGCACATAAATTAACGTCTGCATTCCATTTTTATTTATTAAAGGTACACATATATTAAGACAGACTTTAAATACAATTAAATACAATAAACCCAACTGGAGTGAAAAATTAGCCGGGACCAGGAATCGAACCTGGGTCGACAGCATAAGCCTGAGCAACAGCACGTGAGAAATTGCCAGGCTAGGACATCGGCTAGGGTAGCTTAACGGCAGAGCAACAGCACGTTATGCTGTCGACCCAGGTTCGATTCCTGGCCCCGGCTAATTTTTCACTCCAGTTGGGTTTATTGTATTTAATTGTATTTAAAGTCTGTCTTAATATATGTGTACCTTTAATAAATAAAAATGGAATGCAGACATTAATTTATGTGCTTTAAGAAACACATTTTTTTGCATGTTTATTTTTTGTTACAGAACTTCACACTAAAATGTGCATTAAACACTAGAGCAATAATTCCGTTAGATTTTGTGGCGGTATGTAACTACTCTTGACTAGTATGTTGTGGCTATCACAAAACTTTCTTCTATATAAATCATGTCAATTAAATCATTTAAATAGTAGAAGAAATTACATCAATTTAGCACCAATTCATATCAAAGTATATCTGAATTTGAAGTTGGACGAAAATTCGTGCATTAGTTCTTGAGATAGAGCTATAGCGGAAATTCTGAAAAATGTAGCATAGCAGCGCCACCTGTTGAGCGATTTACACAAAAAATAAACAGCACTAAATGATATCAAGGTATACCTGAATCTGAAGTTTGTTGAAAATCTAAGCGTTAGTTCTTGAGATAAGCTATTGCGGAAATCGCAAAAAATACAGCATAGCAGCGCCACCTGTTGAGCGATTTACACCAAAAATTAAACAGCACTACTTTATACGTCAATTCATGTCAAGGACTAACTAAATCTGGAGTTTGATGAAAATCCGTGCAATAGTTCTTGAGATACAGCTCTTGCGGAAATCGTGAAAATGCAGCACAGCAGCGCCACCTGTTGGGCGATTTACACCAAAAATTAAACAGTACTAATTTATATCAGGGACTAACTAAATCTGAAGTTTGATGAAAATCCGTGTATGTTTTCTTGAGTTAGAGCTATTGCGATAATCATGAATAATGCAGCATAGCAGCGCCACCTGTTGGGCGATTTTCGCAAAAAAGTAATCAGCACCAAACTATATCCTGGACTAACTGAATCAGAAGTTTTATGAAAATCCGTGCAGTAGTTCTTGAGATATAGCTATTGCAGATATTGTGAAAAAGGCCGCATAGCAGCGCCACCTGTTGGGCGATTTTCACCAAAAACTTTTCAGGTCCAGTTTATAACAAGGTCTAACTAAATATAAAGTTTTGTGAAATTCCGTGCATTAGTTCTGGAGATAGAGCACCCACAAAATTTTTGTCACATACAGACTCACAGAGTGACAGAATGACAGAGTGACAGACAGAGTCACAGACAGACATTTTCTAAAAATCGTCAAATCGTGTTCTGGGCATTCTAAAACGTATAAATCCGTCGAAAACCGGAAGTCGAAATTTTTCACGAATCCAATACTTTCTTCTTGTAAAGATAGAAGAAAGTAAAAATTAGGTAAGTATACATAAATGCGTTTTTGCGACATCTAACAACTTGTACGTGAAATGGACTCTATCTGTCGTTCTTTTAATTTCTGCAAGCGTGATTGTGCCTCCTTAGCTCCGGGGTATGAGGTTATTTTTGAAAGGTTAAATGAAAATTAGCTTAGTGTGGTCTGTTTGCGAAGCATAAATACACATGGCAAAGTTTTAACGTACGGACGAGTCTGACACAAGTGGTGAATTAGGCCGCTATCCAGAGCTCCAGTTCAATCATCATGCCACTATTTGTAAACGATAAACGTTACTTAAGAGGTGAAAATCGTTCCAGCAGTTTTGGAATTTGCCTTTTAATAAGAAGTGGCTCTAAGTATTTAAAGTAATTTTTGGAATCACGGGATTCTAGTTGGTAGAGAAATTTGATATCGTGTTGAATCGTTTTAAATTAAAATAATTTGAACGTGATTCTTCAACGTGAAAATCATTTTGTGTTCGATTATTTTGACAGCTATTTTTTTGAGTAAGTTCAGTTTAAATTAATAGATATGCAATTAGTTATTTCCAGAGTTAGTTAAATCTAAATTAAATAATCGTATTACATTTTTTGCCCGTTGCACTGCAAGCCCCAACTTATTATTGTTGCAATAAATTGTTGTATGTTTTAGTTTATACGTATTCTCATGTCTTCTCCTTCAAGTAGTGTATTCTTTAGAGATGTTGCATGTTTTCATACAACAGACTTATAACATTATTATAAAAACGATAAATCTTGTGAAAATACCAGTATTCGCATTCTATAAACTATGGCAAATACAGAACTTAGGCGACGTCGAGGTACGGTTAGTCAAACAGTCACGGGAATTTTTAAGGTTATAAATGCAGCTGTGTCGATTAGATACCAATAAATTCATTACTTGACCGAAACACTATTAGAGGCAGCTGCTAATTTCCTCGCGACAATTTTTAGCTCACAGGCTATCAAAGCCTGAGAGTTAATGTGCTCGCCGATTCTGTATGTATGTATGTATTTACATAACGTTATAACTCTAGATAAAAATATCCGATTTGCTTCAAAAAAAAAAAAAAAAATCTAGATTCTTTCTGATAAAGTGCTTCCCTGATTTGTTGTGGGAGTTCATTGATTAAGTATAAAGGGGGGGGGGATGTGGGGGCCTAATCTTCCCCTTTAATTTAGATAAATGGGTTTTTCATGCTGAATTATTCGATTTTCTTCAAATTTTATATACCTGTTTATTCTGATAAAGATCTTCCCCTATTAGATTTGGAGGTTCATTGGTTAAGTATAAAGGTGGGTTAGTCCCCCCTTAATTTAAATAAATGGGTTTTTCATGCAGAATTATTTCATTTGCTCCAAATTTGGTAGGGTAAAATGCCCATATTTCGTCCCCCCAGTCACTTTTAGGCCCTAAATGTTATAATTTTCAGGGAAAACCTACCAAATATGGATTTTACATAGACTAACTACCCACGCACATAGAAATATAGGCAAATATCGTACAAAATATTTTAACAATGCGAAAAATTGTTTTTTCAAAAGTATATATATATAAAAATGCAATTTAACAAATTACAACGACCATTTGGAAAATGATTTTTTCAAAGACTAAAATTTAAGACATAAAAAATAGCACGGAGTTGATCATACATTACGTACGGCATGAATTAAACCTTAATAGTGTTATTACACGTAAAAATTGCAAGAGACAGAAATCGCCTGCGACTCGTACGTATTTTCCACCTGAAACTTACGTATTATCCAAGCATTTCATTGGCTGTTCGAGAAAAGGCTTTTCCATCGTCAGATTTCCCAGAAATCTGACGGCCAATTTTAAATAAAATTTATTTCTTAAACCTCTAAACATCCCATAATATTACTTTTTATATTGTCGTATAGAGAAAAAAATGTACTTTTAAATGCAATTTGTTTGAAAACTGTATCTCAATTTGTTTCTGAGTTATTAATTTTTTTTTGTAGTTTTTATTACTTTTTGTCATAGTGGCAACACTCTGTTGTCCATCTCTGCTGAATGTAAAGGGAAATACAGATTACTATATAGACCAATCAGAAAATGAATAAAATGATGATTAAACCAATAAAAACCTTCAGATATGCTTTTGATTTCCTACCCTGACGAGGACAATAACCGTTTTTCCAAATGGTTAAAAATGCAAAAGAAAAAAAATGGTCCCAATTTCATCCCCCAAAAGATCCAATACGCCCAGGCTTAACTTATAACTAAATCAAAATGTATTTCTAAATGAGTAAGTAATTTAATTTACATTAAAGTAAGGCACAAAGAAATGTGCTAATTATCAGTGGAAGAATAACATAACGAAACATTAGCCATCCAAACACGAGAAAAAGAATTGAAAAAATTGTCATGAAAAAGCATTCCTAATTTCGTCCCCGGTACGAAAATAATAACTGCATGGGGGACGAATTTGGGGCCTATGCTACTTCCCAATATGGCGGAGCTTCAGTTCCCGTCAGATGAACTGAGCATCCTAAAACACACTGTATGCTACTGTCAGCATCTTACCTACGTAAAACATATGCAATGAATGAGAAATAAGTACCTAAAGTACAGTAAATACAGTAAAATTCTACAAACGACGTAATAAGAACTCAGATTTTCTAAAAATAGGAAATTCGGCGTCTTTAATTTATGTATGCGTCTTAGCGAACGAAACTTTCAATACTGAGCCCTTTTACCTTCCATCCCTGTGCCTTGCGTCATAAGTAACGCCACTTTCGCAGAAGTGGAGAAGTTAAGGGAGACGAAATTAGGAAAGGGGACGAAATATGGGCATTTTACCCTACTTCTAGAAAAAAATGTATTTGCAGTTTATTAATGTTTTTAAAGAAACAAAAATAAATAAAGCACCAATGAATTGAAACATCATTAAATTTTATTTCAGTAGGGAGAGTATATGCATATATTGTACAGTCGAGGAAAAAAAGTAAACATCCCCTACTAACCTACGAAATATGGGCACTTTACCCTATACCGGCTTATTATGTTAAGGAGCTTCTCTGATTAGATTTGAAGGTTCATTAGTTAAGTATAAAGGAGAAAAGGGGGCGAGTCTCTCCCCCCCCCCCCCCTTAATTTAGATAAATGTGTTTTCCATGCAGAATTATTTGATTTGCTCCAATTTGGTGTATCGGTTTAGTTTGTTAAAAAGCTAACTTGATTAGATTTGGAGGTTTATTGCTTAAGTTATAAAAGGAGGGAAGGGGTTCAGTCCCCCCCCCCCTCCTTAATTTAGATAAATGGGTTTTTCATGCAGAATTATTCGATTTGCTTCAATTTTTTTTTTCTAGGTTCATTCTGATAAGTTTTCCTGATTAGATTTGAAGGTTCATTGGTCAAGCATAAAGGGGAAACGGGGGAAAAATCCCCCTTCATTTATTTTTTGAGGGTCATTAATCTTTAAAATCTATATATATATTACGCTAACATACGTGGCACAGAATTCGCGGTTATTTGTTATTGTCTAATGGCAACGCCTGAGAAACGCATCTCATTGATAAAAGTCCTTTGGCAGGATTTAGGGCGATCGGGTTTATTTACATTTCGCCGTGGAGGAAAGAGCTCCGTGATGTTTCGCTCTTTCGCTGCAATTATAGAATTTCAAAATATCATTTGAAATGTCCGCAAAAAATTTCGGCGAATGCTTGAAAGTGAAGAAGCCAAATTAAGAACAGGAAATCAAAATAGATTGAATGGGGAACACCGTTAAATAAAGAGCATAAGCGATCGCTAAAATAGGCTTAACCGTAGCATACACGCGTTGCTTCTGAAATCCAAATTACTGATTTAAAAGTTCCTGGCATAACTGAGGGACTTTGAGTGTTTGAGTAAAACGTCCAATTTCTCCAAAGCACTGTATTGGAAATGCGAATTAATCAGCAGCAAGAAATTTACAAAATGTTGTCATGACGTTAAAGTAATTTTGTTTACCCCCTAAGTATGGACCTGCGATACAAATTTCAGGTTCATTTAAGAATATCATTACGGGCCCACCAGAAGTAAGATACAATAAAACCTGCTTAGGCGGAAACCAATACAACCAGTGATACATTCCGTTTTATGCAGGATATTTAAAATGAACAAAGCATAATAGAATTTTGGGGAGAGAGGGGAGCTGGGACTTTTTTTTTGTTTATTGCTGGATTCCGTTATAAACAGGCTATATTAGAAAATAAATTTGCTGGATGATACTTAAAAAAATATCGATATAGTAATATTTGCTTACAATATTATTATTTCTTTTTCAGTATTACAGTTTATGTTGTATTTGTAATTGTTTTTTCATCTACAGATTTTAAATAAAAAAATAAATTATTGAAAATATAATTAAATTTTAATTGAATTCATCAATTAATTTGGAATTAAAAAAAAGTATGAGGCATATAAAAACTAAAAAACTTAACCTGTGAATTTACACAACTTTGGAACTGGAACTTTTGGAGAGTCGGGCCTTGGTAATTCGCACCGTCTTCACCCCCACCGCCCTCTGTACGGACCTGCGATAAAAATTTCAGATTCTTTTAAGAATATTATTACGGGCCCGGGCAACGCCGGGTGGCTCATCTAGTAAGAGTATAATATACAATTAGTGTGAATAGCTTGTGTGCTCAATGCCATCAATTTGACTGGGCACTTTTCTTTTTATTTTAAGAATTACCGAGCAATAATGATGTGCACCTTAGTGGATATATTAAGAACTGGAGACTTAAAGCACTGTTAACTTCACTGAGGCTAAGCCTGCGGTGCTCAGAAAACTAAATTAAAACATTTTGCTTCAATTCGCGATACGAAGGACGTCATTTTCATAGGCATTTTGAGGGATGATTTCACTAATAGTGGGATTAAACTCTTGAAATCCTAATCAAATGAAAAGAAAATTTCCCTGCCTTTTCGCTCGAAATAATGGAAGATTTTAGGTGAAAAAATAATTTGACATGTGAAGTGACACTAATTTTAAACTAAATATTTTAATTTTGATATATCTCTGGATAAATATAACGTAATTTTCACTGACTTTTCATCGTATCCGCAAGTTTCATCAAATTAAATCACTGTAGCGTCAGCATAATAAAATATGTCCGATTTATAAATTTAAAACG
Organism: Maratus speciosus; assembly: GCA_963932465.1. NCBI lineage: Eukaryota > Metazoa > Arthropoda > Arachnida > Araneae > Salticidae > Maratus > Maratus speciosus. Next base: position 33,504,056 of record OZ010790.1, on the reverse strand, counting down.
AATGCTTTATATGGATTTTATAAATGAATATAACGTTGCTTTTGCATTTAAAAATCATATTTATATATCAAAATTTAATAAATTGTTAATATACTTATTTTTTAATTCTTGCTTACTTTTTTTAAGAAATAACAACGGAAAAAGCCATTTTATATGAAAGATGTCACTTAAATTCGTATTCAAATAATTAAAATTTTATCTTTTTTTAAATAATTTTATAAATGAGATGAAAAATATTGCCTACATTTGGTTATAATCTATCTAAATTAAAAAGAGATAAGGAGAATTTCTATTTATTTGGGTCAAAAAATTTTCGTTTTGCATTTTTTTTTTCTTTTTCTTTTTTTACATTTTTTAAGTAATGTAGATTGGTTCCCTAAAGCGAATTCCTTACGTTTTGTTCGTGAAACATAACGCCGAAGCAGCCAGAAAACAATTTTCAGCACGCAACTCTCCCCTAGAAGTTTATTGCGTCTAGAAACCAGAAACCATATCGAAACGGTTTCAAAAGCATGTTTTTTCAAACTGGGCGACAATTTGTTTTCGAAAACTATTCGACTGATTTCCTTATTTTTCTTAAGGGTGTAACAGATTTTTCTGGAGCTCATACCCCTGAAAAGTATGATTTTCATGGATTAATTACATTTTGAAGCTCCTAAAATGTAAAAAAAAAGGCGAAAAATTCACTTTTTTGTTGCAATGACTGCCATTTTCTCAAAACTAAATTTTTAACAAGATAACGGTATAAGTTTGAGAGAATTTAATACTGGAAAAAACTGTTATCCGAATTAAATTTCACAGTGGATACTATATGTACTCCACGGTGTGTAAGATATTATTCTTTTTTTTTTTTTTTTTTTACAAACAAAATATTAAATATACAAATCAAATGTCAAAAAATATAATGCAAAAAATCCGAGGGAGACATCTCATTTCTTTGTAACCGAAAAAAATCCCAAACATCACCTTAATTTTAGTTCAAGGAAGTGGAAACTGCCCTTATTCAGCTATTTTGAGATTTTAAATTGCGTTTGAGGAATCGATGGCATAATTTAAGAAAAAATATGCTATATGCTGTGTAAATACCCTAAAATGGACTACGTGCCTTTAAAGTTGAATTTCATGTAAACGGTGATAGTTATAGAACTTATTGATAAAAGAGTAATGTTTGAACTTCGGCATTTTTTGCTATGCTTCTATCCTTTAATTAAAAAAACTCCCGATAGATTTCGCTACTTCGATTCAAAGTGTAATGCTGCAGAAATTATTCCGAAATGCAAAGATTTTTGTGGGTGGTGGTGGAATGTGCCATCAGCTATACTCAATGAAGGTTAAGACATGAATAAACTTTCATCCAAAACAAATAGGTGTTGCTATCCAACGTACAATTTATACACAAGTTTAACATAAAACTGTACGTTTCGGTTTATTCTTTAAAACCTTCATCAGGAGAAAAATTTTCTGAAATATAAATCGACAACAAACTCTTTACATGCTACATTTTGAAATCAATTCAAAATTCAAAACATTCTAACGGAAACCTCTTACTCCCAAATAAAGAGTTCAGTGGCGCCATCTTTTAATCAAAGATGCAAACGAAGAAAGACTAGCTGAAAAAATGGAATTTTCATTGACTTTTCAAAATTGAAAGCCATATTTCTGGTATGTGAAAGGAAACATTATCATTACACACTTCATGGTTTCTTAGACGAATTTCTAAAGATTCACGAATAATAGCATTGCGCGGAATAACTTGTTTGGAAATAACTTTAGCATGGTCAAAGTCTATAAATGAAATGAGTCCTTTATGGTAGCTTCTTGAGAGTGCTGTAGAAAATTTACGAAACTTCAAATCGTTTTTATGTTCTTGCAATCTTTCGAAAAATCGACGTTTAGTCATACCAATATAGGACGAGGTGGTCCCATCAGAAAATTTAAAGGGAATTTCATACACCCCAGAAAAAGATGAAAAAGGAATTGGATCTATTTTTTTACACAGGAGATTAAACAAAGTCATAGAATTAGAGGCAACAAGTTGAATGTTGAATTTCATGAAAGACTTTTTTAACTTTTCAAATAGGATAGGAAAATAAGGAACCTTTCGGTAAACTTGATTAAATTTGGGGGAGGGGGGATAAACGGAAACTTTATACTTATCAACCAATTTATAGATAAGGCTTGAATTAAAACCATGACATAATCCAATATTAACGATGAAATTGATTTCATCATCCAAAAATTCATCGGAACAAACAAGTAATGCACGCTGGATAAATGACCTAAATGCTGCAATCTTATAATTCCATGGGGCTATGTATGTATGTATGAAATTCCCTTTAAATTTTCTGATGGGACCACCTCGTCCTATATTGGTATGACTAAACGTCGATTTTTCGAAAGATTGCAAGAACATAAAAACGATTTGAAGTTTCGTAAATTTTCTACAGCACTCTCAAGAAGCTACCATAAAGGACTCATTTCATTTATAGACTTTGACCATGCTAAAGTTATTTCTAAACAAGTTATTCCGCGCAATGCTATTATTCGTGAATCTTTAGAAATTCGTCTAAGAAACCATGAAGTGTGTAATGATAATCTTTCCTTTCACATACCAGAAATATGGCTTTCAATTTTGAAAAGTCAATGAAAATTCCATTTTTTCAGCTAGTCTTTCTTCGTTTGCATCTTTGATTAAAAGATGGCGCCACTGAACTCTTTATTTGGGAGTAAGAGGTTTCCGTTAGAATGTTTTGAATTTTGAATTGATTTCAAAATGTAGCATGTAAAGAGTTTGTTGTCGATTTATATTTCAGAAAATTTTTCTCCTGATGAAGGTTTTAAAGAATAAACCGAAACGTAGAGTTTTATGTTAAACTTGTGTATAAATTGTACGTTGGATAGCAACACCTATTTGTTTTGTATCGATATTACAACGTAAAGTCCTTTATTATTATTAAACTTTCATCCATTTGTATACATTAGTTTGAGCGTTCTAGAACTTTAAGACAACACACGCCATCTATCGACGATATTTGGAACTAAAAAAATTAAACAGTAAAGTAATTCTCGTCATTGTACATTAGTTGGAGCTTTCTAGCCCTTTAATATAACTCATGCTCTCTATTGGCTATATTTGAAGCTAAAAAAAAGAAACAACAAAGAAATTCCCGTCATTAACATTATTTTGAGGGATATAGCAGTTTAAGGCAACACACACCATCCATTGACGATATTTGTAACTGAAAAAGAAACCGCAAATAAATTCCCCTTATTATACATTAAATTTCAGAAAGAAAATCGTCAATAGTCATTTACCCTTAATTTGATATTAAATTTTAAAAACGTTCAGTCCGTTTTCAGTGTATAAAATGTTAAAATTATTTACATTTTTGTGTAATTTATATTTTTAATAACTTTCTAAAATCTGATTTTCTATTGATTTATTTATGTGATTTTAAAAGAACGAGAAGTTGAGGAAGAGAATCTGGTTGAGTAAGTATTTTTTAATAAATCTATTTAAAATATTAATTTATCTTATCAATTCAATGTGTTGCACTTATGGGTTAAATGACATATTTATTTTACCTCATACATTGAGTATTTCTAAAAGTTTATGGGGAGTGAAAAAAAAAAGTCTAAAATCAGTTGTTGGCACTTAGAAGTAAACCGTTACAAAAGCCACAATAAATAAATGAAATCTTAATAACTCATAAAGTACAGACAGTAGCACAATGAAGATTTCACAGAAATCTGCACCACGGACGCGGCAGTTTTTTTTTATTATTTGAGAAGCTTTAATTAAATAAATAATTACATTTGTCATAAACGAGTAATATTTTAGTATCGTCAGTAGCTTCTACAATGGCGCGGCACAGCTTCCGATACAATGATAGTTACAAATGCTCAATTTTAGGGATAGACGTGGAAAGATACTCACCAGAAACATGAAAGATAATTTCTGATGTAATTCTTGTAACATTATTTCTTAAACAGCAACATACCGAAACGTTGAGACCGCTACTGCGTTGAATATTGGAGACCAATTCAGCTATTCTGGAGTTTTTTCTAGAAAAATGCTGCTAAAAATAACATGTCTGTGTATTTATGAGGAAACAGTGTCATGCTTTTCGAATTATAAAATTTCTTTTATATTTGCGACTTTTGGATCCTTCTGTATTCCATTATTTTCATGTACAGTAGAATCTCGATTATCCGAAGTAAATGGGACCGACCCTCTTTCGGAATATCGGAATTTTCGTATAATCGAGAATGCTTCTATTAAGATTAAGGAGAAATATATGCAATATTTCTTACTATGGTAACATGTGCCTAATAAAATAAAGCAATAGCCAAATAGAAACAAGAATAAATTACCGGAATTTTAATTTTTGAAATTAAGTACCTTTTACATGGATCACAAGGGTTTGAAAAAATATTTTGTTTATCGTACTTTCGATTGCTTTTGCTTTGAAGCTCTATCGCGAAGTTTTTAAATATTATTAGTTCACCAGTATCACAGTCTTTCTGCTGCTCCACCCATTCCAAACCTTTTGTAGAACATTAGAAAGCTTCAGAATTGCTAATTTGTTCGTTTTCTTCGTTCCACTCCTCAGCTTACGGGAGCTCAAGTTAAAGCAATAGGAACTCTAATAAAGGGGATCGAAAATATTTATATGAACTCGTAGTTCGGGAAAGAACCACTTGAACACAAGGAATATGATAGTTAAAAAAAAGTTTTCAAAATGGATTTTGCACACAAAGAATGTGATAGCAAATGAAAAAAAAAAAAAAAAAAGAAAAAATCTTTAAAATTGAATTTTTGTTAAACGAGATTTTTGGTTAAAAGAGTTTCGGATAAAAGAGGCTCTACTGTAATCGTTGTGCTGCACAATTTTTCGTGTACTTCAGAAAAAGCAGCTTCTGTTTTCGGCAATTACATATGTGTGCAAGTGCGGTCACCATTTTCATAACAGCCGCTAAACGTATTTCAACTATTATAATCTTTGTAAGGCAGGGTACATTTTAATTTTAAAAATGTTACTCAGGACACGTCAAAAATTGTAATATAATGTAAGTGATGCAAGTATGGCCAGTGCAGGTAATATGGCCAATCCACTGTAATGTTATTAATTTCAGTGAAATCCAAAAAAATGGCGCTTGAATCCAGTCGCTGGATGTCCGAAGAATGTAGTTTAGTACCGTGTCGCCCGCAATCCTTGATCCCGTGTACAGGGGCAGTTATTGTTGATTTGTTGTTAGTTGCGTTGGCATGTTATAAATTTTTCTCTGGTAAATTTATTATTTTTCGTATTTAAACAAAGTATTTGAATTTACTGTTACACATAATATTTTGGCTGGTGCAATGTTTTTTTTAACTGTATTAATTTAATATCTGAGTGTTTACACAGAATTATGAACTCTTTTTTAAAACTAATTACTGTTGACAAAATGCCCAATGGGCATATTACCTGCACGTATGGTCATATTATTTACAAGTATGGCCATATTACATCCATATACATAAATTTCTCTAATTGTTTTTACATTTATTTATTTTATTTTATTTATTTATTTATTTATGTACATAACTTGTTTTAAAAAATAATTACATTACTGTCATTAAATAACAAATCAACAAAGTTTAAAACATGTATATTACATACCAAGTAAACGCAACAGAAATCAAATATAATACTGTCAAAATAAATTAAGTTACGTAAAATTGAATGAAGTTTAGCTAAACTTCGTTCTCGAAAATTCTCTCTCGTTTTCTTTTAACTACTAGAGGGCTCCGCCCCATACGAGCTACGCTCGTCAATCCCCGTTCAGGAGCACCAAAATCCAAAAAGCACGCTAATCTGATCGGCTTTAAAAATATTGAATTAAAGAAAATAATAATAAATAAAAATAAAACAGTAGCGATCTCTCTGTAAACGGGTTTTCATTCGTTTTCCTTGGATGAGGATTTTTAAGGCCAAATCTGCTGCTGTTAAGAGATACAATGGCTTTTATCGTATTTAATTAAAAAAATTAGTTAAACTGGTACTTCTTAGTTATCCCGTCGACCAATTTCCCCAATTTATATAAATCGCCAAACCACTCGCCAAATTATACACATTGAAATAATTTTTATTTTAAATTAGGAAAGAACAAATAAATTAGTAAAACATTAATAAAAATACAAATGAAACATCGAATTAATGGTTTTATTGGCCATTATTGGCATTTAATCTTGCAATTAATTAATTAATGGCAACCATTATTGGCATTTAATCTTACAATTTGGCAACAGTAATTTGGTCGACGGGATAACTAAGAAGTACCGTTAAACATTTGAAAATAAGCTAATGTAAAATGAATTAAGTAAACAGTGTCATTATCTCCCGGTATTTTTTAACAGAGCTATAAGATAGTTCTTTTAAATAATTCATTTTAAATTTATCGTTTCAAATCTGACGTAATTTACACCAAAGTTTTATTTCTCTTATTAATATTCATGTGAAAATACTTTTGTTGTTAGAAGGAAATATTATTTGCGCTGTCTTCGAATTCACGATAATAGTTGAAAAGATTATCTCAAAATATCTCGCACAAATATATTTTTCAATTTAAATTGTTTTGCTATATTTTTTGCCATTTTAAATATGACTAATGTCCTCAAATTACAAGTTTTAACGCATAATAATGATTTTTTTTTATTTTAAGATTTCGTTTCTCTTTTTAAATTCAAGTGTAAATATGGTTCGGCACAGATGTCATTGGCGCAATTTTTTCTGACGCCAATTTCATATAGGCAACGGGTACTTAACTGGTGCTAAAGTGTCGTTATTTTGCTTGATATGGTAACCCGGATGTTGTTGTTTATGCTATTGATGTTTTCTCCAAATTGGCGTCGGAAAAAAATTGCGCCATATATGACATCTGTGCCTATGGTTCTTATGACGTAATTTTCCTGCTTTTAACATGTAATCATTTAATTCTAATTTTAAAGTTTTTTTTTCTGTTTGTAATAGTCACGTGTAAATAAATTTTTAATTTGAAGTAAACATTATTGTTTGCGCTGTTTATGCAACTGGCAACAGTTTAAATTAATAACATTTTCTAAAATTTGTGAAAAATATCTCTCGAAATGCTGAAAATTTGAATTTAAAATTGAAATAAAACCTCAAAAATTGAGTCAAATAAGAAAAATAAATGCAATCTCCACACCGGGAACTTATAACGTATAAAATGATCTAAAATGATTAAATTCTCATGTAGTTTTTGCTCCAATAAAACTTTTTTAATGGAACGATTTTGACCAACTTTAGCATTAAATATCTCTTAAAATAATTCTTCGATTTGAAAACTGTCTGCATCAGCGTGTTTATCAAATATTTCTCTATAATACCACCCATTTTCATATTTTTGTATGCAACAATCTTTTTAATATTAACGATGAAAGGCCATGCTAAAGCATTCAAATTGGATGCCGATCTACCCGGAATATCTACGCAGATTTTCATTGGTCCATTTCCAAATCAAAACTTTTTTATATATACTAGGGGGCTCTGCCTCCTACGAGCTACGCTCGTCAACCCCCGTTCAGACACCGCAGACTAACAGCACGCTAATTTGATCGGCTTTAAAAAGATTTCGGAAGATTAAATTATAATTTGAATCTGACAATTATAATCTGACATAATTTTCACCAAACTTTTCTTTCTCTTTTTAATATTCACGTAAAAATACTTTTGTTAGAAATTAAATATTATGATCATCTTAAAATATCAAATAAATGTCGCAATTTTTAAATTTAAACTGTTTTGCAATATTATTTTTTGTTCATTTTACGTAATAAGTGTAATGTGACGTAAATTCTCCTATTTAAGAATTCGAACGCATGTTAAAGAATTTATTTTTTTACAATATTCTTTATCTTTTAAAATTCACATGTGATTATAGTTTTTAAGACGTAATTTTCAATGAGTTTCTGCTTTTTATATTATCTGTTTATAATAGTCACGTGTAAAATAAATTTTTAATATGAAGCAAACATTATTGTTTGCGCTGTTTATACAGCTGGCAACAGTTTAAATTAATACAATCTCTCTATTCTAAAAAAAAGTAACTGCCGCTGTCACCGTCGCCGCCGCCGCCGCCGGTTTTGATTTTTTTGTGACCGGAGGCTTTTCTTCGTTAATATTAACGAAAATAATGCATACAAAAATATGAAAATCGGTGGCTTTATACAGAAATGTTTGATAAACACGCTGATGCAGACAGTTTTCAAATCGAAGAATTATTTTAAGAGTTATTTAATGCTAAAGTTGGACAAAATCGTTCCACTAAAAAAAATTTATAGCAGCAAAAACTATACATGACAGTGTAATCATTTTTAGATCATTTTATGCGTTAGAATTTGCCGGAGTGCAGATTGCATTAATTTTTTTATTTTGACTCATTCTTACAGGTTTTATTTCTATTTTAAATTCAAATGTTCAGCATTTCTAGAGATATTTTTTTACAGGTTTCAAAAAATTGTACAAATTTAAACTGTTGCCAACTGTATAAAAAGCGCAAGCAATAATGTTTGCTTCAAATTAAAAATTTACTTACACGTGACTATTATAAACAGAAAAAAAACTTTCAAATTAGAATTAAATAATTACGTATAAAAAGCAGGAACTTATTAAAAATTACGTCATAAAAAGTATACACGTGAATTTTAAAAGAGAAAGGATATTGTAAAATAATAAATTCATTAACATGCGTTAGAAGTCTTAGGAGAAATTACGTCATATTTACGTCACATTATAGTTATTACATAAAATGAACACAAAATAATATTGCAAAAAAGTTTAAATTTAGAAATTGCGCTAGACATTTATTTGATATTTTGAGAATTAATTTAAAATGTCTCATTTAAAAGAACTTTCTTTTCGCTTTGTTAAAAAATACCAGGAGACAAAGACTCTCTTTACTTAATTCCTTTTATATTAGCTTATTTTGAAATGTTGTTACACATGTATACGTCATCAAGTTATTTTTATTTGGACGTTTTATTTGTGTTTTTATTAATGTTGTACGAATTTATTTGTTCTTTCGTTATTTAAAATAAAAATTATATCAATTTGTTTAATTTGGCGAGTGGTTTGGCGATTTATATAATTTGGTCGACAGGATAATCAAGTAGTACCGCAGCGGATTTGGCGTTAAAATTCCCCAATCAAAGAGAAATGAATAGAAATTCGTTTATAGGGAGATCGCCACTGTTTTTTAAATTATAATTCATTCTTTCGAAATCTTTTTAAATCCGATCAAATTAGCGTGCATTTAGAGTCTGCGGTGTCTGGACGGGGGTTGGCGAGCGTAGCTCGTAGGGGGCCGAGCCCCCTAGTTTTCTAAAATATCTAAAAAATATCTCTCGAAATGCTGAAAATTTGAATTTAAAATGGAAATAAAACCTCAAAAAATGAGTCAAATTAAAGAACTAAATGCAATCTGCACACCGGGAAATTCTGACGCATAAAATGATCTAAAAATGATTAAATTCCTATGCACAGTTTTTGATCCTATAAAACTTTTTTAATGAAACGATTTTGTTCAACTTTGGCATTAAATATCTCTTAAAATAATTCTTCGATTTGAAAACTGTCTGCATCACCGTGTTTATCAAACATTTCTCAATAATACTACCGATTTTCATATTTTTCTATGTAACAGTTTTTTTAATATTAACAAAGAAAGGCCATGCTTAAGCATTCAAATTGGATGCCGATCTTCCTGGAATATCTACGCAGATTTTCATTGGTCCATTTCCAAATCAAAACTTTTTTTATATATACTACGTGGGCACCCCCACCCCCCCCTGCTCGCTACGCTCACCAATCCCCCGCGTAATAGCTTAGCTATTCCATTCGGTATAGCGAAGCTATTCCTATATTCTAGCCAACCCCAGATTAATGTCTGTGCTTAAAAATAATGTAAATAATTCAATTAAGCTCTATTCTTAAGCTAATATTAGTTTTTGTTGCATTGAAATATCTCAATTTGTTGATTTTCTGCATGCAAGTAAACCCTATTGTATTTCAATGGGAGTCTATAGAAATTTGGCGAAATACTGGAAATAGCGCTAAGTTGGCGTCACTTTTGGTGACAGAGAGACGGGTCTCTCCTTGGTAACCTCCCTTATAGCGTCATAAAGCTCTGACCAATCAGTTGCATTTCACGGTATCTACGGAGATTTTTATTGTTCCATTTCCAAAGCATTACTTTTTGCAAGGCATACTTAGATACTACTACCGGCAGACCGATTTGCGTTTAATGTATGAAGTTGCTCGCCAGAGGACTCTGATACGCTGCCTAAAACAAAAATTTGACTCTGACCGTAACTTCAAAGACGAGAACCAATCAAACCGATCTGGGCAGGGTTCAGGGAATTCCAATGTGTTTACATTTATTTTTTTTTCGTATAGATATGATTCAAAAGAGTTTAATAAAAATATTAACTCTAATCATCAGAAAAAAAAATTATCATTTTAACAGTTATCGGAATAATAAATGGTGCGGCCGGAGAATACTTCCAAGGTTGCTACTTAATACCAAGTTAATACTAAATACCAAGGTTGCCACTTTGGCGCATTTATCGCCAGGTTGGGGAGAAGTAGAGTATTCTACGATTCACCCCAATAAATAAAAGTCCTTCCGGCCAGTGCCGGGAGGAAGAGGTAGCTTTCATATTCCTTATTTTAAAAAAGCCAACTTATATCATTCAAACACACGAAGCTGAATATAGTGGAAACTGAATATAGGAGATTCAATACTAATTTTTATCAATATAATGAATGAGAATTTCGCGAAATTAATCAGCTTTATCCAAGCTGCTTTTCTTTAAAGTAACTCATATTTGGCTGCCAAATTCGGCGATTTCTTAAAGGGCCTACCATTTTAAGACAACATGGTGGATGAGGCTAACCAGTGAACTTGGTCGAGACTTTAGTAATTGCTGTTCACATGCTCACTCACATCGGAATCGGTTGATATATACGAGTGCTGTCCCATGCAAAAAATCAGATTTTTCAAAATGTCACCCACAATAGAAATTGGAACTGCTATATCTGAGCCATTTTTTAAGGTAAAGACAAACAAAAAGTGCTTCTGAATCCTTATATCAAGGTCAAATACTTAAGAAAGAAACCTTTTTCAATTTCTAATTTTTTTGCACCTCACTTTAAATATGTATATTATTTTTAATTTAATGGCCGCCATTTTGAAACAAGATGGCTGATGAATCTGGCCAGCGAACTTGGTCGAGGTATTGATGTATACTATCCACATGCCTGCTTACACCGAAATAGGCGAATACGTGTGTTATCGCGTGACTAATACAAGATCGTTTCAAAATGTTAGCCATGCTAGAAATTTAAAGTGCTATAATTCAATCATTTTTTAAGATATAAACAAAAGAACAAATTTTCAGAAACAAAAACTGCTCCGAAATCTTTGTATCAAGGCCAAACACATAAAAAAAATCTTTTTCATTTTCCAATTTTTTAATACCTCGTTTTAAATTTTAAATTAATTTTTTTTTTAAATGGCAACCCTTTTGAAACAAGATAGCGAATGAAGCTGGCCAACGAACTCGGTCGAGACATTAGTATGTACTATGTGCAGACCAAGTTACATCCAAATCGGTTCATAAATACGCCTGTTATCGCATGACAAAAATCAGGTGGTTTTAAAATGTCAGCCACAATAAAAATTCAAAATGCTATTACTCAGCCATTTTTTAGATATAGACGAAACAAAAACTGTTCCGGAATCTTTGTATTGAGGTCAAACACATACGAAAAATATCTTTTTCATTTTCCAATTTTTTGGTATCTCATTTTAATTTTTTTATTTTTAAATTTTTTTTAAATGGCTGCCATTTTGAAACAAGATGGCGGATGAAGCTGGCCAACGAACTCGGTCTAGATATTTGTATGTACTATGTACACACCAAGGTACATACAAATCGGTTCATAAATACCCTGTTATTACGTGACAAAAATCAGGACGTTTCAAAATGTCAGCCACGCTAGAAATTCAAAATGCTATAACTCAGCGATTTCTTAAGATATAGACGAAACAAAAACTGCTCTCGAATCTTTTTATCAAGGTCAAACACATAAGAAGAAAATATTTTTTCAATTTTCAATTTTTTGGTACCACATTTCAAATTTAATTTTTTCTTAAAAATTTAAATGTCTGCCATTTTTAAACAAGATGGCGGATGAAGCTGGCCAACGAACCCGGTCTAGACATTGGTATGTACTATGTATAAACTAAGTTACATCCAAATAGGTTCATAAATACGCCTTTTATCGCATGACAAAATTCAGGACGTTTCAAAATGTCAGTCACGCTAGAAATTCAAAATGCTGCAACTCAGCCATTTTTTAAGATATAGTCGAAACAAAAACTGCTCCGAAATCTTTGTATAAAGGTCAAATACATAAGAAAAAAATATTTTTCCATTTTCAATTTTTTGGTACCACATTTCAAATTTTAAATTTTTTTAAAAATTTTAAATGGCCGCCATTTTTAAACAAAATGGCGGATGAAGCTGGCCAACGAACTCGGTCCAGACATTGGTATGTACTATGTACACACCGAATTACATCGAAATCGGTTCATAAATACGCCTTTTATCGCGTGACAAAATTCAGGACGTTTCAAAATGTCAGCCACGCTAGAAATTCAAAACGCTATAATTCAGCCATTTTTTAAGATATAGACGAAACAAAAACTGCTGCGGAATCTTTGTATAAAGGTCAAATACATAAGAAAAAAATATTTTTCCATTTTCAATTTTTTGGTACCACATTTAAAATTTTAATTTTTTTTTTAAATTTTAAATGGCTGCCATTTTGAAACAAAACGGCGGATGAAGCTGGCCAACGAACTCGGTCGAGACATTTGTATGTACTATGTACACACCGAATTACATCGAAATCGGTTCATAATTACGACAGTTACAGTGTGACATAGGTCATATATATATATAAATCAATTTTGAACGGAGGGTGGTTTCGGGGTCTGGGGGTCATGATCGATGAAAATATACCAAAATTTTTTGAAATCTCTTTCCTCCGAACGGCTGAAATAGGTAGCTTTTTGTAATGCTAAACCTAAAAGAATGAAGTAAAAGCCATTTATTTTAAAGGTTTCAATTTTAAATGAGAGTTTTATATTAAATAAAATGATAATGAAATACAAATTGAATTTTGAATAAAAGTAACATGATGCATTTCTTAGCATACATTTAAAAGAGGTCAAACTCGTCGTCAAATTAATTAAAATAACCTTTTCTAAAATATGAAAAAAAATATCTGTTATGATTAAAATTTGAGTTGCCATCATTAGAAAAAGTCCTTCCGGCCAGTGCCGGGAGGAAGAGGTAGCTTTCATATTCCTTATTTTAAAAAAGCCAACTTATATTATTCAAACACAGGAAGTTCAATTAAGTGGAAACCTAATGTAGGAGATTCAATACTAATTTTTGTCAATACTAAATCATTATGAATGAGAATTTCGCGAAATTAGTCAGCTTTATCCAAGCTGCTTTTATTTAAAGTAACTTATATTTGGCTGCCAAATTCGGCGATTTCTTAAAGTGCCTGCCATTTTAAGACAACATGGTGGATGAGGCTAACCAGTGAACTTGGTCGGGACCTTAGTAATTGCTGTGCACATGCTCACTCACATCGGAATCGGTTGATATATACGAGTGTTATCGCAGGCAAAAAATCAGATTTTTCAAAATGTCACCCACGTTAGAAATTGAAACTGCTATATCTGAGCCATTTTTTAAGATAAAGACAAACAAAAAATGCTCCTGAATCCTTATATCAAGGTCAAATACTTAAGAAAGAAACCTTTTTCAATTTCTAATTTTTTTGCACCTCACTTTAAATATAATTTTTTTAAATTTAATGGCCGCCATTTTTAAAACAAGATGGCTGATGAAGCTGGCCAGAGAACTTGGTCGAGATATTGATGTATACTATCCACATGCCTTCTTCCATCGAAATAGGCGAATACGTGTGGTATGGCGTGACAAATACAAGATCGTTTCAAAGTGTTAGCCATGATAGAAATTCAAAGTGCTATAATTCAACCACTTTTTAAGATATAAACAAAAGAACAAATTTTCAGAAACAAAAACTGTTCCAGAATCTTTGTATCAAGGCCAAACACATAAAAAAAATCTTTTTCCTTTTCCAATTTTTTAATACCTCATTTTAAATTTTAAGTTACATTTTTTTAAATGGCAACCCTTTTGAAACAAGATGGCGAATGAAGCTGGCCAACGAACTCGGTCGAGACATTGGTATGTACTATGTACAGACCAAGTTACATTCAAATCGGTTCATAAATACGTCTGTTATCGCGTGACAAAAATCAGGTCGTTTTAAAATGTCAGCCACAATAGAAATTCAAAATGTTATAACTCAGCCATTTTTGTAGATATAGACAAAACAAAACCTGTTCCGGAATCATTGTATTAAGGTCAAACACATACGAAAAAATCTTTTTCATTTTTCAATTTTTTGGTATCTTATTTTAAATTTAAATTTTTTTAAGTGGCCGCCATTTAAACAAGATGGCGGATGAAGCTGTCCAACGAACTCGGTTGAATTATTTGTATGTACTATGTACACACCAAGGTACATCCAAATCGGTTCATAAATACGTCTGTTATCACGTGGCAAAAATCAGGGCTTTTCGAAATGTCAGCCACGCTAGAAATTCAAAATGCTATAACTCAGCCATTTTTTAAGATACAGATGAAACAAAAACTGCTCCCGAATCTTTTTATCAAGGTCAAACACATAAGAAAAAAATATTTTTTCAATTTTCAATTTTTTGGTACCACATTTTGAATTTAAATTTTTCTTAAAATTTTAAATGGCCGCCATTTTTAAACAAAATGGCGGATGAAGCTGGCCAACGAACTCGGTCGAGACATTGGTCTGTACTATGTGTAAACGAAGTTACATCCAAATCGGTTCATAAATACGCCTTTTATCGCGTGACAAAATTCAGGACGTTTCAAAATGTCAGCTTCGCTAGAAATTCAAAATACTATAACTCAGCCATTTTTTAAGATATAGACGAAACAAAAACTGCTACGGAGTCTTTGTATAAAGGTCAAATATATAAGAAAAAAATATTTTTCCATTTTCAATTTTTTGGTACCACATTTCAAATTTTAAATTTTTAAAAAAACTTTAAATGGCCGCCATTTTGAAACAAAATGTCGGATGAAACTGGCCAACGAACTCGGTCGAGACATTGGTATGTACTATGTACACACCGAATTACATCCAAATCGGTTCATAAATACGAGAGTTACAGTGTGACATAGGTCAGATATATATATATATATATATATATATATCAATTTTGAACGGAGGGTGGTTTCGGGGTCTGGGGGTCATGATCGATGAAAATATACCAAAATTTTTTGAAATCGCTTTCCTCCGAACGGCTGCAATAGGTAGCTTTTTGTAAAGAAAGCTACCTAAAAATATGCATAGTCTAAAAAAATTATTTGCTATCTTCCCTGCTGAAACAATAAAACTAATGGAATTTCTTTTAAATATATTAAAGTACTCATAAAATTCCTTGTAATAATTAATAAATATAATTTATTAAGAGCACAGATGTCATATTCGCCCCATATTGGCACGATTGTTTTCGGTTGCCAATTTGGCGAAAACATCAACAGCATAAACAACATAATCCGGGTTACCACATCAAGCAAAATAACGACACTTTGGCGCAAGTAAAGTACCAGTTGCCTATATGATATTGGCGTCAGAAAAATATCACGCCAATATGGGGCGAATATGACATATGTGCCTCGGATTCAGCTTCAAACTCTGAACCAAAATATCACAACGTGCTCTTTTTTGTTTACATTTATACCCTGCCCAGATAGCGGCTAGTTTCTCATCGTCGAAGTTTAGGAATCATTGATCGTATAATCTTTCAAAAGATATTTCAGTTTTTAAATACAGCTAAAATTAATGATATTTAATTTAAAAAAAACAAATTTTTAATATTTGAAAAAATTTACATTTCACAAGGAAATACAAATTTAAACAAGTTGGAAATTGCTCGTCAAGCGTAGCAAATCAGGTGCATCCGGACTATAACTAGTTTTATAAATATTTTTTGCTCCGCATATTGTACTGAATGTATATTTTAGTGCACTTCATAAGTGAATATCAATTTCATTCTGTTCGAAAGGCTGTAACATCATTAAAATGCACTTGAAATAACGGAAAACTTTTGACTGTCTCTCTCATTAAACCATACATCCGATTTTCATAAAATTTGAAATGACGCGAAAAAATTTTGCATCAATTACATATTTAAAATTTCGGACCATTCGGTTGGGTAGTTTGTGCTCTGTTATATGCGGATAGACGGACAGACAGGCTGAAAGACATCTATAGGTGCTACGTATTTATATAGTTATGAACGCATCTAAAAAAGAATTGAGAATGACGAAGCTTTGTGTCCCAGACAACCTCAAAGAGATAGTTTAAATTAGGGATCTAAACAATCAAATAAAATTTCTAACCCATTTGCAACAAATACGGCATATATGAGTGTATTTCATGAATTACTTTTCATTCAGAAATCACAAATAGCAATTTTGTCTTCATTTAACGAAGGATGTTAGGTTATTACATAAAGTATAAATTTTTCTTTCCAAATTTCCTATCTGAATTCGGAACTCCTGGATAAAAAGTAATTCCATAAAACCACTCATGTATTCAGTAAGGAAAAATATGAAATGAAATGGCGTTCTAAAATGATCCTTTTTCCAGATACCTGACTATGAAAATTTTTCAAAACAGAAATACACTATATGGTCAAAGGTGACCGGTCACTTGCGATTTTACACGTTTTGTTAAATATCTAGAAAAATACATGAGGAATTAACCTGAAACCGCAGATGTGTAAACAGAATAGTACTATAGGTCATATATTTCCACGAAGATTATTTCCCGAAACCCCATAGGGAACCGTCAACAAATTGAAAAAGAACGAATATCTTTTATTTAACCCTGTAAAAACTAATGTAGCAAAATCGTTCAAACTCGAGATTATTAATAAGCGACTTATTGTAATATACTGTGTTCATTTTTATAACGATAGCATGTATACTCGTAGAGAAATTAAGGTTTTTATAAAAAAAGTTCCGAATTTCGCCAAATTTTTTGCTTATAATTTGCAGAGTTCTTAATATAAAAAAAAAGTTCTTTTCTGAAAACTTGACAAACGACATTGTGCACAATACTCTGCAATCAGAATGAAAAAAATAATAAAAAATTGAATGAAAAATGAGCAGGTTTGCTAAAAAATATTTCATTACGCATGCGCGAATGCAATCAAAATATAATATGCTAAGTATATAGAGCAACTTTTTTGAAAGTCTCAAAATCATAGCTTGAAAATTATGAAAATTATCGTCGATAGAATAATCTCGAAATCCGTTGTTCCCAAAAAAGAAGAAAAAAGATGAGTGGTTGTATCAAATATCTGTTGATTAGTGCCAAGATAGCGTGCACAGTATTGCACGTACTACTATATTTGGATACAACCACTCATCTTGTTGCTTCCTTTTAAGGAACAACGGATTTCGAGCTTATTCTATCAACGATAATTTTCAGAATTTTCAAGCTATGTTTTTGAGACTTTCACCAAAGTTGCTCTATACACTTAGCTAATACATTATGCACATTATATTTTGATTGCATTCGCGCATGTGCAGTGAAACATTTTTTAGTAAACCTGCTCATTTTTCATCCGATTTTTATTAATTTTTCATTCTGATTGCAGAGTATTAAGTAC
Organism: Maratus speciosus; assembly: GCA_963932465.1. Classification (NCBI taxonomy): domain Eukaryota; kingdom Metazoa; phylum Arthropoda; class Arachnida; order Araneae; family Salticidae; genus Maratus; species Maratus speciosus. The sequence goes on along the minus strand of OZ010790.1, from coordinate 33,486,161 downwards.
AATGTTGTTTGTCATATTTTTGGAAAAGAACTTTTTTTTTTTATATTAAGAACTCTCCAAATTATAAGCATAAAACTTGGCGAAATTTGGGACTGTTTTTATAAAAACCTTAATTTCTCTACGAGTATACATGCTATCCTCATGAAAATGAACACAGTATATTACAATAATCCACTTATTAATAATGTCGAGTTTGAACACTTTTGCTGCATTAGTTTTTACAGGGTTATCCAAAAGATATTCGTTCTTTTTCGATTTGTTGACGGTCCCTATGGGGTTTCGGGGAAAAATCTATACCATACTGTTTACACACCTGCAGTTTCAGGTTAATTCCTCATGTATTTTTCTATATATTTAACAAAACGTCTAAAATCGCAAGTAACTGGTCACCGTTGGCCATATAGTGTATAAAGCTAATTTAATTTTTTCAAATGTGAAACATTGAAATATTTCCATTGAAGTTTAAAAAAGTGTAGCAGCTTTCTTTCATCCATGATTATTTTATATCTTTAATTATTATTGGCTGTTAATCGCAAATTAACCATGGGTTCTATGGGGGAAAACATTTCTTTAGGTATGTTCTGCCGTTTTGAAAAATTAGTATGTAAAACTTTGTATCAATCGGCACTCTGATATTATTTTAATAAACTTTATCTTTTTTCTTTTAAGCCTATACGGACAGGAAGCAGAACTTGAAGAAAGCTTAAGAAATTTAGTTCTCTCCGCCTACAGAAATTTACGGGAAAATAATGTCGCTGCGGAGGAGCTAAGAAGAAATGGATGCAAGAATCGTTGTGGCTATTTCCCACACTGTCATAATTGTAGCAAAAAAGGTTGAATTTACTACACATGAAGTGTTATAAAGCTGTAAATTGAAAAAAGGTTTGGAATCTCGAAAGCTGTAACGAAATTATTGAATTATTAAATAATCCTTTTTAAAATCCTGCTTTTGAATGAATTTTTTTGAACTATTTTCACAGATAAATGTCCAAAAGATAAAACTTTGATAAAGAGTAAAGTTTGATATATATGAAAAACCGAATGTAGTCATATTTTTATACATTATCCGACAACAACGAAACAAAAATGTGGGGTGGGGTGTCATACATTTTGTGCGTATTGGTGTTAATGCTTTGGATCATGTAAATTAACCATTTTTTATAAACAAGGAACTGTTTTCCACTTAGCATATCACCACGGAGAATACAACGTAGCATATTTCAACAATCAAAATCAATCTAATGCCTGTACCTACCTCAAAACTTTATTCTATCTCATACAGCTTAATTCTTGAAACATTCTTCAATTCTTCATAGTTAGAAATGTCAATACTTCAATATTATTAGTTCAATACTATACCAACTTTGATTTTCATCTTAAATGTCTGCTTCAGTCAATTAATTGAAGTAAAAACGAGTTAATCTTGATCACGGTATTTATTAACAGCAATAGTTTTTCGTTTTTTTGTTGCACATCAGCTGTTTGCAAAAAGCCGGCATAGCAAGATGCGAAGTTTCCGTCGTTGCACGAGCCACTGATGTACATTAGAACTACGAAAAATCAAGACAATTATACACAAATCCCTATCCAGCGCCCCCTCATGGCGAAATATTCAAAATTGAAGAAGGACCTAATGGCTATAGCTAAAAACATACGCAATTTTTTTTCTTCAGTTTTTTGCATAACTTCATACACTTTCCAATGGTATAACAATCGCTATTACAGCGTCCCCTTCCGGCGGAATATTTCCAAATTCAAGAAGCACCTACTAGACATAGCTAAAAGCAAACACAAAACATTTCGTTCAGTTCTATGCGTAACTGCATACACTTCTCGACGGTACGATGGCGACACACAGACAGACAGATATTTTGCGTAAACATGTTTTTGGGAGATCTCTGACCCCTGAAACGTGTAAATCCGTCGAAAAAAATTTCGAGTACAATACTTTCTTCCACTGAAGATAGAAGAAAGTAAAAAGGACCTTCGTGTTAAATGTGGTTGCTACAAACTATAACTGCTGAGACAGAAATAAATTATCAGAGAGATAAATCAACGCCACTTATTGGCAATGCGTACGAGCTCAATTTCGACGTCACGGCAGATCGGCCATTAGCTGATCATTCATTGAACCCTATTCTTGTGACTTAATAGTCACAAGAATAGGGTCCAATGAAAGATCTTCTGATGTCGATCTGCCGTAAAGCCGTAATCGAGCTCGTCGGCATTGTCTGTATGTGGCGTTGGATAAATAATCATATGTTTCAAGCATGTAAATAGAACTCTGTTTGGTTGCTCGCGAGAAGAGTTTCTTAGCTATTACGGTCTAGAGATTTCTCTTCCTCACTCTCAGACAGATGATAGCACTTGGAGCCATTTAATCACTTAAAACTATCGATTTTTACTTTCTTCTATCTTAACAAGAAGAAAGAATTTGATTCGTGAAAAATTTCTACTTCCGGTTTTAGACGTTTTATGTATCAGGAATCCCAAAACATGTTTTTGCAAAATGTCTGTCTGAATCTGTCACTCTGTCTGTATGTGACACACATTTTGTGGGCGCCGCACATCAAGAACTAAAGGACGAAATTTAATAAAAATTTATATTTAGTTAGTCCCTGACATAAATTCGTGCTGTTTTGTTTTTGGTGTAAATCGTCCAACCTGTGGCACTGTTATGCTACGTTTTTTACGATTTCCACAATAGCGATATCTCAAGAACTAATCCACGGATTTTCATCGAAATTCAGATTCAGTTATTTCTTGATATGAAGAGGTGCTGATTACGTTTTGGTGTAAATTGCTCAATAGGTGGAGATGCTACCCTACATTTTGCACGATTTCCGCAATATCTCTATCTCAACAACTAATGCACGGATTTTCATAAAACTTCAGATATACTTTGATATAAAATGGTGCTAAATTGATGTAATTTCTTGTACTATTTAAATGATTTAATTGACGTGATTCGTATAGAAGAAAGTTTTGTGAGGGCAACAACTTACTAGTTTAATTAACACTTCAACTTCGAACACCTTTTAAACGAGACGCCTATTCAAGTATACGTTGATAAATATTGGTACTTCTCATATCTTGGTGTAAATCGCACAATAGATGGCGCTGCTATACTGTATTTTTCATGCTATACTGTATTTTTCATGTCCCAAAAATAATGAAACTTGCTTTAATTTGTTAGTTATTTTAAAAATCTAAGGAATGTACTAAAATAATACAATAGCAAAGTACATCTAATATATGCTATTACATATGTTAAATAGATCTAATTATGCTCGTGAACTACCAGGGATCCCAAATGGTCCACTAACTGAATACTTTTAAATTTTAACAGAAAATTTTATGGTAGGTTTGCGCTAGAATTAACTTTCAAAGGTGGATTCGGGGCGGTTTGTAAGAAAAATCTAAAAAGAAAATTTTTCTAAAAAAATATTGGTATTCAGTTGGGGACCATTTGGGAGCCCTGAACTACTGAAGCAATTTCAACATTTATTTTCATAAATTTGTGGCATGATAATTAGCTATATTTCTATCGCTTCATTTTTATGGAATGTTAATTCCTTTTTAATAAAGTTAATAATAAAAAAAAGAAAAACGAAAAGAAAAAAAGAAAACGAATTATATACGCGTAACAATTGTATTTTTTATATTTCTATTTTTTTTCCATCGATCAAACCATAGCTTTTTTTAAAACGATTTTAACCGCTTCCCTGTTTATTCAGAGTTATCTCGGGCTCATATATATTACGATTAATAATTATCCCGAGAATTCACGGGCGGGGCATTATTTGCCAATACGATTTGTTTTATCACGTTTTTACTCGGCCTGGAGCTTAAAAAGAAAGAAAATAATCTTACATAATATAATATTATATATAATATTATGTAAGATTATTTTCTTACATATATAAATGTCTTACATATATTTATTTCTTACATATGTAATATAATATTATATATAATATTATATTATTCTTAATAATAATATAAATTAGTAAGAATAGTATAAATTATGTATAATATTTGATTGGCAGGTTTACAAGTTTTGTGATGTGAAATTTAAATGATGAAATGCAATGATGTGATTGCAAAAAATGCGATGATTTTTTGCATATTTTCAAAAAAAAATTGGTAAGGGAAGCGGTTAAAGAACCTTTGAAATCACTTCAGTAGATCTCGAGAATAAGGCGCTTCGATCACCGCTTTCTTTCGTAGGATTACGCAATTATTGTTGCCTCTTCAAGAGTAATTGTCCTATAAGTATGACAAATCTTCAACAAAGATTTTACAAATAGAAACTGATACGAATTCTTAATAGTGTGTGAGATTCTTCAAAGATTGTGAGTATTAAACTGACTTATTACAGCGTCTCTTTTAATTGTCCTAAAGTTTTCGTGTAATTATTTGCGCTTGCTTTTTTAAAATGTAAGTTTAGAATATCGAATATATTTTTAAATTGTTACATATTTTGAAATTATTTAATTTTATATATTAGCTGTTACCCGTGACTTCATTCATAGAATATTTAAAGAAGAATCAGCGCAATAGTTAAACACAAATTTTCACTCACTATATTTATAAACACATATAAGTAACCAACGCCATATCACATTTTATAGAATACAATATTTTCGATGATCCCAATTTGCATATTCAGACTTTTGTATAAAAGTTCATTTAAATTTCTTTCATGTGTTTGAAATTTCGTTTTGAATACGCTTTTTACCCGACTGCCAAGAATGGTTATGTGTTTCATTCGTATCTGGGTATGTGGATTTCTTTATATCCTCGAAACATCCAAATGGCTGGATGGATTTTAATGAATGAGGTCTCTATCGATTCGTCTTAACCGTCCGATGTTTATAGGATAGATTTCGTTTTTATAAATTCAAAATGGCGGCTGTAAAATACAAAATGGCGGTGGAGACGAAATTTTTTTTACGTACCATATCGAGTAGCATATCATTGGATAGGTCTTTTGAAATGAAGACGACGTTTCATTGACTATTTTACAGTCAGAAGCTCCGTTTAAATATTACACAACCTGGAAGTTGTGTAGGTAGGATCTCTAGCTTTATTGCAACTCTAACCTTCAGAGACATCTATAGCCCTCCTCAAAACAGTGTTTATAGATAGGAACTAACAATTAAACACAACTTAAAAGTCATCAATACAAGTATATAAAAAAAAATATAGGTAAGTAATATAAAAAATAGTTTGACATTGATGAGAAATAATAAATTAGTTCGCCTTTCACGCAGTCGGGTTTTTTTATATTTTAAATTTCATTTTTACTTGTTATAAGATTGAGTATGTAAATTAAATATATTCACTTATTATGCTATTATATAACTTCTATGTATTCAATTTGACATTTATTCCGTTCGTGGTTATTGATTTATTTATGTTTTCGTGTCAGACAATATTGTTTAAAGTGATTATGTTAGTATATATTTTTGTGGAAATTTTTAATTAACAGGTTACTTCAGATATGACTTTGAATAGATCAGAATAATCGGAAAATCTACATTCAACATTAAGTTTTTATTCCAAAACATTGCACATTTTGAACAAAAACAAAGAAGTTATATGTTATTTTAAAAAGAAATTAAAACTTGATGAAGAAAAAAGGTTTAAAATAAGTAATACAAGAAAGTATCTTTAGCTCTCGTATATTTTTTGCAATTTTTTTTTTAAGTGATATATTTTTGACAGCAACAATGCAAACGTTTTATCAACAACGTGAAATGTTTATCACGCTCAAAGGACTTCCAAAGCCTAAAGCTTATTTATTAAGAAATAAAGTTGCTTAGTGCTTTCAACTATACTGCAAAAAATAAAAATAAAATTGTTATTAATGAAAAACAAATTATGCACCCAAATTATGCATACTAAGCATGTTATTTTCGTGGTTGTGTTGAAATCTTCGATTATCGAGATTTCAAAATTAGTTTCATTAATAATTTCAAAAAAGGATATAGGGAATAGGAATTCTCTAATGGAGAACAAAGATTGTCCCCAGAGACAATGTCACAATACCCACATTTTCAAATATAGATTTAGAAATTTTAAATTTTAAAGGACTTGTCATATAGTATGTACAGAAACAGGATACCCGAATCATACCGCAGTTCTTTAATACCTTGCGCTTTTCTGTAATTAAGTACATTAAAGTAATGGGGTGAGAAGATGCATTTCTTGTTTAATTAGTGGCAACGTCTCGCCTTTGAATTTCACGTGAACAACGTCCCAGGCGAACCATTGTCTCCCATGAAAATTAAATGCTACAACGTTTACATCAACTTTAATATATTTATTTAATTTTCCTGAAATCGGGATTATTGAAGATTGTATGATAAAAGCCTTTTAACTTATGTACACACGGACTATAAGACTGCTGAAAATTACGCTACTCCGTGCATTTGCTATAATGTTCTTATTTTATCTAGATGAAAATTGGCGCATGTATCATAAACATACCTATAGAAAGTATATGATTGTATTACTATATCTATGATAACAACACTTTTACCAGAGGTACTTTCCCGTATAGATATATCCCCGTGTCTTTTTTTTTTTTTTTTTTTTTTTTTTTTTTTTTTTTTTTTAATCAAAAGGGTTAACACATTTAAATTTTATACCAGTACGGCCGACCAGTTTTAAAAAAAAATGTTTCCTAAGCCTAAATAAATATAGTCTTGATTCTTAAAGTAAAATTGGTAGAGAAATGAAAATTCATTTTTTATAAATTTAAAGTCATTCATGACATCACTTTCTCATGTAAAAGACATACATACGTTTTAAATAATACGTCATATTTACCCATTTTTTGTACTTACTCATATTCATGCTCCTTGTACTATTGTCAAATATTTTAAAATGAATGTAACTGTACCTGTCCGGTTTCTTTCATCGAATTTTCGCACTGTCGCCACCAGTTTTTTCCAAAAAATTAGAAACATTATCAACAAATGTAAAAGAAATTATACACTTGTTTCGAAATTTTCAAATCGATATATTAATTAGTTTTCTTAATTTTAACGGCGAAAATTGTCGTATTTTTTATTGTCACAAACCACTCGTTGACATCGGCAAAAGCACCGCATTTTCGGCGCCACGTAGCGATTTATATATATCTACCCTGTATATATAAAATCCTAATGAAAATAATTTATGAAACGGATATATGAAACGGCTGAAATAAAACGAATTTATGTAACGATTCTTTGAAACGACTGATTAAACAACTTATTATGTTTCATGGCGATTTCCCCTAAAATATGGAATACTTTGCGATGAAATTAACACCAAAAATCAGTATTGATCCGCAGATCTCAAAACTGGTATTAGAATTTTTAAATTCGAATTAGTTTTCGAAATATTAATTTTTTTCTAATTTTAAATACATTTTTCTAATGATGGCATTTCAAATTTTAATCATAACAGATATATATTTTTTCGTATTTCAGAAAAGGTTATTATTTTAAACTAATTTGGAGACCAGTCTGGCCTCCCTTAAACGTATGCTAAGAAATGTATCATGCTACTTTTATTCATAACTCAATTTACTTGAACAATCGTTCGCCAAATCGAAAATTTCTGATAGAGAAATTAATTTTGACGATACTTTTATGTTAGCGAGACGCAGGTGATAATTCGCTAAACATTCTTCCCGTCGCAATTTTTAAATTTATTTAATTTCATTTAAAATATAATCCTTTCATTCATTTTATTTAAAATATACAACTTTCATTTAAAATTTATGGCTTTCACTTCTTTCTTTGTTTTTAAAACAAAACGAAAAGAAGAAAATTAGGCACAGATGTTATCTACGCACCGCAGTTCCTAATTGGCACCAAAATGGCATTATTGTGATTGAAATGGTAACCCGGCTATTGTTGTTTATTTAATAATAAATATTTATTTATTTTTATTTCTTTTTTAAATTATATAAATTATTTTGTTCTATAGATATTAATTTTTTTTTTTTTTATATTTCCTTTAGAAAATAATTAAAAAATACGGAAATACTTAGTTATTCCGTCGACCAATTTCGCCAAATTATACAAATTGACATAATTTTTTATTTCAAATAACAAAAGAACAAAAAAATTTAGTATAACATTAATAAATATACAAATGAAACGTCGAAATAAAAATCACTTGATGCCGTAAACACGTGTAACTTGCTTAAAGCCAAGTGAATGTGACATTTACGATCAACCATTATTGGCATTTAATCTTATAGTTTGGCGATAGATTTTTGGTCGATGGGATAACTAAGTAATACCAAAAATGCATATGTAACTGGTATTTGAAAACGAGGTTTTCGCCAAATTTTCGTAAAAAAAAAAAAAAAAAAAAAAAAAAAAAAAAAAAAAATCTCGCCAAACCTGACAAAATATTACCAATCGAAAAAAAAAACATATACTAACTGGCGAGTTGGAAAAAAGCTATTGGCGAGATTTGCATCCGGCTACCGTAACAGTACGAAGAATTCTTTGCGACCATGGCTACTTTTATGTAATTTTATTCGAAAAAAAAAATTGATTTTTTAATCAAAATGGAAAACTTACATCCCCATATTGGCGCGATTTCTTTCTGACGCCAATGTCATATACGGAACGGGCAATTAACTGGCGCCAAAGTATCGTTATTTTGCTTGATATGGTAAGCCGGATGTTGTTGTTTATGCTGTTGATGCGTTCCCTAATTTGGCGTCGGAAAAAATCGCGCCGATATGGGGCGTATATGACATCTGTGCCAAACTTTCATATGAACGGCGAAGAATTCAGACCGTATTAGTTTATGGCAATTGATGACTAGAACTATTATAATATAGATAAAATGATGACGATGGAATAATATTTGGTGACTTATCACCTGTGCCTGGCTAACATTAAAGTACCAAAATGGCACCTAGAGTATAAAAATCGAAGTGGTCCGCCCGGAACTGATGATGATAGTCACATGACATAGGCTACTGTTATAGAGATTGTTTTAAAATACCGGAAGAAAAAGACTCTGTATACTTAATTTATTTTATTTTAGCTTCTTTTCAAATGTTTAACAGATCCTCTTTAATCAAACACGAAAACAACCATTGGATGTCTTAACAGCAACTGATTCGCCCTTAATTTTTTGTAATCAAAGGGAATTGCAGGGAAACCCGTTTACAGGGAGATCTGCACAGATCTTTTCAGTATAATTCAATCTTCTCTAATATTTTTAAAACCCATCAGATTAGCGTGTTTTTAGATTCTGCGGTGTCTGAACGGTGGTTGGCGAGAGTAGCTTGCAGGGGGCATAGCCCCCTAGTATATATATATAATTCTATTTTGCTTTACATTATTACATTAGGGTAACTCTAGGATAGATGGCCATAGAGGAGAGATGGCCAGTCTAAATATTTCCAAAACTTGATTATAGCTTTGTTTGTATGAAATAGTTCAAAGAGATTATTTATTGCGAAGTGCAGTTGTGCTTTTCGATTATAAAAAGTAAGTGTAATTTTAATGTTTATTTAATTTAGTAGTTGGAAATTTTTTTGACTTAGGTAGGGTAGTCCGACCAGTAAATGAACACTTAAGCACATTTAAAAAGAAAATGATTCATTAAATTTTAATAAACAGTACCTATTGGTATTTGACAGGGCAAATACAATTGTTGGTTTACAAATGATTAAAAAAATAACAAGAGGAATTTTATATTTTACTTGTTTGGGGTGCTAGGGGTGTTTTAATAGAAATCGATACAAAAGCCAAGTAAATGAACAGTTGTTACCAGTGAATGAACGCAAAATTTTCCTGTGAATGAACAGGTAGCAATTTAAAAATACTTAAATTTCATAGTTATTTATTTATTTTACAACTTGTATAAATAACTTATAACATGTTTTTACTGAATTACGGTTTTTTTAAACCCAGAACGATAATTAATTAGCTTGAAAAATTGTCACTTTTAAGTTTTGAAATTAATCGTAAATTACAGATCTTTTTAAAAAAGGAAAAAAACTAATTTTATTTACTGAAATCAATGGCCCTGTACTTCTCTATTTCAATTAGAATTCTAGATGAACGGGAGCACGTCGCAGAAACATGTTCGGGTGTTTTTTTATGTATTTCATATGATCTTTAAAATACCCGATCTGTTACTTTACTGCAGGCTACTTCCAATTCACTGCATATGGACCTGTAGTCCACATATTGTCATGGTGCTTACCTCATATTTCCAACCTTGGATGCTATTTAAAAAAAAGAGCCATCCATTTCTCCCCTGAATTTTTTTCTATAAATGGATTTTTCCTTCCTGTTTATTTCATAACATTGCAAACACCACTTTTTACTTCATCTATAGGCATTGTAAATCCATTTTCCCCTTTCAAACTATCCAATGTTCAAGGAGCTTTTCGTCTTCAAAGAACAACACAGGCAATGTCCCATACACTTACTGTCAATTGTTTTCCCTCGCAGTTTCATAGACAACATTGCATTTGGAATATTAAAATGACGAGATGCCTTCTTAAAACTGGGCTGACCTGAGCCTCATAGCTTGTACAGCATTTTCAAAGTCCTCTGCAGACGCAGAGTACTTAAACATCCCATATTTTCTTTTTGAGGAATCTTTTTGGTCATCAGTGTGAATATTTCTATCAATCATCTAAAAACATAAAAAAGGTGAGATTTGAAAGTCATCAATAATTATTACATTTAAAAATGTGTGTGTGTATGTTCTTTTGTTACGTTTTTATATCTGTTAACTTTTCATTTGTTACCACTGTTGAAAAATCACTTATATCAAAATATAGGTACAAAAGAAGCCACAAAAACATAAAACCCGAAACAGTTCATTCACTAGGAAAAGTAGCCTAATGTATTCCTTCCAGGGAATGAACGGCTGTTCATTCATTGGATTTTTAACATTTGCCTAACCAGTTGTTAAACATCCCTATTCTCTAAATCTACATATTGTACAATGGTTAAAACAATTAGAAATATGGCTATAATATATATACTTAATGTGCGCACAATAAAATTAGTGCATAATGCAAATAAAAGCAGTAAATGCTTATCAAACGTATGGAATGACTAGCACTTAACTTATTATTTCAGCATGGAAACAATGTGTTTCTCAGACATGAAAAATTAAACATGTTCACAAAGTAAAGTAATGTGACTTCAGTAACCAATCAGGCATGCAATAGCTTCCTATTGAATAGAATTAAGGCAATGTTGTACTATCTTGTGGGGAGGTTTTCAAACCTTATTTTATTAATATATATACGAATTGTTCATTCACTGGGGTCTGTTCACTTACTGTTCGGACTACTCTATCTGAATGTTTGCAGTACGTACGTTATATATATTTTTTATTATATGGACTTTTAAGGAATGTATATAATCGAATCTTTTCTTGTAAGCCTAAAACAAAAACGTGCAATGGCTATTGATGCTTTAAATTGGGCGACCATCAGTCCTTCAATTTCAGGAGACATGGCCACATGAAATCTAGGAGAGATGGCCACCTTTAATCAATATTTCAAAATTATACGGACTGATGGTTTTAACAAATTGTGATTAAATTTAAAGTAAATATATAAAGTTTATGTTGATAAATATACTAGCAAACCCCGCGGCTTTGCTCGCGTAATATTTGAAATATGCCAAGTGATATTTATATGTCTAATTTTTATTAAAAGGTACTAACTAAATTTTTATTTTATTAAAAGGTAATATTTTATATTATTAAAAGGTACTTATTATTTTTAGGAATAATTAAAAAAATTATTATTTAAAACACAGTTTGGTTAAACATCATTGTTACACTGCATAAGGCAGAAATGGGACTTAAATTAATAAAACAAAATAAAACTAAATAAGTAATAATTTAGAAAATATTTTGAAAATTTTATGCTCAATACGCTCATTTCAGTATTCATTTGAAGTTTTGATTTTTTTAGAAACCATCTTCTTACATCTTAAAATTAACCATCATGCCAAATTCCAAGTCCTACCACCTCTCTCAACATAAAAGGCTTTGTTGAAATAGGAACTGTCACCATTAATTTGCCAACATTAATTTTGAAAATGGTTTCTTATTTCCTAATATTCTACAGAAACGTAATTTAGAAAGCTTTGAAGGCCTTTTTTAGAGCGTTTGTTGTTTCTGTAAATCCCAGGTGGTAGAATCATCGGCATAAAATATAGCCTGTGTAGGATCAGAGACTGTTACCATTGATTCGCAACTATTACTTTTATATTTGGTTTATATTTCCTGAAATTGAGTAGAAATCGTAATTTAGGACTTTTTTAGAATGCTTTTCGCACCTCCCCTTCACTTCACCCCTTTTTAATTCGAATTTATTTTCGACAGTCCTTCGAGGGCATTTATATTTTATAAGCAACTATCATGCCATATTTAAAGTTTCTAGCCTTTTCAGTATCACAGAAATCGCAATTTAGAAAGCTTTTAGCTACTGCAACCCTCTAGTGGTAGTGGCACAGACATAAAATATAGCTTATGTTTGAGCAGGTTCTATCACCAACAATTTGTTATCATTATTTTTTTAATCGGTTTGGTATTTGATAAGATTACATAAAAATTGTAATTTATAACCCTTTTCGCTCACTTCATCTTTTTAAATTTGAAATTTTCTTTCGACAGTTCATAGAAAGCAGTTGCATCTTGTAAGTAAATAACATGCCATACTTCAAAGTGTTAGACCCTTCAGTTATGCAAAAAACGCAAATTAGAACATGTTTTGCTTTTGCAACCCTCAGATGGTAGTGACAGCAACATAAAATATAACCTATGTTATAGCAGGGACTGTCACCATTGATTTGCAACCATTACTTTTGAAATAGCTGTGGAATTTCTTGAGATTGAGTAGAAATCGCAATTTAGAACGTTTTTAGAAAGCTTTTCGCGCATTTTCACCTCTTTTTAAATTTCCAATTTTTTCGAAACTGTTCTTAAAGATCATTTATGTGTAATAAATATTTACCTTGCCTAATTTTAAGTTGCTAGCCCCTACCGATCACAAAAATCGAAATTCTGAATGCTTTTTTGCTCCTGCAACGTCTAGATGATAGTGATACCGACTTGAAATAGCATCTATGTTAGAGCAGAGGCTGTCAGCATCAATTTCTTACCATTACTTTTGAAATCAGTTTGATTTTTCCTGAAATATTGGTGACAAATCGGCATTTAGAAAGTTTTTAGAACGGTTTTCGCTCATTTTGCTCCTGCATCTCCTCTGGGGTAGTGGAAACAGATATAAAATATAGCCTATCTTAGAGCAAGATCTGTCACCATCATTTTAACACCATTATATTTGAAATCAGTTCAGTATTTCCTGAGATTGCATAGAAATTGCAATTTAGAACGTTTTTTACAATGCTTTTTGCACATTTTCACCCCTTTTAAATTTCGAATTGTTTAAGAACTGTTCTTAGAAATCCTTTATATCTAATAAGTAGCTGATACTTCAAATTGCATATTTCTAAGCCCTTTAGTAACACATAAATCCCATTTTTAGAACGTTTTTTGCTCCTACACCCCCTTTGGGGTAGTGGCACCGACATAAAACATAACCTATTTTGGAGCAAACGTTGTCACTATCATTTTGACACCAATATTTTAAAAATCGGTTTGGTATTTCCTGAGATTATGTAGAAACTACCATTTAGAACGTTTTTTAGAACGCTTTTTGTGCATTTTCACCCCTTTTAAATTTCGAATTCTTTAAGAACTGTTCTTAGACATCATTTATATCTTATAAGTAACTAATATTCCAAATTTCATATTTCTAGGTACTTCAGTAACGCAAAAATCGCATTTTTAGAACGTGTTTTGCTGCTGCACCCCATTTGGGGTAGTGGCACCGACATAAAATATTGCCTATGTTCTAAGTTGGACTAACACCATCATTTTGATACCATTACTTTTGGAATCAGTTCGGTATTTCCTGAGATTATGTAGAAACTACCATTTAGAACGTTTTTTAGAACACTTTTTGTGCAGTCTCACCCCTTTTAAATTTCGAATTGTTTAAGAACTGTTCTTAGGCATCATTTATATCTTGTAAGTAACTAATATTCCAAATTTCATATTTCTAGGCCCTTCAGTAACGCAAAAATCGCATTTTTATAACGTTTTTTTCATCTGCACATCCTTTAGGGTAGTGCACCGACATAAGATATAGCCTATGTTCTAAGTTGGACTAACACCATCATTTTGATACCATTACTTTTCGAATCGGTTCGGTATTTCCTGAGATTATGTAGAAACTACCATTTAGAACGTTTTTTAGAACACTTTTTGTGCAGTCTCACCCCTTTTAAATTTCGAATTGTTTAAAAACTGTTCTTAGACATCGTTTATATCTTGTAAGTAACTATTATTCCAAATTTCATATTTCTAGGCCCTTCAGTAACGCAAAATCGCATTTTTAGAACGTTTTTTGCATCTGCATACCCTTTGGGGTAGTGCACCGACATAAGATATAGCCTATGTTCTAAGTTGGACTAACACCATCATTTTGATACCATTACTTTTCGAATCGGTTCGGTATTTCCTGAGATTATGTAGAAACTACCATTTAGAACGTTTTTTAGAACACTTTTTGTGCAGTCTCACCCCTTTTAAATTTCGAATTGTTTAAAAACTGTTCTTAGACATCGTTTATATCTTGTAAGTAACTATTATTCCAAATTTCATATTTCTAGGCCCTTCAGTAACGCAAAATCGCATTTTTAGAACGTTTTTTGCATCTGCATACCCTTTGGGGTAGTGCACCTACATAAGATATAGCCTATGTTCTAAGTTGGACTAACACCATCATTTTGATACCATTACTTTTGGAATCGTTTCGGTATTTCCTGAGATTATGTAGAAACTACCATTTAGAACGTTTTTTAGAACACGTTTTGTGCAGTCTCACCCCTTTTAAATTTCGAATTGTTTAAGAACTGTTCTTAGACATCATTTATATCTTGTAAGTAACTAATATTCCAAATTTCATATTTCTAGGGCCTTCAGTAACGCTAAAATCGCATTTTTAGAACGTTTTTTGCTCCTGCACCCCCTTTGGGGTAGTGGCACCTACATAAGATATAGCCTATGTTCTAAGTTGGGCGAACACTATCATTTTGATACCATTACTTTTGGAATCGGTTCGGTATTTACTGAGATTATGTAGAAACTACCTTTTAGAACGTTTTTTAGAACACTTTTTGTGCAGTCTCACCCCTTTTAAATTTCGAATTGTTTAAGAACTGTTCTTAGACTCATTTATATCTTGTAAGTAACTAATATTCCAAATTTCATATTTCTAGGCCCTTCAGTAACGCTAAAATCGCATTTTTAGAACGTTTTTTGCTCCTACACCCCCTTTGGGATAGTGGCACCGACATAAAACATAGCCTATCTTGGAGCAAGCGTTGTCACCGTCATTTTGACACCAATACTTTTTATATCGGTTTGGTATTTCCTGAGATTGTGTAGAAACTACCATTTAGAACGTTTTTTAGAACACTTTTTGTGTATTTTCAACCCTTTTAAATTTCGAATTATTTAAGAACTGTTCTTAGACATCATTCATATCTTATAAGTAACTAATATTCAAAATTTCATATTTCTAAGCCCTTCAGTAACACTGAAATCGCATTTTTAGAACGTTTTTTGCTCCTACACCCCCTTTGGGGTAGTGGCACCTACATAAGATATAGCCTATGTTCTAAGTTGGGCGAACACCATCCTTTTGATACCATTACTTTTGGAATCGGTTCGGTAGTTCCTGAGCTTACCTCCTACAAATAAACAATTTTTTCCTCTTTATAATATGAGTATAGATAGATTAATTGATATAATTATTTAAATTTTAACTAATATAAATATTTTAATAATAATAGTAATAATGTAATAAGACCTAAATATTTATTTGTTTCAGAAAATACTGAAAAAAGTCGGGAACATTCATAACAAAAACTGATAAGTTGATAAATAAACTAAATTAACGTAATAAGCCAAAAATTAACGCTAGAAACAAAGCACGGCATTTCTGGTAGCGAAGAAAACGAAATACATTTAAGTTATCAGATTCTACAGATTACGAGTAAATGGAATTGGATTAGGATCCCTGTGTTCGTTGTGTAAAACAATATAGTATCACATCCAAAAAGGATGTCTGGATACAATGCATAAGGTACAAATTATCAAGACCTTTGCCAAACATGCGGTATAATCCAGGCAATAGAGACCGTATAGGGGCTCTACCTAGCAAAATTCATGGTAGTTCTGGAAAAAGGCTTACTATATGTTTTTTGGGTAGCTGAATCCGAATTTTTAACTTCCCACCAAAATTTCCCCCGGCAACCTCTCCAAATTTTTGTAAAATGCCCCCCAAAAAAGGTTTTTATTAAAAAAATCAATTTTTCTATTGTTTTAGGGAAAAAGTATCTAGGAATTCAGAAAATAACCAAAATTTGCAACAAATTAGATACATGACATTATGACTTAGGATGAAGGGGAAGGGGGGGATCTGCCTCGGAACATGCGCGCGGTGTTGCGTGGACTAAGTTGCGTAATTCCACTTAACCACTCACACGTTTACATTCGCCCTCCCATCTCCCCTCCGAACTTTCTCTATAAGGTTTACATTAAGTTTTTTTGGTCGCTGAATCCGAATTTTTAACTTCCCCCCAAAATTCCCCCCCCCGCCCCGCCCCCCCCAAATAGTTGTTTTTAACTTAAATTTCTTATTGTTTTAGGGGAAAAGCTTTACGAAATTCAGAAAGTAGACAAAATTTGCAACAAATAGGATATTTGTTTATTCATCCTTATGACATAGGATGAATAAATAGTCCAGTCAATAGGGGATTTTACCTGGAAAAATTAATACCAGTTCTGGATCTCGACTCACTTTATGTTTTTTGGGTCGCTGAATCCGAATTTGTAACTTCGCACCAAAATTTCACCCGGCAACCCCCCCCCCCCCCCCAAAAAAAATGGTTTTTTGAAAAAAATTGGTTTTTGAGAAAAGGGCGCGGGGAATGTTCCTAGGCAGCCCTCTCTCTTTCCGTTTATCCTACATCATAATGTCATGTATCCTATTTGTTGCAAATTTTGTCTAGTTTCTGAATTTCGTAATACTTTTCCCCTAAAATAAATTGAAATTTAAGTTAAAAACAACTACTTTGGGGAAGATTTTGGGGGTAAGTTAAAAATTCGGATTCAGCGACCCAAAAAACTTAAAGTAAACCTTATAAGGAAAGTTCGGAGGGGAGATGGGAGGGCGAATGTAAACGTGTGAGTGGTTAAGTGGAATTGCGCAACTTAGTCCACGCAGCACCGCGCATGTTCCGAGGCAGATCCCCCCTTCCCCTTCATCCTAAGTCATAATGTCATACATCTAATTTGTTGCAAATTTTGTCTACTTTCTGAATTTCTAGATATTTTCCCCCTAAAACAATAAAAAAATTGATTTTTTTTTTTAAAACCTTTTTTGTGGGCTTTTTACCAAAATTTGGGGGGGTTGCCGGGGGAAATTTTGGTTGGAAGTTACAAATTCGGATTCAGCGACCCCAAAAAACATAAAGTAAGCCGATTTCCAAAACTACTATTAATTTTGCTAGGTAAAATTCTCTATTGCCTGCACTAGTAAGATTTTACAAAAAGTGAACTATTGAAATTGTACTTCAAATTTGGTTTATTCGAGTTTTATTCACTCATTTTCCATCATATAACTGCATGATTACAAATTGCTATATGTTTTTCCCGATTAACTAAATGAAATGTGTTATTATTTTGCGATTTAGCTTCACTTTTTCTTTCTTGTATTGGATGGCCATCTCTCCTCGGCTTGATAGAGGGATGGCCATCTGCCATTTTAATTTCAATGTGGTTTAACACTTTTTATTTTCAATATTTAATTATTTTTTGCGTAAAATATTATGAGTATATGTATAAGAATTTTAAATATGCATAAATATTTCTTCTATTTGCATTCTAAGAATTTTTATTTCAATCATTAAAAACTATGGCTATCTATCCCAGAGTTACCCTATATTATATTGATTTTTTTTTCATTTCGTTTTGTTTTATTGTATTTTATTTCTATATTTATTTTATTTTTTGCTAGTGTTATTACAAAAACGAAAATTCTATTCATCGTTTGCGGAAATTTATGATGCAAATATGTTTTTCAAAACAATCGAAGAGCGTCCTCCCTTCGGTTAGTCGTCCCATTTTTTTTGTTCATTATATACATTTATAATTTTAGAAAAACATTTGATTTTTTTTTTAATTTTTACAATCAGCGCATATTAAAGCATAACCACGTATGCGAAAATTAAGAGTAATAATGATTAGCGGTTTCTGTATGAATCTCGGCAGAATTACAAGTCACTGAACCAATTTGCACCATCAAATGGAGTAGGTTAGCCCTCTAAATTGATATAATTTTGCTCTATAAAATGATTTGATTTTGTCCGCTAAATTGATTTGAACGTTTCTCACTGTTTATTTTTTTTAACATGTATACGAACCATCTTGGCAGCTAGACGGGAGACAGTAGTTCTAGCAGGCACAAGAAAAAAAATAATTAGGACCTATACTAATACAAGTTACTTTTAAAGAAATTTTGATTAATTTCAATCACAATTTTATTAATAATAGAAAATGGGACAAACAAATGCATAATTTTATAATAAAGTTTCTGGAAATAAGTTTTCGTAAACTTCCAGCTTTCTAAAAACAACTAGTCTCCAAACACCGCGTCCCAAAAGTTTAGACAATCAATAAAATTTGAATTAACATAAAAAGTAATAATGTACAATTAAAATTCGTGAGATACGTAATAAATAAGCAGTTTTGCTGATATACACATATAAATTATGATGAAAGGTTTGAAATTTTAAAATATACATTAAATTATATAAAAATGTGCTGTCCCAAAAGTATAGACACTTGTAATTTTTTTAGGTTTTACATTTATAAAAGTAACTAAAAACTTACTTTTAATATTTAATTCTATTGCCACGACACTTTATAACATCAAATACACATTGTTCCATAGAATTAAGTAAGCATTGCATTACAGAAGGAGGTATTTCATACCACGCTTTGTCAATTGCAATTTTTAAGTCATTTACATATGTATATTGCTTTCCATTTTCATATGTTTTACGAAATAAGATCCCCCATATGTTCTCCATGGGATTGAAATCTGGACTAAATGCTAGCCAGTCTGATAGTGTGATATTGTTTTGCCTAAACCATGTTTTAGATGATGTGGAGGTATGGATGGATGCCCTATCTTGTTGGAAAACACAGTCCGGTCCTGCTGGCAAATCCATAATTGGCAGTAAATTGGTACGTAAAATATCCTGATAATCCTCTGATTTCCTTTTTCTGTCCATAAATTCTAGAAATGTTTGGCCGTTGAAAGAAAACCCTCTCCAGGTGATTACGGATCCGCCGTTTTTTTGCTTCCTGAAGCACTTCTTGGTTTTTTTTCTTAGGTCATGCCAGTAAAATTTATGACCATCAGGGCCATCTAAATTCCATTCCTTTTCATCAATGAAGATGACAGAAATCCTTTTTTCACCGTATGACATATGCTTTCTAGCCCACTTTAGACGTGCATCTTTACATCTCTGCTTTAAACAAGGCTTTGCTTTCATTCTCCTGTAAACAATATTTGTTGAAGCTTTAACTCTTCTGTGTATATTACCTTTTGAAATTCTGGAAATTGATGCAATTTCACGCACAGATAAATTATCAACTGAAGCCATTTTTAATAAATTCTATCATCACGTACTTTCGATTTGCTAGCAGGACCGGACTGTGTTTTCCAACAAGATGGGGCATCCATCCATACCTCCACATCATCAAAAACATGGTTTAGGCAAAACAATATCACACTATTAGACTGGCCAGCACTTAGTCCAGATCTCAATCCCGTGGAGAACATATGGGGATCTTATGTCGTAAAATATATGAAAATGGAAAGCAATATGCATGTGTAAATGACATAAAGATTGCAATTAACAAAGCGTGGTGTGAAATACCTCTTTCTGTAATACAATGCTTAGTTAATTCTATGGAACAACGTGTATTTGATATTCTAAAGTGTCGCAGCAATACAATTAAATATTAAAACTAAGTTTTTAGTTACTTTTATAAATGTAAAACCAAAAAAAATTACATGTGTCTATACTTTTGGGACAGCACATTTTTATATAATTTAATGTATATTTTATAATTTCAAACCTTTGATCATCTATCTATACTAATATTATAAAGAGGTAAAAATTGTTTATTTGTAGGAGGTAAGCTCTGTAACTACCGAACCGATTCCAAAATCAATGGTATCAAAATGATGGTGTTTGTGCAACTTAGAACATAGGCTATATCTTATGTCCGTGCCACTGGCCAAAAGGGGGTGCAGGAGCAAAAAACGTTCTAAAAATGCAATTTTTGTGTTACTGAAGGGACTAGAAACATGAAATTTGGAATGGTAGTTACTTATAAGATACTAATAATCTCTAAGGACATTTCTTTAAAAAATCAAAATTAAAAAGGGGTGAAAATGTGCGAAAAGCGCTCTAAAAAACGTTCTAAATGGCGATTGGTACGCAATTTCAGGAAGTACTAAACTGATTAAAAAAAAAAATTGGTGTCCAAATGATGGTGACAACCCTTGCTCCAACATAGGTTACATTTTATGTCGGTGCCACTTACCCCTAAATGGGGTACAGGAGCAAAAAAAAAAACAAAAAACGTTCGAAATTGTAATTTTTGGAGTTACTGAAGGGCCAAGATACATGGAATTTGGCATGGTAGTTACTTATTAGATATAAACGATCTCTAAGAACATTTCTTACATAAATTCGAAACTTAAAAGGGGTGAAAATGCACAAAAAGTGTTTTAAAAAACGTTCTACATGGCCATTTTTGCGCAATCTGAAGAAGTACTTAACCGATTTAAAAAATAATAATGTCAAAATGATGGTGACAACCCTTGCTCTAATCTAGGCTACATTTTATGTCGGCGCCATTAACCCCAAAGGGGGTGCAAGAGCAAAAAAACGTTCGAAAATACGGTTTTTGTGTTACTGAAGGACATAGAAACATGAAATTTGGAATGGTAGTCACTTATAGTATATAAATGACATTGCTTCAAAAATTTGAAATTTAAAAAGGGGTGAAAATGCGCGAAAAGAGTTCTAAGAAACGTTCTAAATGGCCATTTCTACGCAATCTCAGAAAGTACCCAACAGATTTCAAAAGTAATGGTTGGAAATTGATGATGACAGCCCTTGCGTCCAATATAGGATCTACTTCATGTGGGCGTGACTACCACCTTGCGGTTGCATTTAAAGAGACGTTCTAAATTGCGATTTTTTGTAATACTGAAGGGGCTAGCAACTTGAAATTTGGCATGGTAATTACTTATGAGATGTAAATGCTCTCTGACAAGAGTTCCTTAAAAATTTGAAATTTAAATGGGGTAAAAATAAACAAAAAGCTTTCTAAAAACATTCTAAATAGAGATTTCTACGCAGTCTCAGGAAATATAAACTGATTTCAGAAGTAATGATTTCAAACTTATGGTGACAGTCTCCGCTCCAACATAGCCTATATTTTACGTTGTTGTCACTACCACCTGGGTGTTACAGGAGCAAAAAAGTTTCTAAATCGCGTTTTTTGTGTTAAAGAGGGAGTCTAACATTTTAAATTTGGAATGGTAATTACTTCAAAGTGCAAATGCTTTCTAAGAATTATCGAAATTAAATTCCAAATTTAAAAAGATGAAGTGAGCGAAAAGCGTTCTATAAGCTTTCTAAATTATGATTTTTATGCAATCGTATGAAATACGAGACCGATTTAAAAAATAATGGTTGCAAATTGATGATGATAGAACCTGCTCAAATATAAGCTATATTTTATGTCGGTACCATAACCCCTAGAGGGTTGAAGGAGCACAAAACTTTCTAAATTGCGATTTCTGCGGTACTGAAGAGGTTGGAAATTTTAAATATTGCACGGTAGTTACTTATA
This sequence comes from Maratus speciosus, assembly GCA_963932465.1. NCBI lineage: Eukaryota > Metazoa > Arthropoda > Arachnida > Araneae > Salticidae > Maratus > Maratus speciosus. Next base: position 33,464,084 of record OZ010790.1, on the reverse strand, counting down.
AAATATAAATGTCCTTTAAGAACAGGCGAAAATAAATTCGAAATTAAAAACGGGTGAAGCGATGGGAAGGAGTGAAAAGCATTCTAAAAGAGTCCTAAATTACGATTTCTATGGAATCTCAGGAAATAATAAGCGGATTACACAAGCTATTGGTTGCGAATCAAGACTGATAGTTCCTGATCCTATACGGGTTATATTTTATGCCGGTGTCACTACCACCTGGTTGGCAGGAACAACAAGAAAGACTTTAAAAACATGTAAATTCCGTTTTCTACAGATAATTAGGAAATACCAACGGATTTCAAGGTTAATGTTGGCAAATTAATGGTAACAATCTCTGTTTCAACATTTTTCGAGACATTCTATTTCAACTCTGTTTCGGCATTTTATGTTGTTGCCTCTAACACCAGAGAGGTGGTAGGCTGTTAGACAAGAAACATGGAATTTGACATGATGGTTAATTTGAAGATGTAAATGTGTTAAGATGGTTTTATGGTTTTTAAAAAATTCAAAACTTCAAATGAATACTGAAATGAGCATAAAAGTCTCAAAATACGTTCTAATTTATCATTTATTTGGAATTAGTTTTAGTTCTTCTTATTAATTAAAATCTCATTTCTGTCTATTGCACTTTTATAATGAAGTTTAGTCAAACTGTGGCTTAATTTGTAATTTTTGAATTATTCTAAAAATTGTTCTTCTAATAAAAAAAAATCATGCAAATATCACTTGGCATATTTCAACTATTACGCGAGCAAAGCCTCGTGGTTTGCTAGTAATTTATATGTGTATATCAGTAAAACTGCTTTTATTTATTACCTATCTCAAGAATTTTAATTGTACCTTATAAATTTTTATGTTGAAGCAAATTTTATTGATTGTCTAAACTTTTGGGACGCGGTGTATTTCACATTACACCGTTTTTCGTCTCTTACGTATTTACCCAATAAAAGAAAAATATATTTTGTGAATTTAGATAGATTATAAATTTTAGATTACATAGAAATGAGAATTTTATGGAATTTTATTAATGTTTTTATTAATCTTATTATTTTCTTTTAATTTATCCGGTCTCTTCCGATTTACGGGTCTAGACATTTGTCTTATTTGCCTATCAATTAATCCATCCTGCCATTAGCACACTGCAATTTTATTGACTTTTATATGCGTACGTAGAAAACAAACACTTGGACTGTGGGTCAACGTGCCCTGATTAAATGGGCTAACTTGCCCCATATTGCCATGTTGGTTTTTGATAGTTGTATCAAAATATTCTGTTAATATTGCAAAAAATCAGTAGGTAGAAAATAAGCTCAGAACAACGATCTTTTCGACTGTTATTCCCCAAAGTGAAACTTCAATTTAGAAACAAATCAGAAACGAATATTTATAAGGGAACATAAAACTTACCTGAGAGGAAATTTGAAAACTGGAAGTGGCTTTCGTTTGATTGCTTCTCCGCTGCTGGCGCTATTATGGGTGAAAGAAGTCGTAATATGACATGCGCCGTTTAGCTAGTAACGCGATCTACCGGATAGTTTGAAAATAAACACGGATGGGTTAACGTGCCCCTATAGTCAACATACTCCGGTCTCCTCTACTTCCTAGCATTGTATTCTCTTCTGTGCATCTCGGGATGTGTTCTATTTCTGCGAAACGTTTTCTTTAAGGGATGTATTTCTTCCAGTATAAGAATGAATGAGGATACATTCCAAAGTATGAAAAATGAAAGCTGACAAATCGCTCATACTTACATTTTGAACAATACTTGGAACTAAATAGTATAAAAAACCTGCTTCTCAGTAGTTTATTTTGAAGTATTTTATTGTAGACAAAGTTACTGGCAGAACAATGGTATATACATGTGTCATAACTATCAGTAAAACGTGTCTAGAACTATGAGTGACATATAGCATCTGTAATTTTTCTATAAAAACGCAGATATAATACTGGTTTAGTTGAATGCTGATAATCGAAGCAAACTTTACTGAATTATACAGAAGTCATCAAGTAAATTATTTCGTTTCTATTTTTGTTTTGATTTGTATTTTGAAATTCTATCATTCCTTAATTGCAAATTGTCTTTTTATGTGCGTTCGTAATTATATAAATACGTAGAAACTATAGTCATCGTCTGGTTTACCTGTCTATTTGTCTGTCTGTCCGCATATAACAGCGCAAAACCTACCCAACCGAATGGTTTTAAATTTAATATATATAATCTTCGAATCAAAATTTAAAAAGATATTAACAAAACTTTTCTTCATTCTATTAAATCCTATCATACGTAATTAATTCAATGATATCCCAATGATAGGTAATGATTCTAGGTTGCCATGGTGATGGCGTCCTATTTAAGATGGAGTCTTATTATTTCCGTATTGCTGAATTTAATATATATATAATCGTAATAAATTTTGTATTCATGCATTTTTGCATAAGAGTGCAGCAGGTATTGCACCAAGATCTAATTATTAATTTAAAATATCTAGTTATAGTACAAACGCACCTCATTTGTCACAATTTCCGATTTTTAAAAATTTATCTGGTACTTTCAATGACATAGGAAAGCTTTACAATATGCATTTTGGAGTGTTTGTACCGTTCTACAAAATAATTCGTATATAATTTTCAAAATTAATCTAGAAAGGTTTAATTTAATTGCGCAAAAATATAAAAAATTCGTCGATTAACAGTAAAAAGATTATTAGTGTGAAGAAAAAGTATCAGACAAAGATTTCAAATGTGAAAGAGTGGTAACAAACTCCTTAGAAATTCTAAGAAACTTACGCATCTTGAGCATACGATTGTTAATCTTATCACACTAAGGTATGCCTACGTTCGGAGCTTTTTTTTAAATAAAATTATAAATCGATGATTTGATTATTTTTCTTAATTTTAAATTTTTGCTGAAATTAATATTTGAAAATAGTGGTAACTACTACCGCTCATAAATAAAAGGGGCGATATGTTCATTTTATATAGCCTATAATAAAAAATAGGACATAAAATAATGAAAATTATTGGAGAAACGTTTACATTAAAATAAAGTGCGATATAAAAGCATTTCTTTTTCTTTTTAATAAGCGATTTTTGGATAAAATAAAAAGTTCTTAATCGATTTTTACAAAAATTTCATATTCGGAATCAGCGTCAGGAAATAGGTATACATGCAGAAGTTTAAAATCTATGCAGTATTTGTAAAAATTTTACACCCTCAAAAACAAACTTAGTCAACAATTTATCTGTGGTTTGACCAGATGTCCTGCTTTTAACTTTAGACGACAGCCGTCTGGAAATGATATATTTCCGAACGCATGTGTTCTACTGCTTTTCTATGAAAGGAAATAAAATGAGTTTTTATAAATCGATTTTTAATAGATTTTTCCGCTTCTAGATGGAAATTTAAAAATATATATATAAATTCTGAAATAGAATTTTTTTTTGCATCTGAGTGGGCAATTTTCAAGTTTTTAGGTCCTGTAGATTGTAAGATACAGGCGTCTTTGAAAATATCCAATAGAATTATCGCCATGGAATCCTTCTAAATTGTGTAAATCGCCCACCCCTCAATTCAGACAAGAAATCATTGTTTGATTAAAATCAATGCCTTTGTTGAATTATGAACTTTTCCCATTCTTTCAATTGGGGTTTTTAATTTATAACGCGCGTAATTAACGCTTTTTTCAAAATTTTATGATTTGTCCTGTGATCTCAGGTGTGCACCTATAAGTATGCAAAATTTCAAGTCCCCAACTTATGCAGTTTCTGAGATTGTTTTCTGTGGCGGACGGACGGACACAGAGAGAGAGGAGCGATACGATAAGGATTTCGTCAGATGAACGAAACATTAAAAAGGATGTCAACGCAATATATAAGCTGACAGAAAAAATTCCTCTAAAAATTCCTCTAAACATTTCACCATTTTTTACACTGTATTTTTTTTATATATTAAAATCTGTAGAATATACAGAATAAACATTTCCATAATGCACTATAAAAGATGCCTTGTGGATGTTATTCGTATTCTAAATATCTTTCAAGATAAATAAAGCATAAAACGCATATCTTTGTATGTATTACTATAAATGAACTATACAGTAGAGCGCCGATTATCCGTGTTCCCGACTGTACAAAAACCTTCATATTTTATTCAGACTCTAGGACTGGCAGCACCAGTTAGTGCTGGCGTCTTTAAAATTTCTTTATTTTATTTACTTATTTATTTTGTCTTTTTAATTGTTTTTGTTTACTTATTTATCAGTTAAAATTTTCTTTTTGTCTTTTTATCATCTTCTGAACTCATGAGATTATAATTTAAGCAAAAAAGGATTCGATTGTTGCTTGCTTAAAAGAAGACATTCTTTTCAATGCTGAATATGTCGAATTATTCTTAAATACGTTGACTGAATAGAATCGGCGTTCTTCTGCCGTTCGAGCCATCTCATATCTGTTTCAAAACATTCAAAGGCATCTTTATGTGATGGACCTGGGTCATTTTCAGAGCATTCGTTTTCATTTGCTTCAATTTCTTTTTCATTGTTGCTGCTGCTCCCAACAATACACTAATCGGGGACTAGATTTCGCATGCTTAATCTGAAGGGGGGGGGGGGGGGGGTGAAAGAAACAGGATGTTTGGATAAATGGAAGTTCGGTTAAAAAAATTTTTGAGAGAAATAGGCTGTTTGGATAATTGGAAGCTCGGTTAAATGGAGTTCCAATAATGGGCGCTCTACTGTACTCTTATCTTAAAAGCTTTAGCAGAACATGAAAAGAAGCTTTTTCAAAGAACTTGCTAAATTAAAATAAAAATAAGAATTCCTTTTTTAATTTCAGAATGCCAAGAAAATAATTTCTTAAATTTTACAAAAAAAAAAATAAAAAAAAAAAAAAAATAATAATAATAATAAAAATCTTTGTTCTGCAAATACTTATACGCGGCCCCTAGCTGTTAAACAATCCTGTTATCATTCTTATCTAAAACACGGTATGTGTTGATGATGCAGATGCGGTAAAAACAAAGTTGTAGAGAGTTCTCGTTTTAATATGAATGGATGTCTTTGATGAAAAAATAACGTTATTATAAGCTCTGAAATGTATTTTTTTTTGTACAAATCATTAGATAAATATTCCACTAACCACATGTAGAAATGTGCCAGATGCAAAATTACTAATACAGCTAACAAATGTAATCAGAGTAAAATTTATTTTAATTATAAGTTGAATGTTTCCACCATTGGCAGCAAAATATTATGCATGTGTTCACATTGTGAATCTATTGAGCCTATATAAATTGAATCTCTTAAAGTGTACATTAAAAATAAATACAAGAATACCAGGCAATTTAATTAAATAGTTAAAAAACATTTAAAAATAACATTAAACTTTTCGAAATAAACTCGAATTCACGAGAGATTAACATCATTCAACTTCCAGTTGAAAGTATGTGCTACAAACAGTTAAACACGGAGGTGGGTTTTTACTCAGGTTAAAATGCTATATTCAGGTGGAAGATATTTATTATTAACCTGACTCAAATAACCACGTCCATGTTTAATTGTTTGTGGCACATGCACAATGTTTTCAACTGCAAGTTGAATTATTTTATCTTCCGTGAATTTGGGTTTATTTACATAACGGAAAAGGAACTTCAAGCAAATTCGAAACGTTTAACGTTATTTAAAATATTTTTTATGCGATTTTTTACTGTTTAATTAAATTGTCTGTATTTTTCTATTTGTTTTTAATTAATTATGAACAGACGTAATACTTTTTACCTTTAAAGTGTGCATTGTTTACATATTTTAATTTAATGGAAATGGTCATCTGTGTTACAATGTCTGCATACATTTAGCGACATATAAGCTTTTGACTGGTTATAAAAAATTACATATCACGAATTCCATTCCTTTTACATTCAAGACATCATTTGCACTAAATCGAGACAACTACAACTTTACAACAATCCCTACAACTTTATGCTTGACATTTTTGGGATCTTTTGTATCGGTTTCGAGGATAGGAACGTTAACTCTGAAGTTTTCTGCTAGGTTGCGCTACCAGGATCCTCACTGTACTACGCAAATTCATGTTATTATTTCGCATTACTTTCGTGCTTGTGGGTAACTGGTTTCATCAGTTATCTGAGCTAAACAGACTTACATAATCCCTTATATTTTTGAAGGCCTGACCGATCGTTTTGCGACTCATAGTTTAGGAACCTTTGTATCACGTCCAGTGATGTAGTAGTAAAAAAAAAAGAGGGTGTACGCTAAAGTCATGAACGTCATGCCTATGAGAGTACACGGTGCTTCTTTTAAAAAAAATACAGAAGGTGTACGCCCTATACCCGCGTATACCCTCCACTACACCCCTAATCACGTCCCATATAGATTATAGAAAGATTCTTCGATCCAAACAAGAGCATGACAAATGTGATGTTTTAAAATTTATCTTTTGTGTAAATGCGTACAAAATTTAAATTATTACACAAACTATTTATTTATTTTAATTTTAAAAAGGGTTGTGCTTGTTAAAGTTGTACAAAGTTCTTTTTGTGATTTTAAATTAACTCTTTCTTAATAATCTATTTTCATTTTGTTTGAAATGAAACGTCTTAAATGAATTACAGAAAGATCCTTGGATCCAAACAAGAGCATGACCAAAACTTATTTTCTTATTTTTGTTTTGTGTAAATGTGTACAAAGATTAAATTATTAGACAAAGTATTTATTTACTATTAATTACGAAATTGTGCTTGTAAACTTTGCATAATGTTCGTTTTTTATTTTAAATTAACTATTCTTAGTAATCTATTTTAATTCTATTTAAATCTACCTTAATTCTATTAAAATCTATTTCTATTATCTGTTTGAAGTGCAATTTATACTTTTCGTCCTTTTGAATGTAATTCGACCATGAAAGGTTCAGAGCGATTATAACTAAATAAACTTATTTTCTAAAATGTATTTGCAGTTGATCAAGTGACCAAACATGAAAGTCTTCGTTGCAGTATGCATTTTTTCTGTCATGCTAGCACTCAGTGATGCAATTAAAGCTGGTGAGTTATGAAATTATGTTTTTGATGAAAATCACAAATATTTTTAGCGTTATCTATTTCTAGTTATATATATATATTTATATTTTTCCCCAAAAAATAAACCTCTGTTTGGTGAACTTATGAAAAAAAGGAAATAATTCACATAAATAAGTTGCATGGTTATTTAGTAATTTACATTTACAGATAGGGAAATGGATGGATGTATAATTAATCTACGTAAATACTCGGAAATTATTGTAAATATTAATTATGAAATTTTAACTTGAGTTTTAAAACAAGAGGTTTTATTTACATATTGTTACAGACTATTATTCATAGATATATATATGCATTTTCTCTAAAGGTAACTTTAAACACAATAAAAATTTACCTTAACACTGTCTGTCCCTCTGTCCTCATTTAACAGCGCAAAAACTATCCATTTGAATGAGTTGAAATTTAATGTATATAGTCGTTGCAGAATTCTGTCGATTAATTTCAAATTTTATAAAAAATCAGATGTATAATTCAAATGCAGGGACTAAAATTCGGTTAATGGGAAAAAATAATTTCAAGTGCATTTTAATGATCCTACACCCTTTCGAACACAATGAAATTTATATGCACATATGAAGTGCACTGAAATATACATCCTACAGAATATGCGGTGCAAAGAACATTTATTATTCATTTGCAGGGTCACACAAAAGAATTCCATTACATAATGGTACAGGGGAAAAATTGTTTGCTGCATATTATAATTATGTTAAACTATTTCACATATAATGAAATTGATATGCGTTGCTGAGGTTTACCACAAGTTAATTCCTGTATAATGGGAAGTGCATAGTATTAACAGGGACAGTGAAAAGTATGCCGTTACATTACGGCCAATAGGATAAAATAGTTTCAAATGTAATTTAATGATCTTACACACTTTCGAACATAATGAAATTGAAATGCATTTATGTTGTTCACTAAAATAAACATTCTATATAATAATGCGGTACAAAGAATATTTATTATTCATTTGAAGGGCCACACAAAAGAATTATGTTACCTAATGTTATAGTGGGAAAAATTGTTTGCGCCGTATTTTAATTATGTTAAACCATTTGACATATAATAAAATTTATATACGTTGCTGAGGTTTACTTTAAGTTACTTCCTGCACAATAGAAAGTTCACAGTATTTAAAGAGACAGACAAAAATTTCGGATAACATACTGTATCAGAAGAACTGTATAGTAATACTGTATACTGTTAAGCGTGGTCGTAATTATATAAATACGTAGCACCTACAGTCGTCCGTCCTCTGGTCCGTCCGTAACAGCGCAAAAACTAACCAACCGACTAGTTTGAAATTTAATATATATAATAGTTGTGGAATTTTGTCGAGTCATTTCAAATTTTATGTAAATAGATGTATAGTTCAATTACATGGACAGTCAAAAGTATTCCATTACATTACGGCCAACGGAAAAAAAGTTTCAAAAGTATTTTAATGATGTTACACACTTTCGAACATAATTAAATTGATATGCATTTATGAAGTGTACTAAAGTATGCATACTGTAGAATATGCGGTGCAAAGAATATTTATTATTCATTTACAGGGCCCGCAACAGAATTCCTTTGCATATTGGTAAAGGAAGAAACAGTCTTTGCGGCGCATTTTAATTATGTTAAAATGTTTCACATATAATGAAATTGATATACGTTGCTGAGGTTTGCTAAAAATCTCTTCCTGTATAATGGAAAATGCATAAATTTACAGGGACACAGAAAAGTTTCGGATACTATGATGTATCCGGTGCATAATTAAGATGTTGACTATTTGGGGATTTTGAGGTTCACTACTTAATTTACGTTATTGAAAATGAAGTGTGTAACATGTCTAGTTCATTTACAGGGACATACAAAAGATTTCTGTTAAATTAAGGTCTAAAGGGAAAATCATTTGTCGCCTTTATTGATGTTAAGATATTTAAATATGTAGCACTGACATTCATATGAATTACTGATATTGACTATAACATGCTAATAAACACTAATTAGATCTAATAAACAGTGCTGTTATAAAAATAAGCTATTCATAACATTGAAAATCGCCGTATCCTTTTGAATAAGGACATTTTGACATCGCGTAAATTCTGTACTTTTCATGACTTGTAAAATGTGAGTAATTTTTTCTCAAGATTTATCGTTTGTATAATACCTTAAATTTGTATGAAAATTGTCATGGTAATACTTTACTTCACTAATTCACCGAAACAGCAATAGATTGGGCTGAATTTATTGTGTAAGTTTTTCAAGAATAACCGATCAAAGAAGAGATGCACTTCAGCGGATGTCTTCGGAGAATCAAAATAACATCCAACTTGACCAATGCAAGACAAGCGGTGCCAGCTAAATTAAAACATTTTATTGCAATTGGTGACACGAAGGATGTCATTTTCACAACAGTTTTATTCTACTGGTTAATTTCACCAGCAATAAGATTAAAACCACGAAAACCAAAACGAAAACCAAAACAACTGCCATGAGAAAATCAAAGTGGTAAATTTATTATTTTGTTTAAGTTTACATTTTCACTTAAACTAAGGAAAACTTTGATATAAAAAATATATTGTATCGTCGTGGAAATAAAAGTAAACACCCCTATTAACTCTGCAATAAATTATTTTAGAATAAAGTTACTGCCACCAAACGATTAGAAGTAAAGTCTACATTTAAATGATGTATATAAAATTGGCTTAGGGAGGCATCATATCAAAACAAAATTAGACTTTTTTTTTTTTAATGGCAATACCCAATTTCGACACCATAAATAAATTCTTCATCCTTTAATTAGCCAAAATCCAAATTTTCATGAAATTAGTAGGATTAGTTTCCGAGAAATTAATTATTTTAGAATGAGCATATTTTAGGGTTGTACACAAATTAAAGTTTACACTCGATTGATGAAATGCTTCAGAATGACTAAGACACTTCTGTTAGTGTTTTATTTCTTGCCAATATGACTAATTCACTCACTTAATATGATTTGGCTATTGTTATATGTGTCAAATCCTCTTCGATATTCATTATATAATCTTTAGAAGTGTTGAATTATCCGATTTTAAAATATGCAAGGTATCTGTAATTAATATAATTTCGAATACGCGAATGTAATTTGAATTTTACAGGCTTATATATAATACATTTTATGAGATTTTTAATTAATTAAACTCGCCCTTTTCTTATGCATATTCTGATATTTATTTGTAAAGATTACAATTTTTGATTCACATACAAAAGATAGTAAAAGAATAAATTACCATTTTTAAATAACAATCGAATACTTTCCTGGGGATATTTTACCTTACAGACATTCAATATAATATTGTAAATAATTTAACAACATTTGAGTAAATTGAATTAATAAATGTTAATATAATCTCAGTGAGTGAATTGTGGACATAATAATGGCTTAAATAATGTAAAATCTCTTTGACCAAAGTTTTGTAGATGTAAAATGTAAGAATTAAACATTTGCCGTAAATACATCATAGGTATCTTAAGAACAAGAAACGTTTCACGAGTCCTTCTATTTTCTAGAATACATTGAAATGAATGATTTCTCATGTTTGAAATTTCGTATCTAGGCATAGTTTGAACCGAAGATTTAAAATATCTTGTGAAAATTGGAAAAAAACAAAGTTTGATCTGCTTTTGATTTGTAGATGACTCCTAAGTAAATTTTATATACATAATTTTAAAGTAGACTTTATTTCCAATCGTTTAGTTCTAGTATTTCTATGATAATTTGTTGGATAATTAGTAGGGGGTGTTTTTTCTGACAGTACATGTGAAAGTGATACTAAGTGAAATAGAAAATTCATCTCTTAATATTTACATCAATTTAATGTAATTTTCATTGACTTCATAACGTATTTGCAAGTTTCTGCAAAGTACATTATATTGCGCCAGCATAATAAAATATCTCAGATTAATTAATTTAAAATTACATTTTGTTGCAATATGAATATAAATATGAATATAAATCCCTCTCTATATAAAAAAAGTAACGCTTTGGAAAAGGACCAATGAAAATGTGCGTAGATACCGTGAAATGCATCTGATTGGTCAGAGCTTTATGACGCTATGAGGGGGGATACCAAGGGGTGACCCAGCTCTGTCGCCGAACGTCTGCCACGGGGCGATATATCGCCAAATTTGGCGGCCAAAATTAGTCGCCAAAAGTGAGGCCAACTTGGCGCTATTTCCAGTATTTCGCCAAATTTCCATTGACTCCAATTGAAATACAATAGGGTTTACTTGCTTGCAGGAAATCAACGAATTGAGATATTCAATGTAACAAAAAGTAATATTAGCTTATGAATAGAGCTTAATTGAACTATTTACATTATTTTTAAGCACAAACAATAATCTGGTTTTGGCTAGAAAATAGGAATTGCTTCGCGATACCGAATAGAATCGCTAAGCGATTATGCGGGGGTTGGTGAGCGTAGCGAGCAGGGGGGCGGTGCCCCCCTAGTATGGTAAAAGAATATTATATGTGAATATTATAAATAAATATTATGTTTCTTTTGAATTTAAAAACAATGCAATAAAGATTAAAAATCAATAGATTGTTATTGTTAATATTTTTCTTTATATTTTGCTAAGTTTCTTTTTAATCTTTGGCAACGAAGAAAAAGACTATTTAGGAAATAAATATAATATTAATTTGTAGTCACATATTGAAAATTTTTAACTTATTAAAAAAATAAGTGTATAAATGTAATTTAAAACAATGCCTAAATTTGGTTACTGTAGATCTTAATTTAGATTGAATTAATTCAGTTATTTTGAGAATTTTTATTAGACTGGTTACGGAATTAATGGTATCCTTGGAGAAAATCAATGCTGTGTACACATCCTAAAATTGACTAAGTGCTTTTAAAGTTGGATGCAAAGTAACAGTTATGGAATTTATTCTTGAAAGAGAGTAATGGGTGACGCCGGTTTTTTTTTCTATATTTCCATACCTTTATAAATAATAATAATAATAAAAAAAAACAATAGGTGGGTCTGCTCTGCCTCATTGTAGAGAACCTATAAAGTTCTTGTAAATGCAATGCTGCACAAAACAAACTTGAGATTTCAAAATAGGTTTTTTTTAAGTGGTTGGGGAAGGGGAGGTGAGGGCTAACAAAATAAAGGTTAAGAACTGATTGAACTTTGATCTATTTTTGTACTTTAGTTTGAGCGTTCTATCATTTCGAGACAGCACAAAGCATGTTGCTTATATTTATATCTTTAAAAAAGTAAAATAGGGCAGATATTCCTGTCTTTAAACATTAAAACTCGTAAAACAAAACTTTCCATAGCCGTTTATATTATAGTTGTTGTTGAATTTTAAAAACGCTTAACCTATTTTCCCTGTTATAAAAAGTTAAAATTATACTTTTTTTGCGTAATTTATATTTTTAATAATATTTTAAAATATGATTTTTTATTCATTTATTTATGTAATCTTAAAAGAACGAGAAGTTGCAGAAGACAATCTAATGGAGTAAGTATTTTTAAAGAAATTTATTGAAAATAGTAATTTATTTTGTTAACTTATTCTGCTGTAAATATGAGTTAAAAGATGTAGTTCTCGTTTCCAATACATTGACTTTTGCATGAACTTACAAAACGTTAAAAAAAGAAATAAATAAAGAAAGAAAGACAAATATATATATATATATATATATATATATATATATATATATATGTTCTTCTCTCTCCCCTTATATTATGTGTATTTAATTTTTAAGAAAGTTTGTAGACACATTAAATGTAACTTATTAAATTCATAATTTAATTATTATTAATATTAATTCCCTAGCATTTTAATTTTAATATATATATATATATATATATATATATATTAATTATAAATTAATTTAAGTGATGATGCAATGTTGTCACAGGAATTTAAACTGTGATATGTTATAGCAAGGTACAAATATTTATGTGAAATATTAATAATCATCATTTTCACCATTTTAATTATAATTTTGATTTAATATATCAATTACTAATTTTTCCTAATACATTTGTATATATTTATTAACATGTTTTTAATTATTATTTAATTATCATATATCAATCTCTAAACAGTATTTGCTTTAAAACTTAATCCATTAATAGTTACTAATAGTTTTTATTATATAATAGTTTTTATTTTATTCTTTGCTAAATGAAAACACTAAAATCGCCTATTTTAATTGGATCTGGAACTTCCCAGGGTGGGGAACAACATATTTTTCAAAAAGTGGCAAAGTTGTCCTGGTTGATGGTACTCTTTTATATTCAAAATTAAATTTAAAATATTTTTGGTAGTTTAAAAAATTATGTGGTTATAAGCTAGAATCTAAATTCGTTTAAGCTGGCCAGGAAATAAAATCTCACGAAGTACCATAATTAGCTAATATAGCTTTTTATGTCGGACGACTGAACTAAGGAGAGGATCATTCATTGTCGACTAGCAGAGTTGCCAATTTTGCGTGATTATTTTATTAAAAATATCTACCTGAATTTTCCAACGGTAAATTTCTATTTATTTAATTTCAGGCATTTTGTGATTAAATAATGCAGATATAAGTACTTAAATTGTTTGTACATGTTTTAAATAGAAAAAACAGCTCTGTAATATTGACAAGAATTCTCATCATTTAGAAAAAAAAAATCTTTAATATCTAAATGCATTTAACTTTGAATAAATTTTTTTAAAGGTTCATCCTATTGAATATGATATGTCATATTCAATAGGTGATTTATAATCTATAGGTAATCTATTTACGGCACTTCGGGATCCACTCAATACATTTTAACCTCCTTTATCCGCATGAAAGAAGACAAAGGCTAAAAAATCGAGCCTGTATTTAGCGCCTATTGCTTACAGCGCCATCTATTGTTTGTAATCCGAAATAAAATCGAAAATGACTGTAAAAAACTTTTGACCTTATGCATAACCCTCCTGCAAGAATTTTTTAAAAATCTGTCACCTTTTGCAACTTATTGAATTTTAAAATCAGTCAGTCCTTTTTAGAACACCCGGTATATTATAAAGGACAAACATGTCTGTGCGTTACACTGACGTCATTTTGACAGTGGCAACAGCATACGATTAAATTTTACTTTTATTAAATTTCATGACAATTTTTTAAACTTCTAAGTTAAGCACATGTTCGATTTTTGCACCATCGAATGGAAAAAAAAATGTATTTTCAAATGCAATTTGTTTGAAAATTAAATCGGAATTTATTTGAAAATTATACCACAATTTATTTGAAAACTTTACCACATTTACTCAATTGTTATTGTTTTTAAATTAATTTTCAGGCATGATTTTTTTTTCAAATCTGTCACTATCACGTACAGACGATTACGAAAGTGAAATCCATTTGCACTTAACTTAATATAAATAACTCATCATTTGATTTCAGCTTATATTCCAAAACGAAATTAAAACATTCATCAAGCAATAAATAAAACAATAAAATATAAATAAAACACGAATTTAATACATGCAATTGAATTTCGAACTAATTCCACGAAACTAAAAAGAATAAAAAAACTGATTGTAAATAGCAATTTTGCGATTTCTTAAGAGATCCATATGACAATATCGCTTTTAATGCGTTTCAAACCGCTATAACTGCATAAGTGTATGCATAACTTTATACACTTTTCGATGGTACAATATTAAAAATCGCACTAAAATCGCTATTACAGCGCCCCCTTCCGGCGGATTTTTTTCCAAATGAAAGAAGGACCTGCTTGACATAGTCAAAAACTTAAAAAAAAAAATTAGTTCAATTCTATGCGTAATTTCATACAACTTTTTGATGATACAATGGCGACAGACACACGGACAGACGGACAGACAGACATTTTCTATAAACATGTTTTTTTGGAATCTCTGATGTCTAAAACGTGTAAATCCGTCGAAAACCGGAAGTCGAAAAAAAATTCGATTACAATACTTTCTTCAATTAAAGATAGAAGAAAGTAAAAAGTAAAAAGTAAAAAGAAAGAAAGAAGAAAAAAATAAACTTGTACGAGGCTTTCTCACCGTAATCTTTGAGATTTTTTGTTGTTACGTTTATCCATTAGTTTTTTATTAATCGCATTTTATTTTAATGAAACAACGTGTTTTAGTGATATGCTATTTCAGATATACTATGTCAGATAGCATACTTGCTTAAATTGCCTACTTGTATAGTACGCTTGCAGAACCTTTCGATAAATACCTCATTCATCGCTGTTCCTTTAGTACATGAACAGAAAAAAAGAAGTTAACATCAGAAATAATATATATGACGGTTATGACCTATATTCTGTAATCCTGGAAGCCCGGTTTTATTCCATTGGTAACGATAATGTTGGAAACATTTTAAACAATATATTTTTTTAAGAATATCTTCTTTAAGTTACCTCAGACGTTTTTGTTTTAAAAAATTAAAGATAAAATATGATTTTCGTTGTAAAGAAAAATGATATAAATTATTTTAATAAATATTTTTGTTAATTCTTTGGAAAAACTATTTTTCTTTTCTGTTCTCAAAACTAAAAGGGGTATGCAAAGAACTTTATTATTTCAGAAGACACTCGAATGAATAAATGATTTTTAAACATGGTTAAAAGTAATAATTTTTAATTTTTAGTTCTTAATTATACAAATACGTAGCACCTATAGTCGTCGTCTGGCCCATACGTCTATCTGTCGGTCCGCATTTAACAGCGCAAAACTACCCAATCGAATAATTTGAAATTTAATATTTATAGTCGTCGCAGAATTTTGTAAAGTAATTTCAAACTTATATGAAAATCGAATCAAAACTTAAAAAGGTATTAATAAAAGTTTTCCATTCTATTGAATCCTATCAACCGTAATTAATCCATTTATATACCGTAATAGGTAATGATTCTAAGTTGTCATGGCGATTAACGTGCTATTTAGTATGGAGTCCTCTTATTTCCGTATTACTCAATTTAATATTCACTGCTCAAAAAAATTAGAGCAAGCAAAAAAAGTGAAGAGAACTGTGCGAGACAACAATGCATGGGCATAAAATGCAGGGTACATGGCGCAATACAGAAAAAAGACGCAAAAAAATTGCAAGAAAGTCTTAATTCTTTGAAACGATGGATAGAACATGAAAAGATGGTTTAGGACAACAATTTGGTTACATGTAAATTACACAAAAAGTACTTTTTAGGAATGATGCAAGGTATTTAATATGACATGTGGTCCTCCCGAATAGGTAAAACTGCTGCACTCCTGTTTTCCATGGATTCAAAGACACTATCGATAAGACTTTGTGGAGTACTATCGAGCGATGGCCACCTCGGGAACTCAGCTTTCACTTTAGAGTGTTAGTGCAATCTCGAGGGGCAGACCACATCCACTTGTTGCACTCTTCAACAATTGCAATATCCAAGTCCCATACAATAAAAGGAGGCTTTAGGCTCGATTCAATACGTCGTCCGAGTGTGTCCCAAACATGCTTTCCATACGCTTTATTGCATCAGATTTAAGCATGTTCTGCACATGACGAGCTGTATGCGGTCTGGTATTATCATGCATGGAAACAAAGGAATTACCAATTTCTGCAGCGTAAAATACGACATGAGGTCTCAATATCTCTTCTGTATAACTTTTGGCCGTCAAAGTGCCAATCCGAACGATATGCAGGCCCGTACGGCCACCTATGCTGATTCCAGCACATACCATCAACCCATGTCGTCTGTATGTATTCTTTCACGAACGAGTGTGGGATTACTTCAAGTGTCCCTTTCCCACAATACCAAAACACGTCGGATGTCACATTCAGACTGAGTTGGGACTCGTCTGTAAACAGCATTCGACTACAACCACGTTGCATTCAATTCCGATGTTCAGTTGCCCAACTTCTTTGGTCCGCACAGTTGCTTGAGTTCAACGGAACACAGATCACTGGCTTACGTCCATAGGGACCACCCTGATGAAGCCTATTTCGGAGTGTTTGTCTGGACACTCTTCGTCCTGTGAACAACTGTGTTTGCAGTTGAGTAGCATTGCCAGTTCCGTCTCGTCGAGCTGTTAACAGGATATATCGGTCAACAGTTTCTGTGGTAGTACATGTCCAACCTTGCCCTGGTCAACGTCTAACATTCCCTATGATTTGGAATCCAGATTCTACAGCTTTGCATTGACACTTCTTGCGACTGCAACAGCGTTCGTTAGACATCGTTGTGTTTGCCCTGTTTCAACTGTACCGATAATACACCCAGCCATGGATTCCGGTAAATCACGTTGTTGTGATATTTCCAAGGCACCTTTTCTCAAAACACAAGCTGAGCTAATGAATTTTACAATGAAACAGATGTTACTGCGAAATCGCGATTTTTCACTTATCTCCTTTTTCTAGTCTTTGACGTCACAAACTTTGGATTGCATGTGAAGTTTTCTTCATCTGTTTTCTACTACGCTTTAAATTATGAATGTTTTTACTTTACGTTACTTATCCATAGCTGCCAACTTGTACGGATTTTTCCTACCACAAAAATTTAACAGAAATTTTTGTATTGTTTAATCGTTAAAAAAATTCAAATATCGGCGATTATTTTTGATAAAATTTTCTATTAAATTTTAGTGGTGAGAAAAATCCGTACAAGTTGGCAGCTATGCTTATCGGTGTAAGTATTTTGCTTAATTTTGTTAAAACTATGTGCCCCTCTAATTGTTTTGAGCAGTGTATGTAATCGTAATAAATTTTTGTATTCACGCATTTTTGCATACGAACATAACAGCTACTGCACCAAGATCTCAGTATTTGTAAAGCAAGTTATAGTACGAAAGCACCTCATTTGTCATGTTTGACGTAGAATTTCCGACTTCTTAAAAATTAAAGTTTTAATATTTGAAAGAATTTACATTTGAAAATGACATTTACAAACATACATTTAAAATAAAGTTTTATTAAAATGTTTCGTCGTGGACGACCTTTAAGAGATAGCTTAACTGAGTACTCCAGGCAGTCCAATAAAATCCTTAAGCCATTTGCTTCATTAGCGCATATATGCGTGTATTTCAGGAATTCAGTTTTTATTTGAAAATTCAGAATTTTTACCAAAAATTGACGTTTTGTTATTACATACAGTAAAAGTTTTTCTTTAGAAATTTCTGGTTTGGATGCAGAATTTCTGAACAAAAAAAAATCTCAAAGAAATTCCTTATATATTCGCTAATGATGTAAAAAGATTAAATGCTGTTCTGAAATCGTTCCTTTTACACTTACCTGAGTGTGGAAGTTTTTCAAAAACTAATATGAAGCAAATTTAATTTCTTCATTCATGAAATATTCGTATTTTTCATTCGAGTTTTGAAAAGTCGAACAACGTCCATTAGTCCTTGTATACTATTCATATTCATCATAATCGGTTGTTACGGGCAAATTAACCACCAGCTTTATGTGGGACAAATAACTGCGCGCTCTTTCGTTTTTAAAAATTAATATGTGAATCATTGTATCAACTTGCATTCTAGTATTATTTTAATAAAGTGTTTCTTTTTCAAAGTTTATCCATGAAGGAAGCAGAACTTGAAGAAAGCTTAAGAAATTTAGTTCTGGCCGCCTACGAAAATTTACAGGAAAATGACGTTGCAGCGGAGGCGCCTAGAAGAATGAGGTGCAGAGCTAATTGTGGTACTTGGCCACATTGTAACAGTAATTGCAGAGGTTGAATTGACATGTAGTTCAATCAAAAAGCCACGAATTCCAAAAAGATATAACAAAGGATTAAATTTTATTTGCATTGAATATCGAAAGCTGTAACGAAATAGTTGAATTATTAAATAAACATTTTTTTAAATGTGTATTTGAATTAATTTTCTTTAACATTTTTCACAGATAAATTACTTTAAAAAATAATATTTTGATAAAGAATAATATTTTATACTGTTGAAAACCGTAAGTGGTCGTATTTTTACATGTTGCGCGGCAACGTTTTATTCTTAGGGCTGTACACATATAACGTTATTAACTTTTTGGTAATTTTGAACTTTCCCACCCCTTACGATATCATATGTTATGATTCTACAGGTACATCCCCCTCCTCAATAATGATGTCGTTTTCAATGTCTAAAAATTATTTCGATTTTGCAATTTTTTTCTTTTCTTTCTATCGATATCGAGATATGGTTATACATTTATTATTGGCAAGCTTTATTGCTGCTAATGAAGAGAAGTCAAGTTCAAGTTCAAGTTCTGACCAGGCAGGGAGGCCTACCTAATGGCTTGAGCACAACAAGCCCTGCCTGGATAATTATGTTTACTAAGACTCCCGTTTATTGAAAGATTTGAAAAAGATATCACAATATTAATTTCAGATTACAACCCAATTGTCTGAGCGTGCTATTATGCAATACGAGGTATGAATTATATAAGAACTAAGGGAAAAAATAATGAAACGCTAGTTATTAGAAAATTGCACATTCCACACATCCATATGAACTTTTACAACACTACCTCTAACTGAAAATATTTACATAATAACTACTGGTTATGAATATTTTAAATCTCACAGTACCATTAACAATAAAACAGAGAATATTTACAAAACAACATAAGATTATAATCAATTATGCAAAAAAAAAAAACTTAGGGGAAAAAAAGAGACATAAATGGTAATTATTAAAAGATTAATATGGATATTAAAAATAGCAAAGTTTTTATCTTGTCCGTGCATGGTGACAAGGCGACTACGCATATAATGTCAGTGGTAACAATGTTTTTTATATTAAAACGATAAGATCAATGGCTTGGAACAATATTTAAAAATATGTATACCGTTAGTTTGCAAGATCCAACGGTCGCACGTTATTTTGAAATATGTATTGCCTGTGTTCTATTAGTTTAACACAATCAATTAGTTTTCGTAGCAGAGTTGAATTTTTCCTTACATATGAGAATCATGCAGACATTGATGTTGTACCTGGTTTTTTTAGATGGAAAAGCGATGTAAGAATACAGTCCAGCATATAGTGCAGCGATGTGCCCAGTTGATCACATGTGCACTTGGGGGGTGGCGTCTTATCAAACCTGAACAGATAAGATGGCAATGGGCCGTGGTTCGGTGAAAATATGTAAATGTTCCGATGATGTAATAGAAGTGATTCTGATACCTTTGGGAGAAGAGTATGCATGTAACGTCCTGTAGGTGCGTAGTCCCATTTTTGCTGCCATTTTTGTAGCATAGTTGTTTTGATGTTTTTCTTGAGAAAGGATGGTGGAAAGGGGAAGAATCTACTGTGAATCGTCATAGAAACTGGTTGCTGAGTTGTTTGATTTGATAGGTAGTCGGCTAATCTCGTTTCAGAAAACCCCGGTGTGACCACGCACCCATTGAAAGTAAAAAGATTTCGAAGAGGATTGCAGTGCTTGTATGATAATAGCGATCAGGTAATTAGCGGAGAAGATATTTTCTAAGGATTGAAGGCTTGAAATGCTGTACTAATAGAGAATAAAATGATTAAAGGTGGAACTATTCGCCCAACGGACAGCGACCTCAATCGCCAGTAGTTCTGCTTGAAATACTGTGTTCTCTACTCCTGATTTCACCTGTGTCGTGTGAATGACTCCATTGTCCCGCAATACGCAGAAGGCATAGGCCGCCCCTGCGCAGTTTTGGATCCATCCGTATAAATTGCGACTTCTGAGTGATGTGAGTCATTCGCCCATTTCAAGTAAGTTTGAAAGGGAATTATGTACATTGAACTTATTTTTGGTTGATAGCTGAAGAAACTGTGGTCATCAACAGGGATTTCAAGGTGGAGAATTCATCCTGAAGTGGCTATTCTTTCAAGCTGTAGAGCCAGGGGTGGGATATCTGTTAACACGCATAAAACTGCTGTTGAATTTTTTTCTATAAACCCTTGAAATCAGAACAAGACATTGTGCTTGTATAGATGAAATTAGTCTTAGTCCATAGGATTTTTGTGAGTGATGGAACCAGATGGCTGAGGCGTATGTTACAGTTTTTTCCAAAATGTTGGAATACCATATTTTAAGAATAAATTTAGATACTCCTCCTTGTTGTGAGGCAAATTTTAGAAGATTCTGGGAAATAACATTGATTTCAGAGCGCTTATTTCGTAAGTGTGGCAAAAAAGAAAGCGTGTTGTCTAATGTTTAGCCCAGACAGGGACTTTTTGTCCTGCTTCAGCGTGTGATTGTTGAGTTTGAAAATAGAAGCTCTTTTCAGATGTTTTGGCGGTTATAAGTTAAGGGCCTGGCATTTTGTGTATGAGATTTGCATATGATGGTCAGCTGCCCATTTTTCGACTGCCTTCAGTGCTTGGTTTCCGCATTCCTCTAATAGCTTCCGTGTGCGGCCCCTATCGATAGTCAGAAGGTCATCAGCATAGGCCTCTACACACAAGGCCCCGTCTCTTGAGTTCACGAAGAAGGATATTCATAAAAATCCTCCATAGGAAGAGACCGAGACAGGAGCCCTGCGGACAGCCCTTGTTGAACCAATGTATTTTGTTTGAAGTGAAGTCAATATAATACTACAATTTTATATGAAATAACTTTATATTAAATAACACTTAAAAGAAATAGCTACTATTTAAAAGTACTTTATAATAGCCTTCTCTTACAAAGTGCATTTAACAGTAATGATTTTTCCTTGTATTTGCCCCCGAACAGGGGCTGACAGAACTTCTTATCAACAAAACGACTGGACACAGTTCTTTTTCTTTTCTTTAGTAATAAATATAACAAATATTATTTCAAACAATCTTAGAACCTAGTTTCTGGAACAGAGGTTTATATATGCATATACATATGACAGAAAAATAGAAATGCCAAACGTTGGAGTATTACACATTTTGGAAGTAAATAATTTTATTAATGATTTAATGATTTTAATTACTTTGTATTTTCATAAAAATAGATAACAGTTTATAAAAAAGTTAATGGACTATTCAGATGTAAAGAACAAGCTACAAATAAAAAGAGAAAATGTTGGTAGGAGAAAAATAATAACGAGATCAAAAGACAAATACTTCTCCTCCTAAAGATATCTTACAATATCATATGCCAGACACCCCTCCCTCTAAAAGAATATGGTTATATATGCACAGTCACTTATTGTTGTTAACGTATTCGTTAACATTCTAACGATCAAATAACTTAACTAATTTTGACATGTAATGTACTATTGACTTTTCTTTCCGTTAAAAGGGCAGCATGACACGGTTTCGCTATATTTTGATTGTGAATAAAGGGGTGAATAGATTTTTCATTATTGAACATTTGAAACTTTTTGAAGTATAAAGATCATGAAAAGGAATCTTACTAAGAACATAAGACAAATAGCTTAAATTTCTACCGAAAGCAACTTCAATATTCTGCAACAATGTAATCCCGATTAGGAAAGAGATCCGCTTTTTAAAAAGATTCAGCTGAATGAATTCCATGAACTTGCATTGTCAGTTAGATAATTTTTCTGGAAAAGTTTGAGTACATAGCATATTTTTTACGTTTCTTAGCTATAGAACTATGGGGAAATGTTCTATTATGAGATGAAGATGATTACGAAAGATTGATCTTATTAAATATTCCACTGGGCAGATTTTCATACTACTTTTATTGTTAGACAATTTTTCAGAGATTGTTTTACTATACTGAAAATCGTTCTATACCAAATCCTTCTGTAAATGATCAGTTAAAAGAGTTGGAACTTAACAAACAAAATTTTGTCTGACACACTAGAAAATATAGTAGCACAATGACGTTCGTAACGTTTTCAGTAATGCAGAGGAAAATTCCGTTTAAATGTCTATATTGCTTTAAAAATAAGATCAAATTCACTAATATATTTTGTTTGGTTCAAGGTACTTTTGGAGAAACCGACCAGCGTATCGGACGAAGTCTACTAGTATATATATATATATTTATAAAGAACTTTAAAGACAGCATAAATTGCAAAGTGAAAATCCTTGGCCATAAAAATTATCGAAAAAAACATACATACCTCTATGATCTTAATTTTTTTAAGTACGGAAATAAAGCTTATTTTATGACAGATCATTATGCAAGAAATGTATTAAATTATTAAAACCCCATTTTATATGTCTAAATTAATTTCTAAGTAGGGGAGAGTGTTAATGAATGGGCCGATTTTTGGTTTTTAATTTTTGTAATTTTTTCTAATATTTTTTTTTTTTTTTTTTTTTTTGGCTCAAAATTGGCTCTTTAGTTACTTTACTTATTTGGTTATATAAAAAAGTCATAAAAATTGGATTAGAAAACGTCTATAATGAATGATAATAGAAAATAAAAATATAGAAATTTGGCCCATTCATCGCCACCCATTGGGCTGAATGGGCCATTGAAGGGGCCGCTAATGAAATTAATGAATTCAATGAAAAGATGTGGAATTAATCTTTTATTCATCAAATATGACAAAATGAATGGTACTTGACATGATATGATCAAAGCATACTGAAATAATAAGTAATACGCAATGTTTATAAAACTTTATGAACACCAAAAGTGATATTATTAAATCACATAATTGTAGCAGAAAAGTGACAAAATAATGAGATTATAAGAAAGAAAGAACATAAAATATACATAAAAATAATAGATAATACACATTATTATTTAACGAAATTTATATTTTTCAAAATTAATATTAAACGACATGGTTGTAACAGGGTTGTAACTGCCTATTAATTGACTATATAGTGTAAATTTCTGGTATTATTTAATCTACCCATCAGATTCAGAATATAAAATATTATTCAAGTTTTATATCAAATGGAAAAATACTGGTAGGTGTGGTCAACAACTAAAAAGTTCACCTTAATCATTTATACAATTTAACTTATGTTTCTAATAAATAACTGATATTTCTTTGGGTGAAAATGTGCAAATTATTTTTTAGGCATCACTATAAATAGTGCGCGAGCCAGCAACAGTTTTTGATGACCAAGTTCCTCTCGGCCGATAATTTGTAAAATGTTTCAGAGAGATGTATAATGAAGCTCCGTGAACGTCAGCTGCGGTTCCGTGTGTGGGTTGAGCAGCGGTAAGCCTCCCAAACACGTAAATATATATATATATATATATATATTAACCTGAAAAACCCACTCCCTTTAAACTGAAAATACGTGCGAACAGAGAGAGCTACAGCTATGGAAGTGAGGTAACGCTATAGTAAAGTGACTACGCCCGATTTAATGCAAACGACGACAGCGCCCCCTAGTGGCGAAATTTGGAAGATAGCCATTGCAAATCGAAAACGAAAAAAGATAGGGCAAAATTTCCAGTTAGAAAGTTTTAGAGCATCAATTAATTAGTACGAAACGACATTTGGTTTACATGGATAAGATAAATCTTCGCCCATATACCCAAAAATGTCCGAAATCGATGCACTCAATTTTGTGTAAACGTTTGAATGGAATAGCCAGAAGTATGAAGAAATACGCACAATTTACGGTATAAATACGTGCTTATCTCAATACATTTTGATAACATCACGCAAAAAACAAAAAAGACAAGCTGTCTCACAGTGATGAAAAGTTAATATTCAGTATGTTCGAAAATTTTGCCATTGCTCACGATACACGTTTGTATTCGTGAAAGTAATTCTACATGCCACATTTCTCAGCATGAAACGTCTTTTGCTGGCCTCTTCAATAAGACGACATAGATTTAACCCTTTCAAGTACGGTGGGTAGACGGTCTAGCCACCTAATTTTAATTCCAAAACTGACAAATGGCAGCAAGAATATTTTAATAAAATTTTGCTTTTGTAATGAAAGTGAAAATTAG
Source organism: Maratus speciosus (assembly GCA_963932465.1). NCBI lineage: Eukaryota > Metazoa > Arthropoda > Arachnida > Araneae > Salticidae > Maratus > Maratus speciosus. Next base: position 33,439,181 of record OZ010790.1, on the reverse strand, counting down.
CGGGTTTTTATTTTCTAAGGAATTCGTTTGAATATTCTGGTGTCAGTAAATGACTTCATCAGTTTACGAACAGAATTCTTCTGCCCCTGAAAGAGTTAATCAAAAATTTTAAATGCATTCAAAATTAAATTTTTACAGACATTACAGCACAGTACAACGTCACAATCTCAAATTGTGCACTGCTACATTTACGGAATGTGAATATGCAAAGTAGAATCGTCGCTCATCGATTTCGGACATTTTTGGGTATACAGGCGACGATTTATCTTATCCGTGTGAATCAAATGTCGTTTCGTTCTAATTAATTGATGCTCTGACACTTTCTTTTGGAAATTTTGCTCTATTTCTTTTCTTTACGATTTTCAATAGCTATCTTCCAAATTTCGCCACTAGGGGGCGCTGCCGTCGCTTGCATTGAATCGGGCGTAGTCACTTTACTATGCCGTTACCTCACTTCCATAGCTGTAGCTCTCTCCCTTCGCAATTATTTTCAGGTTAAAGGGACTTTCCTTTGCACTTCTGTATATTTTTTTCATGTTCGTGTGACCAGCTGACGTATTACCAACCACTTTATAATCAGCTGGCTTTTTTTTTCTTCAAGATATTGGGTTAGCTATAATTTGACAAATTTTCAACCGGGAGGAAATGACTAATTTTTTTTTTCTTTTACGTGTTTAAGAGGCTACCGCTGCTCAACCCACCCACGGAACCGCAGCTGACGTTCACGGAGCTTCATGATACAACTCTGAAGCGTTTTTCAAATTATCGGTCGAGAGAAAATAACTGACGAAATTTGCACCTGGCTCGGGGACTAAAATCTATTCTAACTAGACAGTAATTTAATCTAAATCCATTACAGCCAGTTATGTTTCATATTAAAGAAAAAACTGAAAAAAAGAAAGAAAAACCATATTTTCATGATCAGGGTAAAGATGGCCCATTCATGAATATGATGTAGTGGCCCATTCAGCTTCTGGAATATATTCAGTTTTTTTTTAATACATTAAATTCAAATAGCGTCTAAATACATCCTAAAATTAGTTTACAGATATGCAAAGACTTGCTAATACACATATCTGCAATGAAATAATAGATACTTTTTAGCTTATTTATTTTACTGAAAAGGGAAAAAATTTACCTTTCAATCAGATTCTTGACCATCCTACTCTAGTGGAAAAATGGCTTCTCCCAAACAATGGAAAATTTGTTGAGTTTGGTAGAACAAATAGCTTCATCTATTGGTGGCATCTAAAATAATTTTATGCAAATACTTTTTCCTATTTTGTTAATGGACCTTTCATTCCCATGGCCCATTCATTACCACTCTCCCCTAAATATTTTTTAACTTTAAATAATTAGTTCTGAATCTGCCCCCTTTTAATTCTTTTCCTTTTGAAGTTGGTTGTGGCTGAGGACTGAAAATATATAGGTCCAAGAATACGGATCACGACAGTAAAAATCAAAACCAATTAAAAATACAGTACACCTTTAATAGTCGCAAGACATACAAAATTTTTAATGAGTTTAACATTTTTTTCTCTAAACATAAAGACTCTAGAAGCACAAGAATTTCAGGATATCTTTGGGCTTTATTTAACTACGTTAAAAAAAAATAATTTTTCTATAATATAACAAAATAAAATTCAAGGGTATGCTGGATAACATTTCACTGCGCTTACGATATCTCGTGCAGATTTCATGGAATTTGCAAAAACTTCATCTTCTTATACAGAGTGTCCTAAAAGTTCCCGTACTGACGACATATGTATTCATTACTCACAAAACAACAAGACTGCAAACGATTACTTTTATGCTAATGATAAAAAGCACTTTTAACATCACGTAGGAAAAAATACTGAACTTACATTTATAGTAAACTAGCAAAACACGCGGCTTTGCTCGCGTAATAGTTGAAGTATGCTAAGTGATATTTGTATGTCTAATTTTTATTAGAAGATATTATACTTTTAGGAATAAATTCAAAAATTACTAATTAAGACACAGTTTGACAAAACTTTATTATTACACTGCATTTGGCAGAAATAACACTTAAATTAATAAAAAGAACTAAAACTAATTCGAAATAAATGATAATTTCGAAAGTATTTTGAAGCTTTTATGCTCATTTCATTAACTCATTTCAGTATTCATTTGAAGTTTTGAAATTTTAGAAACCGTTCTTAGTACGCATTTACATCTTAAAATTAACCACCATGTCAAATTCCAAGCTTCTTGTCCGACGGTTTCTAACGGTAGTGCCACTAACATATAATATTTATGTTGAAACAGGGACTATCACCATTAATTTCCCAAAACTAATGTTGAAATCGTTTGGTATTTCCTAATATTCCATAGAAAACGTAATTTAGAAAGTTTTTAAGGGCTTTTTTAGAAAGTTTGTTATTCCTGCCAACCCCAGGTAGTAGTGGCACTGGCATAAAATATAGCCGTGTGGGATTACAGAATGTCATCATTGATTCGCAACCATTACTCTTGTCATCGGTTTATTATTTCACGGAGATGATTGCACAGCTATCGTAATTTAGGACTTTTTCAAACGGTTTTCACACCGTCCCTTCTTTTCACCACTTTTACATTTCCAATTCATTTTGAGGCATTTAAATTCTATAAGTAACCACCATGCCAGATTTAGCCTGTAGTTTCTAACCTGTTCAGTATCACAGAAATCGCAATTAAAACGTTTTTTCTCCAGCAACCCTCTGGTGATTGTGACACCGACATAAATATAGCTTATGTTTCAGCAAGTTCTATCACCCACAATTTTCAATCATTTTTGTTACATCGATTTGGTATTTCATAAGATTGCATAAAAATTGCAATTTAGAAAGATTTTAAAACGCTTTTCGCTCACTTCATTGTTTTAAATTTAGAATTTTCTTCCCATAGCTCTTAGAAAGCATTTGCATCTTTTAAGTAATTACCATGCCATCAGATTTCAAAATGTTAAATTCCTCAGTATCACAAAAACACAATTTAGAATATTTGTTGCTCCCGTAACTCCCAAGTGGTAGTGAAAACTCCAAAAAATATAGCCAAGATTGTAGCAGGTACTTTCACCATCAATTTGCAATCATTACTTTTGAAATCGGTTTGATATTTCCTGAGATTGCGTACAAACTGCAATTTAGAAGGTTTTTAGAACGCGCATTTTCACATCCTTTTTATTTAGAATTTTTTAGGAGATGTTCTTAGATATAATTTATATCTAATAAATAATTACCATGGTAAATTTAATGAATTTAGGTCCTTCAGTAACACAAAAAGCGTATTTTCAGAGCGCGTTTTGCTCATGCACCCCTTTGGACTAGTGACAACGACATAAAATATCGCCTATCTTGGACCAAGGGCTGCCATCATTAACTTCCAATCATTATTTTTGAAACCGCACTGTTAAAAATATCGTGAAAAATTACATCCGTTTTTAAAGGCTATCTATTTTCTGACCAATGAGAACGCTTCATAGGCGTTTTTTAGATCGTTCTTATTGGTCAGAAAATAGATAGCCTTTAAAAACAGAGGTAATTTTTCCCGATATTTTTATCAGTGCGGTTTGATCCTTCCGGAGATTGCGTAGAAATCTCAATTTATAACGTTTTTTGTGAACGTTTTACGCTCATTTTCACCCCTTTTAAAATCCAAATTTTTAGGAAACATTTTTAGAGGTAATTTATTCATAATAGGTAACTACCATGCCAAATTTCATGTCTCTAGGCCCTTCAGTAACGCAAAAAATGCCTTTTTAGAAGTTTTTTGAGTAGAAACTTTTTTGACACCCTTTGGAGTAGTGGCACCGACATAAAATATAGCCTATGTCGGAGCAAGGGCTGTCACCATAGTTTTGACGCCATTATTTTTTTCATCGGTTCGGTACTTCCTGAGAATTCGTAAAATTCGCCATTTAGAACGTGTTTTAGAACGTTTTTAACGCATTTTCCTCCCTTTTACATTTCGAATGTTTTAAGAAATTTCTTAGAGATAATTTATTTCCGATAAGTAACTACCATGCCAAATTTCATGTTTCTAGGTCCTTCAATAACACAAAAATCGCATTTTTAGAACGTGTTTTGTTCCCGCACCCCCTTTGGGCTAGTGGAATGGACATAAGGTATAGCCTATGTTCGAACAGGGACTAACACAATCATTTTTATGCCATTACTTTTCAAATCGGTTCGGTAGTTCCAGAGCTTACATCCTACAAGGAACCTTTACTTCTTTATAATATTAGTATAGATAGATGTTCAAAATGACCACCCCTTTCTACGAGGCAAAACTGAACTCTTTTGCGCATGTTTCAAGAAACGCGTTTTAACATGCTGGGACTGACTTCTTGTATCCTTTGAGTAACGGTAATTTTCATATCATTTGTTGTTTGAGGATTATTTGCATAAATTTTGTTTTTAAAATATCCTCACAGAAAAAGTCCGGTATCCTCAGAACAGGGGATTGAGGTGGCCAAAGAGTAGGTGCGAATAAATCTCCGGAACCGCCGACAGTAATGAATCCGCTTCTCAAAGTCCGGTGGCTTTATCTACTGTACCATTTTTGGACGATAAGCACGAAAATGCAAAGCTCTTAACCCCTTAGGGACGAAAGACAGGTATACGTACCGTGTAAGGTGCTCAGAATTCGTGATTATTCTCACCAGTAAAATTTTATTGCAAATTTTGCCTTATTTATTCCGAGCATTTTCCCAATTCAATTACGCAAAAATTTATTTTGAAAAACCGTTGATTAAAGATTACAAAATCTGTAAAATGCGCTCGTCCAAAAGGGGTTAAAGCCTTATGTGTCGAGATGTGCTCATTTCTTGTGCCAAATGCCTCACGGATTTTGAGGAACTTGCTTTGTTCTTCGTTGAGTGTTTTGCAAAGAAGCTGGTGTAACAACTTTCGGCCTTCCAGCCCTGTGTTTGTCGTCCACTGAACCTGTATTACGAAATCGTCAAACCATCCGGTATACCGTATCTTTACTTGGTATTACATCATTTGGATAATTATATCGGGAAATATCTTTCCACCTTTCGTACGATTTACATTCAAAATTTGTTTCGAGCAGCGTGTAATTCTCCGAATGAGTGATATTCTCCTTTCACTATGAAGAACAAAATAGCATAGAACTTTATTCTCACGCACATTGAACGCGAAAAGGACCAACACATAAAAACTCAAGAATTGATGCAATGATAAGCAGACGATAAAATTTAATATAAAAAAAAATCACGGACAATGAATTCTTTAATTTGGAGTACGGTAACTGTCAGTACACACGATATATCTACTTACCTTATAATTCGAGCTTTGCTGAATGGATTTTGAAGAAAACTTGCACTGTTAGATAGATATTATTTCAGGGCAGGTTTTAGTAAATAACGCATCGTACTACATAGATTAGTTGTAGAATTATGATGGAAAATTCTGTTATTTTGGACGATAAGGTTACCATTTTAATTCCTGGCAAACTTTATAGTTGGTGAAAAATTTGGAACAGTTATTTCATTTCGAAAAATAAAAGAAAAAACTGCTGCTAATTTTATTTAAAATTTAAAAAAAGGAAAAAAATCAAATCAGTTTTGATGAGAGACAATATTAGAAAACGAAAATATTTAATTTAAACATGAAAGGGAGTATTCGTAATGCTTAAAAAATGACTCAATTGAAATATTGCAATTAAAACAAGATTTGGCGATTTATCTTTCGCGTCAGGTGAAGAAAAATGCACCTAAAAATTGACAAGGTAATATCAAGCATAGATTAAGGACCAAGATGGGACATTTATGGCAAAATCTGTAATGGCAACAGTACTAGTGTCACTACCGACAAGGGGGAAGAATAAACAATCCTGTGAAATTTACCTATGTTGAAGATATGTTGATGAGTTTTTAATTTCATTCTTACGTAAGAGCTGGTTTTATTAGAATCATGTTATGGCAGTATTAAAAAAAAAATACTTTTCCATGCTCAACAACTCGAAATTTTCCGACACATTTTCAGATTCATTTTTCAAAGAAAAAACATGAAACTTGCTGACGATATTTTTGAAGAGATTTATAAGCGACCTGTGTGTTTATTTTTCGTTCAATTAATTAGAACTTGATTTATAAACAATTACTTTCTCAGTAGGACAATATTTTTAGTTTCCAACACAATCGCTTCTGGAAATTCGGTTCAAAATGTCCACTTTGACATCCTTTTTTTCAAATATATTCCGCCTCTATCAAAACATTTACCATTACGGTACATTATATGGTTTCTGAGTAAGAAAACCTACCAATTGGATGCCTTTGAGGGCAAAAGTGAATAAAAAAATAAATCAGAAAATAAGCAGTTTGGATTTGAGTCCCTTAATACGATGATTTCTTTCTTCATCCGCTATGTATTTTTAATTTGTTTTTGCTGTAAGAACTGGTCCTGTGAAAACCATGTCAGTATAAAAGTTGTAGATAGTATTAAGAAGATTTTTAATAAATTAAATTGGATTTGATATCTTGAGAACTGACGACGTTATGACGATGTATTCATTAGCAACTATTACTTTTAAAATCGGTTTATATTTCCTAAGATTGTCTAGAAATCGTAATTTAGGGCTTTTTTAGAACGTTTTTCGCTCTTCCACTTCGCTTCCCCCCTTTTTAATTACAATTCATTTTCGACATCCTTCAAGGGTATTTATATTTTATAAGTAACTACCATGCCATATTTAAAGTTTCTAACCTCTTTAGTATCACAGAAATCGCAATTTAGAAGTTTTTTGCTCCTGCAATCATCTGGTGCTAGTAGCACAGATATAGAATATAGCTTATGTTTGAGGAGGTTCTATCACCAGCAATTTGTCACCATTATTTGTTAAATCGGTTTGGTATTTGATAAGATTGCATAAAAATAGTAATTTAGAACATTTTTAGAACGCCTTTTGCTCACTTCATGCCTTTAAATTTGGAATTTTCTTCGACGGTTCTTAGAGACTATTTGCATCTTGTATGTAATTACCATGCCAAATTTCAAAATATTAGAACCCTCAGTTGTGCAAAAAAAACGCAAATTACAACATGTAACTTGCAACCCCCAGATGGTAGTGACAGTAACATAAATTAGAGCCTATTTTGGAGCAGGGACTGTCACTATCAATTTGCAACCATTACTTTTGAAATCGGTCTGATATTTCGTGAGATTGTGTATAAATCACAATTTAGAACGTTTTTAGAACGCTTTTCGAGCATTTTATACCTTTTAAATTTCCAATTTTTTTCAAATCTGTTTTTAAAGATAATTTATCTCTAATAAATATATACCATGATAATTTCATGTTGCTAGCCCCTACCGATTACAAAAATCACAATTTAGAACGTTTTTTGCTCCTGCAACCCCCAGGTGCTAGTGACACCGACATGAAATAGTGCCTATGATAGAGCGGAGGTTGTCAGCATCAATTTCCTACCATTACTTTTGAACTCAGTTCGATTCCTCCTGAGATTGCTCACAAATCGGCATTTAGAACGTTTTTAGAACGCTTTTAGCGCATTTGCACCCCTTTTAAATTACAAATTTTTAAAGAAATGTTCTTAGAGATAATTGATATCAAATAAAAATATACAATGCCAAATTTCATGAATCTAGCTCTTCCATAACAAAAAAAATCGTGTTTTTTGAACGATTTTTTTGCTCCTGCACCTTTTTTGGGGTAGTAGAAACAGACATAAAATATAGCCTCTCTTGTAGCAAGAGCTGTCATTATCATTTTTACATCATTGTGTTTGAAATAGGTTTAGCACTTCCTGAGATTGCAGAGAAATTGCAATTTAGAACGTTTTTTACAACGCTTTTCCCGCTTTTCGCCCGCTTTAAATTTCGATTTTTTTAGGAAACGTTCTTAGAGATTATTGATATCTTATATGTAACTGCAATTCCAAATTTCATGATTCTAGACCTTTCCATAACACAAAAACCGCAATTTAGAACGTTTTTTGCTCCTGCAAACAGAAACTGGAAACAGACATAAAAATAAAGCCTATCTTGGAGCAAGAATGCCACCATCGTTTTTACACTATTACTTTTGAAATCGTTTCAGTAATTCCTGAGATTGCATAGAAATCGCAATTTAGAACGTTTTTTACAACGATTTTCGCGCATTTTCAACCTTTTTAAATTTCGATTTTTTTATGAAATGCTCTTAGAGATCACTGATATCTTATAAGTAATTACCATTTCAAATTTCATGATTTTGGGCCCTTCCGTAACACAAAAACTGCAATTTTGAGCGCTTTTTGCTCCTGCAAGCCCCAGGAAGTAGTGACACTAACATAAAATAGAGCCTATGTTAGAGCAAGGGCTGTCTCTATCAATTTACAACCATTACTTTTGAAATCCATTTGATATTTCCTAATATTGCGTAGAAATCGTCATTTAGAACGTTCTTTAGAACGTTCTTCGCGCATTATCACACTTTATAAATTTCGAATTTTTACTTTCTTCTATCTTTACAAGAAGAAAGTATTGGATTCGTGAAAATTTTGGATTTTCGATTTTCGATGGATTTACACGTTTTAGGGATCAGAGATTCCAAAAAATATGTTCTTACAAAATGCCTGTCTGTGAGTCTGTAAGTCTGTCTGTATGTGACACAGGTTTTGTGGGCGCACTATCTCAAGAACTAATGCACGGAATTTAATAAAGATTTATATGCAGGTATTCTCTGCTATAAATTGGTGCTGATTAGTTTTTGGTGTAAATCGCTCAACAGGTGGCACTGATATGCAGTATTTTTCAGGGTTTCCACACTAGCCTAATCTCCAAAACTAATGCACGGATTCTCATCAAACTTCAGATTCAGTTAGTCCTTGACATGAATTGACGTTTTGTACATTTTGTTGTAAATCGCCCAACAGGTGACGCTGTTATGCTGGGATTTCCTCGCAAACAATGCATTGTTTCGAGGAAACAATGCATTGCAAACAATGCATTGTTTGCAATGCATTGGTTGCTGCATCGCAAACAATGCATTGTTTGCGATTTCCCCAATAGCTCTATATCAAGAAGTAATGCTGGGATTTTCAACAATCTTCAGATTCAGGTATACCTTGATAGCAAATAGTGCTGTTTATATTTTGGTGTAAATCGCTCAACAGGAGGCGCTGCTATGCTACATTTTTCAGAATTTCCGCTATATTTCTATCTCAAGAACTAATGCACGAATCTCCATCAAATTTCAAATTCAGATATACTTTGATATGAATTGGTATTAAATTTATGACATTTCTTTTACTATATAAATGACTAGCAAAACTACCCGGCTTCGCCCGTGTCAATTATAAGAAGCCTTCCAGGTAAAATAAATTAAAACGAAATAATACAGCAATCACAATAACTGAAATTTGTGCATTTCCATCCATAAATCGTTATAAAGACAATCAAAAAACATGGCGTTATTGTCTTGCAACCATAGTAAAATCCCTGAGCTTTAATAACAGAATGCACGCTTTCTTTGGCGGGTATAAGAGAAAAATATGTGATTTTCCTGACAATACGAAAAAAAGAAATCCCTCCAAATCGCGCAGCACTTAGTGAAATTCTCGTTTGTATAGTATTATCTACATTATACAGTAAAAACACTATGTCAGTGCCCATAAATTGTGCCCCATAAATTTTAACCCATAAAATGTGCCTTTACTGCAATTTTTCTAACTTTTAAACACCACACAATTTAATTTTTTACAATGTCGAATAGAAAAAAGTTCTCTCAAAGGAAATTTGTTTGAAAATTGTACCTCAGTTTTCTGATTTTAATGGATTTTAAAGTATATTTAAAGCATGGATATTTTGAAAGTTGAGTGCAACCCGATTACGAAAGATGAACCTGTTTATACTTAATGCAATAGTATTAAGAAAAGACATATCTATGAGTAACGCTGGTACCATATTTTCGGTGGCAACAACCTAACACAAAAAATTTCCCTTTTATTGCAGTTTAACGTCTAAACATTGTACATTCGATTGTTCCAACGTATTATAGAAAACAAAAGTACTTTCAGTGATATTTGTCTGTAAAGTTTATCTCAATTTACGAATTTTTTATGGGTTTTAAAATAATTTTTAAGCATGCATATTTTTTAAATATGCTTGCAACCCAAATACAAAAGATTAACTCAATTGTTCAAAAACATTGTAAATAATTCAGAATTTGTTTGCTTTCGCGTAATATTCAATAACTAAATTGGAAATCGAAATTAAAACGCCAAAAATAAAATAAAATAAAACACGAATTTAACAGATATCAAATCAAACTACTCAAAATAACCTGATAAGTATATAAAATTCAAATGGGAATTTCGTTCCGTGTGCATATAACTTGAATTCTTCAGAACGGATTTCCATGCGACTTGCACTATATTTTTAGGGAAGATTTTAATGCGTAACATATTGTTTTCCGTTGCTTAGTCATAGAATTATAGAAGAAAGTTATATAATCATGTGAACCCAATTATGATGGATTAGTCTTATTAGCTGAATGAAATATGCAGAACTATTTTTATCTCTACAATTCTATTTTTATTTTAACTATTCTATTTTTATTATTATTTATAGTATATTGACGGGTTTATCTTCGGTAATGGGGCTGTTTCGCTAGTGTATTCTTATTTTAATGAGTGCGCCTGACACCTATTATGGCATGCACCTTTGTTTAAAACAATATAGAATGACTTATGTTTTAAGCGACTATCTGGCATGCAACTTGATTACAAAATACTAACATGCAAATGCTTAAGTTGCTTCTCCAGTTCCCTGCTCAACAACGCGAAACTGTCTGACACATTTTCTGACTCATTAAACGTAAAGGCTTAAAATTTGTAGGCCTGGCTATTAAAGCGATTTGGAATTGAAATGAGTTTTTCCTTTTTTCACAAATAAATTACTTATCGAGTTATGAGCAATTGTGGTTGTGTGACGGCCGGTTTTTATCCTTTAATGCACTGTTGCGTCCGAAATTCAGTTCAAAACACCAACTGAAAGATCTTATACCTTTACCAACAAATGGGAACTATCTTTCGATTACATAGTTTCTAAATAAGAACTCCTGTCAATTTCATGCGTTTCCGAACAAAAATTAATTAAAAAATATTTCAGAAAATAGCTCCTTTGGATTTGAGAACAGCCTTAACTTTATGAACAGTCTTAACTTGAAGTTTATGAAAAAACTCGCATTTTTAATTTTAATTTTGGAACTCGCGAAATTTAAATTCAGAAAAAAGATGTTCTTTTGACACATTGTGGTAATTTTCTTAACTTTTAAAATTAAAATACACGTTTTCTTTGGCGCGCGTAACAGAAGTATACGATATCTTCGCAATACGGGGGAAAATGCAAAAAAATACATCCAAATTAGGTAGTAGTTACTAAAATTTTATTTGGAAATTTTGAAATTTTATTGAAATTAAATCTACAATGATTAGATGAAATGATGTCATTTTCCATAAATTTTAAATCAAGACATCTGTCAAGATTTTTTTTTGAAAATGTAAATAACCGCTCTCTTTTTGCTATAAATCACAGAAAATGTTAGCACTGAATCTAAACCATGTCAACACTTAGCGATAACGTATAGCTATAAGATATGGCTGAAGTATACAATCGAAGTAGTAAGCAAAATATAGGAGCCATATGTTTACAATGAGTTCGATTACGCGTTGAAAAGATTTGATAGAATGTGACGTAATATCTTGCCTCTTTTTTTTCTTTTTCTTAAATTGTTTTCATGAAATTTGACTGTTTGTATTAAAATAGATGTTTTAATAATAAAAAATAAATAAATAATAAAAAAAAAAACATTCAAATTGAGGTGCTACGTTATTTTTCCGCTCTTATTGTTAAATATTTTATTTTATATACAAAAAAATGTGAATTTTCTGTTTAGAATGACGTCATTATCAAACACGCAAAAATATAGGAAGAAATCTGAACTTTTATTGGCAAATAGAAACAAAATACACGCATTATCCTTATTTTTTTCACATTATTGTGTCATTTTTTAGGGTTTGGCAACAGGAAAGAAACGTTTGAATTAAAAATGATTTTAAAAGAGATATTTCTATAATGTTAAATTATGGAAGTGGTAGAAAAAAGGGATAAATAGTGGTCTGATAATTTTTTAAAGTAGACAGTGATCTTTTCCACGTTCTAAAACGTATGTACATCGAGTTTCGTGCAAATCGGTCAAAAATTAAAGATTTGTATAAAGGACATACACACAGAGAGAGGCTTTTATATATACTAGGGGATCGAACCCGAGCTCCTCGGGTTACAGAGTATAGGTAAAAACAATTCTTTTTTTTCTTTTTTCAATTCCTACTATTAGCTCACACTCTCCCTATATTTATTTATATATTTATATATTTATCTTGTACAAATTTTCAATCGTTAATAAAATACTCATTATTCATCCTATCAGGTTGAAATAATTTTTTAAAACTTGTACTGGATGACAATTGATGTTAATAAAGTTTTTTCAAATATTAATTAATTAATTAAATTTTAATTAATTAATTTTAGTTTTGCAGGGGAAACAAAATGGCCGCCATTGGTTATTGAATTTCAATGAAAGTATTTTCAATAAGGGTTACCGTAGGGGGGGGACCTGTTCTGTCGCCAAATACCGCCAATTTTGTCGCCAACTTGGCGATATATCGCCAAATTTGGCGGCCAAAATGAGTCGCCAAAAGTGACGCCAACCTGGCGATATCTGTAATATTTCGCCAAATTCCCATAGAGTTCCATTGTAAACCTACTTGCTTATAGAAAATCAACAAATTGAGATATTTTAATGCAACAAAAACTCATATTAGCTTGATTATATTAAATTTTTCTTTGATGGCCTAAGAAGGAATTGACTTTAAAAACAAAATTTTTATATTACTTGTTTTAATTCTAATTATTATTCTTTTACATGTAATATGTATTTTAGATTGTTCACTAACATAAAAAAGAATTTTTATATGAAAAATATCAATCATGCAATCAAATAAAGTTTTAAAATTTATTAAAAGCGTTACTTTCACATGCCAGGAGTTCTTAGCCCAAGATTTTGCGACTTAAGGCAGTCTTTCCGATCATTTCAGTGCTTTAAGCGCGTGGTTCAATCCCATGTTTGTTAAATTTGTTTCTTATTTACATTATTTTATTTATTCTTCTATAGAGGAAGTTTTAATTTTGTTATGGGACATCAGACGGAAACAAATGCTGACATTTTTACATTGTTTTAAAGGCAAGCGGATTAATATTTCATAATCGAGCTACACGTGATAGAGATACATTTAAAAATAATTCATGCTTGAAAATCTCTCTCTCTCTCTATATATATATATTACGCTATCGCACGTGGCACAGAAATCTCAATTATTTGTTAATTGTTTAATGGCAACCCCCGAATGAAACGCATCTCATTGGTTATTGTGTAATAGTTTTCAAAAGGGAATAACCATAAATAAAAAAAAAAGTTTAATTAATAACTATAGAAAAAACAATTTATATAATAAAAAAAAGTAAATAAACAATTTATTAATAAATAAACAACAACACTCGGGTTACCATATCAAGCAAAATAATAACACTTTGGCGCCAGTTAAGTATCCCGGTGCGTATATGACATTGGCGTCAGAAAAAAATCGCGCCAACGTGTTGCGTATATGACATCTGTGCCGTCTTTTACTTATTTATTTATTTATTTATCGAACAACAAACATACGACGTCATCTCATTTAAAATACAATAAATAAAGGTACTTTTCCAGTATAGTTACTTGGCGAAATAGAGAAAAGTCCATGGCGAGGAAAGAAATTTGGCAACGTACTTTCTGGCAACCTATTTAATCAAAATATTTTTTTCGAATAAAACTACATAAAAGTTGCTATGATCAGAAAGAGTTTGTACTTTAATGTTAGCTGGGCGCAATTCTCGCCAATGGCATTTTTTAACTCGCCAGCACATTTTTTTATTTTTCGAGGGGTAAATTAAAACATTGCTTTGATGTTGAAATTAAATAGCTTAAAAAAAAAAAGAATAAATAATACCATAAAGATTTTCTTTTTAAGTGAAAGTCATGAATTTTAAACGTTTCAGTTTTAAATTAAAGCTATCCATTTTAAATAAAATGAGTGAAAGGATTATATTTTAATCATGAAATATGAAAAACGGGTACAATGTTTGGCGATTTATCACCTGCGCCCCACTAACATAAAAATACCGAGTTCTTGATTTCTCTATCAGAATCTTCCTCTTTGGCGAAGGATCGAGCAAGTAAATTAAATTATGAATAAAAGTAACATGATACAATGCCTAGGATACATTTAAGGGAGACCAAACTGGTCGCCACGGGCGGATAGTTATTTAAAAAACCATAATAACTCAGTCAAGATACAATTTTCAAACAAATTGCATTTGAAAGTAGATTTTTTTCTTTATTTGACGGCGTAAAAATTGAAAATGCGCGATATTTAGAAATTTAAAAAATCGCTGACATAGCAACCATTTTAATTATTTTTTTTTTTTTTTTTTTAGGTTTTATGGGAAAATGACAACAAAATATACAGTATCTCCTATTTTCGACTCTTTTCCGTTTACTTTCAATGACTTTCAATAGAAATGGGGTTCTTTTGTTGCCACGATTAGAAAAATGATATTAAAAACTACAAAAAAATTAATATTTCAAAAATAAATTGAGATACAGCTTTCAAACATATTGCATTTAAAAGAACATTTTTTTCCTCATACAATGGTGTAAAAATTTAAAATATGCGACGGTTAGAAGTTTAAAAATTTGCAGTAAAGAAAATTGCAAAACCAAAATTTTATTTTAAATTTCAAAGTGTTGCCATTCGCAGAATGACGTATGCGTTACGCACAGATATGTTTGTCCTTTATAATATAGATAGATAGATTTAATTGACGGGATTTATATAGAAGAAAGTTTTGTGACGGCCACAACATACTAATGTAAGAAGTGTTCTTAGATATCCTTTATATCAAATAAGTAACTAATATTCCTAATTTCATATTTCTATGCCCTTCAATAACACAAAAATCTCATTTTTAGAAAGTCTTTAGTTCCTGCACCTGCTTTGGGGTAGTGGCACCGACATGAAATATTGCGCTGTCACCATCATTTTGACAACATTATTACTTTCATCTATCTTTCCAAGAAGAAAGTATTGGATTCGTGAAAATTTTCGACTTACGGTTTTCGATGGATTTACTCGTTTTAGGGGTCAGAGATAACAAAAAACATGTTTTTACAAAATGTCTGTCTGTGAGTCTGTCAGAATTATGTCAGTGAGTATGTAACACAAATTTTGTGGGCGCTCTATCTCAAGAACTAATGAACGGAATTTAATTAAAATTTATATTCAGGTATTCCTTGATATAAATTGGTGCTGATTAGTTTTTGGCGTAAATCGCCTAACAGGTTACGCTGCTATGCTACATTTTCACGATTACCGTAATCACTCTATCTCAAGAACTAGTGAGCGGATTTTCATAAAACTTCAGATTCAGTTAGACTTGATATGAATTGGTGCTGTTTAACTTTTGGTGCAAATCGCCCAACAGATTGCGCTGCTATGCCATTTTGCAAGATTTTCACGATTTCCGCAATAGCTCTATCTCAAGAACTAAGGAACACATTTTCATCAAACTTCAGATTAAATTACTCCTTGATGTGAAATGATGTTGCTTACCTGTTGGTGTAAATCGCCCAATAGATGTCGCTGCTGCCAATAGATGTGCTGCATTTTGCACGATTTTCTCAATAGCTCTATCTCAAGAACTATGAACGAATTTTCATCAAACTTCAGATTCAAGTATACCTTGATTAATATGGCTGCTGATTATGTTTTGGTGCAAATCGCTTAACAGGTGGTGCTGCTATGCTCTATCTGTCATCTTTTCCGTAATAGCTCTATCTCAAGAACTAATGCACGAATTTTCATCTAAATTCAGATTCAGTTAGATGTTCAAACAAGTTGATGCTAATTAGGTTTTTGGCGTCAATCTCGAAATAGGCGGCGCTGCTATGCTGATTTTTTAACGATTTTCGTAAGATCTCTATCTCAAAACTAATGCAAGGATTTCCCCCCCAAACTTCATATTCAGTTAGACTTTGACGCAAGTTGATGATGATTAGTTTCTGGTTTAAATCGCCCAACAGTTGCCGCTGCTATGCTGCATTTTGCTGGATTGACACGATTTCAGCGATAGTCACATCTCAAGAACTAATGCACGTAATTTCATCTTTTTAGAATCCTCATGATGAGCATAGATTGCAATTTAATTTCGGCACTGTGATAGCGAATTTTGACGTAAATCTGCATGAGATAGAAGAAAGTTTTGGATTGGTACATCCGACTAGTTTTTAAAAGGTGTTTGGTATTTCCTTAGATTGCGAAGAAACCACCATTTAGAAGGATTTTTTTAACGCTTTTTGCGTATTTTTACCATTTTAAAATTTCAAATTGTTTAAGAAATTTTTCTAGAGATCATTTATATCTTATAAGTAACAATATTTCAAATTTCATGTTTCTGGAACCGACATAAAATATAGCCTATGTTCGCACAAGGGCTGTCATCGTCATTTTGACACCATTATTTTTGAAATCGGTTCGTTACTTCCTGAGATCGCATAGAAATGGCCATTTAGAACGTTTTTTAGAACGCTCTTTGCGCATTTTCACCCCTTTTATATTTCGAATTTTTTAAGAAATGTTCTTAGATATCTTTTATGTTGTATAAATAACTACCATTCCAAATTTCATGTCTCTAGGCCCTTCAGTAACACAAAAATCACATTTTTAGAACGTTTTATTCTCCTACACTCCCTTTGGGGTAGTGGCATCGACTTAAGATATAGCCTATGTTCGAACGTGGTGTAACACAATTATTTTGATACCATTACTTTTGGAATCGGTTCGGTAGTTCCAGAGATTACCTCCTACAAACAAGCAAACAAATAAACAAACAATCTTTACTTCTATATAATATTAGTACATTATATTTCATTTTATTATATTCGTACAGTATATTTCAGAGAAAATGGCAAAAATTTTAATAAATGTGAATTGAGTGTAATTTTTACTTTCTTCTATCTTTACAAGAAGAAAGTATTGGATTCATGAAAATTTTCGAATTCCGGTTTTCGACAGATTTACGCGTTTTAGAGGTCAAAGAACAGGAAAAACATGTTTTTACAAAATGTCTGTCTGTCCGTCTGTCTGTGTGTCTGTGTGTGACACAAATTTTGTGGCCGCTGTATCTCAAGAACTAATGCACGGAATTTAATAAAAATTCATATTCTGTTAGTCTCTGATACAAATTGATGCTGATTAGTTTTTAGTGAAAATTGCTCAACAGGTGGCGCTGTTATGCTGTATTTTTTATCATTTTCGAAATGGCTCTATCTCAAGAACTAATGCACGGATTTTCCTGAAACTTCAGATTCAGTTAGTCCTTGATATGACTTGATGCTGATTAGGTGTTGGTGTAAATCTCTCAACAGGTGGCGCTGCTATGCTGCATTTTTATGATTTCCGCAATGGCTCTATCTCAAGAACTATTGCACGGATTTTCATGAAACTTCAGATTCAGTTAGTCTTTGATATGACTTGATGCTGATTACGTGTTGGTGCAAATCGCTCAACAGGTGGCGCAGCTTCGCTACTTTTTTACGATTGCTGCATTTTGCACGATTCCTGCAATAGCTCTATCTCAAAAACTAATGCACGAATTTTCATCTAACTTCAGATTTAGAACTTTTTCAGATTTTTCATCTAACTTCAGAACATGATGTTAACGCAAGTTGTTGCTGATTAGGTTTTGGTGTTAATCGTCTAATTGGTGGCGCTGCTATGCTGCATTTTCCTGATTTTCGCAATAACTCTATCTCAAAAACTAATGCACGAATTTTCCCCAAACTTCTGATTCAGTTAGACTTTGACGTAAGTGGTTGCTTGGTAGTTTTTTTTAACCTAGGTTTTGTTGTAAAGCTCCCAATGGGTAAGGCTGCTCGGCTGAATTTTGCTGTATTTACACGATTTCGTAGATAGCCATATCTCAAGAACTAATGCCCGGAATTTCATATCTATAGAATCCTCATGATGGCGATAGATTGCCGTTTAATTTTGGTAGTGTGATAGCTAATTTACAAGTATTAACATGCATGAGATAGAAGAAAGTTTTGGGATTGGTATATCCGACTAGTTAATTTTTATTTTAAAAAGTTGCTCAATATAGGAATTTCAAATATCCGAAAATTTTTCCCTTATTTGCGAAGTCATTTTTTAGATACTTTACTTCATATAGAATAACAAAACTTTTGTGATAAAATTTGACGAAACAAGCAAAGCATATTATTTGTTCTGTCAATAGCACCCAAGTTCAGATATATTTTTCTACATTGAGTAAGAGCATAACGAATCATGCGTAGTTATGTGACAGTCCTCATGAAAACTGTGTTGTTTAAAATGAACTAATAAATAAGATATTCTTTCAAAATAGGAAAAATGGTATTGCAATTACAATCGAATGACTTGTAACTGTCAAAATAATCAAAATAAATCTATCATACTTAAGGAATTTCATGCAATACATAAAATTAAATACATGAAAAACATGTTCCGCTTGTGTTTATTTGAAATATTGAACTCTATTATGAACAAGTTTACTTTTCGAAAGATATTAATTATATATGTCATAAATGTCTGT
The DNA here is from genome assembly GCA_963932465.1 of Maratus speciosus. Classification (NCBI taxonomy): domain Eukaryota; kingdom Metazoa; phylum Arthropoda; class Arachnida; order Araneae; family Salticidae; genus Maratus; species Maratus speciosus. Next base: position 33,420,423 of record OZ010790.1, on the reverse strand, counting down.
TCAACATATGTTTGTACAAAAAATAAGAGGGAAAGATGACATCTGCGTAAAATTCAGAAAGTATATATATGATACTGGTTCATTTCAATGCCGATAACGGTAATCGACTTTATATAGCTATACAGAAGCCATCAGGTAAATTATTACTTTTTTGTTTTTATTAACATTTAGAAAATATATTATTCCTGAAATTCTACTTATTCCAAAGAAAGCATATAGTTGAAATATGATGAGATACATTTAAATGAGATCATGAGATACATAGTGGGGAATCGCTACGAATCCTTCGTATTTATATTAAAAAAAAAACAAGAGGACAAGATAACATCTGCGTAAACTTTAAAAAATGTATATAAAACACTGGTTCATTTCAATGCTGATAACCGTAATCGACTTTATTGAATTAGTCATCAGGTGGATTATTATTATTTTATTTTGATCAACATTTTGAAAGTTTATTATTCCTTAATTATTAGTTATTCCTAAGAAAATGTTGAGTTAAAATATGCTGAAAAAGACAAAACTGTACCCCGAAATATCCCCGGCGTTCTGATACATTTATACATATAGCGTGAAAACGCTACGAATCCTTTGTATTTATGTTCTAAAAAAACAAGAGGATAAGATAACATCTGCGTAAACTTTTAAAAGTGTATATATAATACTGTTTCATTTCAATGCTGGTAACCGTAATTGACTTTATTGAATTAGTCATCAGGTAAATTATTATTTTCTTGTTTTTAAAGTATATTATTCCTGAAATCCTAGTCATTCCTAAGAAAATGTAGAGTTAGAATGATGAAACAGACAAAACTTATTAATAGAGCTTAACTAATGCAGGGGCATGTGGGGCAATTGCCTATTTCCCTTCCCCAATCATGAGTTCCCGAACTACTGAGTAATCGGATTTTCATTAATTGTTCCAAATGCACAAGATTAATTTTAACACAATTATTCTAAATAATACTCACACCTTTTAAATTGAAGATTTGACCATATGTACGAGTGACAGTACATCGCAACGCTTCGCAGAACCCATTTTGTTTTGAGCTCTCATCCCATTATTGACTGCAAACAGATTGTGAAAGTAAAGATGAAATTTTATTGAAAACTTCTTGACATAATATAATGATGGGGTGGGCCGCTAGACAGCCATGTCTTTACAGTCTCAGAATATCAGGCCGAATGTCACTTACACGTAAATTGCACGCCAACATCCAATGGAATACAAAACAAATATGAGAGTTAAAACAAATGCCAAAATTATACGTTGCATAGTAAAGCAGTGGGAGAGAATTTAAATTATTGGCGAATAAAATGATAAAGACAAAATAGCAAAAATACCTCAAACAACCCTAGTGAATCATCTACAAAAAGTTAGAGTCTATTTATATTATAGATGACATATATCATTTATGTTAAAATTTATTACTTGACTATAATGCAATAAATGGATAAAAACCCTTGTTAATAAAAATGATCGCTTTCTTTTATAAACAAAGTAAGGAATTTACCCACATTAATCATGTAAATAAAATAGATTAGTATTAAATTTATATCGAATATGACATGAAAATAACTCATAAATATTGCTGTATAATTAAAGTTCTTGAATGCAGATTTAGATTAGTGAAAAGCAAAATGATAATGAATCAATCCGTTTAGTGTTTATTTTTTTATAACTTACATCCGAATAAAAAGAGAAATAAACATGAAAATGTATTTCGCCATGAGATTACTTTTTAACGAATCCAGTAATGACTCTTTGAATAAAAGGAAAGAAACAGTAAAATTTAATTTAAAAATAGAAATAACGAACAATATATGATGCTTCATCATATATTATCACCCCCAGCAGGCAAAAATTGCTGACTCTCGGCATGGCTTGATTCCAAAAATAACATAAAAATATATTCAAAACACTGTACTAAATCAATATATAAGGTACTAAAATTACAAACATTTTCCTCATTTATATATATATATATATACATATTGAAAATAAGTAAATAGAAGCTTCTTGAAAAACAAATTCACAGATCTGAATGTTAATATCAATGTCTATATCACATCATATTAGATGTAAATTTCCAACTGGGCGAAAAATGTCCAGACCAGGATTCGAACCAGGGATCTCCGGGCTGAAGCCGCCAGTGCTCTGCCATCTGAGCTATCCCGGACTGATCTGGATGTATATTGAACGCCAGCGTTTTTTAGAGTTCCATTACCTGAGATTTATTCTGTTGAGCTGAACCAGGTTTCAGACCAGATGCTATAATCATTAAGCTGGGTGAGAGAGTTCCACCAGATTCGTCCGGGATAGCTCAGATGGCAGAGCACTGGCGGCTTCAGTCAGGAGATCCCTGGTTCAAATCCTGGTCCGGACAATTTTCGCCCAGTTGGAAATTTACATCTAATATGATTTATTTACCAATTAGAATAATTGTGTTAAAATTAATCTTGTATAAATTCGTTTCCAGCGTTTTCTGGAGTTCCATTACCTGAGATTTATTCTGTTGAGTTGAACCAGGTTTCAGACCAGATGCTATAATCATTAAGGTTAGCTGGGTGAGAAAGTTCCACCAGATTCGTCCGGGATAGCTCAGATGGCAGAGCACTGGCGGCTTCAGCCAAGAGATCCTTGGTTCGAATCCTGGTCCGGACATTTTTTCGCTCAGTTGGAAATTTACATCTAATATGTTCCAAATGTTTAAAATTAGTCAGAGAGACCAAAATTCTTAGATTTTCAAAGATATAAGGATTGGAATACGCTCCCTCCAACCGCCCCCCCCCCTTCCGTAATTAAAAAAAACTAATGATTATAATTGTTTTATCAAAACTTAGTATTCTATTATTTTTTAGAGAAATTTAATATTGGCATTTTTCTCGTAACCAGGCAAGTTAAAACAATTTTATTTTTAGACAAATTATGGCGTACGTATATAAGCGAAGGGAAAGTTTGCAAACTATTAATTCCGTCAACCAATCCATCGTTTTTTCTACTATTTTCCTTCTAATATTTTTTTTTCAAAGTTGTGGTCATCTTTCTCTGTGTATAGATGGGAATTGTACCTGGTACAAAATTGACGTATAAGTACAATAGGTATGAAGTTTAGTACTAGACACTTCAGAATTATTCACGAAAAAATTATATGGATAGATAAATCGGGACCTACCAGAATTATGCTTTCTCCGGAGCCCTTGATAGTCTACGTCGTGCCCTTCGTATCAAATTATACTCTTAAATATTCTCGGTATTCTGATACATTTATACGTATAGTGTAACATTGCATACGTCCTTCGTATGAATGTTTTTTACAACCTTCAGTCAAAAATGTCTAAAAAGTCCCTACGACGTGCGTGCTTCTTTAAATGAAAGAATGAAGGAGAATTATTTTTTTACAAAATGTGAAATAAAAGGAAATATTTTATAAGTTACAAGTTGCATGTACTCCTGGGGTTTCCCAAGGATAAAAAAGTACTGTGATAAAAAAAAAAATTCTATTTAATATTTAAATAGCAGAATTTGTTGTTGATTGTTTCAATGCGAGATTTTTAATATTTTTGTGTCATTAAATAACGCAAAAAATTCTATTAAGAAATTTTGGGAACACTGTACACTGCCTGTCCAAGTAAATAGTATGTTACTTGTAAATTAATCAAAATGAACCAATCACATTTAAAATTTTCATAAAATACATCAAAATAAATGCTTAAAAAACGTTACGTCACACTACCATAAAATACCGAAAGTAAGTCCCCCTCCGAATATAAACCCCTCCCCTCTAATATATGTGAATTTTTCCTTTCTTCAAAAAGTGCCATTTATAAGCCCTCACCTTTAAGTTTTATTTTCTGACGCTTTCAATCTTTCTGTTTTTTTCAGGAAATTCCTTAAGATTTTTGTTTCCATATCTTCTAAATGAATATATCTCATGCAAATTACTTTTACCTAATTTATTATTTTTATAAATAGAAACTACTTAGCTTCTATGGAAGAGAATTTTAAAACCAAAAAAATGCTAATTTGATCTTATATTATTATGCAAATTGTATAAATCCTGCCAAATTGTATGAATTCTAAATATAACTCCGAACCCATCCAACTTACGTATCCTTTTCACAAAATTTCCAATTATAAGCCCCCCTTAAAATCATTATAATTTCCTGCCTGCTAAAGGATTCGGTATCTACTTTCAGTACGGTAAATTCCTTTGAAATGTGTTATCCTATTATATTATATTAGATGTCAAAAAATAATTACTACATATATCATGCCTGTCTGTGAAATATTTGTTTTTAGAAATAAAAGAGACAATTACTAGTTGTGTAATTTTAAAATGTGTATATATGATTGAGTTCAATTTTAGTACGAATAACCGGATTTACTGATTTATATAGAAGACACCAATTAAACTATTTCGTTTTGTTTTTATTAACATTTTAAAAGTGTATTACATCTTAACTAGCAAACACCGTGGCTTTGCTCGCGTAATAGTTGAAATATCCCAAGTGGTATTTGTATACCTAACTTTTATTAGAAGGAATTATACTTTTTGGAATAATTGAAAAATTACAAATTAAACCACAGTTCGACCAAACGTCAGTATTACACTGCATTAGGCTGAAATGATAGTAGAATTAACAAGTAGAACTAAAACTAATTCTAAATAAATCTTAATTTAGCAAGTATTTTAAAGCTTTTATGCTTATCTCATCCGCTCACTTCAACATACATTTGAAGTTTTGAATTTTTTAGGAACCGTTCTCAGTACGCACTTAAATCTTAAATTAGCCATCATGTCGCTCACCCGCAAGAAAGTGACACATCCTTCAAAATTTAATTTTATACACTAATAAGTCTGTCATAGGTAAGTCATGCTACACAAACAGTTTCGTAAGTGTAGTTAAACAGAAAATCAATTTATTACGCTATATATCCTTTTATGACCACATAAAAGGGGTGGATTGAGTGGGGAGATAAAATTACCCTACCCTCCAACCCTCATCCTACGTCTTCTTTCTTAAGAGTTCTATGCTTTCATGCATGTTTTTAGTCCTGTATGCAGAGCTAAGTGCTGCAATTTCATCTTATAGTAAAGATATGCAAATTTTCTTTTGCCTCTCCTGTGAAATTTGCTTTTGTCGAGATGTGTCACTTTCCTTGCGGGTGAGCTATGTCAGATTCCATTCTTATCTAACGGTCTACCACCTCTCTGGCGGTAGTAGCACTAACATAAAATGCCTATGATGAAACAAAGACTATCACCATTAATTTGCTACGATTAATTTTGAAATAGGCTTGGTATTTCCTAATAATCCATAGAAAACGTACAATTAATCTGTACAATAATCAAATTACAGCCTATTACATAGAATTTTAAATCGTTTCCCAAACTTTTTCTTTACTTGATACACCTCAATATTGAAAAGTGTTCGCGGCTCACCTAATATGCAAATATATATAGAGCCTATTACATAATCTAGGATATGGAGAAATCTATTTTTTGCATAAAATATATACAGGAGACATCACTGCAGAAATAGGTAATTCTACTGTGAAAGCGAAATAATAAAACTAAAAAAAAATATTTCATAAAGAAAATTACGTTTTTTAAGTTTATTAATGAATGTGTTATTTTTTAAAATGCAGTTTATGAGATTATTTTACACTAACAAGAGAATATATATGAGGGTTGAAATTTGTCAATTTTATCTTCATGACGCTCTTTACACAAAATTCAACATGACACAGTCTTTTATGTTAGTTATCTTTATTGTGTCTTTGTAAATTTGTAGTGTATTAGGTTGATTATATTTTTATCGTGAAAATTTTTATCAATATGCACGGCGATTTCTTAATTCCATTTCGTCAAAAATAACTGGTGAATCGAGTTAGCTACACACGCAAACTTTGTTACTAATATAGTGAGACGGATATGCACTGTACAATAAGGCATCTAGTAGCAGCTGTTAAACTGCTCAGTTTCCATCTCAAACACAGGATACGAGATAAAAGTCTATCATAATGATGTACAGCTTTCCCGTCTTAGCATGAAATGATGTCATTGATGAAAAAAGACTATTAGAAGTTCTGAAATATATTTTTGTATCCAGTAACCAGCTTAAATTTTCTAACAGCACGTTGAAGAATGGTTAATGTTCGATTTCTATTACAACTAATGTATGTAAGCAGAGTTAAATTTATTTTAATACGAAAAACAAGTTAAATATATTGAATGTCACCACCACTGGGAGCTATGCATTCTACATGTGTCCACATGGTGGACCCATTGAGCCAACTTAAATTGACTCTATTAAAATAGAGAGCACATATGTCTTAATTTTATTGAAAACTGGATCTGTGTTATTATGTCATACTACTTCTGCATACAGTTTGTGACGTATGTAAGCTGGTGACTGGATATAAAAAAATTATATTTCAGGATCCAAGGCATCCTTCCATACTAAATCTAGAGCGGCCTAAAACTTTGTATTTAACATTTTTCTCATTTTTTGTATCAGTTTCGAGATAGGAACGTTAAACACCGCAGTTTTCTGCTGGGAAAGGGGGTAGGGGTGCTACCAAGTACCACACCGTACAGCGTAATCCCATTTTATTAGTTCACACCGCGTTCGTAAATGCGGCTAACTGGTTTCATTAGTCATTTGAGGCAAAACAGTCTTACAAGATCCCCTTGTATTTTTAAAGACCTGACCGATCATTCTGAAACCCAGCAGGAGGTTACGATTCTCAGTTTAAAAACTGTTGAATAGATCCTATATCGATTGTAGAAAGATTCTTGGATCCAAACAAAAGCACTACCAAAAATGAATTTTTAGTTTATACTTTGTGTAAATGTATACAAATGTTAAATTATTACACAACTTATTTAGTTACTATTAATTGAAAAAACTGTGCTTGTAAACCTTGTACAATGTTCGTTCTGTAATTTTGAATTAACTGTTCTTACTAATCAATTTTAAATCTATTTGAAATGCAACATATACTTTTCATTCGTTTAAATACAAATAGTGCATAAAAGTTATATATAGCTAAAAAAATGTACTTAAAAATTGTATTTTCAGTTGATCGAGTGAGCAAACATGAAGGTATTCGTTGCAGTATGCATTTTCTCTGTCATGCTAGCACTTAGTGCTGCAGTTCAAGCAGGTGAGATATGAAATTATGTTTTTGATAGAAAGGACGAATATTTTTAGTGTTTTCTATTTCTTATTTTATATACAGTGGTGGCCAAAATGATGGACATTTTTTGAAGTTTTCACGTTTTGTAAATTTGTGTGCTTGAAGAATATAATACATTTCACTTAAATACAAATGATTATATATCAAATTCAAGTAAATTTAATGTAGAATTTAATTAAAAAAAACATAATTAAAATATCTGCATTACAAAAAAAGTTACTCTTATAAAAATTAAGATCTAAGATTTCATTTTATTTTGAAGTTACACTTACATATTCAATATTTAGTACGATAAAACTTGTTTTTTATTACAGCTTCACAGCGTCTTTTCATTGAGAAAACTGTTCTTTTGAGTTCATCCTTTTTAATCACATGATGTCAAGAATCAATTATAGCTTCGATAAATTGCATTTTATTAGATGGACACTTTTCTGTACAAGGATTTTCAAACGTCCCCACAAATTTTCTATAGCATTCAGATGGGGGTGTATCCTGGCCAGAGTAATAATTGTACGTTTTTATTTTTAAACCATTCTTTGCACATTTTTGCCGTATGGCATGGAGCTGAATCCTGCTGAAAGATAAATGGTGCTTTATTGGGGAAGAGATCCCTGATGGAAGGTATCAATCTTGGTTTCAGGACAGTTTCGATGTATTTTTTTGCATTCAGAATGCCATCAATCACTTGAATGCGGGCCACACCATTTGTAGAAATACAGTCCCAAATCATGGCATTTGTTGGGTTCTATGTAGTTGCTTCAATGTAATTGGGATGCAGCCCTTCCCCTACTCTACGTCTCACATATTTTCGCCCATCACTACCAAAGAGCGATATTTTACTCTCATCGCTCCAGATTGTTTGCTTCCACTGATTTTCTGACCAATTAATGTGTTCTTTGGGCCACTGAATTCGTTTCTTGCGCTGCTGAAGATTTAAAAATGGTTTTTCCTCGGAATTCTACCTTTTAGTTCAAAACCTGCTTATCGTCTCCTTATTGTTCTTGAACTAACTGAAATACCTACTGCATTCGTTTCTCATCTAACAGCATCTGATGAAATTCTTCTATCTTTGAGGCATATCTTTTATTATCTTTCTATTGTCAGAAGCACTTGTGCATTTTTTTCCAGCCTGATCTTGCCTTATTTATCACTGATTTAGTTTCTTCATAAAGTTAGCACAACTTTCGAACGACAGATAAAGTGACTGATCCACAAACCTTTCTTGTGATTTCAGTATAAGAGAGACCATTTTTTCTTAATATGGCAATTCTGCTTCTTTTTGTACGTATCCAGTCAGTTCTTGTTGTTGATGACATTGTTTTAAATTATTCGCATTAAGATAAAAATAGATATATTAAAAAAAAAAAAAAAACATTATTCTATTTAGTTACACTAATATTTACTCTTCTGCAAAATTCATTCCAGAAAAATATCGCTTTTACAAATCAAAACATACTACAGTTTAGTTACTAACATGATTGGTTCTCAGAAGTCATTGTGATTGGCTAGGAAGCTTTTATTACAATGCACTTCAGCATTCATGACCAATTGTGTTTGTATTTTAGACTAAAATAAGTATAACTTTTTTGTAATGCAGATATTTTAATTCTGCTTTCTTTATTAAATTCTACATTAAATTTCCTTGAATTTGATGTATAAAAATTTGTAATTAAGTGAAAATTAGTATATTCCATAAGCACTCAAAGTTATAAAACATGAAAATAAAAAAAAATGTCTCCAATTTTGGCCATCACTGTACATTTGTATATCTACCCTATATATATAAAATCCTAATGAAACGAATTTATGAAACGGATATATGAAACGAATTTATGAAACGGATATATGAATCGACTGATTAAACGACTGATTATGTTTCAAGTGATTTCCCCTAAAATATGGAATACTTTGCGATGAAATTAACACAAAAAAATCCCTGCCGGCCCGGCCTACAGGCAGAGGTAGATTTCGAAGTCAAATATACTAATTTCAAAAACAAAAACTAAATCATGATTAGAGATAAATCCACTTTAACAATTTTATCTGGCCGCTTTTGACGAGCTTTTATTTCATTTTTATATAATAGCTGGTATTATCAGAATCATGTTAGGGCGGTATTCAAAAAAATACTTTTCCATGTTCAACAACTCGAAATTTTCTGGCATAATTCCAGATTCATTTTTAATCAAAAAAATATGAAACTTGCTGACGTGATTTTTGAAGAGATTTATAAGCGACCTGTGTTTTTATTTTTTGTTCAATTAATTAAAACTTGATACATAAACAATTATTTTCTCAGAAGGACAATATTTTTCGTTTCTAACACAATCTCTTCGCGAAATTCCGTTCAAAATGCCCATTTTGACATCATTTTTGTGAAATAAATTCTGCCTCTATCAAAAAATCGATCATTACGGTACATTATACAGTTTCTGAATAAGCGAATAAACCAATTAAATGCGTTTGAGAGCAAAAATGAATTTAAAAATGAGTCAGAAAAAAAGCAGTTTGGATTTGAGTGCATCCTTAATACAATGATTTTTCCAACACAAACCGCTTCGGTAAATTCGGTTCAAAATGCCCTTTTTAACAGCATTTTTAAAAATATATTCTGCACCTATAAAAAAATCGACCATTACGGTACATTATATATTTTCTGAGTAAGAAAACGTACCAATCGGAAGCTTTTGAGAGCAAAAATGAATTGTAAAATGAGTCAGAAAATAAGCAGTTTGGATTTGAATACACCCTTAATAAGATGATTTTTTTTCTTCAACTGCTATGTATTTTTAATTTGTTTTTGCTGTAAGAATTAGTCCTATCCAAAACTTGTTTATATAGATGTTGTAGACAATATTAAGAAGATATATGATAAATTTATGAGGATTTTATATCTTTTGAATTGACGGAGTTATGGATTTTTTTCTTCTTCAAACCTCCTTTTCGTTTTCGTTTTTAATTTTTTTGCGGTACGAATTGGTCCTATCAAAAACTTGTGAATATAAAAGTTGTAGATAATGTTAAGGAGATTTATAATAAAATTAATTGGATTTGATATCTTGAGAATTGACGAAGTTATGATTTTTTTTCTCTCAAAAACCCTATTTTTTGCGCCCTTTGAGCCCATTTTTAACTTTATCAAAAATCTGTGATACATAAATTTTTAGCCCTAATTTTAGAAGTAATAAAGACGTTAAACTGATTTGTTATGTAGAAAAATTAAGAAGTTATGGGGTGTTTTCTGTTTTCACAAAACCCCTCCCCCTACGATAATCGTCCGGGATAGCTCAGATGGCAGAGCACTGGCGGCTTCAGCCAGGGAGGTCCCGGGTTCGAATCCTGGTCCGGACATTTTTCGCCCAGTTGGAAATTTACATCTAATATGATTTGTTTACCAATTAGAATAATTGTGTTAATATTAATCTAGTGTAATTTCGTATCCAGCGATTTCTGGAGTTCCATTACCTGAGATTTATTCTGTTGAGCTGAACCAGGTTTCAGACCAGATGCTGTAATCATCATGGTTAGCTGGGTGAAAAAGTTCGACCAGAATCGTCCGGGATAGCTCAGATGGCAGAGCACTGGCGGCTTCAGCCAGGGAGGTCCCGGGTTCGAATCCTGGTCCGGACATTTTTCGTCCATTTGGAAATTTACATCTAATATGATAGTCACATGACTTAGGATATTGTTATAGAGATTGTTTTAAAATACCGGGAGACAAAGACTCTTATAATTAATTTATTTTATTTTAGCTTATTTTCAAATGTTTAACTGATCCTCTTAATAAAAAACGAAAACAACCATTGGATGTCTTAACAGCAACTGATTCGCTCTTAAATTTTTGCAATCAAAGGGAATTGAATGGAAACCCGTTTACAGGGATCATCTGCACAGCTTTTTTCAGAATAATTCAATCTTTTCTAGTATTTTTAAAACCCATCAGATTAGCGTGTTTTTAGATTCTGCGGTGTCTGAACGGGTGTTGGCGAGCGTAGCTTGCAGGGGGCAAAGCCCCCTAGTCTACACTATATATATAGAATCCTAATGAAACGAATTTATGAAACGCTTTGTTAAATCGATTTTATAAATCGATTTTATGAAACGACTGATTATGTTTCATGGCGATTTCTCATAAAATATAGAATATTATGCAGTGAAATTAACAACAACTAGTTGGATGCTCCAATCCCAAAACTTTCTTCTATCTCATATATTTTAATATTTCAAAATGTTGTTACAAATGTCAATACTTGATTTATTAGTTCAATGACTTTTCATGGATGTTCAAGAGTTCATTTATTCAATGAGTTCATTTATTACTTCAATTAGTTCTTTGACTTTCATCTTAAATTTCTGCTTTAGTCAATTAATACGGGTAAAAACGGGGTAATTTCTATCGTGATATTCATTAAAATCAATAGTTTTCCGTTATTCTGTTGTATATCAGCTGTTCGCGAATAGCCGGCTTATCAGTATGGGAAGTTCCCGTCACTTCACAAGGCGCCCGTGTATAATAGAACTACGAAAAATCAAGAAAATTACACAAAAATCGCTGTTAAAGTGCCCTCTTTCGGCGGAATATTTCCTAATTCAGGGAAGGCCTAAATATTTGGTTCAGTTCCATGCTTAACTTCATACACTTTTCGATTATACAATATTCAAAATGGCACAAAAATCGCTGTTACAACGCCCCCTTCAGGCAGAATTTTTCCAAATTCAGGGAGGACCTTCTTGCTATGGCCTTAAACATATACAAAAAATTTGGTTCAATTCTATGCATAACTTCATACACTTTTCGATGGTACAATATTCAAAATCGCACAAAAATCGCTATTACAGCGCCCCTTTTCGGCAAAATATTTCCAAATGCAGGGAGGACCTTCTTACCTTGGCCAAAAACATACAGAAAAAATTTGGTTCAATTCTATGCATAACTTCATACACTTTTCGATGGTACAAGATTCACAATCGCGCAGAAATTGCTATTACAGCGCCCTCTTCCGGCGGATATTTTCAAAGTTAAGGAAGGACCTGCTTGCCATAGCCAAAAACTTAAAAAAAAATTGGTTCAATTCTATGCAGAACGTCATGCACTTTTTGATGGTACAATGCCGACAGACACACGGACAGACAGACATTTTCTATAAACATGTTTTTTTGGGGGGATCTCTGACCTCTAAAACCTGCAAAACAGGAAGTAGAAAAAAATTTCGAAGATTCTGAACTCGGTATTTTTATGTCAGCGGGACGCAGGTGATAAATCGCCAAACATTTTTCCTTCGATTTATTTATTTATTTATTTATTTTCTATTTCATTAATTTCATTTAAAACATAATCCTTTCATTCCTTTTATTTAAAATACGAAACTTTCATTTAAAAATGAAACATTTAGAATTAAAAGTTTTCACTTCTTCCTTTTTTATTTTTAAACGAAACGAAACGAAAAATATTAGCACAGGTGTCATATGCGCACCGGGGCACCTAATTGGCGTCAAAATGGCGTTATTTTGCTTGACATGGTAATCCGGCTATTGTTGTTTATTTATTAATAAATGATTATTGACTTTTATTTTCCTTTTTAAAATTATGTAAATTGTTTTTTTCTATAATTATTAATTATTTTTTTATTTATTGTTATTTCATTTTAAAAATAATAGAAAATGATTTATAAATACATGTATAACTGGTATTCGAAAACGAGGTTTTCGCCTATTTGTCGCAAAAAATAATCACACCAAACTCAGTGCGTATATGACATATGTGCAAAATATTAAATAATGGAACAAACCATGACATTTAATTTCAACTTCAAAGTAATGTTTTAATTTACCACTCGGAAAAAAAAAATGCTAACTGGCAAGTTAAAAAAAAAGCTATTGGCGATATTTGCACCCGGCTAACATAATAGTACCAAGAATTATTTGCGATCATGGCAACTTTTATGTAGTTTTATTCGATTTTTTTTTAAAATCAAAATGGAAACCTTTCATAAGAATTGCGAAGGGATCAGCCCGTAATTGTTTATGGCAGTTACATGAATTGGACTATTATAATATGGATGAAATGATGGCGATAGAATAATGCCTTGCTAACATTAAAGTACCAACATGGCACCTGGAATATAAAAAGTGAAGTGGTCCGTCAGGAACTATTGATACTAGTCACATGATTTAAATTATTGCAGTGAAACACCGCTAATTCGGACCCCGTTAATTTGGATCTCCGGATAATCCGGACCGGTCTGGTCGATTTTTTTTCAAGTTTGAGACGCGATCGGCAAATTTCCATAACATTCATATATTTCATCCACGTATTCTGAATAAAAAAGTCTTTTCTGAAATCTTTAGAAGAATACCTTAAGTATTCTTATTTAAACTGTTTGATGTTATCCTTCAAAGAAACAACAATGTATCACTTTAAGTTTGGTAATTTTATGGTTTCGGGTGTTACAAAATATTTAAAATCGTGCAACTTACCCATCAAAGCTGTCCTCCTAATTGATAATGCCCCGGCACGGCCCAAAGAAAGTCAACTGACAAAAGAAAACATAACGGTAAAGTTTTTAGCACCTAATGTGACAGCGTTGGTACAGCCAATGGATCAAGGGGTTCTTCAGAACATTAAGAAAGTTTATAAACGGCAAATGCTGAACGAACTTTTAGAAGATGATGGAGAGTATGGAGTGGTAGAGATTCTCAAATCAACCAATATCAAGAAAGTAATCGATATGATTGCTGAATCTTGGGATCGGGGTGCTGAGAGTATACTCTCCGAAAGTCGTGGAAGAATTTATGACCTGCAAATTGTGATTTCTAGAATAATAAGCTTGAAACAGAAGGAGGAATAAGCAACAATGAAACAGAAATTACACCCGAAGATTTTGTGAGCATGTTAAACAAAATTTATGGTTGCCCAGATGTTTATATCAGCGACATTAGCAATTGGTTAAAAGCAGAAAATAATGAAGGTTACATCTCACTTATAGATGACGAAATAATTGCTTTGTGCACAACTGAAGAAAACGAAAAAAAGATGATACAGACGAAAACACCATTATCAATGATGATCAACCAAAAGTTATTAGTCATAATGAAGCAACGTATGATTTAGAACAATTAATGGTTTATTTTGAACGTCAGGCGGAGACTACACCCGACGAACTACTTATGCTCAAGCGGCTGCGTGATCGTGCGGCCCGCAAAAGGTATACAAAACTGGCACAGCAGAAGATTACAAAATTTATAATTACAAAGTAAACATTTTTACTGTCTGTAAATATGTTTAATATAAAGGTGATTTTCTGTAAATATGTTTTATTTTATTTCATTTTTTCTCATTCTCCGGATAATTCGGATTTTTGATAATTCGGATTGGGTCTGGTCCCAGTTAATCCCAATTATCGGCGTTTTACAGAACTAGCAAAAGCCATACTTTGTTTGGATTCGCGAAGCATAATTTAATAAGATAAATATTTGAAAGTAACAATATTTTTTATATTATTTTTGCATCTTTATTAAGCAAAAGCGTTATTTTATGTTTTGGCGGATTTTAATTTTAGAAACGTAAATTCAGCCAAATAGTTAAGAATTTCCTCGGAATGTTTTATTTATGATACAGTACAACGAATTTAACAATTAATTTTATTTGTTTACAATTCTTTTGTTGCCATTTAAAAAAAATCATAATATAATTCTTTTAAAATGTGTAAGTATCGCCTGCGTAAATTATTTCTCATATAAGAATAAATTGTGTATTGGAATTCTTAACACGGAAAAATACTTTTATAATTGAATGTAAATAACTGAATTTTCACAAATTTTAATTCATTAAAAATATGCTATAATTTTCATAAAAAATGTATTTTAAAAATTTCATAAAAGAAATCGTGAAACTATTTAATTAATCATGATTCTACCTATAATGACTAACTCCCTGATTTATTTTTTCTGAAAAATATACGGGTTTCATTTTTTTATTTGCAAAAATGCGTCCGTAATGGAAAAACATGTAAAATAAATTAATTAAAATAATAAATTTTTTAAGGTTATTCTGTAAAAAAATAATATTGTGCAAATCTACAGATCATAATTTATTTGTATGCTTAATTTTAAGTCAAAATACTCAATAGTTTTTTTGTAAAGCGTACGACAAAATGTAATTTGTGCAGCCTAGTAGAGGATTCGCTTCGCTCATCCTAATTATAGATATTGTTTTCAATTGCGCAAAAAATAATATTTCCTTATTGATTAAATATTTATTTACACGTGACTATTAAAAACGGAAAAAACCCAACTTTAAAATGAGTACGTGTTAAAAGCAGGAAGATATTGAAAATTATGCCATGAAAATTGTATTTACACGTGAATATTAAAAGAGAAAGGAAACTTTAAAATAATAAATACATTAATATGCGTTTAAAGCAGTAAATTGTAGTAATTACGTCACATTTAAAATGGCCAAACAATTTAAATATATCTATGCGGGACATTAATTTCATAATTCGAGATGATCTTTTTAATTAATGTTCTGAATTCAAAGACACCGCGAATAATAATATTTCCTTTCTAAAAACAAAAGTATTTTCATGTGAATGCTAAAAAGAGAAGGAAAACTTTAGTAAAAGTTAGGTCAGATTTAAAATGATACATTTAAAATGTCTGTATTATGTTAATCGTTTTAAAACGCTGTTAAAAAAATACTGAAAGGCAAAGACTCTGTTTACTTAATTCATTTTATTTTAGCCTCTTTACAAATGTTTAACTCATCTTCTTTAATTAAACACGAAAACAACCATTGGATGTCTTAACAGCAACTTATTCGCCCTTAAATTTTCGCAATCAATGGGAATTGAATGGAAACCCGTTTACAGGGAGATCGCCAGAGGTTTTTTTCATTTCAACTCAATATACGTTAAATTTCTGATCTAAAATCACCAATAGTTGTTTACGATTAACTTGTTATTAAATTTTAAAAACATCCAGTCAATTTTTCATGTATAAAAAATAAAATTATGTGCTTTTTTAAAAAACTTATATTTTTAATTGTATTTTAAAATCTGATTTTCTTTTGGTATGTTTATATGATTTCAAAAGAACGAGAAGTTGAGGAAGACAGTCTGGTTCAGTAAGTATTTTTATATAAATATTTTTAAAGTATCAGTTTATATAATCAATCTACTGTGTTTCACTTATAGGTTACAAGATATATTTCTTTTTCCTCGTGCATTGAGGTTTTGAAGAAACTTATGAAAAATAAAAATAAAAAACCGATTATAGAAGATTAAATACTAATTTTTGTCAGTACTGAATATGAATGAGAATTTCGCGAAATCAGTCGCGTTATCAAAGCTGGTTTTATTTAAAGAAAATTTATAATAAATTATAAAGTAAAATTTATAAAGTATATTTGGTCGCCAAAATTCGGCGATATCTTGAAGTGCCCGCCATTTTAAAACAACATAATGGGTGCAACAAAGCTAACCAATGAACTTGGTCGAGACTTTAGTAATTCCTGTGCACAAGCTCAATTACATCTAAATCGGTTAATATATACGAGTGCTGTTGCAGGCAAAAAAGTCAGATTTTTCAAAATGTCGGTTGAAGCTGGCCAACGAACTCGGTCGAGACATTGGTATGCACTACATACACACGAAATTTTATCTAAATCGGATCATAAATACCAGAGTTACAGTATGACAAAGGTCAGATATATATATATATATATATATATATATATATATATATACATATATAATAAATTTGAAATCACAAATATATGAAGAAATTGATAAAGTTCTAAAGATGATTTAGAAATGAACATATGAAACCAGTATGTAAAATAAGAAACTATGAATGACTCACAGAATCATCAGAGGAGCTTGTGAGTTCATTCATAGAAGATGCGTTATTTCATCCAATTTTGTCGGCATTAAGCCTAAAATGACAAAATTTAGCTCTTTATAACGCAAACATTACAGAAAATAGATAATAAAAAGCTAAGAGATCCAAAGAAAGATACACCTCATACAGGATATTAAAAATTATTAGAGCACAGTACCTTAAGTACTGAGTGAATACAAAATAAAATAAATAAAAGGAATAAATCAATAAATTAATGCAAATAAATAAATAAATAATGAATTTATATAAAAATAAATAAAAGGGCAATTGACTAAATTAACGTGTTAAAGACAAAAAAATGTAATATAAAAAAATGAGAATATAAATAACATTTAAAAAGATGAGGAATATTTGAGATAGTAAAATTTAGCCTTGTATTATGTAAATAAATGTGAAAATTTAAAAAGCAATGAGAGATATTGAGACAGTAAAATCTATCCTTAAATGATGATGCAATATGTGAAAATTTATTATGCTAAATGCATGATACCCCATATTCTTTTTTTTATTATTATATGTCCATACAATATATAAGCATATATACATACACTTATACACGCTCACACACATAAAAACATATAAGGTTTTAAATTTTTTTACCATTCTCGACCTCAACCCTCCATGATGGTATTTTTATTTTTTATGTTTTACACACACACACACACACACATATATATATATATATATATATAATATATATATATATATATATATATATATATATATATATATATGGATATATATATATACATATATCACATTTGAACGGAGGGTGGTTTCGGGGTCTGGGGGTCATGATCGGTGAAAATATACCAAAATTTTTCGAATCGTTTTCCTCCGAACGGCTGCAATAGGTAGTTTTTTGTAATGAAAGCTACCTAAAACTATAGACAGCATCACGATGAGGCTTTCACAGAATTCTACAGACAGACACGGGAGTGTTTTTTATTGGAAAAGATTTAATTGTTGAAAAATTAAATTTGCCATCAGCAAGTAGTATTTTAGTAACGCGAGCTGCTTATACAGCGGAGCAGCACAGCTCCCAGCGCAACGGTACGGGGCTGTATCAATAAGTTTTTGCCCTCACATAGAAATGATTGAGTAAAATTTATGAAACTGCTGCCTTGTATGTGTCCTTTTCCATATAGTCACCGTGCACAGTAACACATTTGTGCAAACGGTATTTCAAAGAGAGAGGGGCAGGATGTATTCCAGGAGGAGCGATAGTAGACCCGAAGGGGGTCATTTTTCTAACTTTTGCCAGCCCCACATGTGATACATTGTTGGAAATGCATGGTACCACTTTTTCATGTTATGCACCTCCCGAGCCCCTCCCCCCAAATTTGTCTCCCGGAGGGGGGGGGGGCATGAATGATATCCACAAAATTTAGAAAAGTGCCCCGGAGGGCAAATTTGAAGAGAGGGGCTCGGGAGGTGCATAGCATGAATAAGTGGTCACACTCACAGGCCTTTCCAACAATATGTCACATGTAAGGGTCGGTAAAAGTTAGAAAAATCCCCCTCCCCCTTGGATCTACTATCGCGTAACCTGGAATACATCCTCCCCCCTCTCTTTGAAATACCCGTTGCACAAATGTGTTACTGTGCATACTGACTATATAGAAAAGGTCTCATAAAATGTAGCAATTTCATAAATTTCACTCAGTTATTTCTATGTGAGATCAAAACTTATTGATACACCTTCGTAGTTACAGCTATTCTGATCAATGTAGCTACTTTGAAGTTTTTGTTATTAAAAAATCGTCTAAAAGTAGTATTTCTTTTTTTTCCTGTGTATTTATGATAAAGCCGTGTCAGGCTTTTCGAATTACAGTGAAACTTTGTTTCAACGAAGTATCATCGTTACACTTAAACACTTCATTATGAAGAAAATTCGTTCAATAGGAGTCAACTTAAATTCATGAAATTTGTACAGTAAAACACATATATGTGTAAAATGAAAAATACACCTAAAATTGAAATATCAGAAAAATGTATTTTAATTCGGGCAGTAATTTTTTTTATGTAACCGAGCCGTGTGAGATAAAAATAATAAGAATAATGTCTAAAAAAAACACTTAATAAAAATAGGTGAACAAAAATTGAAACGTAGCGTACTTTTTCTCAGTATCTGTAAATACTACTTTATAAATATGACAGGTTTCTTATGAAAAATGCGCTCTTCCTTAAAATATTCACACTTTTATAAGTAAATGATAATTTTAGTGAACATAATAATTTTGAAAAGTTTTAATTAATTAATAGTTTAACAAATAATAAATTATGATTTTACGTTGAAAAAAAAAAAAATTCGAAATTCTGAATAGATAGATATAGATCGGGAGCCGGCAGCACGCTCACCTCATCGAGTTCAAAGATGAAATTATATGATTAGTTAAATCTTGATTCGCATATTAAAACGTAATCGGTCCGTCAAGTCATATCTTGGTGGAAAACACCGGAAAACCCGATTTTAGCGGCTGACTCGTAGGCTTACTTGTGTTTTCCTGCATTCAAAGGTATGAAAACATAGAGAAGTGGGAGCAGGTAAACCTACGAATCAGCTGCTAAAATCGTGTTTTCAGGTGTTTTCCACCAAGATACGACTTGACAGACCCATTGCATTTCAATATGCGAATCAAGATTTAAGTAATCTTTGAATGTCATCCGTGAACTCTATGAGGAGATCGTCTGTGCTGCCGGCTCCCGGTCTAATATCTTAAAAAAGAAACAGGGCAAAAATGATTATTTTGGTACTTTTCGGTTAGCCGGGGGCCAGTGTTATATTTACATACATGAATGCATATATATGCGCATATATGTAAATATATATATGTACACACACACGCATAAATATATACATACATATGTATATATATATGCACATATATGTGTATATATGTGTATATATGTATGTAAATATAACACTGGCGCCCGGCTAACCGAAAAGTACCATTATATTTTTAAACTAAATTCATTCGATCCATCTATAATATTTTCGTGAAACTGGAATACTCTTCTTGTTATATCGAAGGATTCCCCCCACTGTGTAGCGCCAGAGTGTCAGTGTGAGAGAGTGGCGATAGTAAGAGTTTTTCATAGTGTGAAAAAAAAAAAAAAATGTTTCGTTTAGCACTAAGAAGGATGGAAATGATTAAATAAATAAATAATTTCATTTTCACATAATCTGTTGAAAATAATTCATACGTCCATCGTAACAGAGACCTCTCCGTTTCAATGCTGTACACGCACGAAAGTCGAATAAATTCCGTTATATAGAATACAGTCATTCAGGGTAACTTTGAACCATGGGGTGTAACTTTGCACCACCTCCTATTTTTCAATATTTTTGACTCCAAAAGACTAAATAAACTCCAGAACTGAGCTCTGTTGGCAAGGTTCTAAACTGTGATTTCTACTCTTTATTTTAGAAAATAAATTAGCAACATTATGCGCGATTAATTGCATCATCTAACCATTTTTGTGAAGTACTGTTTTCAAGCTAATTTTGAATGCTGTTTTGAAGTTGTTGTAATCCAATTAAATTTTCATAGTAAGTAACAATATACTCATTTATCAGACATATTATTGTCTAAATGTTGTAAATGTGATAATATTTTGTGATTATTTATTTATTAATAGTTAATAAAATGTAAAATAAGAAGACACTAACATTTTATCACATTTTCAGGGTAACTTTGAGCCGTCTCAAAGTTATGTTGCTGTTTATAATTTACTGATTATAGGTGCTACTGTCAAAAATGTCCCATATTTGCACGTATATTTTATATAAATGCCGAAAGTGAACATTAGATATAACATATAAATATTTTTACAAATATGTGTAAAATACATACAATTCATTTAAAGGCATTTTTCGGGGCGGAGCTACTCAAATTTGACATTTCATACATTCGACATTTTTTATTCTTGTTTGAATAATACTAGTACTAGTATGTATTACTGTAACTATGGATATATTATTGAGATAAAATATTGAAAATTGTTTTCCACTGCATTTTTATGTTTATATGAACAATAAACAGGTTTTTTTTTTATTTCTTAATGTTCATTGTTCTCTTCTTCCACTTTTCTTACGCCTGATATTTGTTGCAATATCATAAATTATACAAATCTTGTGATGTTGGGAAATGTAAATACGGGGTCTTTACATATCTGAAAACATTTTTGGGGGTTTAAAGTTGTCCTAACTATAATACTTTTTTTCTTTATAACGAATTATTTTAGATAATATTTATCATATGGTGCAAAGTTACCCTGAATGCTTGGGTAACTATGAACCAGGCTAAAAATTCATTTTTTATTGGTTTTATCCTTATTATTCCTTAATTTTTGATAGTCAAACAATAATTTAGGATCATTTCTTCTCTTTGATGTCCCTAGTTGCAACAATATTCTTAAAATAAGAGTGTGGCATATGAAAATAGAGAAAATGCGGATCAAAGTTACCCTGAATGACTGTATATTTTTCGTAATATAGAGATTAATTTACATATTAATGGTGTACAAAGTCAAGATTCAGCAGAAAAATTCGTTAAATACTAAACTTTGTTAAATAAGGACTTCGTTAAAGGGAAGTTCCACTATATTATTATTTCTTTTCATTTGCGTCTTTTGGATCGTCCTTATTTCATTATTTTTATGTATATGTGCTGCACAGTTTTTTGGTTACTTCAGAAAAAGAAGCTTCTACTTTCGGCAACTATATATGTGTACTAGTATGACCGCAATTTTTTCCACAACTGCTGAGCGTATTTCAATGTAACTCTTTATTATACAATATTAGTAAAGCATGGAATGTTTTAATTTAAAAATAGTTACTGTATTGTGTATACACTGTAAAACAAAACATCTAAAGTTACTCAAATTTTTCTAGGACACTGCGATTCCTAGAACATTTTATGTAAGGGCAACAACAAAAATGCATGTGACAGATACACTTTTGCACTGTAAATCAAAAAAATCTGCAAGGTTACTAAGAATTTTTTAGGAAACTGGGATGCCTAGAACTTTTTATGTAACTGCAACCCGGGTTAGAGATAAAATTTTAGTAAGATTATTGTAATTTTAGTAGATTCTTTTGTAAAGCTACAGATTTCTGTAGCTTTACAAAAGTGTACCAAAAGTTTAGTAAGCATTCAGACTTCTGTCACTTTGCATCTGTAGAATTATTTTTTTACAGTGTAGTATTATACAAGGACATGTAAAAAAATATATAACCGTCATTGGTTAACAAGGTATTACAATATAAAAACACTTAATTCAGAATACAGATTCCAAGTTTCATCTTATTTAAATTGATATATCTTAAATTCTATGAACGATAAAGTTACTACACCTTGAGAAATGTTTTTTTTAAATAATATATCCACTGTCTTCTGTATTTTTTTGTTTTGAAAAATATAATTGAAATATGCTTTTCGTAGTAAAAATTAGCGATAATAGAGAATTAAAAATTAATAATTAAACTTCCTTGCCTAACATTTATCTAAATTCTTAAGAAATATTATTTTATTTTTATACTTAAAAATGAAATATTTATTCAAAAAACGTTTATCTTTCAAAAGAGATATGAATTTTCAAATATGGCTAAAGTTAATAATATTTCCTTTTTAAAATAAATTTTTAATAGTTGAAAGAATTTAAATTTCGAAAGGACGTATGTATAGTAATACACAATTCAAAGGAGAATTAAAAACAAAACAAAAAAAAAACTTTTTGTTCTACTAGACGTTAAAGAGATAGTTTAAATTAGGTATCCAGACATATATGAAAAAAATCCTTAACCCATTTGGATCATAATCCCGAATACATTACAAAAATTCTGATTAGATTGTGGCTTTATTTAACGACTAGCATACCCACCCGGCGTTGCCCGGGGATTGTAAATAATAACCTTAAACAAAACTTAAGGTTGTATGATTTTATAACTTTGGAAATTCTTTTAAATGAACCTAATTGCGAAGGCCACATTGCCTTCCGCAGCGTCTAGTGTGTTATTATAACTTATTTCCGAACGAACATGTAATCTAGATCCTCCCTTACATATGGCAGCATTTACCAGAAGTTCCCGCACGTGCCGGAGACAATCGAAAACCAAGTAGAGTGAGCCAAACCTCGTAGGAATCAAGCCCACAGAATCCAAAAAAAAAAGAGAAGAAGAAGAATGCACCATTAATGTTAGAAAATGTTGGTAACTAAAGTCTAAGATAAAATTTCATAATACAGGAAGTAGCTGAATCGTAATCTGAGTTGAAAGAAGGAAATCCCGTTGAAATTGGGCCCTTAAACCCAAGGAAATAACGCGCCACCAAGCGGTGGAAGATGCCTCCTCACCTTGTAAATTTCATGAATTACTGTTAGCATAAACACGATATTTAATAGTTAACTTTAAAATAACGCGATTTTTAATTTACGGCTGCAGTAAGCAGACGTAAATTGATGCTGAAAAAGGAGATTAATTTTCTATAAAGGTGGTAGCTGAGGTATAAAGAAAAAACGGACCCTGGTGGGCCAGGGTCTTAACTGGAATGTAGTTGGGAATAAGAAAAACTTTTAGGGGTTTTAAAGTAGCTGGAAGACGCTAAAACTATGTTAAAGAAAATTGCAAATAGAATAGGATAGTTTTTAAAGAAGCTGCAACAAAGGCCCCAAGAAGATGATTAATATTCAAAATTGGTGGTAGCTGAAGTCTGCAATTTTTTTTTGTCGTTCATGCAGTAGCTGGAGAACCTAAGAAGTTGTTAGAAAAAAAAAGTTCGTGAATCGGATCGTTCTTAAGGGAGCTGTAACAGGGGGCCCAAAAGGGCTCAACAGATAGTTGAGGACAGGCCCCTAACATGAAAACATGTTTAAATGTTCTATTACTTAGCGTTTTAGATCTTCAATTAGTCAAAATTAATCATAGGGTATGAAATAATCATTAGAATAATATTTTAAAGAAATGCGCAAAAATGGGGTAAATGCTTAAAAAAGGGCCCCTAGAGCCGCAATAAAAATATGAGGGTGTTTGTCTAGGGGAAGAGTCCAAGACTGAATTTTAAAATTATGCAATGAGGAGGTGAGAAAATTAGGGTCCAAAAAATGCATAGCACGCAAAAAGTTCAAGAGGCCTGGATCAAGCCCTAGAGGACCCTAAGGTTCCAGAGGATTTTAACTGAAATATAGAAACTGGAGAATAACTATATGGAAAAATGGTTCCAAAAATGAAGATCGGATTAAGAGGGGCAAGTTATTAATAATTTATGGTGCAAAAGCTTAAAGGGGCGTTGTACCGGGACCCAAGAGGGAAGGGACTTAAGTGGCATGTAGTTTGGTATAAATACACTTATTAGTAGTTTTTAATGTAACCTGAGGATGCTAGAACTATGGTAAAAAAAATTGCTTGGAATTTGGATCATTTTTAAAGAAGATGCACCAAGGGCACGAAGAAGAAGATTTATATTCAAAATTGGTGGTAGTTGAAGTCTGAAATATTTTTTTGTTGTTCATGTAATAGTTAGAGAACCTAAGATGTTGTTAGAAAAAAAGCTAGTGAATCGGACTATTTTTAAGGGAGTTATAATAGGGGGCCCAAAAGGGGCCAACTGATAGTTGAGAACAGGGCCCTAACATGAAAACATGCTACAACGTTTTTGTACTTAGCGTTTTAGATCTTCGATTAGTCAAGATTAAGCATAGGGTATGAATAAATCCTTAGAATATAATTTGAAAGAAATGTGCAAAAATTGGGGAAATGCTTAAAAAGGGGCCCTAGGGCCCCCCATAAAAATATGTGAGTGTTGGTCTAAAGAAAAGAGTTCAAGACTGAACTTTAAAATTACGTACTGCCAAGGTGAGAAAATTAGGGTGTGAAAAACACATGGCACACAAAAAATTTAAGGGGCCCTGGACCGAGCCCTACGGGACCCTAGACGGGCCCATGGTCTTAACTTTAATGTAGAAACGGGAGAATAACTAAATGGAGAAAGTATCCCAAAAATGAAGATCGGATAAAAAGGAAGCAATTTATTAACAATTTAGTGCACTAAAACTTCAAGGAGTCCTGTACCGGGCATCTTGCAAGGGTGCCAGGGTCTTAACTGAAATGTAGAAATGGGGTAGAAACTGAAAGGAGAATTCACCCTAAAAACGAAGAAGATCGGATAGAAAAGAGGCATCTTATTAACAATTTAGTGCGCTAAAACTTCAAGGAGCCCTGTACTGGGCCCCTTGAAAGTTGCCAGGGTCTTAACTGAAATGTAGAAATGGGACAGAAACTGAAAGGAGAATTCATCTCAAAAAATGACGAAGATCGGATGTAAAAGAGGCATGTTATTAACAATTTAGGGCATTGAAACTTCAAGGGGCACTGTACCGGGCCCCTTGCAAGGGTTCCACGATCTTAACTGAAATGTTGAGATGGGGTAGCGACTAAAAGGAGAATTCACGCCAAAAACGAAGAAGATCGGATAGAAAAGGGGCATGTTAATAACAATTTAGTGCACTAAAACTTCAAGGGGCCTTGTACTGGGCCCCTTACAAGGGTGCCGGGGTCTTAACTGAAATGGTGAAACGGGGTAGAACTGAAAGGAGAATTTAGCCCCAAAACGAAGAAGATCGGATAGAAAAGAGTCATGTTATTAACAATTTAGTGCACTAAAACTTCAAGGGGCCCTGTACCGGGCCCCTTTTAAAGGTGCCAGGGTCTTAACTGAAACGTGGAAATGGGGCAGAAATTGAAAGGAGAATTCACCCCAAAAACGAAGAATTTCGGATAAAAAAGAGGCATGTTATTAACAATTTACTGCATAAAAACTTAAAGGGGCCCAGGGTACTCGGCCCTTAAAAAATTAAAAATCCTAGCCTCAGGTGCATCAGGACCTGTCTTGGGCTAATCACACCAGAATTTTTAGACTTCTACGTGCGGTAGTTTTCGCTAACCATCGCGCACACACACACACACACACATAGACAGACACACAAACAGAGCGATTTGTTCTTTTATTAGTATAGACACACGTTTCGTGTTTACATAAAGAGAAAATTCATTTTCGGAATTTCCTGTCTGAAATGGAATTTCTGAATAAAAAGGGAATTCCTAAAATATACCCATGTATGCACTAATGATGCAGATGGATTAAAAGGACGTTATAAAATTACCCATTTTCCAGTTACCTGATTGTGAAAAATTTTCAGACTCAGATATTAAGTTAATTAAATTTTTTCATGCGTGAAATATTCAAATATTCTCTTTCATTCTCAAGTTTCAAAAAGTTTAGCACCTTTCTTTTATCCATGATTAATATGTAGCTTTAATTAGAATCAGTTGTTAGTACCAAATTAATTATGGGCTCTATGGGAAAAACATTTCTTTACGCGTTTTCTGTCGTTTTTAAAAATTAGTCTTCAGATTTTGCATCAACCTGTATTCTGATCTTATTTTAACAATCGCTTTCTTTTTTTAAGCCCATCCGCTCAGGAAGCAGAACTTGAAGAAAGCTTAAGAAATTTAGTTCTGGCCACCTACAGTAATTTACAAGAAAATGACGTCGCTGTGGAGGAGCTAAGATATCCAACTTGTCTACCTCGTTGTGGCACTTTTCCTTTTTGTCATAAGTGTTAAGATTGAATTTACTACATCTGGTTCACTGAAATGTTATAAATTTTAAAAAGGAAAAAAAAGTTTATTAGTATGGAATATTGAAAGCTGTAACAAAATAGCTGAATTATTAAATAAACATTTTAAAAAGCCCATAGTTTAATGAAATTTATTTAACAATTCTCACAGATAAATGTCCAAAACATTAATCGAAAGCGGTCATATTTTATACATTACCCGACATCAACGAAACAAAAAGGGTGAGAGGGAAAGGGACTGTTGTGTTTTTTTGTGCGTTTTGATATTAACGCTGTCGATCAAGTAACTTAACCATTTTTATAATCAAGGAACTTTTTTCTACTTAGCATATTACCACTTAGCATATTTCATCAACCTTGAGCTCAAACCCTTGGGCTTTGGATGCGATGTTGTTCAAATGTGTTAAGGGGGCACGGGACCTTTGAGTTTGTCGAAACAATCAAAATTATCGCCTTCTTCAAAGTACCAAAACACAAACAATTTGGAATTAAAATCTTTTTCTCCCCTTCCTATCTAATGTATATATCCTTAAGTACATTATCCAGAAAAATAAATGTTGTATGTACAAAATTATTATTTAAATTTAAAATTTAAAAAATCATCTCACTAATGCGTGACTAAGTGCTGCTCGCATAATAAAACTCTAAATTATGCATATAGAAAACAATTTTAGAACAAAATAGAATCATAACGTACCTACTTATAACTTAAAACCAAAATATGCGCAGAAAGTTTTGTTTAAAATTTAATTTTAGCAAAAAAAAAGGTCAAAAATCTCAAATTTTTTTTTCAAGTTTTTCCAAGTGCAAAAAAAAAAAAAAAAAAAAAAAAAAAAAAAAAAAAAAAACCAAAATATCTGAATTTTTTTTTTGTTTTTGTTTTTACCCTGTAGACTATAAAGAAACGCATTTGGCTAATTTTTTCTAAGCTGTAGCTTACGTAGTTTAAAAGTAACAGTGCGCGCAAACTCCAAATTTACTAATCTGAGAAAATGCTTTTCAAAGTTTAAATATCTACGGACCTTCTATTATACTCATCATCTGAAAATGATTGTAACTCAAGACATAATGCAGATATTTGAATGCGGTTTTTTGCATATTGTTGAGAAATTTTAAAACAATCAGAATAAAGCAAAAACCGAAAACTGATTTTTTGAAAGTTTAAAAGTCCTGTGCCCCCTTAACCCTCTTGCTGCGCAACCCGAGAAATACACGGGCATGCATTTTCCCGTCTAATTAATACTATTTGATTATTCCCACCAGTAATTTTTTAACGAAAACTTTGTCTGATTTAGTCAGGACATTTTTCCCGATTACGATAGTCAAAAATTTCTGCTTTAAAGAACCAGTGATAAAAGATTAAAAATTCTTTAAAAGACGCTCTTCGCGAAGAATTACTTACGCAGCCAGGGGGTAAGTGGTATTTGCGTGCATTTTTATATTTGGTTGAAAATATACTGTTACGGATAAGTTAATCGTTAGTAATAAAGTCATATTTTGAGAAAACGATATCCTTGTATAAAATAAGCTGAACGTGAGGAATAAAAATATTGTATTCAATACATAAAGTAATGATAAATTCTTCTTTCCAACCCATTTTCATAGCCACGTTATTGCGAATAACTTACACAATGTATTATACTTATGAACTCCGTCATCTTCTATCGTACAGTGAATGTTCGATAAGTTCAGTAGTTTCAGAGACTACTTGGTACAAACAAAGAAATAGTTCCTTTTACTTTCCCAACACATTGTCCCAGAAAAGTATTTTAATCATTATGTATATGTGTATGTATCGACATGTACTCAGATGGTCTGAATGAATTAAAAATTCAATAACATTAAACGGTAACAGCCACTGAAGTATTTCTTACAGGAGATAAATGAGTGAAGGAGAGAATTTCAGTTCCAAACTTTTCAGTTCCAAACAGCGTCGGTACATGAACTGAACGGTTTCAAATTGTTAGAGTGCTCACTATTGTGTAAAAATAGATAAAATTCACTCGCATTTTACTTTCATTCAATTTGTCCATTGAAAAAGCCAAAATAACAGTCTGCGTATTGAAATCGCAAAATTAATGTCAGTACTATTATTGTTTGAGACAGTGTGGCACTGGCACCATTTGTTAGTGATTTTTGAAAGCAAAACAGGGAAGCAAAGAAATTCTCGACTTCACACTTCACTCCCCTGCAAGATTAACGTGCACCATTTACTTGTTAGCCCCCCGGTACGGTATGCTATTTCTTTCTCCCAGCTTATTTTGTGTAGTCTCCAAAAAATAACGTTACCTTACAGAAGCCAGCCGTAAAACAAAGCAGTACGATTAAATACTCTACAGCAATTATTTAAACTTCTAAGCATCGCACAGAAGCGTTCAGAAGAACAAGGTACATAAGCCACATCTAGTGTGTTAAATTCTCAATTCTAATGTTTTCGGTGTAATTATGAAATCGGTATTGGCTGTTTGTTATAGGGTCAATCCATTTCAAGTGGTCCAGAAAATGTCATATTCGTTGCTCGACCATTTTTAAAAAATCTGAAATTTTTTGTACAACAACCCTAACATGATGGAAGTTCAAAACGACTATCTATATTATAAAGGACAAACATATCTGTGCGTAACGCATACGTCATTTTGCGAATGGCAACACTTTGAAATTTGAAATAAAATTTTGGTTTTGCATTTTCTGTACTGCAAATTTTTAAACTTCTATGCATCACACATTTTAACTTTTTACACCGTCGTATAAGGAAAAAAATTCTCTTTTAAATACTATTTGTTTGAAAGCTGTATCTCAATTTGTTTTTGAGATATTAATTTTTTTGTAGTTTTTAATACAAATTTTGTAATTGTGGCAACTGAAGTACTCCATTTATATTGAAAGTAAAGGGAAAATATTCATGGTTTATTATTTTTATTCATTATATCCTTATTGATGCCATTTTCACATTACAAATAAAAGTAACTTTTTTTATAATTTTTGAACAGAAAATGATGTCAGACATTAAATAAAACACGCATTCTTCTTCATAAATCAGCTACATTTTAATATTTTTACATTACGCTGATAAATGAGTTTGAGGCGCTCGGCAAAATGATTCAGCGAGTAAAAATGATATATTTAAAACAAAACGATCATTTTTTTTTTTGATAAAACTAAATATTTGACCAATACTATAAATGGCGAATACTATGACAACTAAAGCCAAATTTCTGAATTTTTTTTTCGCGGGTACTAAGATTAGAACTTAAGGTTTGTGCGAATGTTCACATGAAAAGTTGTATCGGACAAACGTGACTTTAACTTTGGAAATGCATTCATTAATAATCTATTCTTTTGCGCGTTAAAATACTTTCAAATTGTGAATTTGAGTGGTGCGTATGTAAATTACGAAAATGTGAAAATAACGTACAGTTTAGATTTTATGGGGGAAAATTTTATGATGTGACAAAGCGAAATCCTTTTTACTGATTTTTCATCCCGTAAAAACAAACATAAGAGCTCCATCGATAACTTCATCATAATTACTCATCTTGATTACGTAATCTAATACAGTTTAATTTTTCAATAATTTAAGCAGTTGAAGTTTGTAGAAATAATATTTTGGTAATTTTGGATTTAAAATATTATTTGTTTTAAGAGTTGGACAACCAATGTAAGATGATTTTTTTGTTGTAATTATTTTTGTAGGTTTATTATAACTTCGATCTGACAGTTCCTTTCAAACATTTTAGTACGTCGAATTTCGACGGGTTGCAACTCGTTATTTTAATTTTATTAATTTTTGTTTGTACATGGCGGCCATCTTTGTTTCATCGTCTGCAGCAACTTTCTCACAAGAAGGGTTTACGAAATTGTAAATAATTCATCGTTTATTTATCCAACTGAAGTGCGAATTAAAGCAATTTATACAGAATACATTGAGCTAAAAATCTGGTAATTGAATAGTTTCTGAAAATAACTACTTATTGGTAAAATTTAAGCATAAAGTTTCCGTTTTTTTCCAAAATTTGTCCGTTTACAAGAGGAAATTTTTCTAGCAAGGAAAACTGTCAACATGACATAATTTTTTTACAAATAGGCCGAAAGTACTTGTACTCACACGCCGAGTTCCAGATCTGGGACTTGCTTTCTCTTCGCTAAAAAAAATCCCAAATTTTTCAAAAATGACAAAATTTGCACTTTTCAGGCTTTGATATCTCTGGTGGGGCACGAGATAAAAATCTGAAATTTTTTTTGTAAGAGGTATTTGTATGGTAGTGTTATGCACAAGAAATTTCAGGATGGAGATTTGACTACAAGCTGAGATATGGCTAGGGCAACATGTCAAAACAATAATGCCAAACTATTGTTTTGTTGTAGTCACAGCTAAGTATTTATCTCAGAGTATCATTTAAATTTATTTTTTAGATTATCTTTAAATAATAGTAACAGAAAATAAATTTTTTTGAATTAATTTAAAAAATAATTATGCCTAAGGCTTACATTTTGTATGGTATAAGTAATTTTAGTAACTAGAAGAAACTTCAGCACTTTTACATACACACACACACACACATATATATATATATATATACACAAGGCCTGAGACAAAAGCAGAATAGGGAAAGAGAAAAGCTGTTAATGTTGGTACACTTGTTGAGACATGATGAAACGTGTCAAAACACATTCCTGCTTGCTGGTTTAAAAATCACAATTTTAATGCTGCTTGCCAGTCCCTGAAACTTGTTCCTACCATAAGTATGTTTCTGTAAATGAAACATTATGCGATGTTACCATGCATCAGCCTCAAGTAATTTTCAGAAAGTGAAGATACCCAAAGCCTTTTCAAAATTTATACTGCAGAAAAATCACATTTTTTCATAAGAAGTAAGATAGGAATTATTAATGAATTGAGACTTGCACATAGTGATTTCAAAGTATATTTCTATGAGCTAGCAGGGCCAAGATCTTCAATCAAGTTATCAAGAGATGACAAGACTTGGTTCCTACAAATAAAATTTTGAGAAAGATCAAAATTGTGGTTTTTGAACCAACAAGCAAGAATGTGTTTTGACACGTTTCATCATGTCTCAATAAGTATGACAACATTAACAGCTTTTCTTTTTCCCTATGTTGTTTTTGTCTCAGGTCTTGTATAAAAATATTTTTTTTCTTTATGTAAAAGTGCTGAGGTTTCTTTTAGTTACTAAAATTACTTGCAACAAAAATTACTGAAACCATACAAAATGTTAGGTATGGTTAGACATAATTATTTTTTTTATTAATTGCTAAGCTTTGCAAAGGGCTTTATTTTCTGTTACTATTATTTAAAGGTAATCAAAAACATAAATTTAAATGATACTCTGAGATATATACTTAGCTGTGACTACAACAAAACAATAGTCTGGTAGTATTGTTTTGACATGTTGCCCTTGCCATATCTCAGCTTGTAGTCAAATCTCCATCTTGAAATTTTTTGTGCATAACACTACCATACAATACTCTTACTAAAAAAATTTTCAGATTTTTATCTCGTGCCCCACCAGAGATATCAAAGCCTGAAAAGTGCGATTTTTGTCATTTTTGAAAAATTTGGGATTTTTTTTAGCGAAGAGAAAGCAAGTCCCAGATCTGGAACTCGGCGTGTGAGTACAAGTACTTTCAGCTTATTTGTAAAAAAAATTATGTCATGTTGACAGTATTTCTTGCGAGAAAAATTTCCTCTTGTAAAAGGGCAAATTTTGGAAAAAAACGGAAACTTTATGCTTAAATTTTACCAATAAGCAGTTAGTTTCGGAAACTACTCCATTACTAGATTTTTAGCCGAATGTATTCTGTACAAGTTGCTTTAATCCGCAGTTGAATTGGATAAATAAACGATGAATTATTTACAATTCCGTAAACCCTTCTTGTGAAAAAATTGCTGCAGACGATGAAACAAAGATGGCCGCCATGCACAAACAAAAATTAATAAAATTAAAATAATAGTCATTTTGAACTTATATCATGTTAGGTTTGTTGTACAAAAAAATTCAGATTTTTTAAAAATGGTCGAGCAACCAGTGCTGGACCATTTGAAATGGATTGACCCTATATGATTTAATATAATAATAGTTTAGCAGAAGCATCGTATCGTTATAAAAACTTGAGAATATTTTTTGTAATAAATTTATTAACGAATGTTTATATAAAAAAAGTGGCTTTTAAACTTCCTCATTCAATTTAACGCATACATTTTTGGCTGTTTATTACAAGTTATGTTTTAATATTAATTATTATCAACATTTTTACATCAACAAGTTTATAATTACAAATCAACAAAGATCCTATGAACATCTAGGAAAAACTGTCTAAAAAAACCCAAAAACCTGTGGCTGTACAATGCATGAAAGATCAGGGACTACCATGCCTAACTCTGTTTACCTGACCCTGGCCCCGAAGTGCTATGCAGCACGTGCCCCGGCCAGGTGGTCAACCCAACGCGAGACCCTCGGTGTTTAATTCCCAAGCAAGCTTCTTACGCATTTCATCGACCGCGAGAGGATCAAAAGTTGAGTGAACCTTCATCATCCGGGAGGAGAACTCGCGATCTGTAGCGTGGTAAACAGGGCGTGCTGATCACTACGCTACTGGGCTTAGGAAAAACCGTCTGCTTTCTATTAATCGACTCCAAATTTAGTCTGCTATCTCCATTTACACGTTACCGTCGTCTTGGTCAACAGTTTATAAAATACACGATGCCCACATGACATCTGCCTGATTTCAAATGTTAATTTGATAATGATGAAATATGAGTCCTACAGATTTGCAGTTTGCGGCAGCATGAATAACAACACAATAAGATTATTTTGCTGCAAGTTTTTTTCGATACTGTTAATTTACCATTCACGCTACGAAATTGCGAAGCCATCGATTCATTCAAATATGACATGCTGCGCATCACGTGGATTGAGATTGAACTTCGACTGGACATTCTGAGAGCTACGAACGGAGCCCATATCCAAGTCCATACATAATCAAAAATCTAACTTTTTCATACAAATAAACGTTTGAAGCAAAGTAAACTTGTTGTGATGATCAATAATGCATACAATAAAGCTCGATTTTTTCCAGAAAAAACAAATTGCACCAAATAAACTTGTTGAACTTCTATTCATGATACCACAAAATGCAAATCTCTAGGACTCATAGTTTCCTTACAATTAAGGAGGTTTCATGTGAAATCAGGGAGGTTTCATGTAGACACTCTGCATTATGCTGCCCAGATGAGTCGGATATAGCTAAATAGAAGCTCTGTCTGATAGGTAGTATATACTGAAGCGGTTTTCTTGACAACTTTTTTGCTATAAAGCTGGACAGCTTCCTTGTATTTCTGCTCAATCTGTTTAGAAACCTATTGAAATGAAGACGTAGTTTTTCAATCGTTTTCTAACATAAACTTTTTTGAAAATGTACAATTTTGTAAGATAAAATACCACATGCCCCAATGGGAACTAATACAAATTTTAAACGATGGTTTTGAAATCAAAAAGTCATCGGCCACAATGGGTGTGTTGGTGTTTATGGCGGCCAATTATCTACATGAGGAATATGGGCCCGAAGGGGAGGGACAGTGCCCTCCGTTGGGGACTTTCTAAGTGAAATTAACCTGTATTTTCGCAAGAAAATATAAGGTTAGAAGAAAACCACGAAAAACTCCGAACGATTAGGCCGACATCCGCGATTAGGTTAGAACCTAGCACATCCCGTCTACCAGCTTTGAGAGCAGAACCTCTCGACCACTGTTGAGGCCAGGTCACAATGGGAATTTAAGTAATTTTATAAAGTCAAAACGCGAATTGTAACATATTTATTATAAACCAATGGTGATAAGTTACTTCACTATTTGAATATCTATATAGGCTGCTGAAATTAATAAAAGGCATGCTAAAATAGAAAAATTATTGTAATGAGTAATAAATGTCTCATACCACACTGAAATTCAGCAACAAGGTTGTAATCCAAAATGTTAATTACTTATCAATATATACTCTTTTGATGAAAAATTGAAACTACAATCCTTTGGAAAATAATCTCTGCCCTTTATACTATTGTGCGAATCAATGCCATTTTTCTTTCGCCACTATTTTAATCACTGTTAAACACTCTTCGTTTACATGACATGTGTTGCTTGTTCGCCATTGACGATTTGGTGTAGCTCGTGCTGTTGTTGTCTGAAAATAAACTAAATATTTTAATTCTGTAACAACAACTTAGAGGCATAATGGCACAATCTCTCGTTGTTTTTGAATAACATTTGTTGAATGGTTAGAGACCTTCTTGGAACATATACTTATGAATATATCTAGATTTTTCTGAAAATGTGCCTTATGTACCTTGTTCCTCCGAATGCTTCAATTAGCCGAGTGACTAGAATGCTTCATAGTTTTGTTATATAAGTCCATAGGATATTTTCTGTTGGATTAAATTTCGTTAACGAGTCAATGAGGCACGCTAAAATGCTTGAACACCTGCAGATGTTATTTCGAGCATCTATTCATATAAATATAGTATCACAATATTGTAGTATCGATGTTCCTGATTCCATTAAAGCTTGGTTTCGATGCATCGGATCAGGGCGGTGAGAGGGGATAACAGGAGGATAATTTTCCAGGTGCTCGAGAGCAATGGGGCACCGGTTAGCATGGAACAAGTAAAAAAAATATATAATGTTCCATATCTGAATTTGCTCCTGCTTTTTTCCTTTTCAAGTTGAAAAACATCGCCTAGAAATGTAGTTTAGAAGGTTTTAAATAAAGTCCATAGGAAACTCCTAATTGAGAGGTCTCTTCTTACTAAAAGCCCAGAACTTTCTAACTTCCTAAGAAAGTACTATAGTTAAGTTTTCCAGATTGCAGTCAGTCATGTCTATGCCTTGAGCAAAAAATGTTCATCACTCCTAACTGTTATAATCGCCATGTGTAATCAGGTAATGTCGTTTTATAAGTCAGCAGGTTTCAGTAACTGCCTAATTGGATTTTTTTCTAAATTGATGGTAGATAATACTTATGTTACATTTATGCTTATTCTATAGAAACTTGAGTTTCTTTCTTTCTTTTTTTTTTTTTTTTTTTCAAATCCTTTTCTTTTATTAACTATATTTGTTACAAAATATAGAGAATGTCGCAAGATACAAAGAAAACCATAAAAAAATGAAAAAGTTCCTTTATTTCCGAAAATTGTGAGTACATATAAAGTCCACATATAGAGATATATTTGTTACAAAATATAGAGAATGTCGCAAGATACAAAGAAAACCATAAAAAATGAAAAAGTTCCTTTATTTCCGAAAATTGTGAGTACATATAAAGTCCACATATAGAGATAATTACCTACGAACAATAACGATTTTGTGAGTACACAAAATAATTATTCCCGTTAACAAACTAACGTCTAATCAATATGGATTATTGCAATAATAATCATCAAGACACAATTTAGGAAATTAGACCCCGAAAGAATAGACAATCTTGGGGCCCTCTGTATTCAACATATCTTACACAATCAGTTTACGAACATATATTTCGTCTTTTATTAATACATTTCGATATGAAATACCAAATAAATATGTTGCCTAAAATATCATTATGCGAGTGAAAGGGACATGCACAGACAGCGATAGGGTTTTCAGTTGAAAGGTTCCGTTAGGGACTAATTTTGAATTAAGTATGTGCGCTGCGCTGCGTATCTATACAAATATTATAAAGAAGTAAAGTTTGTTTGTTTGTAGGAGGTAATCTCTGGAATTACTGAACCGATTTCAAAAGTAATGGTATCAAAATGATGGTGTTAGTCCACGTTCGAACATGGCTATAACTTAAGTGCACACCATTACCCCAAACGAGGTGTAGGAGCAAAGAACGTTCAGAAAGTGCGATTTTTGTGTTACTGAAGGGCCTAGAAACATGAAATTTGGAATGGTAGTTACTTATAAGATATAAAAGATCTCTAAGAATATTTCTT
Organism: Maratus speciosus; assembly: GCA_963932465.1. Lineage (NCBI taxonomy): Eukaryota > Metazoa > Arthropoda > Arachnida > Araneae > Salticidae > Maratus > Maratus speciosus. The sequence continues at coordinate 33,383,690 of OZ010790.1, read as the reverse complement.
AAAAAATTCGAAATTTAAAAGGGATGAAAATGGGCAAAAGGCGTTCTAAAAAACGTTCTAAATGGCAATTTCTAGGCAATCTCAGAAATACCTAACCGATTTAAAAAATAATGGTGTCAAAATAATGATGTTATATTTTATGTTGGTTCCACTAACCCAAAAGGGGTGCAGGGGCAAAAGACGTTATAAAAATGCAATTTTTGTGTTACTCAAGGGCCTACAAACATGAAATTCGGAATGGTAGTTACTTATTAGATATAAATTATCTCTAAGACCATTTCCTAAAAAAATCGGAATTTAAAAGGCTGATAATGCACGAGAAGCGTTCTAAAAATGTTCTAAATTGTGATTTCTACGCAATCTCAGGAAGTGCCGAACCGATTTAAAAAGTAATGGAGTGAAAATGATGTTGACGGCAAATGCTCCAAGATATGCTATATCTTATGTCTGTACTACGCCAAAGGGGTCGCAGGAGCAATGCGACTTTTGAGTTATTGAATGGCCTAGAAACATGAAATTTGGGATGGAATTTACTTATTAGATATAAATGATCACTAGTAACATTTCTTAAAAAAATCGAAATTTAAAAGGGATGAAAATTTGCGCAAAGCGTTCTAAAAAACATTTTAAATGACGATTTCTACGCAATCTCAGGAAGTATCGAACGGACTTCAAAAGTAATGGTGGAAATCGATGGAGACAGCCCTTACTCTAACATAGGCTCTATTTCTTGTCGGTGTCCTTACTACCTGGGGGTTGCAGGTGCCAAAAACCTTCTAAATTGCGATTTTTGTGATACTGTACGAATAGCAACTTGAAATTAGGCATGGTAATTATAAGATATATAAATGCTCTCTAATGTCTAAAAAATTCGAAATTTAAAAGGGGTGAAATTGCGCGAAAAGCGTTCAAAAAACGTTCTAAATTGCGATTTCTGCGCAATCTCCGGAAGTATCAAAACGATTTCAAAAGAATTGTATCAAAATAATGGTGTTAGTACCTGTTTCGACATAGGCTATATCTTATGTCTAAGCCACTACCCTAAAGGGGGTGCTGGAGCAAAAACGCTCTAAAAATGCTATTTTTGTTATTGAAGGGCACTAGAAAGATTAAATTTTGGTATGGTAGTTACTTATCAGATACAAATGATCTCTAAGAACCTTTCTTAAAAAATTCGAAATTTAAAAGGGGTGAAAATACGCGAAAAGCGTTCTAGAAACATTCTAAGTTGCGATTTCTGGAAATATCAAACGAATCTGCGAATCTCAGGAAATATCAAACCGATTTCAAAAGTAATGGAAGCAAATTGATGGTGGCGGTCTCTGCTCTAAGATAGGCTATATTTTATGTTGTTGTCACTAACACCTGGTGGTTTCAGGAGCAAAAATTTTTCCAAAAGGCGTTTTTGTGATACTGAGAGGTCTAAAATTTTTTTAATTTTTCATAATAATTACTTAAAAGATGCAACTAATTTCTAAGAACCGTCGGAAGAAAATTCCAAATTTAAAAGGATGAAGTGATCGAAAAGCGTTCTAAAAGCGTTCTAAATAACGATTTTTATACAATTTTATGAAATACCAAACCAATTTAAAAAATAATGGTTGTAAGTTGGTGGTGATAGAACCTGCTCAACCATAAGCTATATTTTATGTTGGTGTCACCACCACCATAGGATTGCTGCAGCAAAAAATGTTCATAATGACGATTTCTGTGATACTGAAAAGGCTAGAAATTTTAAATATGTCATGATAATTACCTATAAAATAAGAACTGTTGAAAATAAATTCGAAATTTAAAAGTGGTGAAGAGAAGGGAAGGAGCAAAAAGCATTCTAAAAAATACCTAAATTACGATTTCTATGCAATCTCCGGAATTAATAAATCGATTACAAAAGAAATGGTTGCGAATCAATGGTGACAGTCTCTGATCTTACATACGCTATATTTTTTGGAGGTGCCATTACCACCTGGGGTTGACAGGACAATAAAAGTTCTAAACAAGCCTTTAAAAACTCTCTAAATTACGTTTTCTATGGAATATTAGGAAATACCAAACCGATTTCAAAATTAATATTGGCAAATTAATGGTGACAGACTTTGTTTCAACATAGGTATTTCATGTCAGTGCCCCTAGCACCAGAGAGGTGGTAGACCATTAGAAAAGAAGCTTGAAATTTCAAATGATGGTTAATTTTAAGATGTAAATGCGGACTGAGAACGTTTTCTAAAAAATTCAAATCTTCAAATTAATTCTGAAATGAGTTTATGAAATGAGCACGAAAGCTTCAAAATACTTTCTAAATTATCATTTATTTAGAATTAGTTTTAGTTTTTCTTATTAATTTCAGTCTCGTGTCTGCTTAAAGCAGTGTAATAATGAAGTTTAGTCAAACTGTAGCTCAATTATTTATTTTTGAATTATTCCTAAAAGTATAATTTCATCTAATAAAAATAGACATACAAATATCAATTGGCATATTTCAACTATTAAGCGATCAAAGCCGTGTGATTTGCTTGTAGCATATAAAGGACATGCAGGGGCCTATCTCACATCCCTACGAGGCCCCCATTTTCTGCTTGTGTCCCTAGCGAGCAAGCTTAAACTTAAACCATAAATATCTGAAGGTGGAAAAAGACAGAAAAATCTTGAAAGCAGAAATAATATAATATATTTTTATTATTTTTTAAAATCAGCCTCGCTGAATGGCAGAGGTGTGTATCGCCTGGGACCAAACTCCTCTTCCGGACTCTTCCTGTTTTATGTCTTTAATGTTTTACGTCTGTGATGTGTTGCTCTGGGACTTGGATTGCCGGAATCATGTCTCTGGAGAGCAAGCCAATACGGCGTGATTATACTTCGCGGAGGTTACTGCGACCGAGCGCCAGTCGGATTGGCAGTTACCTTCTCTTTTCTTATGTTGTGTGACTGTGTCTTCTGTGAGTCTGTGCATCAGGATTAAAAAGTTACAAAGGATTTGAGTTTTCATAATTTATACAGTTGAGAATCAATCAGCGTATGTAATATATAGGATTTATATACAAGGTCGTAGAATGCGCTGAAAGTACTTGTTCATGTCCGATCACGAAAACCAAACAGCACCGAGCGCGGTTAGTACTTGGGAGGATGACCACATGGAAACCGCTGCAAGTTCAGATATTGTCATAGAAATTCTACAGAAATTTCTATTATAGACAATTCTGCAGATATTCCTATAGCTTTTGGTGAAACTAGCTTATAGAATAAACAATTAAATTTAAAAACTAAAAAAACCCGACTGCGTAAAAAGCGAACAAATTAATTATTTCTCATCAATGTGAAACTATTTTTTTTTCAATTCCTACTATTAGCTCACACTCTCGCTATATATATCTTGTTCGAATTTGCAATCGTTAATAAAATACATATTATTCATCCAATCAAGCTCAAATAATTTTTTTTATAACTTGTACTGGATGACAATTGATGTTAATCCAGTTTTTTTCAAATATTAATTCATTAATTAAATTTAATTAATTAATTTCCAATAATGGAGAGAGCCCTCTTCTTGATCAAGGTATTTTAAGACCGAGAAAGCCCGCTTCTTGATCAAGGTATTTTAAGACCGAGAGAGCCCGCTTCTTGATCAAGGTATTTTAAGACCGAGAGAGTCCTCTTCTTGATCAAGGCATTTTAAGCACCACTCAAGAAAAAAAAAGAATGGGAGAAAAAAAATTCTCTTATTGACCTAAGTAGGAATTGAATTAAAATATTTTTTTTTATATTACTTGTTTATATTACTTACCTATTTTCTTTTATTTACTTGTATTGATGACTTTTAAGTTGTGTTTAACTGTTAGTTCCTATCTATAATCACTGTTTTGATGAGGTCTATAGATGTCTATGATGGTTAGAGTTGCAGTAAAGATAGAGATCCTACATACACAACTTCCAGGTTTTATAATATTTTAACGGAGCTTCTGACTGTAAAATAGTCAATGAAACATCGTCTTCATTTTGAAAGACCTATCCGATGATATGCCACTCAATACGGTGCGTAATTTTTTTTCGTCTCTACCGCCATTTTGTATTTTACGGCCGCCATTTTGAATTTATAAAAACAAAACCTAGCCTATAACCATCGGTGATTGGTGGAGACCTCATTCATTAAAATCCATCCAGCCGTTGGGATGTTTCGAGAGTATAAAGAAATCCACATACACAAATACGCGTGAAACACATAACCCTTCTTTTCAGTCGGGTAAAAACGGGCCAATAATACTTTTTCTATAAGTTTTTTTATAGAATTCTATAAGAAATTTTTGTAAGGAAAAGTTCTGCCCCAACAAAGGAATAGCAGAAGGATAGGTGCTAGCACTGCAGGAAAAGTGCCGGATTGATGTAATGTGAGGGTATACCAATACTGGCCTGCTGTTACCAATACTGGTAACTATACTGCTGTTACAAATACCAATACTGGTCCATCACTGATGGACCAGCTGCATTCCGCACGGACACATTTGTACAGGTTTAAGTAATGGCACCATTGCACTTTACCGATTGTGGCAGTGCTGGTTGCAATCTTTTTCCACCTGTTTCTTTCTTTGCTTAGTTCACTTTTCGGTAAATGTATTACTTCTTGAGTTACAATTGATTGCTCACCGATTATGACTATCTACAAAAAATCCGTGTTCCGAAAACTGACATAAAAATCGCAACATTTGCATCATTTTCTGAAATACCTTTTGCATTTGTACAAAATAGCATAAACCCTATTGGATTTCTATATATTGGAATAATAACAGTAGAAATTTGTTACGTTTAGGAATAAAAATTAGTCAGGAAAAGATTTTAATTTCTTTCAAATATTTAAGCGATTTCAAACAATATTTCAATTTCGCCATTAACACTCTACTGAATATACTACGCATGTTCTCAAGACGTCAGGGTTGGACGGTATTTACCGTCTGATGGTTTTTACCAGTTATTACCATGGTTTTTACCGTCTTTGTAAAAACATGTTTTTACCGCGGTTTTTACAATCTTTGAAAAACTTATGAGTTTGACTATTTTTTGTCACTTTTATGAAAATTTATCTTTCAATTTTTCATCTTCCCAGGGGTGAAAGTTTTCCGAGTATTTTATCTTTCAATTTTTCATCTTCCCAGGGGTGAAAGTTTTCCGAGTATTTTATATCACTATTTCCATTCAGCAATATTCAACTAATTTAGTTTCTCATTAGGTAATTAAAAGAATGTTATATGAAAATAGCAGTTTTTAAGGAATATAAAAAGCCCGGAAGACATTCATCCATGTTTACCAGCTACAAGAATTCAAAATTTTAAAGATATTACTGCACATTTATCATTATTAAAACCTAATGCTTATTATAACTATCATTATGAGAATGCACATTACAATATTTATTATATTTATCTTAATGGAGACTAGTTTACTAATTTTTATTGAAAAGAAATGGAAAATTATAAGTACTCTTTTATAATATTTAAAAACCTTAATCATTTTAACAAAAAACAAATGCTTACAATATTAATTATCACATAATATAGTTTGTGCAAATGTTAGTACAGTTTACCAGTCTATACTCTTGAAGCCTTTTAGCAATTTATAAAAAGCTTTGTAGCTTTCTGTACACCCTAGTCTATTTCTTAATTTACTGTGGATATTTGAAAAGTTCGAAAAAATTAGCTCTATGGATGAAGAACTATAACGTATGGAGTGGAGATTCATCATCAAATGTATGAATTCAGGATTCATTTCTTTGTTATTTAGTGCTTTCCCCCGAACTTTGGCTTTTACATCTTTTGTTTTAAAGAAGTTTCTTGGAAATGGCTGTACTTCAACTTCATATGCAAAGAGGAGTGAAAGAGAATTTGGCATGAAATCTATGAGCCATTCCCTTTTGTGTTTCACTTAATAGATCTTGAATTTTGTGCATTGGATCTGTCATACATGCTAAAAGGTGAAAGGGCTCTAAAGCCAAATCAATTTGTTCTTTAACAAGATCTTTATATGGAATTAATTCAGAACAATGCACTAATTTCAGCCATTCAGAACAAGCATTTGCTCTGACGATTATTTAAGACTTTGGCTACTTTTAGCTGTTGAAATAGACCCTTCACTTGTTTAAATAAATTAGTCATTCACTAATCTTTGAATTCTAATATCATAACTTTTTCATGATTTTTGCAAATGTCAAGCAGTGCAGGACTATTCTTATAAATGCGGAGATACATTCTATATGGTTATTCCACCATACTTCGCTTGGCAACTGGTGTTTCAGTTATCAGATGATGATTTCGGAAATACTTCTGTATATCAACATGTTTAGTAATAGATATTGGAGCTTTATTTTCTGCCAGTAAGTTCATCAAATGTGCTGTACATCCATAAACAATCATATTAGACTACAAGTGAAATGGAAACCATGCTTTACGTAACCGATACTGAACAACTGTTGTTCTATTTATAGATGGGGAATGGAAAATTTGGTAAAATTTATATTATTAAAGTACTACATCAGCAACTTTAGAGAATTAATTCTTTATTTCCCATCTCTTTATATCAGTTACACGAAAATACAGTTTCAATCAATAGTATTTAAATACAGCTTAGTGACTAGTAGAGTCTACAGTGCATCCTTAGGTTTTTACTACTTTTTCCCAGGTTTTTACCGGTAAAAACCTAGTTTTACCATGTCCGGTAAAAACCAGTTTTTACCGGTAAAAAGTCAACCCTGCAAGAAGCAAACCGTTAAAGTTTATAAAAGCTTTTTTACTTCGGGGCATGGGTCAATTGCCCTAGAATTAATACCTCCTGTATTAAAAATCATCTAATTTACATTGATTCTAAAATAGGTCACTTGAGCAGTACATGCCATGGATTTAAACTATAGCCGATAGAGGGAAGTATAGGATCAATCTCGCTGTACAAGAATTTCAGAAACGCATGTCATTAGATAATTCTGCGCTCACTATCTGTCATGTATAAGCACTTTGCTAACATGAATAGAAATAATTGAATGCAGCAGCCTCGACGTGTAGGAATCTCAAAATTATATGAAATTTGATAATGTTGCTATAGTTATATAGAATGATGTATGTGCTCTTTATGCCCATGGACAAAAACAAGTCACTCGATGCATCAAAACTATTACACCGGAATCTAAAACGATACTGATATTCGGTAATTTCGAGATCATTATAATGTTACTTATCAAAAACTTTCAACTTCTGGCAACGAAAAAAAAAGTTTTTTCACGCCCCACGACGAGACACCATCCGTACTAGGCAGTGGGGGGAAAGAAAAGGAGGCAGAGCAAGGCGGATACCTTAGAGCAGCTGAGCGATTTGTTTCTTCAAATTTCTAGAGCAGGTGACTCCTTTCCCTTGCCAAGACGGTTGACAAATATCCTTTTAATTTTCTTCTATCTTTACAAGAAGAAAGTATTGGATTCGTGAAAATTTTGGAATTCCAATTTTCGACGGATTTATACGTTTTAGGCGTCAGAGATTACAAAATGTCTGTCTATGAGTCTGTATGTATGTATTGTATATGACACAATTATTGTAGGCATTTTATCTCAAGAACTAATGCATGGAATTTAATAAAACTTTAGATTCAGTTGAGGTCAGATATAAATTTGTACTGATTAGTTTTTGGTGTAAATCTCCCAACAGGTGGCGCTGTTATGCAGAATTTTTCGCAATTATCGTAATAGCTATACCTCAAGAACAGATGCACGGAGTTTCATGAAGCTTCACACTCAGTTATACGTTGACAATTTCTGTTGTTAATTACGTTTTAGAGTAAATCGCATAATAGGTGGCACTGCTGTGCTGCCTTTTCACGATTTCCGCAATTTTTGTATCTCGAGAACTAATGTACAGCTTTTCATCAGACTTCAGATTCATTTAAACATTGACAAAAATTGCTGTTGATTAAGTTTTGGTGTAAATATCCCAACAGGTGGCACTGCTATGCTGCATTTTTTGACGATTTTCGCGATAGCTATATCTCAAAAACTAATTCACGGAATTGGATCAAACTTAAATTTCTTTTGTGCTTTCATATAAAGAGATCTTCATTAGTCTAGGGTGTATACAGTGCGACAGGTGTCGATTTTATACTCTTTGAGCTGGAAATGTTTGTTGCAGTCATCTAACAGGGTGTATGCTGAAACTCAGTTATATGTTTGAAAGATACGATGCTTATATCTCCTTTTTAAAATGCACGCAAATCAAAGAATCTACTTTAGAATCCACATGATGGAGATGAGCACAGATTGTCATTTAGTTTTGGAACTGCGATAGAGAATTTTGAACTATTAATATGTATGAGATAGAAGAAAGTTCTGGGATTGCCATGTCCGACTAGTTTTAAAAGTGAAATATGCGAAAAAAGAATTAAAAATGTATCCCAGATCATACGACAAGAATGAAACAAACGAAAAATAAATGAATACTTTCAAAATACTTTATTCAGTATTTCACTCTTTTGGTACATATCTGAGTAATTTATTTCCCGTATTTAAAGAGACAAATAGGCTGACCTCCGGGACATCTAATTTTAAAGCGTTTTCGTTCTGCGACTTCACTTTCAGGGACTGAATTTCTTGCGCTTTCAGCCTCTCCTTCGGCTTCGTCCATGGAAGGGCTTTGGAAAAAAAATATTAATTACATTATTTATAACACAGCTGATGATACAGTTTGCCATAAATAGAAAGAGCGACACAAATAACCTATGCTGCAATAAGTACGTTTCACATACATCATAAATAGTTAACTTTAATTTAAGAAGTGGATCATAATTGAGTCCATCGTTACAAAAAAGTTTATGATCAAGATTTGAGATTTTTTCAAGAAATCAATACGCACTATGATACACACAAATTCTAGATGTTTTATAAACTTTTCTGTGTTCAATATATACCTTAAGGGATCTCAGGACTCTTAAAGCTTTAAAATTTTCGAAATTTTAATTTTTTCGGATGTTAAACTCCTATCTTTTCTGAACATTTTGATATAACTGTTTCCTTAAAATTCCCATTAGAACAGATGTTATGGCTTTTAGAATTATACCCGCTCAATTGCTGATGCGGCATTTCCGAAAATTTGAAGTCATTTTTCTCCAAATTACGTTTTTGGGCATAAAGCGCCCGATATCTCAAACACTTCTGAATATTTTTCATGAAATTTTAAAACCATATGTTTCATGTTCGTCTGTATAAACTGAACCTAAAACTTTCTTTTTATTGTCAAAGAAATATTTTTTAGATGATTATACTGTTGAAAATTTTTGAATTTTGCATTAGCTAAATACAACTTTGTATAAAATATATAAAAAGCTTTAAATACAAATGCATTTAGGTTCAGGATAACAATCTAGAGTATAAGTAGGCACCAAAATTTTCATTCTAGTTGCAAAATTTATTTTGTAATCCTGGACGTAATCTGTCTGTTATGCTGATTTTCTGCTCGTCAGTCTGACAGTTTGGAGCCCCCTATAAATGTGTTCTGCATCTTGCAATTTTCTAAATGCACGAAATAAAAGAACATACTTATATCTTTTGTCCCAATCACAATTGTGCCTTTAACTGAAATACATTTTAAGATATTAAATGTTAAAAATGTTTTTTTTTTTCATTTTTTCCAATTGTAAGAGTCCTGAGACCCATTAAATCTTTAAATATGTTTGTCGGTTGTGAATTATTTATTTTATAATAAGAGTTTTGCACTAATGTTGTTTTTGCAGTCCATAGGATTTAGTGCTCTATAATATATATATATATATATATATATATATATATATATTAATCATCTTTTTATTACATAATTGACAGAGTAGACATAAATCATTTACTTCCGCAACTTAACATTTAAATACTAGAACAAATTCACACAGCAAAACTTCCCGTGCGGAGTATTTCGTACACTCTAGGAAAATGTTTTATAAAATAAACTGTAAGACAAATATCGCATAACACAATATTAAAAAAAAAACTTAGCATAGTCATGTGTGATAATATATTCGAGCATTGCGCATTTGTAACATGCATATTTAAATTTGTAACATACTATGCTTTATTTTAAATACCATTATTCACAAATAATAATATTCAACTTATTGCATTGTAGAATTAAATGCAAATAATTCAAAGTTTGTTAATGGAAAATAGCGGTATTTGAAATCTGTAATATTTGGCACCTATTTATCAAGGCATACAGTTATATATTCACTATCGTGTTCGGTCACATTTTCTTCTGGTTCTTATGATTGTCAATAGCATATAATTTGGTATTGTGATTTGTCATTGGTTTTTTCTTTTTTTGGTTTTCTTTTGTTTGTTTTTCTAACGGCAAGTTTGTGTAGCAATTGATCTTAACATCTATCTAATGTTTGTCTAGAGATGAGGGCCAACTTGAAAGTAAGCGTTTAAAAAAAGAAATGAATTAAAAATACGCACGTCGAAAAATATGGGCTTATATAGTTTTTTAAAGCATCGATTTAATTAAAGGTGATAGCGCTATTTGTATATTAAATAAATTACTGACTCGTTATAACTAAAACACATTAAAGAAAAAAGTGTAATGCATCCCTCTTTAATTAAACCCTCGTGATTTAAAAAAAAAAAAACCTTTTTAAAATAGAATAATACACATATCTGTAAACAAAACGTAACCACTTTTTAGAGTACTAAAGATTTGTTCTTAAAAAATAATGATAATAAAAAAATTTATAAAATCACGGCAGTAGCTTATATATAAAAGTATATCATATCCTTAATGAAATAATTTCTAAACAACAAAATCATAGAAAAGCACCTAGAGGTAGAACTTTCTGAAGATTATGAAACTCGATTTATTCCCGGTGTTCTTTATGACTTTATGTTTTCCTTTATCATAAATATTTCGTTTTGTTAAATTTGTTTCTTTTTGCTGTAATATTACGTTGCAGAAAAAAATCCGCGCTGAAAACTGCTTTTGGTTTGGTTTTCGTTCGATTTGGTCTCATTTTTTTCGAACTGATTGATACATGTGCTTAGTTTAATTTCCTATTTTTCGTATATGGATCATTCTCTGAAAAGTGGCTGCTTTTTTTTTTTTTTTTTAAATTGCGGCCCAATAAAATTGCTTCAAAAATCTCAAAATTTAGCCTACAAGTACCTCATTCCTATATTTATCAAAAAATAATATGAACCAAACTGTATCTCACAGTTCTTCTGATATTTTAATTTCAAAGCACTTCCATTGCTAAAATGTTCAAATAAATGATTGGCACCGGAATTTAAGAACAAATTTATTTGTAAATATGAAAAATGCTATATTTTACATAAATGTTAAATAGATAAAAGGTTATAAAAAGTCTGATGCCATTGTGGCGCTTGGAAATTTAAATTAAGTGGTTTCATAAACATATCACTGCCCTTGAAAGGGTTAAAAAATAAAATAAATTATAATTAGAAGTCATACTGTCAATAAATAATATTTTTTGACTCTATGTCAATTGAAAAAATAATGATAAAACATTAATATTTAGAAGAGTTAATGTTTATTTGAATTAGTACATTTTTTTTTTTTAACTTCTCCTTGTAATATAATAAAAATAAAAAAATTTATTATGTTTACTTACGATAATTAAAAGTCTTATGAGCTTTTTAAAGTGTATTTTATTGCATTAGATTTTCTTATTTTACTGTTTAGTACATATATAAATGGATTCAGCTCATTCCCTCATATTAAAATTATGAGGGAATGATTGTGAGGAAATGACGAAATACTTCTGAAAACCATGTTATACAAAAGCGATTAGTCTTAGGTATATTTTCAGTTACTAAATATGTTTTTTGAAACACATTTCTATATAACATCATTAAAAATACATTTAATTAGTTTTTATTAAATTTATAGTAGATGAGGGAATGACGTGTAATAACAATACTTACATTGATCTAGTACTTCAAAGCCATATACTAACTATTCATGAACGTTTTTCAGCAAACAACAAGATGGATACTTCACTTTACTCTTGTACAAACTGTCCTAGACATATATAAAGCATGTGCTGCTTTCTACTAAGTAAATAATGGCAAATGTATAGTTATGTGAGGGAATGACGGCAAATGCTAGGGACATCATTAAAAAATGCCCTAATTCATTCATTATATAAAATATAAATTTAATTAAATGGTTAAATATGTATTTCAGTGTGTTTAATGAATTGAGAAAAAAATAATTATAAATATACGTGCTGCAATGGCAGAGAAAGCATTTTCTTTCCTACATATGTGAATGGGGACATAGTGAGGGAATGACATTTGCATTAAAAATACATTAAATTTATCAAATTTCAATTTCAATAAGCAAATAATTACAGTTTATATGTATAACTGATTGATATTGACAGTTTAAATCACTTTTTCTTTTTGTAATTTTAAAAATATGTCTTCAAGACCCCTGGGACATAAAATTGCCACTTTTGCAGAGAATCACTCATATATATATTTCTTTCAGATTTGTTCTATTCTATAATGAAATGTTTATAGTATTTAAATTCTCGAATTATTGTAATTTTTTGAAAAAGTAATTACTGTTATACTAAATTTGTCATGGCTCCCTATGAATTTGTGAAACGATAAGTTATAGTCTGGATGTTAAAGTGCAACATCCAAATGTTAATTTCCAGGTAACGCAAAAGAGTTTTAGATCCATTATCCAAGCGTCATTCGGAATCTATGCGTGAAATGAGAGCATGTGGAATGAATAAGCCACTTTTGAGATACCTGGAATTTTTCTCGAAATGCAGCATAAGTTAACAAGACAGAAAAATCATGCAAACCAAGCATAGATTATGAAACCCTTTCAAACATTTCCAGAATTCTTTAATAGAACTGCGCTGTTTAGTCAGGTTAAAAAAATCTGTGTCAAGATTTTAAAAACGCATAATACATTTGAAAACCAGGTTGCAGTAATTACCCTCCATAGCAGGAAAAGTAGTCCAACTCCTTTATTCCAGTCTTGTATTTAATCTACGGATTTGTAAGTATACTGGATAGTATGCTAAACTTAATTTAATAAGCAAATTCATAATAGGTTGAACATTTACCTTCAGCAATACTACAAATATATGGAAATGTACTTGAATTCTTCAGTACAAGTCTGTATATTACGAATTTTATTTTATTTGCGCAAAATCCTAAGATAAAATTTAATTAAGTTTAAAACATCTTAAACGATACTTCCAATCATTATCAACCCTAACAGGCCAATAGCGGTTGTAACAGGCCTGAAAGGCACAACACAATTATTTCCGTACTTCTCTCCGCCACTAGAGCGTGTAATGTTACTTTGAGTGTAAAAAACGAGGTTTTTTAATTCAAATTTGCAATATTCTCTTTTTTACATCCTAATGAAGGTCACTGATCACTTTAAGAGCATTAGGATTGCGTCAATTATTTTCTAATGGTGATTTTCTAACAGCCATTTCTGTGCCTGTCAGGCACATTATGCAAGAACTCGGGAGTCCCAGAGTTGCGACAGACGGAAGGTTTATATTTGTTTACCGTATTACAAAATAAGAGCAATTTTTTTAACCATTTTATGTCATAAACTGAAAGAAATAGAAAAAAGTGTTTTGAGAGTTGAAGCCCAAATATCATTTTATTGTTGCTATTTTTATTTAACAAGTCGACCACTAAACATGATGCGCACAGATTTTGGTGATTTTAAAGTATGTTGTAGGGGGTCACACCCTTAATTATTCCCGTAAAGGTTTTTTTTCAAATGGACCTTAGATTTTGAGAAATTGGGGTTCAAAGTTCAGCATACTTTTGAAATATCTTTTAATTTGCGGTTTTTCACGAATACTTGGTAGCGTAGAGCTAACGTGGATGTACGCTATCCTGCAGATATCGGGCTCGAACCCAGATTGTAGCCCTTTTTCTTTTCTTAAATTAATATTACATTTTTAGCCTGTTACAAGTTTTACGCTGAATTAGGAATGAGGCAGCTTTGAACTCTTAGATATTTTCCCAATAAATTACATTCGCATTTTCGAAATTTTTATGAATTTTATATTTTTCTGCAATTTTCAAGCTAATATTTCTATTGACGAAAATTAAATTAATTTATGTCTAGAATTTTGTTTTTACTAAATTTTTTTGGCTAAATTTTTTTTATCAAATTTATTTTTATTTGCCTTTTTATATTTTAAGAGCAGATATATAATAATAATATATGTATATTTTTTTACATTATGGAATTCTAAATATAAATTTATATATATTTTTTCCATAATTTATGCAAAGTATTTTTCATGTCGAATCTCTCAAACGTATTAGCGATTAGATAATTTCAATACCATATTTACAAAACTCTAATAAAATGTTAAAGTAAATGTTAAAGATTTTACCAGTTGTATAAATTTTTAATGTCCTATAAATACATTTATAGGTAAAGTTCATACTCAACCTCATTTTTTATTTGCAAAGACAAAAATGACAGATTAAATTTAAAATATTTTTTTCATTCTTACAATTATAAACATTATTGACGTCATTTTTAAAAAATGAACTGGAATAGCCAGATATAATTTGTCATATATTTCTTTATGCTAAAACAAAAGTAACAATAACGCTGCCACCGCCGCCGTTAATGAGTTTTTGTGACACGGAGTCTTTCATTGTTAATATTAAGAAAACTGATGCATACAAAAATATAAAAATCGGTGGTATTATAGAGAAATGTTTGATAAACACGTTGATATAGACAGTTTTTAAATCGAATAATTATTCAAAGAGATATTTAATGTTAAAGTTGATCAAAATCTTTCTGAAAAATTTTTTATGGAAGCAAAAACTCTACATACGAATTTAATCATTTTTAGATCATTTTATACATTAAAAGTTCCCGGTGTGGAGACTGCATTTATTTTTTTTTATTTGACTAATTTTTTATAGATTTATTTCCATTTTAAATTCAAATTTTCAGCATTTCGAGAGATATTTTTTACATATTTTAGAAAAGGGTATTATTTTAAATTGCTGTCAATTTGAAAAAGAGAGCAAAGAATAATATTTCCTTCAAATTAAAATTTACTTACACGAGGCTATTATAAACAGAAAAAAACATTTCAATTGAGAATTAAATGATTAAGTGTTAAAAGCATGAAAATATTGAAAATTACGTCATAGAAACTATATTTACGCGAGGATTGTAAAAGAGAAGGAAAATTTTAAAATAATAAATTCATTATTATGCGTTAAAAGTCGTAAATAGAGGAAATTACGTCATATTTAAAATGACCAAATAATGATATTGACAGTATAAATATATAAATATATTTGCGCGAGACATATGTTTAATATTTTGAAATGATCTTTTAGCGCAAATAATATTTCATAATATTTCATTTCTAACAACAAAAGTATTTTCACGTGAATATTAAAAAGGAAACGAAAACTGTGGTGAAAATTACGTCAGATTTAAAACGATTCATTTAAAATGTCTTATTTAAAAGAACTTTCTTATAGTGTTGTTAAAAAAATACCGGGAGATTTCACGTGAATATTAAATAGAGTAAAAAAACTTTGGTGAAAATTACGTCAGATTTAAAACGATACATTTAAAATGTCCCGTTCAAAAGAACTTTCTTATATCGTTGTTAAAAAAAATACCGAGAGAGAAAGGCTCTGTTTACTTAATTGATTTTACAATAGCTAATTTTCAAATGTTTAACTGATTATTTTAATGAAAGACAAAAACAGCCACTGCATCTCTTAACAGTAACTGATTTTGATCTTAAAAATGCCCAATGAAAGGAATATGAATGGAAACCCGTTTGCAGGGAGATCGTCATTGTTTTTTAACACTTTCCAACAAAGTTGAAAAGTGTTTATGACTTCGGTTTGTCTGTCCGTCTGTCCACGCTCTAACTCTCGTACATATGCTCGGACGTTCTGAAATTTTTGGATGTTAGTGACCTCTACCATAGCATGTTCCCTATTGCAAATAAAGTTAGTAGCATGTTTAGTTCATTTACAGGGACAGTCAAAAGTTTTCCGTTACATTACGGCCAATGGGAAAAAATCGTTTCAAATGATTTTTAATGGTGTTACACTCTTTCAAACATAGTAAAATTGATATTCATTTATGAAGCCCACTAAAGTATGCATTCTGTTGAATATGCGGTGCAAAGAATAGTTATTGTTCATTTACAGGGATACACAAAAGAATTCCGTTCATAATGGTATAGGGGAATTGTTTGCTGTGTATTTGAAAAGATTTCAGGTCCTATATTGTATCCGAATTACTGTATATTAGTAATGATTGCTCGAAATTCATTTTTAATTAATAATATGCGCTTTTTTAGGGTTTTGTTCATCTGACGAAACCCTATTTGTCTCGCTCCTTTATCAGTCTGTCCGTCTGTCACAGAGCCCGTTCTCAGAAACTATACATGTTGGAGACTTGAAATTTTGCATACTTATAGCTGAACACCACACATCATACGACAAATCATAAAATTTTGAAATAGTCGTACATTTAACCTTTTGGGCTCCCACATGTGTATTTTAAACAATTCTTTCTAAGTGAGCCCCTAATTAGGTTGGAGGTGTGAAATTTTGCATACTTATAGCTGAACACCACACATCATACGACAAATCATAAAATTTTGAAATAGTCGTACATTTAACCCTTTGGGCTCCCACATGCGTATTTTAAACAATTATTTCTAAGTGAGCCCCTAATTAGGTTGGAGGTGTGAAATTTTGCATACTTATAGCTGAACACCACGCGTCATACGACAAATGAAAAAATTTTGAAAAAATCGTACATTTAACGCTTTGGGCCTGAATGAATTTCAACCTGTTATGCATTTTCTTGCTAAACTAAATTTTCCCATAATATAGAATATATATCAACATACAGATCGAATACATGGCTGTTCAAGAAAATTGGAATACATATTTGGTTATGGGCGGTAACTACTGAAATCAGATTTTTAAATGTTTACTTAGTTATCTTATTTACCTTATTTCCCTAAGTAACGAAGTTTCGTTAAAGCTTTCAGGAAGTGTTGGAAAGTGTTTCCTAATCTATGCTGTACGCATGATTTGTCTTACTTGTTTAATTATAGTTCCATTTTTCCGAAATCTTTTTTAAGCCGATCAAATTAGCATGTTTTTAGAGTCTGTGTTGCCGTAAAGGGGAGGGAGGGGGGGTGGCGAGCGAAACTCGTAGGGGGCAGAGCCCCTAGTATAAAAAACATTATTGGTAACGCGGTAATATAAAAAAAAGTAAAGTTTTCCTTTCATTGATCTCGTTCAGCTCTTTCACGGCCTTAAAAAATTAAAGTATTTAAAGAATATATATAATGTTTGTTTATGCGTTCTTCAAATATTGTTAAAAAAATTCATGCAAAGAAATTGTTTTTATTGTGATTTTTTAATGTTATTTTATGTTTTGAATATTATTATGATATGTATCGCCCAGTTAATTGCATATTTACTAAACTAATAATGCCGATGTCAGTAGTGATAAACATTTTTGTACTTGATTAGTTCACATATTGCATTCATTACATTTAGAACAAATGAAATATTATAATTATGTATTATTTTGTTAAATTTTCCTAGTCAGTTGTTTATATATATATATAATGTAAGAAAGAATATTATGCATTATTTCAGAACTTCAATAAATAACAAAATATACACAACTGTAAACAATAGTGGTAAGTTTAAAAAAGATGAGATAGCTATGTATGTATATATATATTAGTTTAATTTTCGTGCACAGAAATATTAGTTTAAAAATTTGCAGAGAAAATATAAATTTTTGTAAAAAAAATCGAAAACGTAAACGTAATTTGTAAGGAAAATATCAAAATTTTCAAAGTTGCGGATTTTTTAATTCAGTATAAAACTTGTAACATATCAAAAATATAATATTAATTAAAAAAAAGAAAAAAATGTTACAAGTTGGGTTCGAATCCACCATCTACGGTATAGCATACTTGCACGTTACATCGATGTTAAGCAGCCCACATTTAGAAAAGCAAATTAATCAGTATTTGAAACGTATGTTGAACTTTGATCCCCAAATTCTCGAAAATTAGGGCCCATTTGAATGAAACCTTTCAGCAGAATAATTAGGGGTATGATCCCTAGAACGTACTTTAAAATAATCAAAATCTGAGAGCATCATTTTTGGTGGTGCCCTTGTAAGTATTAGTTTCAAAAAACTAAATTTTTTGAAGGATTGTTTTTCAAAGATTCACAAACAATAAAGTTGATTATATAATAAATTTCAATTTCTCCGGTTAAAAGAAAAAAAAAATCTACCAAACATTTGAAAATGTTCCTTTTTTCTGTGACAAGAATTTGTAGCATGGACATTTGTTTGAAAAATATTTTTGGACTGACATAAATAGTGAAAAATAATTTTAAATGTCCGCTGTCAACTTAACGTCACCTGTTTGATGGTTTTCATATCTCGGAATAGAAAGTATATAGCAGAAAAGGTACTCATAAGAGAAATTAACCCTTTATGTTCTGAATTGTGAAGTCATGGAAATTTTATCTTCTGAAGCATTTTTCGTGAATTTTTAAAACTACATTAGAAGATTTACATAATCATTTAATAAATTTTAGAAGGATTGAAGGATTTAGAAGGATTCATTAAATTTGAATTTATAGGGATTTTGTGTAATATTTATAACCCACTCAAATCTTTTATTTTAAATATTTTCCTTAGTATTTTGTCGAATTAGGAAATGTACAAATATAATTTTCTTACAATAGAAATATGGAAATACTTCTGAATTGAAAAATCCCCCCCCCCCTTTCCAACGTTATGAAAGCTAAAGAGATGGAAAGGCAATAGAAATCCTCCTTTTAAAAATATTTTTGTTTTGTGTAACCAATAATGCTTTTGGAACAAGATAAAGTAATGCATCTATAACTCATTCTAAACTGTATTACTACTAATCGAAGTATTAAATGAATTTTATAACAAGTTAGTTTAATGGTACTTATAAGTAGCGTCAGTAGATAAAGCGTTAAATGGGTTAATTTATTGTAATAAAACGTTTTAAGCAAATTTATTTTAAAAATACTTACTCATCGAAATTCTCCTCCTCAATCTCCAGAGCTTTTAAAAGAAAAAAAAAGAATGTTAAATTTTGAAAGTAACATTATGAAAATGAATATTCAAAAAAGTAACATTGCAATGAGAAGTTTTGTAAAAATAAATCAAGTCGAAAATTGTACGTCAAACGTTGCAAATGCAAAAATCATACAATAACTACTTTTATAAATATTCAGATCTTGGTGCAATATATGTTGCATTCTATGCAAAAATGCACGAATACCAAATTGATTACGGTTACATATTTTAAATTCTGTAATACGGAAACAATAGGACTCCATCTTAAATAGGCAGTCATCACCATGGCAAAACCTAATAATCATTACCTATCGTGGAATACTTTTGAATTTATTACATATGATAGGATTTAATAGAATGAAGAAAACGTTTATTAATAGTGTAGTAAGTTTTTATTAGATTTTCATAAAATTTGAAATGAATCGATAATAATCTGCAAGAATCTATATATATATAACCCGTTCTCTGTGTGTATGTCCTTTATACAAATCTTCAATTTTAGACCGATTTGCACGAAATTTCATTTACATAGGCTTTAGAACGTGGAAAATTGCACTGTCTACTTTAAAAAATCATCAGAACACTATTTATCCCATTTTTCTACCATGTTCCGTAATTTAACATTATAGAAATATATCTTTTTAATTTTCTAATTAAATCGCTTCTTTCACGTTGCCATACCCTAAAAAATGACACAATAATATGAAAAAAGTAACGATAACGCGTTGCTATATTTTGGCATTTTTGAAATTGACGTCATTTTAAACAGAAAATGCACATTTTTTATATATAAAATAAAAACTTCAACTACACGAGCGGTAAAATGATGTAGCACCTTAATTTGAATGTTTTTCTTTTAATTAAAATATCTACTTTAATACAGACAGTCAAATTTCATAAAAATAATTTAGGAACAAGAAAAAAAAAAGGGCTAGATATGACATCACTTTCTATCAAATCTTTTCAACGTGTAGTCAAACTCACTACAGCTACCGGGTGTCCCAAAAAGGACTGACTGATTTTAAAATTCAATAACTTGCAAACGGTGACAGATATTTAAAAAATTCTTGCAGGAGGGTTATGCATAAGGTCAAAAGTTTTATTACAGTGATTTTCAATTTTAGTTCGAATTACTAACAATAGATGGCGCTGTAAGCAATAGTCGCTAAATTCAGGCTCGATTTTTGGTACTTCGTGGCCCGGATAATACATTTCCATCTCCTTTTTCTGCATGGAACAAGATAAAGGACCAAAAATCGAGCCTGTATTTAGCGACTATTGCTTGCAGCGCCATCTATTGTTTGTAAATCGAACTAAAATTGAAAATCACTGTAATAAAACTTTTGACCTTATGCATAACCCTCCTGCAAGAATTTTTTAAATATCTGTCACCGTTTGCAAGTTATTGAATTTTAAAATCAGTCAGTCCTTTTTGGGACACCCGGTATAATCTGTTAAGTTCGTGTTTTATTTTATTTTATTTTTGGCGTTTTAATTTCGTTTGCCAATTTAGTTATCGAATATTACACGAAAACAAACAACTCCTAAATTATTTACAATCTTTTTGAGCAATTGAGTTAATATTTTGTAATTGGGTTACAAGCATATTAAAAAAATATGCATGCTTGAAAATTACTTTAAAATCCATTTTAAAAATCTGTAAACTGAGATAAACATTACAAACAAATCTTACTGAAAGTACTTTGTTTTTTATAAGACGTTGAAACAATCAAATATGCGAGGTTTAGGGGTTAAATTGCAGTAAAAGGGAAATTAATTTTTGTGTTAGGTTGTTGTCACCGAAAATATGATACCAGCGTTCTTCATAGACATGTCTTTTCTTTATACTATTGCATTAAGAGTAAACGGCTTCATTTTTCTTAATCGGGTTGCACGCACCTTTAAAAATATCCATGCTTGAAAATTACTCAAAAATCCATTAAAATCAGAAAATTGAGATAAAATTTTCAAAATTTTTCATTTGAAAGAACTTTTTTCTATTCGACATTGTAAAAAATGAAATTGTGTGATGTTTAGAACTCAGAAAATTTCAGTAAAGGCACAATTTATGGGTTACAATTTATGGGGCACAATTTATGGGCACTGACATAGTGTTTGTACTTTATATACGTACCCTACAAACGAGAATTTCACTAAATGTTGCGAGATTTGGTGGAATTTTGTTTTCATATTGTGAGGAAAAATCACATATTTTTCTCTTACATAACGCGAATTCTGTTATTACAGGGATTATTATAGGACTATACTATATAAGATACTATATGAGATACTATAGGACATTCTGTTAATATAGGACAATTATTTACAGGGATTTTACCGTGGTTGCGCGAGACAATAACGTCATGTTTTCTGATTTCCTTTTTAACGATTTGTGGATGGGAATGCACAAGTTTCAGTTATTGTGATTGCCGTGTTACTTCGTTTTAATTTATTTTACTTGGAAGGCTCCTTATAATTGACACGGGCGAAGCCGGGTAGTTCTGCTAGTTATATATATATTAAATTTCAAACCATTCCGCTTAGTAATTTTGGCGCTGTTATATGCGGACCGACTGACAGACAGAAGGACGGACCAGACAACGACTATAGGTGCTACGTATTTTTATAAATACGAACGCACCTAATGACTGATGTTATCATAAGTTAAAATTTTATATTTGTTACATTTTACAAATTTAGGAAATCAGTTGGAAAATAATAATAAACGGGTAAACGGGTATTTGAAAATGTTCTTTTTTTCTTAAACAAGAGCAAAAACATGCCCGTGAGAAACACTAATGTCATAGTGTCGAAGTTTAAAACTCGGGCGGATTGTTTATTTTTATTGAAATTTTTTTTAATTTTCTAAAAATCGCAAAATTTTAGTTTTTATACCATGAATTAGAGAACTAAATATACTTCAAAATGCTGTTTGTTTGAAATATGTACCTCTATTTATTGATTTCTTATGTATTTTTAAAATAATTTTCAAGCATATGTTTTATTTCTCAAAACGGAACATACACGGAAGATTTAGACGTTTGTCCTTAAAACAATGCAATTAATTCCACATTTATTTATTTCTCTGAACTATTATTCTTTAACTATATTGCAAAATGAAGTTAAAGCTTGAGATATACAATTAAAAATGGAATACGAATTTATTATGTGTATGTTTGCGATATTTTTTACTATTAACCGCTGGTATGCGGCTAATACGAAAGGAACAAAAGTGACATTTGAAGAAAGTAGACTATATGTAAAAAACATTAGCAGAGTTTTCAATTAAAAAGATTTTTCATCTGCATTCCGAACACCCAGTAGAACATCGGGCATTCTCAACCTGGCAAACCCGGTTTGGATCGCATGGTATCATGAAACACCTAAATTGAATAAATAAAATGGTTAATGTTTGCCCCGCTAGGTAAATTTTCTTTGAAAAATATCATTTACTTAGGCATAGGCTGATGGCACAAAATTTTTAAATCCATAGGGAAGACAGAGGATGTTTATTAATGCACTGGAGTTTTTAGATTTTTATAACAAGTAAACGTTGACAAACATTGAAGTTATTACTTAAGGGAAATAATATGAGACACAAGCTACTTATTTCCTGTGTTTTCTTCTTTTAGTTCCTTATATCATTAATAGATGGCGCTGCACTATCTGAAACTTTAATTACACTGAAAGCAGTGATCTTCATAATTTTTACTCTGAGGATCTTGCAATTTCAAAACGAAAACCACTCTTTTGGCGTTATAACAGCTAAACAAAATAAAAGTTAAAAGCACAATTGAACCCACTTCATTTTCATACGTTATATATCCAACAGTTCTAACCTGAACATGTATCCTCTTTAGGAGAGATTTTTTTTTTTTTTAATAATGAAAGAACTACTCTTATTTTCATGTCTACTAAATTCAGCATCTATCAGGAGTTTTTTTTTTTTTTTTTTTTTTAAAGGTACATTTTTTAAATAGTGGAAACGTACGTCTACCAAATAAAGCCATGCTCTTAATAAGGCTATATCAGCCTATATCTTTTAATAGAAAATCTGGTAGAATGAGCTGCAGTGACGGAAAACTTTCCATTAAAAGAAAAAATCTTAAAAATTTTAAATCATTTATCTTTGCATGCTAGTTATTCTTATTTCAATTCGAGGAAAGTAATATAACTAATTTCTGATTAATAGTTTGTTCATATTAAACCAGTTCATAGGTTTTAATACTATAAGAAAAGTACACATTTTTTTAATAAATGAAACTGTCTTCCGAAATATTTTTTAAATGTACAAACAAGAAAGAAAAAATCATGCGTCAATCATAGATTATGAAACACTTTCCAACACATTCAGAATAATGAAACAAAACTGCAATGTTTAAAAAATCAAAATATTACTTCTAATTCAGCCATTTGGAAACTTATAACACATTTCAAAACCCAATTTTAGCTGTTCCCATCTGCAATCAGAAAATTATCCAAATTTTTTAGCAGTCTATATGATATACAGATTTGTATCTATTAACTACATGCATGCCAAGATTTAGTTCACTTAACACGTTGAATACCAAGTCTATTTTGTCTGTCTTTCCGTTTGGGCCACGAAACAAAATTCCCGTTACACAATCTATAAGTGTCAGTCAACGATAATTGACGCGGCCTAAACGGAAAGTTTAGTGTCAGTCACCGGTGACTGAAGTGGCACTCAACGTGTTAATAAATACATATACTTCAGTTGAAAATTATCCTTCAGTAATTTTCTCTAATAAGGAGAATGATATGTGAATAATTTTGTGTAGCCCTATATATGAGGTATATAATTTATATATAATGAGTAATATGCAAAAAATTAATTAAATTTAAAAACGCATACCAAATTTTAAACCGTACACTCCAGCAATTATTACTCAAAGACAGTAGTGTAACCGATTTCTTTTCTATGTTCCCGTAAATGAATAAAAAATGCTATGAAAGCTCTGTTCTAACGTGATTGTAGTGAAGCTCAGCGATTTATATCATTTTCAATACATTTGAAACAACGTAATGTCATTAAATTTTTCTGGAAACGATTTTTCCCCGTATACCATAATGTAATGGGATAATTTTAAGTGCCCCTGTAAATGAACTATTAATCCTACATATTTCACATACAACACCAAACATGCTTTCGTGAACCCTAAATAATCTTTATCATTTGCATGAAAATCCGAGTATATTTACGGCAGTTAGAGCGTGAACAGACTGCCAGACGGACAAAGGGACAGACAAACCGTATGCATAAACACTTTTCAATTTTGTTGGAAAGTGTTGAAAAAACAAGTATTTTAAAGTATTCATATTTTAATCAGAAACACAATTTTATCACTCACCTGCAGCAACTGTAGCACTAAGTGCTAGCATAGCAAAGACAATGCATAATAACGTGAGGACTTTCATGTTTGCACCCAATCAACTGCAATAAAATTAATCATGTATTGTTACATAACAATATAACTAATTATATAATTGTTTTAAAGTAAATAAGTTTGATTTGATTTTAGATAGGACAATGAAGGGTAAAATGGGCATTTTGAAATTTGATGAATTTTTATTATACCTTTTTAATTAGTAAAGTCCTAGAAACAAATACCAGTAGTAACCATAACTTTAGTTTTAAATGTAGTTTTACTTTTTGTTTTACTTATTTTAAAATATACACATTACTTTAAAAGAAAAAAAATACAAATTGCCCGCCGAGGCTGGGTAAAGTGTATAGCACAGGTAAATCAACAAATCACATTGATTCAGAATGTATATTTAATCAACACAAGATAAAGTAACACGCATTAAGTATTGTGTTTTGTAATAGTTTAAGTATACAAATGCATCCAGCAGATACGATGACGTCAAATATCGAGAGTAAGCTGTTCTCTTCAAATGTTATTTCTCCGATCTGTCTTCTTTCTTTCAAGGAAAGTACTTTTGAGTAGTATTTTATTATGAATAAAAAATCGCTTTAGGCAAAGGAGCCACCTAGCAATTTTGCTCGATCTCTTTCTGGTCCCTTTGCCGGGAATGACGCCTTTACAAAAGCTGTTGACTACCGTCTAATCTACATGACATAGCGTTTTCAAGTATACATCATTAAAAAGGCAAATATCACATTGATCAAACGGCATGGCAGCAAATAATTACAACACTACATATTATTTAGCTATAATCAAGAAATTGTACCACTTGCCTAAAATCAAAATCGAGAAAACAATAAGATGAATTCAGAACTAGAAAAATGGACCATTCAGCTTCAAAATAGCAGACAATTTTACCAGCATCTGTGTCGACTGTTTCGCCAACTTCCTGCGTGGTGGAGCCGCTATGCAGTGGAAAAAGCTTAATTGGACACTTTGCCCTCACTGACCACTTTACTCACCCTTCTTCTGCTTAAAACTTAAAATATGTCTTTCAACGATATTGTAAGTTAGATGAAAAGGTGTTTCAAAAAGTTTCAGGACTACTTCCATATCACTCTAACAGATACCAACATAAGTTTCTGTTCATATCTAATGTGATTTTCAAGATTGACATGTTATAGGATTCTTGATAAGGTTCTGGCAGTTGGGCACAGATAAATATTAAAACGTGAACACTTTCAATATATTTAGATAGCTAAAGAAACTTTGATGGTTACAGACCTTATTGTTCCCCCGGTGGTAATTAAAGGTAATCAAACATGATCCCTCTAAGTG
The DNA here is from genome assembly GCA_963932465.1 of Maratus speciosus. NCBI lineage: Eukaryota > Metazoa > Arthropoda > Arachnida > Araneae > Salticidae > Maratus > Maratus speciosus. The sequence continues at coordinate 33,357,802 of OZ010790.1, read as the reverse complement.
GTTTGCCTATTTTTCCGTTTCCCTAAAACAAGTTAAATCGGCTGTTGACAAAAATATTTTTAGCAAATTTGTATTTTAAGATATATGTAAAATAAAGAGATATGAAGTATATTTTAGAAAGAATCCGGGAAAGAAAATTTAAATTAACATTATTTTTTCAAAATTTTTTATGATAATGCAGGAAAACCCTCACATTTTCAGAGGGTTAAAACAACATCCTCAACCATCTAATTGTCATCTCAGTTATTCTATTTAACAAAAAAATTAATTTAATCAAACTGTAGACAGGATAAAACAAAATTATGTGTATTTTAGCTTACTATGTTTAATGTGATTGAACTGCAAAAACAACATATTCTAGTAAACAAATCGTTGATTTAAAGGCAATTTTTAAGTTTCTACATTGAAGAAATATAATGCAATGAAGACTTTATACACCGGATCAATTTCAATTAAAATAATTATATTAATGTTATATAATTATGTAACTAGTATGTTAATGTCAATTAGTATCAACAAGCGGGGATGACCGAGCATAGCTCGGTCAAAATTAGCTTTGTGTTCAACTCAATATAATATTCTCACTGTATCATTCGTCCTTCCAAATTAAATTTTTGGCTCAACTCTGATTGGTTTAACCATGTATCTCGAGTCCTATTAAGAATTTCTAAAAAATTCTTTCACATTCTGAATGAATATTTTTTTTCGACAAATATAGCCAAATTTGGCGACATTTCCGCATTTGGCTCCGAGTATGTCTTTTGGCATTCGTAATCTTGAAAGTCAATTTTTCGACCAAATATCGCCAATATTTCGCCAACTTCGCGGTTTCGTGACCCTGACCCGTAGTGACCCAAAATGACGCTTTAATGAAATTTACTCGAACATGTGACTTAAGCTTAATGGTCTGCTAATCAAAAACGGTAGGATACACAATTTATTAAAAATCATTTAATCCGATTTATAGATAAAATTAGCTTGACCCGCAGTGACTCCAAAATAACCCACTAATCTAGTTTTATCGAACATGTGACACAGCCGAGTGATCTTCTCAAGACCGAAAACGGTATAATACAAAATCTTGTCAAAATCGTTTGAGCCGTTTTTTAGATCAATTAGCTTGACCCTGACCCATTGTGACCCAAAATGACCCAATAATAGAATGTTCTTGAACATGCGACCTAGCCCAATGGTATTTTTGTGCCCGAAAACGATAGAATTCAAAATTTCGTCAAAATCGTTAGAGCCATTTTCTACATAAAATTAGCTTGACACACAGTCAACCAAAAATTATCCAATAATCGAATTTTCTTTAACATATGACTTAGCCCGATGGTCTTCTCATAATCCAAAGCGATATAATAGAAAATTTAGTCAAAATCGTTTGAACCGTTCTTTAGATAAAATTGGCTTGACCCAAAGTAACCCAAATATGACATATTAATCGAAATTTCTCGAACATGTGATCTAGTACAACAGTTTTCTCGTTCTCAAGAATGATTGGATATAAAATATTGTTAAAATCGATTGAGTCGTTTTTTAGATATAATTAGCTTAACACTTACCCATTATGATGCATAATGACCCACTAATCGAATTTTCTCGTACATACGACCTAACCCAACGGTTTTCTTCATCCCGGAAACAGTATAATACAAAATTGTGTCAAAATAGTTTGAGCCTTTTTCTAGATAAAATTAGCTTGACCCTGACCCATTGTGACCCAAAATGGCCCACTAATCAAATGTATTTGAACATGCGACCTATCCCAATGGTGCTGTTGTACCCGAAAACGATAGAATACAAAATTTAGTCAAAATCGTTAGAGCCGCTTTTTAGATAAAATTTGCTTGACCCAAAGTTACCCAAATATGACTCTCTAATCGAATCTCCTCGAAAATTTGACCTATCCCAATAGTTTTCCCGTGCCCAAAAACGGTTGGATATAGAATTTAGTCAAAATCGGTTGAGTTGTTTTTTAGATATAATTAGCTTAACCCTGACCCATTATGACCCAAAATGAACCACTAATCGAATTTTCTCAAACACGTGACCTAGCCCAATGGTCTTCTCGGGCCCAAAAATGGTAAAATACAAAATTTACTCAAAATCGTTAGAGCCGTTTTTAAGATTAAATTTAGATACACACACAATTTTTGCTCGTTTTATAGTATAAGATAAATCTTAGCTACGATAATCTGAAAATGTGTCTTTAGACGATACTGTAAATTACATACAAGGATGATTCAAAAAATGTACAGACTAATTCTGTAGCGCCCCAACAGGTGACAGCACAAGTTTGCGGCTACAACAATAGTTGAAAGCACAAGTTTGCAGTCACAACTAATGTTAATTTTGAGCTTGATAGGGCAAAGGAAAGTTAATAGGATTAAGAGATTTCATAAGGGATTAATATTAAAATGTGAACAAGTGCAAAAATTTTCAATAAAGAAAGTTAATTTAATCAAACGTTGGTCAAAGTAGTATGAAATTACGTGTAGTTTAGCATGTTTTGTATCATGTGCTTGAATTGTAAAGACACAAATTACTCGTATAATAAAACAGATCGTTGACTTAGTTGTTCTTTTCAGTTTTAATCTTCAAACATATATCAGTGCCATTCGCAAATAATCATTCTCTATTATTAAAATAAATAAATGACTCACTACTGATGCATCTTGAAGATTTATCTCTATTCACCACTTCCAGTGTTCCCAAAAGCATTTTTTCTTTCATATATTTTCGTGGCTATGTTAGAGCATTGATAATATGTTTTAAAATATTGGTAAATATTTATATTCATGCGATATACATTTTTATGTAGAGCGAAATTTGATTTTGTATTATATGTTGAAGATACTCGCTAGACATTAAATAATAAATTGGGATCATTAAGGGAAAAATCACTGAAAATATTTGTCAAATTTTACGAAATTTATTAAATCGGGCTAGCAAATTTATCAATAATTTTCTTATCTAGAGCACTTTACACTGTGTATATCTTACACCATTAGTATGTGTCTCAATCTGTCCCAATTCCTGTCTTCTGATTTTATTATTTTTGATTGTCAAGACCGTGAATACAGTGAGATTTTCAGCACTCAGTAGCAAAGTAAAGAAAGTTTATAGCTTAAATATTTCATATTTCTTTAAAAAAATTTACTCTTCATCCTGAAATAAATTTAGATGAACGTTTGTAAAAAAAAAGGAAGTTGTATAAATTGTAAACTGTTGATTGCTTGAATTTTATGTTACACTCAGAAAGAGGATGCTCTGTCATCTCTTGCTACTTATGAGTATTACTGTTTATTTTCACTGCAACTCTCGCAACATAGAGTGTTTCACAGATGGGACACATTTTTTTCAAGCCTGTTTCTATTAGCTCCCGATAATCTATTTCTTTCGGACAATTAAAGTGTCGTCTCTAAAATATAACGTTCCGTCACATAAGCCAGCCGTAAAATGAAGCAGATGCATTATTGCACGGTTACTGATAATCTCTACTGCATTTTTTTTAAGTTCTATGCATCGCACATCTTCATTTTTTAATCTTCGTATAGTGGAAAAAAGTACTTTTAACAGCAATTTGTTTGAAAACTGCATCTCAATTTATTTTTCAGATATTAATCTTTTTGGAGTTTTTAATCCCACTTCTCTAATGGTGGCAATTAAACTACTCCATTTAAAAGGTAAGTAAAGTGTTCCAAAGTAAAAGGAAAATAGTAGGTTACTATATCTTTTGTTGCCATTTTCTCATAAGAACTGAAAAGAAAATTTGTAATTAAAATACGTGCTACTTTGGAAAAATATAAATGAATGATTTCTGATAAAACAGAGAGCTATTATAAACTATATTTAATTCTAAGTATCCATATTAATGTTACAAACAAATGAAGGCATGTGAATAATCAGAAGATTTTTTTTTCGAGTTCACGACAATCTTTTTGCTGGGTTTGTGTGTTATTCCGCGATAGTGACGTCCTATGCATACTTTTCTATATCGACGTTGTTTAAGATTGGATCGTAAATGTGGAATTCTTCAGCGGATACAAGTGACGTCTTTTATATAAAATAAAAGCGTGTATTTTAAGTCTTAAAAATAAAATACGTTATGTAGAAGGGCATCATTTTATCTCCAGCGGCTTTGAAATTCTTCACAGGTGGAAATTCTTCTCTTTTGAAAATAACGTGATTGAAATCACACACTTTTACAAAAATTTAGAGTATCTTTGTAGAAGAGAAGTGACATTTAGGTTAAAATATTATTTCTTTGAGAGTTAGACTAACCAATATAAGAAGCATATTTCATTGTAACTAATTTTGTAGGTTTATTCTAAATTAACGAAACAGTTCCTTCTTAAACATTTTCTTTCGTCGAAATTCGATGGGTTCCACCTCTTAAAATTAATAATAATTTTTTCTTTTCCTCATCGGCAGTGACACTAAATTTTGAAAAAAAAAATAGAATTCCTCTTCCTGCTTGTTATAAGTTTCTATGTACTCCGCAATAGAAAATAAATGTTCCGTTTAAAATAGTAAATATTTGATATGGATATAATAATATCATCAACAAAAAAATTACCTGAATGTTTCTGCCAAATTCAATGGAATCGACTACTGTTATAAGCATTAACTATATCAGTGTAATATATATACTCGTATTTTAAATTTTACGCAGATGCTATGTGACTGATTTTTTTTAGAGACATATGTTTCACAGATAGTTATGAAATATGTAACTATTACTGTGTTGTCAGCAAATTTGTACACAATGGAAAGAGCATTTTAAACGTTTCAAAGTAATTCTCCCCAAATATGGTTTTTGAACTTTCTAGTTTTCTACAATGTATATAAAAAAATGATAAGTGAGATTCGTCGATTGTGACTGATTTATCAATAATGTATAATTTCGAAATGTATAATTTCGAAAAGATATCATTGTTCATTAAAGGGAGAACGCATATGTTAAATATTTTATACCTATTGTCGAGCATTGGCAACCTAAAATGTCGCATTGAATTGTGCAATGATGATGAGATCTGTTAAAATTTCAGGTGATCCAAGATATACTTTATTTTTATAATAGAAATATGCTTTCAGATGAGCTTAAGAGCAAGATCGATTAAGGTAGCTGCATGTTTTTCTCTTTTATCAAAAAGTTACATTTTATACTTTATTCAAAATTGGAAATATAAATGTAATGTGATGCAGGAAATGTTGAATGATATGATTTTCAGTATATCAGTCTTTATGGTAATATAATATATTTATCAACAGAATAATATTTTCGGTAGGTTTCTAAATTTGTATGTAAAGAAACATTATGAAGTAAACTTTACAAATTTAGGCAATATTTTTAGGTGCGTTCGTAATTATATAACCACGTAGCACCTATAGTCACTCGGTACGTCTGTCTGTCTCTCCGTCCACATATAACAGAGCAAAAACTACCCAAACGAATGGTCTGAAATTTGAAATATGTAATTGTTGCAAAGTTTTGTCGAGTCATTACAAATTTTATGAAAATTGGATTTATAGTTTAATTACAGGGATAGTCAAAAGTTTTCCATTACATTACGGCCAACGGGAAAAAAATTATTTCAAGTGCATTTTAACGATGTTACAGCCTTTCGAACAGAATGAAATTGATATATACTTATGAAGTGTGCTAATATATACATTCATGTGGTGCAAAAAAATTATAAAACTAGTTATAGTACGAACGCACCTCATTTTCCACGTTTGACGTGCTATTTCCAACTTGTTTAGTTTTGTCAATGTTTTTTCTTTTATATTTGTTGAAAATTTATTTAATCGTATATTGTGAGTAATAATAGTCCGGGTGCTAGGAATGAAAAAACTGCAAATCATGATAAGAATATACCGATTGGTCAGTATGTACTTTATATTACTACAATGGATATAGGAGGGGGAGGCATCGTGTAAAGTCATAGGAACTCAAGATAGCGGTTGTAATTCAAAATGGCGTCATTTTCTAGAATTCTTGCAATTTTTTTACAATGCATCGTATATAAGTCTGTTTGCTGTTAATTTCTATGCTGTTTAGGTTAAAACTGTCATTTTTAACACTTTCTATCATTGTTGAAAGTATTTATGAATTTAGATTGTGTGGCCGCCTGTTTGTCTTGCAGTCTGTCTGACCGTGTTCTAACTCGCGTAAAGATAGTCTGATCGTAATGGATTCTATATATGTTATTTATATTCACTATGGCATGTTCGATAACTGAAACGAAGTATGTATCAGTTATAGTTCTTTTACAGGGACATTCAAAAAATTCCGCTAATTTACGACATATTGGGAAAAATCGCTTGCAATAGTTTTTGACAATGGCTCAACAATTTGAAACATATTGAAATTTACTTATATCGCTGAAGAGACAAGAAGTATAGAATACAGTATGAATAGCATCCATCGTTCATTTACAGGGACACCCAAAAGAATTTCGTTACATTACAGCCTATGGGAAAAATTCGTTTGCGTTTGCGGTGTATTTTATTCAAGTTAAAATATTTCCAATATATTAAAATTTATATATATCTGTGAGATTCTTTCTAGGATACTTATTACAGAGTATGGTGTGCATAGCATTCATCGTTCATATAAGGGGACACACAAAATAATAAACTTTACTCTCTCCATGAACTGTGATACACTGTTAAAACTGGATACTTAAAAATAAGCAAAATGTACTCATTTTTGAGTACTTTCCGATCTTATAATAGCTCCGAGTACTTAACTCTTAAATTTGAGAAACGCACGTACTCTTTTTTTGTGTACATACAGGGACTCGAAAATAAGTATGTATAGAAACACACATACGCTAAAAGAAAATAAAAAGCGAAATTACAAAGAAACCGACAAATCACCATTTTTAATTGAGAAGAAATACAATTTTTGGAATAAAGATCAACGAATTTACTATTTTAATTCTTGAAATTTTGTGTATGAGCCGCCCCGTGAGTTGAACCCGAGTCCTCTAGGTGGGAGATCAGTATTGTACTGACTGTGCTATAAGAGCAGTTACCAGGTTCTTCCAAATGACACCTTTTATCAATCAGCGACGGAAGATCATTAACAGCAGAGATGAATTTTCCCTTTCTTAAATATTCTAATTACTAATAAAAAAATTTTTAAACTAAATTTTCTTCTTTAACATTTCTAATGAAATTGTAAATAAATTTGAAAAGTGTGTATTATAAATTAAAAATTATAACAAAGATAGACATATCTTTAAAAAAAGCTTGGAAATCTCTACTGTCAATTCGGTATAAGAAAAGGGTTTATCAGAAAACTCATATTTTTGAGCACATAGTATTTAAACATGAATATTCAGACTTTAAAATACAAAATATATGTATTCATTTCTGCATACATTTATAAATCAAGTATAAGTATACACAACTTCAAAATATCATGCACTCGTTTCTGAATTAATTGTACTGAAAAAAATCATGTACAAAGAAATTTTCATTTTTAAGTAGATTAATGCTCCTTTTTGAAGCAATTGTACTTAAAAAATATGAGTACATAGAAATGCTCATTTTTAAGAAGATTATTTTTAACAATGTACTTCTTTTTGAGACAATTGTACTTAAAAAAATACGAGTACATGGAAGTTCTCATTTTTAAGTAAATTATTTTTGACAGTGTAGCTGGGAATGCGTTTTCAATTGTTGAAAGCATTTATTATTATTATTATTTTTACATTAGCTTGTGTATAAATGTTATAGATCGTATGCAGGACTGGATAAAACATCTAAAGTCTATTTCCGTTTCTTGATGAAATTGCTGAAGGGGAATTTTCAATTATGCAATACGTTTCCGAATTTAATTAACATTTTAACATACTATGTATTACATGATTGCTCTAGAAGAAAAACACCACAATAAATTTCTTGCAGAATTGTACAACAATGCTCGGTGTAATGAAATGTCATCAGAAAGCAATACTGTTCAAATATGTCAGGGTGTACTTTTCGCAGAACTGAAAATTTTATAGAATTTAGTTGGATAGGCCAATCCCAAAACTTTCTTCTATCTCATACATGTTAGTGTTTGAAAAGTAGTTAGAGATGTTAGTTCAATACTATACCAAATTTGATTTTCATCTTAAATTTCTGCTTCAATCAATTAATCGGAGTAAAAATGAGTTAATCTCGATCATGATATTTATTAAAATCAATAGTTTTTTGTTATTAAAGGGGGACCAAACTACTCGCCAAGGTCGACTAGTATGTGATAGATTAGCTGATACAGCTAATAAAATCACCAGTCGGCTAATGCAGCAATAGAAGGTGTTGCCATAGCAACATCATACGTCTCACGGCAAAGTGAATTGAATGGAAACCCGATGACTAATGTCTTCGAGTAATATCAATAATCAATTTGCCATTCATTTCCCATTGTATCGTGATGTGCAACATTGCTACGAAAATACTTCCGCTGGTGCGCCAACTGAGCGGCAATTCAGATTTATTTGCACGATTCAATTCTAATCCATTAGTATTCTAAAAAATACTAGCCGCCTTTGGCGACCAGTTTGGTCTCCCTTAGAGTGTATATTTGGGAAAGCATGCTAAGCAATGTATCATGTTACTTTTATTCATAATTTAATTTACTTGGACTCCCTTAAATATAAATAATATAATCCCTTAAGTTAATATTACTTTTTATTGCATTAAAATATCTCAATTTTTTTATTTTCTGCAAGCACGTAAACCCTCTTGGTTTAAAATGGCAGTCTATGCGAATTTGGCGAAATATTAGAGATATCGCCAAGTTGGCGACTAAATAGGTGACATTTGGTGACAGAACAGAGTCCTCCCTACGGTACCCCTCCCTTATGGGTATGGATATACATTAAATTCTGTTCAATAACCAATGAAGTGCGTTTCATTCGGGCTTTGCCATTAAACAATTAACAAATAATCGCGATTTCTGTGTCACATAAGATAGCATAATATATATATAGATTCTGTTGTACATCAGCTGTTTGCAAAAAGCCGGCTTAGCAGGACGCGTGTTCCCGTCGCTGCATGAGCCGCCAATGCCCAACACAACTACGAAAACCGAGAAAATTATACAAAATCGCTACCACAGCGCCCCTTTCCAGTGGAATATTTCCAAATTCAGGGAGGACCTGCTGGCCATAACCAAAAACTTACAAAAAAAATTTGGTTCAATTCTATTCATAACTTCATACACTTTTCGATGGTAAAATAAATAAAATGGCACAAAAATCGCTATTACAGCAACCCCTTCCGGCAGAATACTTTCAAATTCAAGTAAAAACTGCTGGCCACAGCCAAAATACATACACAAAAAATTTGATTCAATTCTTTGGATAACTTCATACACCTGTTGATGGTATAATAATGAAAATGGTACAGACATCGCTATTACAACGCCCCCTTTCGGTAGAATTTTTTTTAATTAAGGGAGACTCTGCTGGTCCTAGCCAAAAACCTACACAAAAAATTTGGTTCAATTCTATGCTTAATTTCATACACTTTTCGATGGCACAATAATGAAAATGGCACAGACATCGCTATTACAGCGCCCCCTTCCAGCAGAATTTTTTCAAATTCAAAGAGGACCTGCTGATCTGACAAACACATACACAAAAAAATTAGTTCAATTCTATACATAACTTCATACAGTTTTCGATGGTACAATAATGAAAATTGCACAAAAATTGCTATTACAGCGCCCCCATCCGGCAGAATATTTCTAAATTGAAGGAGGACCTGCTTGCCCCAGCCAAATACATACACAAAAAATTTGGTTCAATTCTATGCATAACTTCATACACTTTTCGATGGTATAATGGCGACACTCGGACAGACGGACGGACAGACAGACATTTTGTATAAACATGCTTTTTGAGGTCTCTGACCCCTAAAACGTGTAAATCCATCGAAAACCGGAAGTCGAAAAAAATTTCGATTACAATACTTTCTTCTATTGAAGATACAAGAAAATAAAAAGAATGAGAGATTAAAATTACATTAAACCATTTTTTAAAATGGGTTTCGTGACAAAAATATACAAGGAATGGTCAAATCAGCTTATAGAAACATATGAGCAATTATGTGTGCCTGACGTACACAGTTCCCGTTTACGACAGAGGATTTTTGCACAGTTCCCATACCTGACGGCATGCATGTCTGGCAAAGAATATATTATAGCATATGACAGAACTGTTGATTACGCTATGTTGCAAGCATGTGAAGTTGATCACGATGAAGATGCATTTGTTTTATTGCGTTTTGCGAAAAGGGTAAATAATTATATGCTTCAACATACGAACTCATCCATGATTTTGTTAATAAATCAGAATGCAAATCTGTTAAACGCTCCCTGCTGGCTATCTTAAATATGCTGTTATATGGAGTAAATATTGGAGCCAGTAAACTTGTTACTCAACCATCGCTCACAATATCGCAGCTAATCTGCTTTAATGCACAATTACGTAAACCAACCGGAAATAAATGGAGGCTTCGAACTGGCAGAGAAACTCTCTTGCTAGTTTACACGGGCATTTGAATATTTGGTTGAACACGAAAAAGAGAAATTGTTGAGAGGCTCCATTCACTTATACTTTCAATCTCATATCATCGTGTGCTGGCACTCTCGGCAGCCATACGTGAAGTTGTAACTTTTAATGGAACAAGTATATCATTATTTCAAAATCTAACACCTAATTGTTTAAAAAAGTAAGAATTAATTCAAAAGCTCTGACTTATGACACAGTTGCCTCCAAAAAGCGAAGTGTACCCACTTTGCAAAAAGAATTTGCTGTAGTGCGACCAGCATTCCTAGATTCAAAAGAAAGTACGATTTCAAATTGTTCTGAAACTACGTTAAAATTCATCTTGTCTGCAACAACTACAGATATGAGAAAACAAGAGACTGCGTGGTTGATACATGTCTTGAATCAAGATACTAATAACTACTAGGTGTTATGCATGACATTTTTAACATGAAAGTCATAGAGAGTTACACCAAACACACTTTTATACGATGAACAGGAATAAAATCGATGAATTCCAGAAAATGAAGCCATTTTAAATTACAGTCGCCATTTTGAATTCTTATGACATTACACAATGCCTCCCCTTCTTATATGCCTCATATTAATATAAAGTACATACTGACCAATCGGTTTATTCTTATCCCGATTTGCAGTTTTCACCTTATTTTGGATGAGTAGCACTCGGACTAATAAAGAATGTTGTTTAACGGTTACATAATTAATAAAATATCTTTTCTAATTTTCGAAGAGCTGCACACGTGAATCGTTTCGTATTTAAATATGAATAAATAGGGACATTTTGCAAGAACAGTGTATGCTACGACTTGAGAGAAATTGACGGCTAGTTTAATAAATATAATTGAACATTATTTTAATAAATATTCGATAACGTTATTTTACACAAAATTTAAAGCTCTTCGGATATTACTTCGTTTAGAAAATCCTGTTTTAGATATACCAAGAGACATCCAAGGAAACGAAATTTTAGTGCTAAAATTTGATAAAATAGGCAAAGCGATTTAAATGTTTATTTCAAAATTTCACCTGTTGAGATTGGGGTGAAGCAGAACTTACGTAGACATTGGTTTGAAACCACAAACATTATGTTAAAGGGTGATTACCTCCGGGTAGTTTACTCCATTATTTGATTTTTCGCATTTTCATTATTTCATACACTGCGTATTTAACGAAAACGCAATTCTCTTGATTTCCGAAACGTTTTATTGAGAGCTTTTTTCAGACCTTTGTATCTAGCTGTTCGTACGCCTTTGTTCATTCAAACTCAAAAAGTTGTAAAAGCTTGAAGGAGTTGCAACTAATCTCTGCATTTACTAGGTTGATCAAAAATTTCTGGGAAATTTGTGAAAGTTGCGTTGTTATGCGCAAATTAACAACAAAAGTAACAAGGACTATTCTTCAAAGTAGACTCCATCATAGTCCACGACTTTCTTCCATCGTTCTGCCAGATTCCGGAATTGCTGGAAGTACCATGGCGGCTCCTTGGAATCGAAAAACGCTTGATTTCGTTTGGTTTCTTCAAATGCACTAAAGGTTTCGAATCGACGGCCCTTGAAAATGTGTTGCATTGATCGAAAAAGGCCATAATCGGATTGAGTCACGTCCTGAACTCCTATAGACATACCACTAGTATCCTATATACGATACAAATTCTGGTTATAGATCTGACTATGTATGACTATTAGATTAAAAATTTCCCAGAACTTTTTGCTCAACCTAATATCATCATCGTAAAATCCGCGGCAACGATTGGTAAATACTGAAGAAGTTTCTTTGAGACGACTTGACACAAAAGCCATGTCACATTTTTATAAAAAATGGGCAATTAAATTATTTAACTTAAAAAATTTAAATTTACAAGCATATTTCTCAAAGAACAACTTTTTTTTTCATACTGAAATGTGAATAAACAATATATTAAGAAACAAAACACTTGATCGTTTTTTGGCAAATTTAAGGGCTATTGACTTGATTTTGGTATTTAGTTTTTTTTCAAATAATGACTTAATGACCTGTCTGGAGAGCCACTAAATGATTCTTTATTTATAAAACTATTCAGACAAAGTATACGATATTCACGATGAAATTTAACATATAGAAAATAAAATTAAATCTTGTAAAGGTCGCTGTTTTAGTATAAATCGCGATACTGTGCGATGCCGTTCAGATACCGGGTGTCCTACAATGGAGTGACTGATTTTAAAATTTAACAACTCGCAAAATGTGACAGATATTAAAAAAATTCTTGCAGGAGAGTTATGTATGATGTCAGGAGTTTTTTTTACGGTGATTTTCGAATTTAGTTCGGGTTACAAACATTAGATGGTGCTGCAAGCAATAGGCGCTAAATTCAAGCTGGATTTTCTTACCTTTCCATTCTCCCATGCCAAAAAACGGAGATTAAAATGTATTGAGTGGGTCTCGAAGTACCAAAAATCGGGCCTGGATTTAGCGCATATTGCTCGCAGCGCTATCTATTGTTTGTAATTCAAACTAAATTCGAGAATCACTGTAAATAACTCCTGACATCGTACATAACGCTCCTGCAAGAATTTTTTAAATATCTATCACCGTTTGCAAGTTATTGAATTTTAAAATCAGTCAGCCCTTTTTAGGACGCCCGGTATATTTAGATGTATAGTATATATAATGTAACAGCATCTCTGGTATTTTGTATATGACAGTACCAGCAGGGAAGTCCGATTTATGCTCGGTTAAAATTAGCTTTATGTTAAACTCAATGTATCATCTCACTCTATTATTGCTATAAAACCTTTTATTTTACAATAGTATAATTTACAGAAACAATCAATATGAAAACTATGCATATATTTCTAAATTTTACATTATTTACATATTTATATTGAAAGGACATCATTTCACACTGCATTTTTGGTTAGATTCTGATTGGTTGAATCATGTATCTTGGCTACTATTGGGAAATTCTAGAAAATTCCTTCCCATTCTGAAACCCTATTTTTTTCGCCAAATTTTGCGACATTCTTCCAGCTGATGCTAAGTATGTGTTTTGGCATTGGGAAACTTGACAGTCTATTTTCAGGCCAAATGTCGCCAATGTTGCCAATATTTCGCCATCTATCACCAAATTTGGCAAAATGTTTCCATTTTTACTGCTTAGTTTCCAGCCAAGTGTTCAACAACTTATAACTGTTTCAATCTTCATTCCTATTAAATATATGGACCCTCAGTAACCCGAATATGACCACTTATTCGACTTTTCTCGAATATGTGACCTAGCCCAATGCTCCTCTCCTGCTCGAAAATAGTAAAATACAACATTTTGTCAAAAGAGCCTGTTTTAGACAAATTTAGCTAGACCATGACCCAAAGTGACAAAAATTGACGCACTAATGGAATTTTCTCGAACATGTAACTTAGCTCAATGGTCTTCTAGTAATCGAAAACGGTAAAATACAAACTAAGTCAAAATCGCTAGAGCCGTTTTTTACATAATATTAGTTTGACCCATAGTGACCCAAAAATGACCCATTAATCGAAAATTCTCGAACATATGACCTAAACTATTAGTCTTCTAGAGCCCGAAGAAGATTGGATGCAAAATTTAGTCAACAGTTTTTTATATATAATTAGTTTGACATTGATACATAATGACCCAAAATGATCCACTAATAGAACTTTCTGGAACATGTGACCCTGGCAATAATCTTCTCGTGGTCGAAAATTGTAAAATACAAAATTCCGTCAAAATCGTTATAACCGTTTTCAAGATAACATTTACACACACGCACAATTATTGCTCGTATTATAATCTAAACTTAAGAATAAAATTATACTAAAACATGCCATCTGTGCAGCTATCGGAGAAATTGAGTGAAGTTTCCCTTAAACACGTCTTTTAACCCTTAATGCCTTGACTTACACAATTGTGTAGGTGATTCTAAAGTAAAAGTAAAAGACTATTTCCGGTTTTTGTGTGATTAAAAGGCGAATCTTCACATTTGCATGAGTTAATTGGCTTCAGATGTTTTTATAAGACACAACTAGGTGGCACCAAGTGCAAGATGGGATTAGATTTTCTGCTTTTAAGAGGACTATATCATCTGACAGCAAAAGACAAAAAGTAAGTACTGTCGTAATTTCTTTTAAATATTATTTTTAGCGTTTGCTTAGACTTAATTTTTCTTTTGAAATACTTTATTCATGATTTGAATTGATTTCGGTTATGATAAATTTAGCTAGGCTTTGCAAAAGTTGTAAAAACTAATGACCTAAACAATTGTGTAAGTCTGTCATGTACCATTTCACAAATAGTTACAATGCCTAATATTAATAAAATACTTTTTTTTAAGTGAATTTTTTAAAGCTTTGTTTTTAGCAATTTACTTTTTATTAATTTCTTTTTTAAAGCGAATTAATTTTGAATTAATAGGTTTGTGCTATTCCATGATTTCTATGTAAAATAGATACTATTCTTGAAATGATGTGCACATGTTACGAACTGTATGTTGTTGTTTTGGATTATAGATGCCATATATGATTTATATATTTATATGAGTTATATGCATGCCACGAAATAGTTTTAAATTTGAGAGATTTATTCCATCTTGTTGACACAATAAATAAACCACCACGAATGAATAGTAAATTGTGGAAATTTCAGCAAATGATCGACAGATTCCGTAGTGTCTGCTTGAATTTACTAAGAGATCAGGGAAAATTTTCCTTAGATGAACAGATGATTTCTTCTTTAGGACGTGTTCCAGTAAAGCAGAATGTACAAAACAAACGACACCCTGTGTGTATGAAGAATTTTGTTGTAACAGCATCATCTGGGACAGTTTATAATTTTGTAGTATACCATTGTGAAAGTACAGACCTGGTACACAAGGATCTAGGATTAGGACTTGCTGTGGGACTTCCTGTGGTCCTTACTCTAATCCAAACCTAGTTTTATGTACTTCGATTGGTATTTCAACACAATACCGCTGCTGGAAGAACTAAAAAAGTAAATTTGAAGGAACAGGCACAATCCAAACAAATAGAGTGAAGGGCATCTCATTTGTAAAGCCATCGGCTCTTAAGAGGGATGAGAGCATTGAGCACGTCTCAGAAAATTTAATTGTAGTGCTCGAAAGGAAAGACAATAAAGAGAGTTGTACTAGCGTCGACGTGTACAGGACATAACCCGTTGCAGACCGTCAAGTGGTGGTCGAAGGAAGAAAAATTGAAAATCGATGTCTCGTCATACCAGCGTTATGAGCTACAACGCATCAATGGGGAGGTGTGGAGATCTGCGATTAGCAAAGTGAGGCATATCGAACCTAGATAAAACAGAGAAAGTGGACTTTGAAAAGAACAGTTCACTTTTTTGACCTGGTTGTAGTAAATTCAATTGTAGTAAATTAAAACGGTTTCTCTACAAACGAGATGCCAAAGCAATCAAGTTACCCCGTAAAAAACACTCGATTTATTATCGTTTCGATTAAGTGTGGCTGAGAACCTGTTGGATGTATCACTACCAAGAAAGAAAATATCAAGGGCTGCCGTCAGAGACAGAAAAGAAGAAGAGATTGAAGATGACGTTGCTGACTCATGCAGATCCAAATTCTACAATTTACCCATAAAGATACCATCTGAAAGTAAAAGGTTAGATGAACTAGTCACTGGCCTTGTTTCGATGATCTTAAAACATACTTACTCGTTTACTCGAGTTACTCGTTTCAAAACTGTTCCAGCCGTACAAGAGTGAGATGCGAGAAATGTGATGTGTTTTAAATCTGACCAAAAACAAAAATTGTTTCGAACATTTTCATTGTTACTGATGAAAATGATCTTAATAAACGACAACCGTTTTTGCTTCAACTTTCATTTTTAGATATTTGCACACGTAATCTCAAACTACACAATTGTGTAGGTTCAGTCAAAAAACGGCTGCAGTAAGGCTGAACTTAAACAATTGTGTGGGTATTCCCTTGAATTAACCTAACATCAGGCATTTATATATTTTATTTTTTTTCAGTCAAATACGATCCTATCGATCAGATGAGGTCACCCAAATTTTTATTTCGACCAAAAAAAAAAAAAAAAACTCCCGGTATTAAAGGGTTAATTATTAAAAGAAAGAATGATACACTTTTTTTTTACACACACAAAAAAAATGAAACTCAATTACGAGCAAATAAGATGCAACTAATAGAGTATTCAAAGTATATTAATCTACTTTAAAAGTTTCATAAAAAAAAAAAAATACCTGATAAAATGTGTCGTGTAAATATACTTTGAATTATTCAATCTTATTGCATACAGATTTACTGTCACGAAAAATATAAATTTCATCTATCATAGCTGCATAATTTAAGTATTGCGCGGCAGCGCAATACTTATTTATTTCCACTGTCACTTCTCAATGTTATTTAACATAGTAAAGCCTATGGAGATCATAACTTTTTGATTTTTTCTTCCCACCTTTTTGTCCCTATGCCACTCATTTTTTATTCTTTTTTAATTTTAATAATATTATAAATTTAAAGTGTAAAAACATTCGCCTCATATCAGACAGAAAACGGATGATAAAATGACTTTGCATATGGCTGGATAACACAGAAAGTAGCACAGGCTATGTTTTATTTAAATTATTCAAATATTTTTCTTAATAATTACAGATTTCACTATTTTCATTGAGAATCAATGGACATTTTCCGATAAAATTTAACATCATTTCTTATTGTTGCAAAAAATTCAAAAGCCGTGATAAATTTTTGTCTCTAGCAATTAATTTTTAGTTGAAAGATTTCCACGTGAAAAATGGAATTACAGTATTTTTTTTTTTTTTTTTTAGAATTAAAAATAAGATGAATATGGCGTCATAGTGGAAATAAAAGTGATACAAGAATCATTAATATCAGTAAATAGAGGATGTAGGTGAATATGACATCAAAAAATTTAAATAAATTTTGCCAATACTGATTTTTAAGCGTGACTATAAGTTACATACAGATGAGCGCGTAGTTCGAATAAAAAGGCGTTAACTTTGTGATTTATTTGTGTTTTCCTTTATTTATTTATAGATAAAGTTTTAATTTCGTTAAGTAATATTAGCTGTAAACCAATTCTGAACTGTTTCTATTGTTTTAAGACGGAGTAAAAAAAATTTCCGACCTTTAGAAGTTAATAAATTTTAAAATAAGTGAAATTTATTTTGCCGGTTACATCGTAAATATAACGGCAGTGTTGCACACAGACATATTCACTGCGTAATATATGTATTGTTTATAGGCAATTTCTTTTTGTATCAACAAGAAATAAAAAGTAATTGACTCCATCAGTGTGATGTCACAGGCAACTCAATCCCGCTTATGAACCGCAAATTGGATCCAAACAAACCCAGAAAGTTCAGGGTGTATAAGAGATGCACTATGCGTCAAAACTGCTTGCAAGAAGAAGCCAAATATCGCTCAAATCATTCGGCACAAACAAGACGAGCACGTGGAACCAGGTTTGAATTATTTGGAATGGGAGAGGTTTTCAAAGCTACCCGCAATTGTTTCAACCGAATTATGGCAGGTTTTAATTGATTTGAAGGTCACATTTTTAGCTTCAGGCCGAATCATCACGTTTCCTCCCTATCTGTCTCTGAACTCTTTGATTTATTTGGATCCAATTTATGGTTGGTACACGGAATTGAGTTGCCTTTGACGTCACCGCTGATGTGGTCCATTATTTGTAAATTTTAAAAAGATGGGGACTTTTAACATTATGTCTACGGCATTTTTTATCTAAAATTTTCCCTCAAGGTCTTTTGTCATTTTTTTGCCTGGTACAGAAACGGCTTGAGTTGCCGCAAAATAAGTATCCGAAGTTTAACTTAAGTAACAATTTATTTTTACGTTTACATCGTTCCTGCGTGGAAAAAGGGTAAAATTTTTTTTAAAGTAAAACTGGCGTTTTTTGTCTTACTGTATAACAGCTATACTGTTGTCATATATTAGCATTAAAGATATAACACTATTTTTGCATTCAAAGCGTTCCCAAGTGGGAAAGGTGGGTAACTAAATTTAAGTAAATTTTGATTTTTTACGCTCAGATTGGAAGTTTTTGTCCAAACAACGACAACCTGTATTATTGCTTTCATGAACCAGTTTTGATTAATCATTGGTAAATCACACCACAAATTGTGATGCGATGATCAAACCTTAATGAGGGTACATTCCGTTAATTTTGAAATTAGTTCATCTGAGAGTTTCTCTGAATGCAGTAATTATTAAAAAATTTGACACATTAAACAAAAACATAATTTGCAGAACAAATTAAAAAAGAAAACAATTTATTTCGTACATTGTTTAACCCCTTGGGGACGAGCGACACGTATACGTGCCGCAGGAAGCGCTCAGAATCTTTGTTTTTCCTCACCAGTAAAATTTTACTGTACAATTTTCCTTATTTAATCAGCGTATATTCTCGATTCAAGAAGACACAATTTTCTGTTTTTAAAAAACGGTGACAAAAGATTAAAAATTTCGTAAAAGGCTCCCGTCTCGAAGGGGTTAAGCCCGAGAAGGGACAGATGTTAAAATGTTTCATTCAGTGAGCTCTACGTTTATGTTACTTTTTTGTAAAAAATAAGTTAAACCAATAGAACATTAAAAAATAAAAATAAAATTCAAACAATATGATACTTTAAACACCCTAAAAACTTTGGTTCCGTTCAAATGAAAGCGAAATAAATCTTAGACTTTTTCCATTTATTAGTTGTAAATATTTGTATTGCAGATTTTGTATTATGTTTATGATGATTGTACATAAAATCATTAGGCACGTCTAAAATACAAACCTTTAAAAAAAGTCTAAGATTTATTTCGCTTTCATTTGATCGGGATCCAAGTTTTTAGGGAGTTTAAAGTATCATATTGTTTGATTTTTTTTTTTTTTTTTTTTTTTTTGTTCAATTGGTTTAACTTATTTGTTACAAAAATGTAACATTAAACGTAGAGCTAACTGAATGACACATCTTAACATCTATCCCTTCTCGGGCTTAAACAATGTACGAAATAAATTGCTTTCTTTTTTAATTTGTTCTGCAAATTATGTTTTTGTTTAATAGATATTTCTAGCAATACAAGATGCATATGCAGAGTTTAAAAAAATATGTACTGTCTGCTATAGGATATTCGTTATATCCCTTCGACAGCGTAGAATATATCTTTTGTGAAAATGACCCATAACGTTAACTGTCACTAACATTCAAGCATTAACGAAAGCCCGTTTTTACTCATTCCGAAAAACTATTCATACTGGGCAATTAGTTGAGAAAAGAAAGAACAAGGAAAATCTAACAGAGCAGTTGAGTCACATGAATCTACGAATTTTCAGGACAGGAGAAGCGTGTTCTTTGAATGCTAAGGCAGTTGATATATATCACTTTTCAGAAGTAAAATATTAAAAAAAAAAACAACTTGTCGGAGGTGGCAATCCCAAGAATTTCTTCTATCTCATACATGTTAATACTTCAAAATTCGTTATCACATTGCCGGCAATCTATGCCCATCATGAGTATTCTATAGATATGAAATTCTGTGTATATGTTCTTTAGATATGACAAGCGCTAAAATCGTGGTCCTGCAAACTGTAGCATAACAGCGCCACCTGTTGGGTGATTAACACCAAAACCTAATCAGTAACTTCTTGTATCAAAGTGTAACTGAATCCTAAGTAATAGAAGAAAATTCGTGCATTAATTCTTGATATACAGCTATTTCAGGGATCGTGAAATATACAGCATAGCAGCGTCACCTGTTGGATGAGTAACACCAAAACGTAAACAGCATCAACTCATGTCAAGGACTAACTGAATCTGAAGTTTGGTGAAAATACGTGCATTAGTACTTGAGATAGAGCTATTGCGGTAATAGTGAAAGATGCAGCGTAGTAGCGCTACCTGTTGGGCGATTTACATGAAAAACTAATCCGCCGCAATTTATATCAGGAACTAGCTAAATATAATTTTTATTAAATTCCGGGCATTAGTTCTTGAGATAGAATACCCACAAATTTTGTGTCACAGACAGACATTTTTTCAAAACATGCTTTTCGGGAACTCTGACCCACAAATTGTGTAAATTCGTCGAAAACCGGAAGTCGAAAATTTTCACGAATCCAATATGTTCTTCTTGTAAATATAGAAGAAAGTAATAATTAAAAATAAT
This sequence comes from Maratus speciosus, assembly GCA_963932465.1. NCBI lineage: Eukaryota > Metazoa > Arthropoda > Arachnida > Araneae > Salticidae > Maratus > Maratus speciosus. Next base: position 33,337,044 of record OZ010790.1, on the reverse strand, counting down.
CCGGATTCTTGAATAATATTGAAACAATATGCTAATAAATTAATGTTTCAAAAATCTTTATTCGATAATTTCATTGTTTTGGTACAGATTTCAGAATTTATTTTCCTGAGCCTCTTCCGGTACAATAACGCTGACCTCTGGGGCATCTATTATAGCGTTCTTTTTCTGCGACGTCACTTTCCAGTAAATTTTCCGGAACTGAATTTCTCACGCTTTCAGCATCTCCTTCAGCTTCGTCCACGGAAGAGCTATTGAATAAAAAATCGTGTATTATAACGTTTATTACACAACTGATGATAAAAGACAACATGCATCGAAACAGAATCAGATTTAAATTGTGAATAAATACATTTGTAGTGGGAAATAAACACGTTTTTCACATAGTTTGTAAATAGTTTACTGTAATTAAAGAAACAAACTATATTTGAATCCATTATTTCAAACACTTTATCGTCAAATTTAAGTTTTTTTATGAAATCTTTGGTTCACAGAAATGCTAGATATCTTTAGAGCATATTTTTGCTTACCATGTTTCTTAAATCTTTAAATATGTTTGTCTGTTATCATTATCACTTTTTTAAATATTAAAATTTAAGAAAAACTTAAAGAAAATTTTCTGGACTATTGTTCTTTCATGCAGTCAATGGGATTTAGTGCCTTATAAATGATACAGAAAAATATTATACTTATTTTTATCATGTATTTGTTACAGAAGACGTAAATCAATTACTTCCACATCTTAACCCTTAACCAATTAAGGAGCGGCCTTAGGATTATATCCCACTTAAGTTTAATTAAGATTTGCGCCAGAAACTTTTAACTAAATTTTACTGTTATAACTTTCAGGAAAATACTTGAGGGTTCTAGACGATTTGGTCGAGGAGCCCGGGGCCACTTGCCCCACATCCCCGTCACATAAGATTGTGCAGGTTAAATGGTTAAGCAAAATTCATAGCTGGTAGCAGTGAGGGCAAAAAAGTAAAAAATCTAACTGGGGAATGGATGGGAAAAAGAGCTCAAATAAAAAGTAATAAAAAAGGAAGGAAGAGTCTAAAAGAAAGTTTAAGTATAGCATTACAACAACAAGATATATTTTTGTATTTTCTAAAATTTTTTAGATTTTTTGTAAGTTTTTTGAAATATTTTTATAGTATTTTATGAGATTTTTATAATATAAAGTAAAATAGTACAGTAGTAAGAGATGTTGTTAGTATATAAAGGGGGGAAGGGTAGCCTAGGCCTAACGGCCGGAGAAAGTGTGATTTGGATCCGCTCTGGGTGCCGGGGCATTGTGAGATCTAGTGCCGTCCAAGAGTCGAGGCGATGCCGGGAGCGGAGGTACGCTTTCGCGTGTCCCTGGCTCTCGGAAATTCATCACCGACATATGGGAAGCTGCAACTGGAGTAGTGAAGTAGAAATCCACCGCAGTGCCGGATGCAACACTTCGGCAAATGCCGTGAGTCCTGAAAAGGACTGGTCCATCCGCCCTGTACACTGCGTGGAAGCTGGAGCTCGACCGAAGTCAAGTCAACGCAAATGCTTGGGAGTACTTACAGTGGGCAGTAGCCCCTGTTTAACCTCCATCGAACATGGTCAGAACATAACACGGGAAAAAATAAAAGAAGGAAATTTAGAATTTGGAGACTCAGGTGGAGCGTTGAAAAAACAGAAGTCCCTTCTGCATTCCTGAGTTGGGAGCACCGAGGTTAAATATAACCTCAATACGTCGCAATGATCCCCTATCCGGTAGAGAACCATCACTTCGTTGATAGACTGCTGAGATCGAAGTGCTGAGCAGATTTCCCATTGGTCGGAGCCGAAGCCCCTCCCTCTGGTTGATCGCTGCAGCAGGTAAGTCTTCCTCCCCCGCCAGAACCCGCGAACAGCCAAAAGCCTACGGTTGTACTTGGATACCGGAGTATCCAGGCCCTGAGAAGGGCCGACGCACCGTAGAGCAACGACTGTGACCGGGGATCCAAGACGGATGTACAAGTAGTTCAAGGCAATGGGGAATAAAAAAAGACCCAAAACGGGACCACATATTTTTTTACATTACTTTAAGACATTACATTACAATTTACTAAAAGATGAAAATTTAAAAGATTTTTTACAATATTTACAAAGACTTTTTTTTTTTTTTTTTTTTTTTTTTTTGGTATTATAACGCAAAATATTTACAAGTTTACTCTTTACCCATTTTAGATATTCCATCCAAAAGGGTTAGGCGTTTACGACCTACATCTTTTTCCGCAATAATTTGGTTTAAAATTTTTTCCACAAATTCTGAGAGACTTAAAAACGATGTTATTTGCAATTCCGTTTTTTTCTAAGTTTTCAGAGATTTTCTGAAAACCAGCTGTAAAATCTTCGAGCTGATAGAGTTGCATTGGCTCTGGTGGCGACATCTTTGAAGCTACCTGGGAAGTTTTTACTTTTGGAGTTTGTTTAGACTTTTCCGTTTTTTTAGGATTATCTTTTTTATTTTTCGTCATTTCTGCGTAATTTTTCCTGAACTGTGGCTTCAGGGGAAAGTTTTTGCAGCCCTTAAAATTCGCTGGGTGCTGATCAGAGCCACAGTTTATGCACTTAGGCGGAAGTTTCGCTATCTCATTCTCCGGGTACGGATTAGTTTGTTTTCTGGGGCAATCTGGGGATAAGTGGTCTGAGCCACATCCTACACACTTAGGGTCCATGAAACACTGCGTAGATATGTGAAAAAACCCTTGGCATTTCCAGCACTGCGCAGCTTTTCTGGGTCCCCTATAGTTCTCAATTTCAATTCTAATTTTAAATAACGAGTTTACGTTAAATATTTTTTTCGAAGCATTATTTTTGGGTAAGTGCAAGAGATATAGAGGGAGGACTCTAGAGTCTTTCCGACTAATCATTTGCACTGATTTTACAATATCAAAACCGTTTTTGTTAGCTCGCTAACGATGCTTTCAGCTTTAATTATTTTAGAAAGGCCCCTAATCACTAATTTTAAAGGTGGTTCTAAGTCTGGAACGACATAGAATTGGAACTTAAGTTCCTTTAGATAATTAATGAATTTCTCTTTAATTGCATAAGTTTTTGTTAGGATTTTCACCCATCGTCCGGAGATTTGAACTGAAAATTCCGAATCGCATTCATTTTCAAGTTTAGTTGTAAATCCAATAATATCCTCTATGTCCCTAACCATAATAGGTTTTGGGGGTTTGACATTTTTGCTGTGTTGAGCGGTTTTAAAGGTAGAAATATTTCCTATAGGCGTTTTTTCCTCACTTCCTATCTGCTTATTCTCATAACTAACACTCGATTTCTCTTCGAGGGCCTCACTAGTGGCGCCATCTTTTGAGCTTACAACTGACATAACATCATCGTCCGAGTTGTCGGAATCCATACCAATTTCAAAGTTTATCTCTTCATTCGCATTTTTAGACCTTTTCGCGTTAGGGACAACAAGTCCGGTCGAAATAGAATTTCAATGCTTATTTTTCTTTCTCTTTTTTTAGACTTTTTACTTTCTAACTTTGCTTTAAGAAAATAGTTTTCTTTTTCGAGAGCAATCTCTTTATCAGAGCGCCAACAGCCCAATTCGTTGAACGTTCTAAGTTCGTCATCGGTCATATCGTGGACCGTTATTTTCCTTTCAGTCATATAAATATAAAGAGAAGAATTCTCCGGAATTTTTTCAGGATGTTCCCTAAACATAAAACTAGCGCTAGGGGGGACATTGTCAGAACTACAAGACATATTACCTGTACCATCCATCATCGTTGCCGTGTAGCAGTCAGAAGGCTCAGTACTCGTACCTGCCGGATTATGCTACTGGCATACGCGGCTTTGAAAAAAGCCTTTCGCACTACCGGGTACGGTGTTCAACACTAGCGGAAGAAGGCATGAGCTGGGGATAACACGCCCGCTGTTCCGGGAAGCTTTTTCAAGAAGGCTCACGTTTTCAGCACCAGCCTTGGCGAGTTGGCGAAAGCGAGAGCGTTCAGCCAGCTCTAACGCCAATCGTCGTCTTGTGTTTTGTTTTGAACTGAAATGGTGGAAGACGAACTAGCATATTTTAGAATAACAGTCCTACCTACATTAAAGAAATATTTTCAGTTATGTGTTCTAGATGAAAAGAAATTGTATTACAAATTCTTATACTCTGCTTTATCGAAGGCCTTTATTACTTTTGATGATATAGACGAAAGTTTTGATTATTTGATCCCCTCAAAAATCTAAATTTTCATTCAATCGATCATTATTAATTCGATACCTCTTAAAACTCATTACCTTCATATATTTAAATATTTATTACATATAAAGATGGATTTATGGGGATCATGAATTAATGCAGTTTCAGTGCATTTTGATGTATATAAACACAGATTTTTAAAAATACCTGTGGCAGAAAATTATTATATTTTCTGCGATGAACTTACATAATTAATTTAATACCAAAATATTCTGCAGAAACAGCTCCCAAAGTCGAGTGAAAATAGGCCAAACCAAGAAAGAAAAAAAAAAACGTTTCACACCCCCAAACAGGATGTTTACAAATTGCCTTTTTAATGTGAGATGAAATTCTTAAGGGGAGGTGGGGTAGAAGAAAGATTGAATGACTATCTTTTGTTACTTCAAAGTAACAAATAAAATCATTAGAGGAATTTTTTAACTGTATATGATAGTGAGGGGCTATAGATTTAAATAGTTAAATTTATCAATTAACAAATAGAAAAAACAAGCCAAAAATTTAAAAACTTGGAATATCTAACTTTTTTTTTAGGGATGGGGGGGGGGGTGAAACAAAAGCAAGCTTTTCCTTTTTTTCGGGAGGGGGGGCAGAATTTGAATAATTGGTCTTTTACTTATAGTTACTTCAAAGTAATAAATAGGACAGAAAATTTAAAAAACTGTAAAGAATTAAAAAAAAAAAAATGAAAGCGTGTGCACAAAAGGTTAATCCTTATTACTTTTTTTTAAATCTTTCATTCTATTTGTTTCCTTATCTTTTTTTTATGGTAAATTATTTATTTGTTATTTAAAAATCAACAGGTAGAGCAAAGCAGCAAACTTTATGCACTGTTATGGATAAGCGAAGGAATAGTTAACATCATTTCCGACACAATTTTAACTAATCTTTTCTGCAAGGCAACAATGAATTTTAAATGAGCAAAAAATAGTGTGATGGAGGAGAAGGGGGGGGGGAAAGAAAATTCGAAATGAGAGGTTGCCTCAGACGATTGAGCATTATTTTATTGCCACTTCAACTTAATAAATAGAGCAATATGTGTGCAGAATGACGAAATATAAAGTGTGTGTGGGGGGGGGGGGGGATTTCATTCGAGAGAGGATTTACATGATTTATTCAAATATGACGAATTATTATTTTTAAATAATAAATAAAATAACTAAGGCGAAATAATATTTAAAGATATGGCAAGAATTTTAAAATAAAAAACTGAAGATTTTTAAAGATTTTTAATTTTGTGCACTAGGGACAGACCAATGTCTTTTTCATAAAAAATCAAATAATTATAAAATTTTAACAATATTAAAATGTAATAGTAATTGATTTAATTGCATGCATCAACTTGCAGTTATTTTAGTTGATAGATTTAATTGCAGGATACGGCTAAATAATTTATGCTTTATCGTTCAATCTTATTATAATCGAATTGATTTTAGTTTCAACTTCCTATTAACTTAAAATTCGCAATTAAATTAAAAACAATTAATTTTTGATTAATTATTTCAGTGAAAATGTGTTTTATTAATGCAACCAACACATCACACAATTATGCCGCTTAATAATCAAAAAACTAAATTAATTCAGTAATAATACTAATAAAACTATGTTCAATTGTGTCATAAAAACATGATCAATACAATTATATTTATTAAAGAAAATTTGTACGTCTGTTTTTAAAATACGTTCTCAATTTCTTCGAACATATAGCGAATTAATGAAATAAATGAATATTATAGAACTGAAAAAAATAACTTACGTTTGAATTATATATATTTGTGCAATTAAAAGTTATTTTAATCCGAAAAAGATCTTTGTTTTAAGCAAGGTTCTAATTGCAAACCACTGTGAAATAACATTTCGTCTAGCTTTTTACATTTGCGGAAAAAACAAATGAAAAAAAGCACATCTCTTCCTCTCAGCAAAGGAATGGGGTTGCTGTTCACTACGCGTACGACGCCACAAACGAAAAAGGGTGCGTAGCGTTGAATTCATCCCCGCGCCAACCCTTACTCTGGCGATAAGGTGCTCAAAACGTGAGCCTTCTTGAAAAAGCTTCCGGGAATGAATCCTCGACTGAAGGAGCGCTGGCTGGAACGTCCTCTTAAATAGGCTACAGAGAGAAGGGGAGGAGCCAAAGGCGGGGAAAATACTTGAAAAATTGCTTTTCCTTTTTTAGAAATAAATTTTTTCAAACTTTCCGGTGAGAATTCAGCATTACACAAACGCAATTGCTTCCCCTTAAGGGGTTAAATACTCCAGCAAATTCACACAGCAAAACTTCCCGTGATGTGAATTTTGGACACTATATATTTCTAAATGTCTAGGAAAAATTGATGTTTTATAAAATTCATTTTAAGTGAAATAGATTTACAATGTAGTACAATATTATTTAAAAAATACTGAACCTAAGCATATGAGACAATAACTTCAAGCATTGTGCATTTGTAACATGCATATTTGAATTTATAGCATCCAATAGTGTATTTTAAATGCAACTATTTCCGAATAGTAATATTCACCTTAACAAATCTCAAATTTAAGCTATTTAATAATTGAAATATCACCATTCGAAAATAGAAGTAATTAATATCTGTAATCTTTGGCACCTATTCCTTAAAGCATACAGTTATATTCACCAATATGTTCGATCATATTTCCTTCTTTTTGTTTTGTTTTCTTTGTTTTCTTTTTTTTTTTTTTTTTTGTTTTGTTTTGGCTATTAGAAGATATATTGGTATTGTTACTAATTACTTTTGTTTAGCGATAAAAGAACAATTTAAACGACAATCAGCAATAGATAAATTAATCTGTCTTTTTTTTTCTACACACGTTGGCAACAATTTAAGGAGATGTTTGCCGTTTTAATAAAAGTACATAAAAAAGTGGGCTTATGTAGTTTTTTTAAATCATCGATTTAATAAAAGTATTTAGTGCTCATAAGATAAAGGGAATGATGTTCGATTTTTTTAAAAACTGATAAGTCTAGAAGAGTAAAGTTGACCCTATATTTGCACCGGAAAAAATAAGCCAGATGAAACTGAAAAAATTTAGAACTCCTTAACGACATTTCTTTCTTTTTTTCTTTTTACAAAGTTGTTTATTTCTTTTAAACCCCGAAAAAAATCTTGTAATTTTTTAAAAAAGTACTCCGATCAAGAAAAAAAATTGTAGAGATTCTTACAGATGTTACAGAGTAGGATCTTCCATAAAGATTCAGAATTTTGCATAGGAAGACACTCCAAAAGTACAGGACCAAAAACATCAGGAAGAATCTTTTTAATACTTTCCAACATAGGTGAAAAGTATTTATGAATTCGGTTTGTCTGTCCGCCTGTCTGTCTGCCCGTGCCCTAACTCTCGTAAATATAGTCCGATTGCCATGAAATGGATATAAGTTATTGGGGTTTACTGTGGCATGTCTTTATTGAAAATAAAGTGTGTACCATTTTCGGTTCATTTACAGGGCCACTCAAAAGAATTCCGTTCGATTACGGTCTATGGGGGAAAAATCGTTTGTCGTGTATTTTAATGATATTACAGTACATTAAAATTAATATACATCATAGACGTGCACTACAAGGTTCTTACTATAGAATATGAGACTACTATAGAATACTTACTATAGAATTGAAGAGCTTATCGTTTATTTACAGGGACACACCAAAGAATTTGGTTATAGAAGAAAATGAGCAATGATCGAAATATTGAATCCCACGAACAATAATTGCTGGAACTGCGTTTTTTGTTGTGGTATGCGTTTTTAAATTTAACTATTCCCTAAATATTAATTGGTGTGTATAAATTCTATAGATCCTATACAGGGTCGCACAAAAGTGCTCAACATTATGATTTTATTGGCGGAAATTTCTGAGTGGAAATTTTCAACAGTGCTATGGGTTTAAAGGGTCTCAGGAGTCTTAAAATTGGAAAAAATGAAAAAAAAAGGCCATTTTCAACATTTAATATCTTAAAATGTATTTGATTTTAAGGCACAATTTTAATTGGAATAAAATATATATGTATTTTCTTTCATTTTATGTATTTAAAAAATTTTAAGATGCAGAATTAGCATTTACATGGGGCTCCAAACTGTTAGACATTTGACGAGCAAAAAATCGGCATAACAGCTTACACGCACGATTACAAAATAAGTATTGTAACTAGAATGAAAATTATGGTGGCTACTTACACTTCAGATTGTAATAATTACCCTGAACCTAAATAAATCTATATTTAAAGATTTTTTATATTTTTAATGCAAAGTTGTATTTAGCTAATGCAAAATTAAGAAAATTTCAACAGTATAATCACCTAAAAAAATATTCTTTTGAACAATAAAAAGGAAATTTTAGGTTCAGTTTATACAGACTAGCATGAAACATATGTTTGGAAATTTTCATGAAAAAATATTCATAAGTTTTTGAGATATCGTGCGCGTTATGACCAAAAACGTCATTTGGAGAAAAATGGCTTCAAAGTTTCCGAAACTACTTCAACACTAACTTCAACTATTGAACGTGTATAAATGGAAAAGCCATAACTTCAGTTCTAATAGGAATTTCAAGGAAACAATTATATCGAAATGTTCAGAAAAAATAGGAGTTTAACATCTAAAAAAATTAAAATTTTGAAAATGTTAAAGCTTTAAGAGTCCTTAGACCCCTTAACTAAACTAACGTTTAACATACTATGTAGTGTGCATACATATCTATAGATCTAATACAGAGTTGCACAAAAACATCGTTTATTGTTCCAACTATTCATGGTAATAGCAAAAATCGTGTTTTCAAATGCGTTGTACGTTTTCCAAATTGTTCATTTTGACATCCTCGTTCACCTTAGTAAACAGTGAAATTATTTTTATAGCACTCTGAATGTGTCGGAAAATGTTTTGCAATCTACGCTATACGCATGATTTTTCGTTCTTGTTCTATTTTCTAACCAAACAAGGTGATTTATTTCAGAAAAAAAAAAAAAAAAACATTGCATAATGCGCCCGATAAATGGTGACAGTTGAAACAGGATAAACGATAGATTCCAGAATTGTGGAAGAACATGTTAAGCAACAAAAATTACATTTGAAGAAATTTGAAGTGAAAGTTTTTGCTGTAAATTTTAATGATTTTTTTTCTGTTTGATACCATGTGTTTAAAATATTAACAGGTATAGTACTAAACTCTCTCAGAAAAACTTATTCATATTTAATTTTCAAATATTAAAAATCATTAATATTATTGATATTATTAAATATTAAAATATTAAATATTAATTAATATTGTCTTAAATCTTCAAGCCTAAATAGAATCTTAGTATTTTAGCTTCACCATGTGATAGGATACCTCATAACGTTTTCTTCCAAAAGATAAAATAAAAAAAAAAATAAAAAAAATGTAGCATAACATGTTCATCCACCCAGTTCTTCAATTATTAACTGATTTTTGCTTTTTTAAACTCGAGGTGCCACTTAAAAAAAAAAAAAAAAATCAAAATAAAATTGCTGCAGTATACACTTCGACAACTTTCTTCTTTCTTAATCGTATATCCATTAACAATATTGCCATTCCCAGAAAATTTCTTCAAAGTTCCTATATATGCGTGGTTAATGGCTGACATGGAAAAATAATACCTTACTTCCTAAAGAAAAAGTTTCTGGGGACAAAAAATCTCTTTAACCTTTATTAAACAGCCCATTCCTTTTCTACAGTTCTCATAAATTTCTTACCTAAAATACTTGTAATTTATGTCTCTTGACATACCCTTGTCAAATCTGGGGTTTTGCTTGTAAACATTTAATAGCTTTTCTAATTCAAGAATTCGTAAAGTCAGAAATGGTTCTCAGTTTCTGTATTATTCTGCGATACGCAGGGAAATAAGAATGAAAAGATTCTAGGTTCTAAAAACTTTTTCGTTCAAAAACCATTAACTTTTTTTTTTAACTATTTGAAAAAATGGTTATTGTCCTCGTCAGGGTAGGAAATCAAAAGCATATCTGAAGCTTTTTATTGGTTGAATCCGCATTTTATTCGTTTTCTGATTGGTCTTTACAGTAATCTGTAATTTGCCTTTACTTTCAACAGAGATGGATACCTTCTGTTGCCACTGTGACAAAAAAGTAATTAAAACTACAAAAAAAAAATTAATAACTCAGAAACAAATTGAGATATAGCTTTCAAACAAATTGCATTTAAAAGTACATTTTTTTCTCTATACGACGGTGTAAAAAGTAATATAGTGGGATGTTTAGAAGTTTAAGAATGAAATTTCATGAAATCTAACGATGAAAATCCTTTTCCCGAACAGCCAATGAAATGGTTGTATAATACGTAAGTTTCAGGAAATCTGACGGGTCGCAGGCGATTTTTGTCGCAGGCGATTTTTGTCGCTTGCAACTTTTACGTGTAATAACACTGTTAATGTTTAATCCATGGCGTACGTAATGTATGACCAGCTCCGTAGAAGTTTAAAAATTTACAGTACCTAACATTGTAAAAATGAAATTTCTTTTAAAATTTGTTCATGATGGGTGCAGGAATGTTAATGTTTAATCCATGGCGTACGTAATGTATGATCAACTCCGTGCGATTTTTTATGTCTTAAATTTTAGCCTTAGAAAAAATCATTTTCCAAATGGTCGTTGTAATTTGTTAAATTGCTTTTTTTTTCTTGTAAATTATTATACTATAAAAATTTAAATAATATCCCTAGAGAAATAAACGAACATCAGAGGCCCAAAACTTTCAGTGGAAAAGCGCATAGATATAAAATTTGAGATTATGCAAAAGAAATTATTATCGGTGTTCTTAATTATTGGTTTTTTTTAATTATAATTTTTCGTCTGTTAAATTAGTTTTTTTTTTACCTTACAAAAAAAAAAAAAAAAAAAAAAAAAAAAAGAGAGAAAAAATGGCTTTAAAGACTATAAAATCCGCATTTGCTTTGACTTTCATTCCAACTGGTGTCACTTATTCTTAACTCTATGAAACATGTGCTTATAGTGCGAAATGTAAGTTTCCATTTAAAAATAACGGAAGATTTTAAGATGATTGCGTCAAAGTAATGTCTTTAATTTAAATTGTATTTTCAACGATTCGTGGGCGACAATGCACACAGGGACCTTAATATGAGTGTCGTATTTTTTTAACATTGCATTTTTATGTATTTTATTCCGAAGGCTCCCATGGTTAACACGGGCAACCTTTGTGGCTGTGTTGATACTATATTTTGACAGCGAAGAACTTGATACTACTGGATCTAATTGCAGATACTCGTACATTGTCGCTATCAATATGTTGATGTTTATTTAGAAATAATTAATGTCTACTTGAAAGACTCGAAGATTTTCAAATTAACTCACCCAGTTAACCCTTAAATGCCTGATTTTTCAAAAATCATTGTAATAATCTTTTCGGCTTTCATTTTTTAAATGAATCATGGGAAAAATACCTTTAAAAATCATATTTTGTTTTAAGTATAGATTACGGCTAAAAAACAGTTTGTTACTAATCGGCAATACTGGTGATTAATTGAAAAAATAATTTTTCTTGATAAAATTCTATAATATTAAACACACAAGAATGTTAGGAACTATAATAAGAAATAAATTTTACTTGCTCACTGCAGAACAAAATAGGGTATTTCGCAAGCTTCCTAACAAAACAAAATGAACAAGTAGCAACAATTGAAAAATTAAATTTATCTTTATTCTTAACCAGTACAAGTATTACCATCTACATGTTGAAAATCGATTTAATAATATTTTTAGAATGTATTTTATTGGCAACATTAGGCATTATAGCTTCAATATTATTCTAATAGTATTTTAGAACCTAAATTGGCTATGTTGCCGAAAAGCAACACCCGGCATTTAAGGGTTTTAAGGTTTCCGAAGTTCCCGATTCCGCTTTTCACTAAATATTTTTTGGTAAAAAATAGGACCAGAACTGTTTTTCCCAATAAAATTGTTTTAAGTAATAAAATGAAAACAATGGAAAAAATGTTAGGAAAATTTAAGTTCATGTGCCAGTTTATTGTTATTTTTTAATAGTTTAAAAAATATTTTGATTATTAACGCAGTAAACTCTGTCTAAGGCAGAAAAGATCGGGACTGAGAAAATTTTCCGTGGTATACAATATTCCGGCTTATGCAAAAGAGCTCCCCACCCCCCCTCCAAAAAGAAGCGCAAACCGTATATTTTTCTCCGTTCGTAACTTTTAGTACTGTTCTTTAAAATGAAATTTTAATGAAATTAGGTTGTTTTTAAATTTGCAGTTTTTAATAATCTCGTAAAAAATTATTTGAACACTATTAATGATTTATTTTTATGAATTATTATTTATGAATTATTATTATTATCATTATATATGAATTGTTTTTAAGAGGTAAAGGCAAGGAAAGTCCGTTATTTTTAAAAAGTATATATTAAATTAAGAAATCTTAAGTTTGTATATCAGTTTTTAAAGTTTCAGTAATGAAATGCTTTTCATTTTTAAAATATCCCTCTTTCCGCCTTATGCAAAATTTAGGTTTCAGTGGGATCTTAAAAATATTTCCGTTTCGGCGTTCGACAGATCGCGGCTTATGCAACAAGAATTAACGTTATTTCCTATGGGTTCGCCGGGACTTGAAAAAATTTCCTCTGTAGACAGATTCCGGCTTGCACAGATTCTGCCTTAGACAGAATTTACTGTGTTTTTAATCGTTTAAATATCATCAATGTCTTCTTGACGAAATAAAACAGATGTTTTCAAATTAACTGGCCCAGCTAAATTTTGTGCAAATCTCGCTTGCGCTTTCGTAGTTTTCTCTCTTAATATTTTTTTTTCGTATTAAAAAAAAAAAAAAAACAACAATGGAATAATAAAGAGAATTTTATATAAGAAAATGAACGAAAAAAAAAATGTTTTCAGAATTGAAGCATACATATCATTTTACAGTTGTTATTTTTATCTAAGTATTAGTTTGAAATTTTTTTGATTAAATAGATTGTTTTTCAAAGATTCACAAACAATAAAGTTGATTATATAATAAATTCTAGTTACTCCGGTTCAACAAAACAAATCTACCAAACCGTTGAAAACGTTCCTCTTTTCTGTGATAAAAATTTGTGGTACAGAACATTTCTTTGAGAAATTTTTTTTTGGACAAACAAAAATAGTAAAAAATAATTTTTAAAATTTACAGTCTTCTTACCGCCACTTCTTTCATGGTTGCCGAATCTGGGAGTAAAAATTATGAGATAGAAAAGACACACATAAGAGCAATTAAATGCGGTATTTTATTATGATATAAAATTTTAAGTAAATTTATTTAAAAAATACTTACTCCTCGAAATTTTCCTCCTCAGCCTCGACTGGTTTTAAAAGAAAAAAAAGAAAAGAATATTCAGTTTTGAAAGGATCATTATGAAAATGTATATTCAAAAAGTAACACTGCAATGACAAGATTTTAAGTAAAATGAGTTTAAAGAAAACTGCCGTTATATGTTAAAATTTTACATTTTTATTACATTTTAAAAAATAAGTAAATCAACTGGAAAATAATAATATTGGGAGAAACAACGAAAATAAAATTATTGGGTACTTTTTCAGTACAGGGCCCTTAGCGAGAGAGAATAAATTTCTATAGCGAGATAAGGAAATTTTTCACGCAGATTTTTGTAGCAGATGTTTCATATACACAAGTTGTCTTTTTTTTTTTCAATATTTATACAATTTATTTAATTTAACAAGCCATTTATCTATTTTTATACAGAAACAGGAGGAAATTATGTATAATAATAATAATATATATAAATAAAATGTTTATACATAAATAAAAATCTGTATAAATAATCATCAGGACTGTTCATCAGAATTGTTTTAATGGCTATTGATATCGCTGGCAACAAATCTCACTTTCTGTAGCCCGGAATAAGTCAAGATTTCTTCAAAAAAAAAAAAAAAAAAAAAAAAAAAAGTCCCTACGCTGAAAAAGTATAAATTCGTGTATTAAAATTTCAAAATTTCATGTTGATTTCAAATATTTTTCTTTCTTTCCAGTATACTTAGAATAATTATTAAGAATTCACAAACAATAAACTTGATTATATAACAGATTCCAGTTACCCCGGTTAAAAAAATAAAATAAAATAAAATAAAATACATTTTTTTAGAGGCCAGAATCTATTTCATAATTTAAAAACATGTCCGTGAGTAATACTAATATCATAATAACAATTGTCAAATTCTTTTTAGCCCCCGGTATGCTATTTCTTTCTCCAGCTTATTTTGTGTCGTCTCCAAAAAATAACTTTACCTTACAGAAGCCAACAATGAACAAAGCAGATGGTATCATCGTACGATTAAATACTCCATAGCAATTTTTTTAATTTCAAAGCATCGCACATTTTTAATTTTTATACCGTCGTATTGGGAAAAAATTGTACTCATAAATACAATTTGTTTGAAAAATTCATCTCCATTTATTTTTTAAATATTAATTTTTTTGTAGTTTTTAGACCATTTGCTTAATATTGACAACGGAAGTACTCCATTTCTGTAGAAAGTAAAGGAAAAATGGTGGTAAAATAGTAATTGTATATTTTTGTTGCCATTTTCTCATAACAACCAAAACAAAATGTAATTAAAATACGTGCTATTTTGAAAAAATATAAACGAATGATTTCTGTTAATACATGGAGCTATTATAAGCTATATTTAATTTTAAGTATCTATATTAACGTTACAAACAAATGAAGGCCTATGAATAATTAGATTTTTTTTGTCGAGTTTCTTTAAAAACGTCATCTTTTCGCTGTATTTGTGTATTATTTCGCGATAATGACGTCCTATGTATACTTTACTGTAGATGTTTAAGAGTGGATGTTAAATGTGGAATTCTAAAGCGGATGCGAATGAGGTCATTTTACATAAAATAAAAGCGTGTGCTTTAAGACTTAAAATTGAAATATGTTTTGTACTATTTATATATGCATATATTTTTTTTTTCATCGGGGGGTGACACTAAATTCTGAAAAAGCAGAATTCCTGTTTTCTAGTTGTTGCAATTTTTTTACTTCTAACAACAGTTCAAATTTAATTTTTATCGCGTGAAATGAAGGAAAAGAAATGTACTTTAAAATGGAGTGTGTTTAAAATATGTACCTCAATCTATTGATTCTTGATGCATATTTAAAAGGATTTTCAAGCATGATTTTCGATAATTCTCCAGAATGAACATGCAAGCCGGTTACGAATGTTTAACAAGTTTGCACTTAAAAAATGTAAATAATTCCGTATCTATTTGTTTCTGTGTAAAATTCTTTAACTAAATTTCCAAACGAAACTAGTGCGTCATAAATTAATAAAAAAGTAAATTATAAAACGAATTGAATAGACATGTGATAGAACTACGCGTTTAAATACTGAAATAATGAAAATCAATAAGTTTGCAGTAAATTTCGAAATGTTTCGTGAATAACCGCTGGTATGCGGTTTGCGAAAATCCGTGGGCAATAGAAGAAAATATACGAAATGTAAAATAATTATTGAAGTTTCCAATTAAAAACTTTTCTTCATTTTAGCAGCGTTTTACACATGGAACAAGTATATCGATAGTCCTTATCGATAGTCTTAACATAGATTGGATCTCTTGATATTTTTAATGATTTCTTTGATATCCTGGTCATTTTGAATAAGGAAAATGGTAAATTTTTGTCCTTCTAAGATAAAACTTAAAAATAAAAATACATTTTATATCATTAAAGCGGATTATCGACACAATATTTTACGAAACTTATAAGGAAGGTACAGGATATTTTATAATGGACTGGCCTTTTTTTTATCAGTTTCAAACATAGTTGAAAAGAGTTTATGACTTCAGTTTTTATGTCTGCCGTCTGTCTGTCCGTGGTCAAACACTCGTAAATATAGTACTCAGATTGCCATGAAATTTTTATATTTGCTTGAGATTTACTATAGAATGTTGTATTGAAAATAAAGTGCATAGCACTTCATTCAAAGAATTCCGCATGTTAAGTATTCCATTACATTACTGTCTATGGAGAAAATCGTTTATTGATGTTACGATATTAAACACCTAATGAGATGGCTATACATAATTCAGATGGACCACAATATGTTTTTTTAGGGGCATAGAATTAGTAGAATTTATAGTTAAGGATTCCATTACATCACGAGCTATGAGGTAAAATCCTTCATGATACATTTTATTGGTGTTACGATATTAAAAACCTAATGCGATTGCTATGCATGATTCTGATAGACAACAGCACGCTTTCGCGCAAAAGGATTCCATTTCATTGTGATCTATGAGGGAGGGGGGGAAATCGTTTGCGGCACATTTTAATGATGTTATGATACTTCAAACAAAATGAAATCTCTGAAGTGCGCTGAATGTTTTCTATACATTATAGAATGTGTAGAATTTATCATTCCTGTACAGAGACACACAAAAAAATTTGGTGCTGGTATCGGTATACAGTTTTAAAGTGTTCTAATTTTAAGTGTATTAGTGGACGTGTATAAATTCTGCACATCACATGCAGGGCTATACGAAAGACTTCACACACGTTACGGATATGAACAGCATTTGTTGAAAATCTATTTTTACTGAGTTGTGTGTTTCTTAAATGGCTTATTTAGATATATAATTTCAATTTAGGAAAATTTGATTTTTCTTAATAATATATTTTTAGAGTTGCTTATCCTTTTGCAAAACGCAAACAATTCTGTTGGTGTTCCAACAACTATGCGGAACATAGTAAAAACTTAGTGAACATAGATCCATTTTCAAACATTAGTTCGACGACTCTAGCATGAACATGAGTCATTTTTAGGTGAGAATTGTTTTAAATAAAGTACCAACCACTTTTTTTCACGTTATATTCAGTATTTGTTGTTATTGTTATAAAGGTACATTCTTTTAAGTAGTAGTATTAATCTGGTGGTATTATAGAAAGAGTAAATTATGTTAATGCATCATATTATATTGTAAAAATTTTTATATCCTGTTATATTTTGTTAGGCGAGATTGTCACTGGTAAAATCAACAGCATAGATAAAAAAACTTTCATAAATTATTTTTTCTGTTGAAAAATAAATTTTAATTATGACAGTTAAATACTGTGCAGATTTATTTTTAAAAAGGTGCAAATCACCAGAAAATGCATTAAAAATGCAGAATTTCCTGAGAAATTTTTTACAAACTGAATCCCTTCATGATGGGTCTAAATTTTGAAGCGAAATTTAATATCATGAAAACAAAAACCCGACCATGAAATATTTTTTTTTAAATTTTATTCGTGCATCTAATTGATATTACATGTGCTCTGTTAAATTATTTCTATATGTTTTTAAAATGTCTGGGGCGAGTGTGTGTGTGTGTGTGGGGGGGGGGGGGGGTAATGTTTTGTTTCCTAAAATCTCCTTTTAATTCAGAACCCATGTTATAAATTTTGTTTAGAAGAAACTTTTATATCTACTTACTGATTAATAGTTTGTTTATATTAAACTAGGTCGTATGTTTTCATAGCCGTAAAATAATTTAAAAAATTACAAAAAAAACTTTTACTTCTTTTTAATAAAAATCTTAAATCTAATTTTATTACTCACCTGTGGAAATTGTAGCACTAAGTGCTAGCATGACAAAGACAATGCATAATACTGTGAAGACTTTCATGTTTGCACCTGATCAACTGCAATAAAATTAATTATGTAATGTTAGATAACAATATAACTAATTAAACAACTGTTTTTAAGTAAAGAAGTCTGATTTAATTTTAGATACTTAAAACTTAAAATGTGTCTTTCAACGATATTGTAAGTTACATACAAAGGTGTTAAAAAAAAAAAAAAAAAAATCGGGACTACTTCTAAAGCTGTCCAACAGATAGCAGCACACGTTTTTGCCCATAGCTAATGTGACTTTCAAGATTAACAAGATAAACAAATCTTGATAAGGTTCTGATAAATGGGTACAGAAAATATTAAAACTTGAACATTTCCAATACATTTAGATAACGAAAGAACGTTTGATGGTTGTAGATCTTATTTTACCTCACGATGGTTATTAAACATATCAAAGGTGATTAAAAAAACATCTTCAACCATCTTATTGTAACCACCAGTTATTTTATTTACCAAAGAAAGTTAATTTAATCAAACTCTGAACATGACAAACTCTGAAATCAATTGATATTTTGAACACTACATTTCATGCGACTGAACTGCATAGACAAAAATTCTAATAAACAGATTGTTGATTTAGTAACCATTTTCAAATTTCTACGTGCAATAAAATATAATGCAGTGAAGAATTTGTGAATGGGATCAAATTCATTTAAAATAACTATGTTAACATTAGAGTATTACAATATCAGTAATTATATATTGATGTAAATTACTTTCATTAAATCTCAGCTACTTCAATCCTAAAGTTTTTTTTCTACGATATTGTAAATTACCTCCAAAGGTGACTCAAAAAAAATCTGCACTATTTTTGAAGTGGTGCAATAAATGACAGCACAAGTTTGCACTCACATTTATTATGCTATTCAACCTTGATATGGCAAAGGAACCTTGATAGGGTGGGACAGTTTAGCAGAGATAAATATTAAAATCATGAGCAAGTGCAAAACATTCTGTTAAGTAACGAAAGTTAATTTAATTAAACGTTGAACAATGTAATACGAAATGACGTGTAGTTTAGCAAGTTTTATATCATATAATTGAATTTACCATCATAAATAATAAAAAAGCAGATTTTTTCACATTAAGAGCCTACACTAATCATGGAAAAAAACGAGAGCGCTAATGTTAAGTCTATGGGTACATTATTTTCAAATATCTCGCTTGCATCTTAATATTTTTGAAAGTTTTTTTTATAGCATAGCTAAGATCAATTTATAACCAGGCTAGTCTCTTTTTTTTTTTTTTTTTTTTTTTTTTGTTACATTTTTTCTTATATTTGGAGAGTTTCAATTTCAGAACAGGTTCCAACCGGTTCTGAAAGTAAAAAGTTATATATTTTTTAAATCTGCAACCAAAATGTAAAAAGTTAAAACTAGCCCCGTTAGAGATCGTCCTCAGCTATCTTTGCAAATAAATCATTAAAAAAATATTAAAATTCAAGCGGGAAATTTGAAAATAACTTCCCCTGAGGATAAACATTAGCTTCCGAGTCTTTTCGCGTGACTAATGTAAGACCTTAATGGCCTTTTTCAAGTTTGTTTTTTTTTTTTTTTTTTTTTTAAAGTTCAATAAAATATCAGTGCCATATGAAATAATCATTATCCCATATTAGAATAAATGAATGTCTCTTTCATACATCTTGAAAATTCATTCTTAAAATCAACCGCAAAAGCAATTTATTTCTTTAATTTTGATGACTATGTTACATTAATGATAATATGTTTTAAATGTTGATAAATATTTCCGCTGTTGAGATGCATTATTCAGCAGAGAGGGATTTGATTTAGTGGTGTATGCTAATGAATCTAACCAGTCTTTCAATGATAAATTAGAACCATTAAGGAGACAGTTTACCTTTAAAAAAAATATTTTTTTTTTAAAATGAAGTTCAAATGACGAATTCGGTGCATTTCAATGTTCAACTAAAAGTACATTATAAGAAAAAACTTCTTACTTAATTAAAAAGTTTAAAAAGATTACAAAAACTGAATTTTCTAAAATGCCTACTACTTTTTAAATACTAATATTTTTGACCAATTTTTTTAAAGATTTTCAAATATGTATTACACAAGACTGCGCATGGAGTTTTCGATACATCTAACATTAAATTTAATATAATGTTTTTACTGATATATATAGAGTGTAAAACGATAAAATCTAACACATCTTCATATACTTTTTTTTTTAAATAACAAAAAACATGAAGGTTAATTTCCTGAGCAGATTTATCACATATATAAATAAAAAGAAAAGTGCCTAGATAAACTAATGGCATTCATCTCACAGGCTACTCACACTAATTGTACATTATACCCTTATTTCAAAGAATAATGCCCCTCAAAAAATAAATGAAGGGGGATTAGCTCCCTGTTTCTCCCTTTATACTTAACCAATGAAACTCCAAATCTAATCAGGGAAGCTCCTTAACATAATAAACCGGTATACCAAATTTGAAGCAAATCAGATAATTCTGCATGAAAAAAACATTTCACAAAATCAAGGGGGGGGGGTGTCTAACCCCTCTTTATACTTAACTAATGAACCTCCAAATCTAATCAGGAAAGCTCCTTATCAGAATGAACATAAAAAAATAATTAAAGTAAATTGGACAATTCTGCATGAAAATCCATTTATCTAAATTAAGGGGAGGGAACATGCCCCCTTTCCCCCCTTTTATACTTAACCAATGGACCTCCAAATCTGATGAAGGTAGCGCCATATCCGAATAAACCGGTATATCAAATTTGAAGCAAATCGAATAATTCTGCATGAAAAACCCATTTATCTAAAGTAAAGTAGGGGACTAGCCCCCGCCCTTTATACTTAACCAATAAACCTCCAAATTTAATCAAGGCAGCTAATTAACATAATAAACTGGTATACCAAATTTGGAGCAAATCGAATAATTCTTCATGAAAAACCCATTTATCTAAATTAAGGGGGGAGGGGGTCTTAGCCGCCTTTCCCCCTTTATACTAAAGTAATGAACTTCCAAATCTAATCAAGCCAATTTCTTAACATAATAAACCGGTATACCAAATTTGGAGCAAATCGAATAATTCTGCATGAAAATCCAGTTTATGTAAATTTAGGGGGACAAGTCACCTTTCCCCCCTTTATACTTAACTAATGAACCTCTAAATCTAATCAGGGAAGCTCCTTAACATAAGAAACTGGTATACCAATTCTGGAGCAAATTGAATAATTCTGCATAAAAAACACACGTATCTAATTTAAGAGGGTGGGGGTAGCCCCCTTTCCACCTTTATACTTAACCAATGAACCCCCAAAACTAATAAGGGAAGCGACTTATCAGAATGAACCTAGAAAAAAAATTTGAAGCAAATCGGATGTTTCTATCAAGAGTTATCGCATTACATACATACGTACGCACGTACATACATATATACAGAACTGGCGGGCACATTAGCTCTCAGGCTTTGATAGCCAGTGAGCTAAAAAGGAGATGTACAAAAAAGTTTAACCCTCTATCTCAAATACAAAAAAAAAAAAAAAAAAAAATCCGTAGCAGTTTTAAAACATGAAAGTTAAGAATGGATAAACCTGGAGAAAAAGCCATTAAAAGCTTTAATTTATGTGGGTAATTGTACTGGGTGTAATAACAAATTTTACAATATCTCTTGATATAATTGACATATGGGTAAAAATGGAGTATCACAATATTTACAATGAAATGGGCTTTCATTTAATGTCTAAAAAGAAACTCGATTTTTTGATGTGTCCCCTTAAAGGAGATATTACTTAGTTAAAATATTTGACAACATATGTGAAAATTACCAAAACAATTAGCAAATTTATGAAATATCTTCTTATCTTGAGCAATTAATATTGTGTATATCTTGCACCATTACTATGTGTCAATCTACACCAATTCTTGTCTTACAATTTTTGCTTCTGAAGACTACATTAATATTTTGAACATTTAGTAGCAAAATGAAAAAAAAAAATACAGTTTAAATGCTTTACACCTTTTAAGAGGGTCCAGAGGGTCTTCAAATTTACTAAAAACAAAATCATTGCATTAAAAATTTTTCTATTTTTTCTGCGTAAAATGACGTTTAAATCATGTTTCCATCTTAATTAGAACAGGAAATATTAAATTTCTCGTTTTGGTTTGTTTTCAAAATCTAGCTTTCGAGCAACGGTTATCATGAAAACGACTTCTAGTGAAAATGCGTTTCCCTTCGTTATGGTGTTTTTCACCATTTCTTGTATTAAAATTGTTATAAGTCAATAACCGTTAAAGATAAATGGAGCAAACTTAGAACATGTCTTTTTGAATTGTTTTACTTTAATTTTGATTTAGCAAATTTCAAAAGAATATATACTTTTGAAAATATGATTTTTTTTTAAAGTTACGTCATTTTCAATTTTTACTTTAAATATTTTTAAATTTTTTTAATTAATAATTTTTAAAATGCTGAATCAAAATTAAAACTTATATATTTCTGTTTATTTAAATGAAAAAAAAAATATTGAAATTCTACAAATAATATATCGAGTTATAAAGATTTTAATTTACCCCACTTTTTTAATAAATTTTTAATTTAAATTAAAAAAAAAAACTATGTGAGGTTTTATCATGTGATTTCGTTTAAAAATGATATGGTTAACCATCACAAAAAAAATTTAAAATTTGATCTCAATAAATAATTTTTTTTTTAAAATGTGGTCCCGCAACCCCTTAAAACATTTAATATTGAAAAAAATACTTTCAGCAAAATTTTGTCAACGTTGGTGAAAACAAAAAAAATATATAAATTCAAATTTGATTGATCTGTATTGATCTGTAATCTACCGTTACTTATGAGTTGGGTAAGGTGGTGCAAGAGTGCGAGGTGTAGAAGAGTACGCAGAGCGATTATCGAATCCCTAAACACAGTTTTACATTTAGCTACAGGTAAACGATACAATGACGTGATAAATTTATCGTGAAATAAAAACTGCGTATTTTTGTGAACATTTGAATGATTTAGATGAGAAAAGTGATTCTGGCATTCACGTTAAAATAAGTATGGATTTTGAACACAGGATCATTATAAAAATTACAAAGCTAATTTACTTTTTTTGGTTTTTATGGATTAAATTATTATTGGATTACCTGTCACCTGAGTGATTTGGATTTGTTTATCAATAGATGGCATTACTGACGTTTCAATGATATTTAGTGACGTAGTGCAAGAGAGTGCAGTGCCAAAGTGTGCAAGGGTGCGCACATGCTTTTGGAAAAACCGCTTTCGCTGCTAAAGTAGGATTTTAAATAACGGTTCTACAGCCTTTGAAAAAATACCTTTCTTTATATACTGCTTTTCAGCAAGCAGCGTCACTGGAAGATAATTAGAATCTAAACTTGATGAACCACATATGTCAGTTGAACTACATAACACTGAAAATGAGTTATAAAGAAAATTGCTTTCTGTAGAAAATTATATTTCAGTAAAATCAGAAAAGCCAATTTAAGAACAGACACCCGCTCAATCTGAAATAAACCCAACTTCGGTTTCGTAAGTTCACTTTGCGTCAAATTAGCAGAGTCATACTTAACTCTAAAGTCCTCTGTGCAGCGGTACTATAATAAGAAGCAGAAAGTGTGAAATTTTTAGCAGTTCACCACAAAAAAGGTAGCTTGAAGATGACACTGCGGAAAAACCAAAACCCTTTACAAAAAAGTGTATGAATAAAACCATGAAGCCAAAAACTGCACAAAAGAAAAAAAATGTGAACATGTCCAAGCTGCTAAGAAATCTATAGAGAAATAATTGTAGAGGATTGGATCCAGTGCATTTTTTGCAGAGACTGGTCTCACAAAGATTGCCCAGACTACGCAGGTCGTGGTCACTAGAAATGTGACGTTTGTACTTTATTAGCCCCCGGTATGCTATTTCTTTCTCCCAGCTTATTTTGTGTCGTCTCCAAAAAATAACGTTACATTGTATAAACCAGCCGTAATACAAAGCAGATGTATCATTGTACGATTAAATACTCTACAAATTTTTTTTAAACTTCTAAGCATCGCATATTTTGAATTTTCATACCGTCGTATTAGGAAAAAAATATTTTTAAATACAATTTGTTTGAAAACTGTAACTCCATTTATTTTTGAGATATTAATTTTTTTGTTGTTTTTAGAGCCATTTGTTTAATTTTGGCAACTCAAGTACTCCATTTCTGTAGAAAGTAAAGAAAAATAGCAATTTTATTTATTTATTTATTTTTTTTTTTTTTTGCCATTTTCCCAGAAAAACTGAAAAAAATGTACAGTCGTGGAAAAAAAAGTAAACGCCCCCTACTAACTCCGCAACAAATTATCGTAGAAGAAAGTTACTGGTATCGAACGATTTTAAATAAAGTCTACTTTTAAATGATGTATATAAAATTTGCTTAGGAGGCCATCTACATATTAAAACAATACATAACTTCATTTTTTTCAATGGCAATACCCAATTCTGACAGCATAAATGAACTCTACACCCTTCAAATAGCCTAAAAACAAATTTTTATGCAATTCGTACCATAGGTTTCCGAGAAATTAATTATTTTAAAACGACCGTATTTTAAGGGCTGTATCCAAATTGAAGTTGGGTTCTCGATTGCTAACCGAGAGAGCCGCCTTCTTGATCAAGGCACCTTAAGCAGTCAGTGAAGTCTGTTAGATAACAAGGCAGCAGAAGAAATTTCAAAATATCTACTCACTTCAATGATAGACGGCCCCTTAAACCATCATTTTGCCGTTTTTTAAGCATAACTTGAATTACTTGGAAGGCAAATGTGAAATTTGGGATTTTCATAAAGCAGGACTTAATAAATCTAAATCCATCAAAAAAATTGTAGGTTGCAATTTATAATTTTTTCGAATATTAATTTCATAATTCATAACTCATATCATAAAATTATAAAAATTGCAAATTCAGCGTATTTATGTTTGGGCACATTAGTTTTATTGTTAAACAAAACATTAGCACATTAGGAGAATAATTTCAGAAGATATAAATAAAAATATGAAAATGTAATTTAAGATTAGAAGCACTAAATTTTGAATGTTTATAATTCAAAAACTTATCATTCAAATGACTTGAAATTTGGTGTCTAGGCATATTTTGAACCGAAGATTTGAAATATCTCGTTAAAATTGGGTATTGCTATTGAAAAAAATGAAGTTTGGGTTCGTTTTAATATGTAGATGACCCCTTAAGCAAATTTTATATGCATCATTTAAAAGTAGACTTTATTTCAAATCGTTCGGTACCAGTAACTTCCGTCTACGATAATTTGTTGAAGAGTTAGTAGGGGGTGATTACTTTTTTTTTCCCACGACTGTACTTATGGTATTTTGAATATGGTATTTTGAAAAAATAGAAATGAATAATTTCTGATAAAACATGAAGCTATTATAAACTAAATTTAATTTTAAGTATCTATGTTAATATTACAAACAAATGAAGGCATATGAATCATGATGAATTTTTTTTTCGAGTTTCTTGAATGATGATATCTCTTTTTTTTGGATTTCTGTATTATTCAGGGATAGTGACGTCCTAACAAATGCGTAACACTTCATTTATAATGGCTGTTTCATAATAATAGAAGCCATCAGTGCATCAGAAGAAAAGGATGCATTCCAAAGGTATAAGTTCAATTAACTCGGATCATCGAGACTCTACTGTATCTATATTTATATACACATATTTTTGTTCATCGGGGGCGACACTAAATTCTGAAAAAGCAGAATTCCTTTTCTCTAGTTTATAATCTTAGTTTAGATTCTTCCTTTTTTTACAATGTGCAATTCTTCACACTTGACTACGTTTTCTTGCCCTCTATGTTTTTACAGTCGTGGAAAAAAAAAAAAAAAAAAAAGTAAACACCGCCCGCTAACTTCTCAACAAATTATCGTAGACGAAAGTTACTGGTACCGAACGATTGGAAATAAAGTCTGCTTTTAAATGATGTATATAAAATTTGCTTAGGGGGCCATCTACATATTAAAACGAATCCAAACTTCATTTTTTTTCAATGGCAATACCCAATTTTAACGAGATATTTCAAATCGTTGGTTCAAACTATGCTTAGACACTAAATTTCAAGTCATTTGAATGATAAGTGTTTGAATTATAAACATTCAAAATTTAGTGCTTCTAATGTTAAATTACATTTTTACATTTTTTATATCTCCTGAAATTATGCTCCTAATGTGCTAATTTTTTGTGTAGCAATAATACTAATATACCCAAACATAAATACGTTGAATTTGCATTTTTTATAATTTTATGATATGAATTATGAATTATGAAACTAATATTAGAAAAAATTATGAATTGCAGCCTACAGTTTTTTTGATGGATTTAGATTTATTAAGTCCTGCTTTATAGAAATTCAAAATTTTACATTTTTCTTCCAAGTAGTTTTCAAATTATGATTAAAAAACGGCAAAATGATGGTTTAAGGGGCCGTCTATGACAGAAGTGACTAAATATTTCTAGCAGGCTTCATTGACTGCTTAAGGTGCCTTGATCAAGAAGGGGGCTCTCTCGGTTAACAATCGATTACCAAACTTCAATTTGGATACAGCCTTTAAAATACGCTTGTTTTAAAATAATTAATTTCTCGGAAATTTATCTTTCGAATTGCATAAAAATTTGTTTTTAGGCTAATTGAAGTGTGTAGAGTTCATTTATGCTGTCAGAATTGTGTAGTGCTATTGAAAAAGAAAAACAAATTTTACGGTTCGTTTTAATATGTAGATGCCCCCTAAACAAATTTTATACACATCATTTAAAAGTAGACTTTTTTTCCAATCGTTCGGCATCAGTAACTTTCATCTACGATAATTTGTTGAGGAGTTATTAGGGGGTGTTTACTTTTTTTTCCACGACTGTACAAATATTACCGAAAGAGTTTTTTATAAGTTGGTGAATGCTATTTTTTTGTTAGCTTAATAATATAAGATTATAAAGAGTCACATTTACTCAAGCCAGTCTCTATTTATTTTAAATTTGATATTATCCGCAAAAGAAAAATATATGTTTCGTTTGAAATAATGATATCTAAGATGGATTTCTTGTAAGAAAAAAATTAAAAGAAAAAAATAATTTACCTGGAAGTGTCTGTGAAATTCAATGGAGTTACCAAACTACTGTTATCAAAATTGACTGCACCAACATAATATATATATGTATATGTGCACTCGTACTTTAAAGTTTGCGCAGTTGATATGTATTTCTTCTATTTTTAGAGACATATGTTTCACAGACAGTTATGACATATATAATTGTTATTGTGTTGTCAGCAAATTTGTACACAAAGGAAAGAACATATTAAATGTTTCAAAGAAATTCTCTCCGAATATGTTTTTTGAAGTTTCTAGTTCTTTACATTGTATAAAAAATTATAAATGACTAAAACAGTTATTGTGACTAACATATCAATACGTATATATTCTAGTATTTCGTATTATATGTTTTGTAAAAAAAAAAAAAAAAAAAAAAAAACCTTTTAGTTATTAAAGAAAGAAACATATGTTAAAAATTTTTTAACGATTGTCCATAACTGAATTCTGTCGCACTGAATTGTGCATTGATGATGAGGGCTTATAGAGTTTCAGCTGTTCCTTTAAGTACTATACGCTTTCAGATGAGCTTAGAAACTGGCTAACTGATCTTAGGCTGAACGAAGATAGATTAAGGTAATTGAAATTTTCATCTTTTTTTCATATGTTACTTTTTAAACTTTATTAAAAATTGAAAATATAAATGTAGTGTGGGGCAAGAAATGTTGTATTTATTTAATTTTCAGTATATCACTATTTATCGAAATGTACAAAATATTTATAAACAGAACAATATTTTATGTATTTTTCTCGAATTGTATGTAAAGCAAAATTATAATGTAAATTTTCACAACTTAAGTTAATTTTTAAATTTTCTCAATTCTGTTTATTTGTTGAAATTTTATTTAATCTTACACCGTCAATAATAAAAGATGTTGTTTAACGCATAAAAAACTAATAAAATACGTTTTCTTAATTTTCGAAGAGCTGCACATGTGAATGACTTTGCGTGTAGTCCAGTCATTTGGTAGAAAATAGGGGAAACTTTTGGTGTAGTTTTGATATTTGGTGCCATTATGTTTTTTGGGTCGCTGAATGCGAATCTGAAGTTTGCCAACAAAATTTATCCCGGGAAACACGTTTTTTTGGCAAAAAACTGAAAAAAAAACGGGATTTTCTTTGTTTTTTTCAAAATAACTTCAAAATTATGCATTTTACGGAAAAGTCTTCAGTACATAAATTAAAGAAGATAAAATTTCCTACATTTTACGTACTAAAAGTTTTTTTCTCTGATCAATAGTTTAGCCGTGACAATGCCGCAAAAATGGGTGTGAAAATAAAAAAAATATTTTTGGCGTCAATATAGTCGCACCGCCATGAAATTGAAAAATGTTATCGATATTCACTATTGAATGTTAGGTATTGTAAAATGTTGCATGTAGCAGTCATAATTTCGTTACAGGGTCATTCAAAATTATTTCATTATATTACGGCCTATGGGGAAAAATCGTTTGTGGTTTTTTTTTTTTTTTTTTTTTTTTTTTTAATAATGTTTCATAATTTCAAACACTTTGAAATTTATATACATATCTATGAAGTACACTACAAGATGATTTCTTATAGAATATGGTATGGGTAGTATTTATCGATCATTTACAGGGACACTAAAAAGAATTATGTTACATTACGGTCTATGGAGAAAAATTGTTTGTGGTGTATTTTGTTCATGTTACACCTTTTCAAAAGTATTTAAATTGATATATATCTCCGAGGTGCTCTATAAGATGCTTACTATTGAATATGATGTGCCATTGATCTTTCATATACAGGGGTACACAAAATAAATCAGTTATATTTTTCTCTGTATGAACAATAATTGGTGGAAGTGCATTTTCAGTTGTGGAACATTTTTTAAATTTTAAAAATTGCATACTATTTAGCGTGTATAAATTCTATAAATCATATATAGGGCAGCACAAGACATCTATATACCCACTTATTGCTAACGAGAGAAATTGCTAACGAGGAATTTTCAACTGAGCTATGCGTTCACTAACAGTTCTAAATTTTAGTATATTGTGAATTATATGATAAATCTATAGTTCATATACAGGGATCTACAAAATTTTCAGCTATTTTGGTTGAAATTTTGTTTTCAAACGTGTTATATGTTTCACAAATTATTACTTAGACACCGTTTTTCACGTTATTAAACTCTGAAGTTTTATTATAGTAGCCCGAATGCTTTCAAAAATGTTCCATAATCTGATTGGCGCATGATTTTACGTACTTCTTGATAATTTTAATGATACTTTCTTAACGGTATGGAAGCTAAAATGATAAAACTATTTTTGTATTATTATAACAAATTCTGAAATTTCTTTTTCTAAAATTTAAGGTACGAGACAAACTTTCGACAGCATTAATGAAAATTGCTGTGTTGCATATTCTGTTGTATATTCATATTTATTTCTGCACAAACCTTACAGGAAACCTAACAGGAACCTTATGTAAAGATAGGGAATCATAAGATATCATGATTAATATATCATGAAAAAATGCCTACATTATGTTTTGCATTGTATCAAATCTGAATTTGGAGAATTTGCCTGGATCAATTTTGTAACCACTCAGAATTTGCAGCCAAGTAATATATTTTAAATGATTTTGTCCCGATATATCTACATACAACTGGCAATTTTTGTCCAAATTTGGTCATAAATTTAAACATTTCGCTCTTGCAAAACTTCATGTGCTCTTCATTGTAATTTTCCTCTATAAACAAAATATTTTGAACCAAATTCACATTTAAATTACATTTTAATTCTTGTTGCCGTTGCATAATGGTGCAAAAGTTTATTTATGTGGCTAACTTAAATTCTGCTGTCTTTGATTTAAAAGAAAAATGGTACTTGAACTAAAATGTCAAGAAAAAGTCATGCCAGAAGGTATCAAATATTTTTATTAAAAAAACATTTATTTTATACTGTTGGTAGTAATAAAAACACCCACTTATTCTATACGTCTATTTTCTATGCTGTAGATGTCGGTGAAAAGCAGGGACCCTCAAGTAAAAGAAAGCGGAAATAATATTTTTTTTGTTTTTTAAATAGATGTACTTACTAGTGTACATGTTTATTTATAATTAAATAATGATTCATAATGAGACGTCCTATTTATTATCAGCAACTTCATTGTAAAATGTAGTCATTCATATAATCTTCAGTATAATTTACAGTCAATTCTTGTGTAAAATGGTCACTTTTCATGTTAAATCTACGTACAGCGGCGTAATTCTCGTTTTCTCTGAATTTTTTGATTTTCACTCCCATTTTTGTGGCGTTGTCACGGCTAAACCATAGATCAGAGAAAAAAACTTTTAATACATAAAATGTAGGAAATTTTATCCTCTTTAATTTATGTACTGAGGACTTTTACGTAAAATGTATAATTTTGAAGTTATTTGGAAAAAAAACAAATAAAATCCCGTTTTTTTCCTGTTTTTTGCCAAAAAAACGTGTTTTCCGGGATAAATTTTGTTGGCAAACTTCAGATTCGTGTTCAGCGACCCACAAAACATAAAGGCACCAAATATCAAAACTACACCAAAACTTTCCCCTATTTGTCCTTTTTGAGCACCTAATGCGTGGACTAGTGTTTAAATGTGAATAAAGAGTGACATTTCGACAGTACCGTATGTGCTACGTTTTCAGGGAAATGAACATAAATTTTAATAAATATAATTTAACTTAATTTTAAATAAACGATAATGTTGAAATAGAAATTTAGAAGTCTTCGGATATTACTTCGTATAGAAAATCCTGTCTTAGATTTCTTACTTTGTCCAAGTGATCGAAATTTTAATGTTAAAATTCGATAAAATACGCAAAACGTGTTAAAAGTTTCTTTCGCAATCTCACCAGTGCACAAAGGGACGAAACAGGACTTTAATAGGTATTTGTAGGAAATCGTAAACGCACACTGTTAAAAATTTGCAGCATTCTGTCCAGTCATTTGACCGTTTTTATCGAAAATGGTTACACAACCGTAATTTAACACTATTCTGACCATACTATTGGCCATTTTATGGCCAGAATATAGTTATGAAATGAATTACGGTTATGAAATCGTTTTTTCAAAAAACGGTCGAACAGCTGAACAGAATGCTGCAAATTTTTAATAGTGCAATGTTAAAAGTGTGACTACATGATGTATCGTCATTATTTGATTTTCTACATCTTCATTATTCTGTGTATTTTACGAGACCTCATTTATCTAGATTTCCGAAAGATTTATTGAGAGATTTTTTGTGCTCTGTTTGTAACCTTTATATTCAACAATTCGTTAGGTTGTTGTTTATTCAAACTCAAACAGTAGTGTAAAGTGTGCAAGGAGTTACAACAAATTTCTGCATTTATTATCATCATAATATCCATGGCAACAGTTGATAAAGACCGAAAGAGTTTCTTTGACACATCTCAACACAAAACCATGTCACATTTTATGAAAACATGGCAGCTAAATTAATTAACATAAAAAAATGATTTTAGAATCATATTTCTAAGATGAGATTTTCTTTTTCAATCCCAACCAACTCCTATAACGAACTCTGAAAGGGGAATAAAAAATTATTTTAATAAATAAAAGATTTGACCATTTTTTCATTACAAGGAGGCTCTGCCCCCTACGAGCTACGGTCTCCAACCGCCATTGAGACACTGCAAACTCTTAAAGCACGCTAATTTGATCTGCTTTAAAAAGATTGCGGAAGATTGACATTTTAAATGTATCGTTTTAAATCTGATGTAATTTTCACGAACATTTTCTTTCTCTTTTTAATATTTATCTGAAAATAATTTTGTTGTTAAAAAGGAAATATTATTTGCGCTGTCTTAGAATTCGCAACAATAGTTAAAAAGTTCATCTCAAAATATGAAATAAATATCTCGTGTAAATATATTTTTTAACTGTTTTGTAATATTATTATTTGGTCATCTTAAGTGTGACGTAAATTTGTCCATTTACTGCTTTTAACGCATATTAATGAATTTATTAGTTAAAGTTTTCTTTCTCTTTTTAATATTCACGTGAAAATACTTTTATTGCCAGAAAGGAAATGTATTTATATGCACTGTGTCAGAATTGGCAATAATAGTTTAACGCCCTGACCGCTAAGCAAAAAGGCACATTTGTAATGTTGTAATGTATCTGTAACTTCTTAAAAATGCTAAAAACAAGGGTGATTTTTCCAACATGATATAAAAATTTAATTATGTACAAGAATATAATCCTTGAGAGCATTAATTATAAATTAAAGTTTTAAATAATGTTAATGCGTTATATCTGTAGAATTGTATCAATTTAAATAATGCTTCGATTGCATTGAAACCTACAACTTAGTGAACGAATATATCTGTTCGCGGAGCCGGGAAGGTTAGAAGATCATCTAGAAATGTGAAATAAATGTGTCGTGTAAATATATTTTTAAATTTAAACTGTTTGGCAATATTATTATTTGGCCATTTTAAATATGACGTAATTCCCACCATTTACAGCTTGTAACGCATATTAATGGATTTATTATTTTAAAATGTTCTTTCTCTTTTAATATTGACGTGTAAATATAATTTCTATGACGTAATTTTCAATATTTTCCTGCGTTTAATGCG
Organism: Maratus speciosus; assembly: GCA_963932465.1. NCBI lineage: Eukaryota > Metazoa > Arthropoda > Arachnida > Araneae > Salticidae > Maratus > Maratus speciosus. The sequence goes on along the minus strand of OZ010790.1, from coordinate 33,304,391 downwards.
TAATCATTTAATTCTATTTTTAAAGTTTTTCTTCTGCTTGTAATATTCACGTATAAATACATATTTAATTTGAAGGAAATATCATGCTTTGTGCGGTTTTTACAATTCGCAACAATTTAAAATAACCTTTTCTAAAATATGTAAAATATATCTCTAGAAATGCTGAAAATTTGAATTTAAAATGGAAATGAATCCTCAAAAAATAGCCATATTAAAAATAAATAAATGCAGTCTGCTAACAAAGAGCTTCTAATGTATATCCTTAGAAGAAATGATTAAATTCCTATGTATTGTTTTTGCTCCTATAAAACTTTTTCAATGGAACGATTTTGACCAACTTTAACATTAAATATCTCCTAAAATAATTCTTCGATTTAAAACTTGCCTGCATCAGTGTGTTTATCTAACATTGTTCTATAACAGTTTTAATTTTCATATTTTTGTGTGCAATAGTTCTTTTAATATTAGCGATGAAAGACCCTCGATCACACAAAAAAATATTTACTACGGCGGTAACAGCGTTAGTTACTTTTTTTTTTGAACAGTGAGAAACTTTTAGAACAATTGTATTACTTTTTTGGTATTTAGTTTTTAAAAAATAATGATTTAATAACCTTCGGAGAGCCACGATATGATTCTTTATTCTTAAAAGTATTCAGACAAAGTACACAGTTTTTGCGAAGAAATCTATATATATAAAAGGCGTTCTCTGTGTGTATGTCCGGTATACAAATCTTCAATTTTTGACCAATTTGCACGAAACTTCATGTACATACGTTTTAGAATATGGAAAAGATCACTGTCAACTTTAAAAAATCATCAGACTACTATTTACCCCTTTTTTTCTACCAACTTACATAATTTAACATTATAGAAATATCTCTTTTTAAAATTTCTAATTAAATCGTTTCTTTCCTGTTGCCATACCCATGACACAAAAATGTGAAAAAATTAACGATAATGCGTGTGATTTTTTTTTTTATTTGCCAATAAAAATTCAGATTTTCTTGCTATATTTTTGCATTTTTGAGATTGATGTCGTTCTTAACAGGAAATGCAATTTCTTTTTATATATAAAATAAAAACTTTAACTATAAGAGCGGTAAAATAACGTAGCACCTTAATTTGAATGTTTTTTTAGATTAAAACATCTATTTTTAATACAGACAGTAAAATTTCATCAAAACAGTTAAGGAAAAAGAAAATAAAGGCTAGATATGACGTCACATTCTATCAAATCTTTTCAACGTGTAGTCAAAATCACTGTAAAAATAAATGGCTCCTACATTTTGTTTACTACTTCGATTGTATACTACAGCCATATCTTATAGCTATACGTTATAGCTAAGTGTTGTATTGATTTAGATTCAGTAGTTGCCTCTTCTGTGATTTATATTAAAAAGATAAAACTTAGTTCTCTTTTCAAAAAAATTCTTGGCTTATGTCACGAGTTAAAATTTATGGAAAATGACATCATTTCATCTAATCATTGTAGATTTAATTTCTATTAATTAAAAACTTAAGTTTACCTTTAAGAGTGATGTTTTACTTAGAGTGGAAACCCTCTTGATCTAATACTTTAATCAAAGCTTATAATTGATGCATGTATTGTATTTTCCCTGTGAGAAATCGTATATTTCTGTTACGCGTGACAAAGAAAATATGTATTTTAATTTTAAAAGTTAAAAAATATATACTTATTAGATTATTTTTAGTAGTTTGATTTGATATCTGTTAAATTCGTGTTTTATTTTATTTTATATTTGGTGTTTTATTTTCGTTTGCCAATTCGGTTATTGAATATTACTCGAAAACAAACAAATTCTGAATTATTTACAATGTTTTTTAATAATTGAGTAAATAATTTGTAATTGGATTTCAAGCATATTTAAAAAATATTCATGCTTGAAAATTACTTTAAAATCCATAAAAAATCTGTTAATCCATAAAAAAAATTTAGATAAATATTACTGAAAGTACTTTTATTTTCTATAAGACGGGCTGAACAATCGAATGTACGATGTTTAGAGGCTAAATTGCAGTAAAAAAAGAAATTTATTGTTGTGTTAGGTTGTTGCCACCGAAAATATGATACCAGCGTTACTCATAGACATGTCTTTTCTATCTACATTATACTATTGCATTAAGAGTAAATGGGTTCATCTTTCGTAATCGGGGTGCACGCACCTTTAAAAATATTCATGCTTGAAAATTACTTTAAAATCCATTAAAATCAGAAAATTGAGATACGATTTTCAAACAAATTTTATTTGAAATAACTTTTTTCAATTTGATACTGTAAAAAATGAAGTTGTGTTGTGTTTAGGAGTCAGTAAAGGCACAATTTATGGGTTACAATTTATGGGGCACAATTTATGGGTTACAATTTATGGGACACAATTTATGGGCACTGACATAGTGTTTTTACTTTATAATGTGTATATATACTGTCAATATAAAAACCCTTAACGGGTTAAAAGTTTGTGACGCAGCACTTTATCTTATGCTCTAAGAATTTTAAATATGGAACTTAAAAATAATGATATCAAATTTTTAGTGACGCTATGCTATTAATTATAATCTCTCTATATATTATTTATTTCATCTTTTTATTTTTTTATAATCGCATGTGCAAAAATTATGTTCAATTAAAAAAAAAAATGTATAAAAGTTTATTCATTGATGCTTTAACATTTACACCTCTCATAAATTCGAAGTATGAGTTTTAAAAGATATGATATCAAAATTTTAGTGACGCTTTGATGTGGCTTTAAACGATTTGTTTTAAAATTAAATTTAAATTATTTTTGTTTTGGCTAAGATATATTCACACATCTAAATAATAGTTTTAATTTTCTAATATACTTTAAATATGTCACTTTCACTGAATTTGTATAATGCATTGAAATGTATTTATTTGAATAAATTGATTTATCCTTTGTCCAATGCTATTAAAAATTTAAAATAAGATTTACGTAAATAATTTTTTTGCCTCAGAGTATCCATTTGAATACATTTCCCTTAGTTTGGATACAATGACGCAAAAAAATTATTTACGCAAATCTTATTTTAAATTTTTAATGGCATTGGACAAAGGATAAATCAATTTATTCAAATAAATACATTTAAATGCATTATATAAATTCAGTGAAAGTGACATATTTAAAGTATATTGGAAAATTAAAACTATTATTTAGATGTGTGAATATATCTTAGCCAAAACAAAAATAATTTAAATTTAATTTTAAAACAAATCGTTTAAAGCCACATCAAAGCGTCACTAAAATTTTGATATCATATAAATAAAACTCATACTTGGAATTTATGAGAGGTGTAAATGTTAAAGCATCAATGAATAAACTTTTATACATTTTTTTTTTAATTGAACATAATTTTTGCACATGCGATTATAAAAAAATAAAAAGATGAAATAAATAATATATAGAGAGATTATAATGAATAGCATAGCGTCACTCAAAATTTGATATCATTATTTTTAAGTTCCATATTTAAAATTCTTTGAGCATAAGATAAAGTGCTGCGTCACAAACTTTTAACCCGTTAAGGGTTTTTGTATTGATATCATTACTTTTTTGAGGTTATTGAAAAAAATAAATAAAACAATAAACACACACAAAAAAAATTAAAGACCAATACAAAGAATTCATAGTCAGGATTTCAATTCACCTTCAATCTCTGCCCCCTCCCTCCCCGCAAAAAAGGATGACCATACTTCAATTTTAAAGAGCACCGTGCAATGAGATTTTTATAAGAACTCTTTGGTAAGATATGGAAGTAATGTACAACATGCATGTTTAGAGGGTATCTCTGTTGGTTTGCTTCAGAGATATAAAAAGCTATGTTAAATTTTACTATATAAAAAAATTACTTTGTTAAGAAAAATAGCAAGAAATATTACTCTTTAAACCTTTATATATATATATATATATAACAATCATCGCTCACTTATAAAAGTAATTCCATACATTTATATTAAATCCAAAACTACAAATTTCTGCTTCTCCCTTTTCTCATTCCTAGTGCAAAAAAATTAAACATTCTTTAATTTTATATAAAATAATCTTTCACCATCCCTATTTAAAATTCTTTATTAACAATAATAATAAATCATATAAAATAATCCCCTGAGTTCCGAAGTTTCCACTTCTGCTTTTGCACCCACCTCTCCAGCTTACCTAAATAATAAAATCTTTCAAAAATTAGTTTGAAAAAAAAAATCTGCAACATTTGTTGCTCATTAACATGAATAAATAAATAAGCACTAACTTCCATAATGTACAGTCATGGAAAAAAAAAAGTAAACACCCCCTACTAACTCCTCAACAAATTGCCGTAGAAGAAAGTTACTGGTACCGAACGATTGGAAATAAAGTCTACTTTTAAATGATGTATATAAAATTTGCTTAAGGGGTTATCTCTACATATTAAAACGAACCATAACTTTGTTTTTTTCAATAGCAGTACACAATTTTTACAACATAAATGAATTCTACACCATTTAATTAGCCTAAAAACAAATTTTTATGCAATTCGTACTATAAGTTCCCGAGAAATTAATTATTTTAAAAAAAGCTTATTTTAAGGGCTGTATCCAAATTGAAGTTCGGTACTCGATTGTTAACCGAGAGAGCCCTCTTCTTGATCAAGGCACCTTAAGCGTCACTCAAGCAGTCAATGAAGTCTGCTAGATTACAGGACAGCGTAAGACATTTCAAAATATCTAGTCACTTCTATCTAGTCACGGCCCCTTAAACGATAATTTTGCCGCTTTTTACGCATAATTTGAAAACTATTTGGAAGAAAAGTGTGAAATTTTGGATTTCCATAAAGCAGGACTTAATAAATCTAAATCCATCAAAAAAATTTTAGGTTACAATTCATAATTTTTTCGAATATTAATTTCATAATTCATATCATAAAATTATAAAAATTGCAAATTCAACGTATGTTTGGGTATGTTAGTATTACTGTTACACAAAAAATTAGCACATTAGGAGCATAATTTCAGGAGATATGAATAAAAATATGAAAATATAATTTAACATTAGAAGCACTAAATTTTGAATGTTTATAATTCAAAAACTTATTATTCAAATTACTTGAAATTTGGTGCCTAGGCATAGTTTGAACCGGAGATTTGAAATATCTCGTTAAAATTGGGTATTGCCATTGAAAAAAATGAAGTTTGGATTTGTTTTAATATGTAGATGGCCCCCTAAGCAAATTTTATATACATCATTTAAAAATAGACTTTATTTCCAATCGTTCGGTACCAATAACTTTTGTCTACGATAATAATTTGTTAAGGAGTTAGTAGAGGGTGTTTACTTTTTTTTTCCACGACTGAACATTTCACCTCTTCTCCCTCCCCCTACTCCCCAACATTAAAAAAATTTAAATGTTTATTTTATACAGAAAATTCTTCTATATAAATTATCCTCCTATTCCTCAAAATTACCACTTTCCCACTCCAGCCTAGAGATTTCAATCTTTAAAGCTTTTTAGAAAATCGAATCTGCAAAGTCTGTTGCTTAATAATAAAATATATAATCATGTACACTTTTAATTATTTTTCACACAATCAATTGATGTCATGATAATAGTTGTTCTGAGCGAATATTGTGTTGGCTGGGCTGTCGTACAGATAGCTCAATTGGAAGAGTACTGGCAATTAAAGCCAAGGGTTGTTAAAGTTCACTGTAATTCAAGATGTTTAAAACCCCTTCGTGACAAGACCCCTTTGGTTAATTTTTAACCTTTTACTACAGGTTTTTAAAAACAGAAAATTTTCTGTGATTGAATCATAGAAATGTTCCCATTAACCCGTTAATAGTCGCGCGTTGGTCTTTTCCCCGCCCGAAATTCGTTATCTTCCTGTAACTCATTTCCCATTAAAGTTACGATAGCCAAATTCTGTGTAGCTGACCTTGAGTGTTCACACTCTTGTGTAGTAAAATTGCAAGTCATTCCTGCTATTTCTTAGCATTTTATCGCATTCTTAATTTTCAAGCGGTCTAAATGACCGCGTTGCGAGTTGCGACCACTTGCGTTAGTTGAATTTTTCCCCCTCGCGTTCATTTTTTCCCATTTCCGCGAAATCTGTGGGGGAAAGTTTCTTCGAAGTCCGGACTCTCTGCCTGTTGTTATTTCGTATTTCTTTCTATCTGCTATTTTACCCGTTCATAGAATACTTTTTTTTACTTTTAGAATGTGACTTAAAATTGTTTTATTATATTAGCTGTGAAGTCAGTTCGCACAAAAAACTGATGGATGGTCACTTACATTTTTTTTTCATTGTCAAATATTGCGGGAATAAATTTTCAAATTGACAATCGTTTAAATATGGAAAAAAAGGGAAATTCATCATCACTATTTCAAAGAACTTGCTTTCCATTTATTACCGGAACATATAAATGAAAGAAAACAGACAATAACACTGCCAATCCATTAAAAAAGAGAGAAGAGAATTTTGTGGGAATCAGTAAAAAAATTGCCGTATCTCCAAAATCTGAAAAGTATCGTTTTTGTACAATAAAACAAATTCGAAAGATAAAACAATTTTCTCAGAAATGTAGTATGTATATCTGTGAAGAACATACATATAATTTATTTGTACAATAAGAAAAATAATGAGAATTTTATAATGTAGGTTAGAAATTACGAAATAAAAATCTCTTTTGGATAATTCAGTGAATGTTTATACTATGATTTAAAAAAATATTTTAAGTATTTTTCTAAAATTTATCTATTTTTAAATTTTCATACTGTAAGTAAAAACACATTTTTTTTTTAAACAATGCCGCAGAAAATGTTTTTATTATTATTATTATTATTATTGAAATCCAATAGAGGCTTGGGGGCGGTATCTAACAAATTTAAATTTGTTGTCCTTCATGATGAATATCTTCAATATGAGAGAAAATTCATTTAAATTAAATTATTGCTGCATATTTATAATTTCGGAGAAAATTTTCTTATTGTTTTTATTATTTTAATAAATGTTATTATAAAACAATAAATTATAATATTAATACCTTATTATGAAATGTACAATTGAATATTTATTTTAATTAAATAGTTGCTGTAAAATACATCCCTATTAAGATGAACCTTTCAATGATTCTATTAATTAAAATAATTTATCAATCTTAGGATTTAAATCTACAATTGCAAATGTATTTAAATTAAATATATAATTTCAATAACTTATTTATTATTTACTTTATATAAGCGAAGTTCGTATCCAGCGTTTTTATTCAAGGGCGCTGCTCCCACCCTGAAATAAGTACAAAAACTACAAATCGTGCATTTTCATTTGAAAAATGGATTTAATCACAAAATCTCGAGAGCCCCCCCCCCCCCCCTCATAAACACACAGACACCCCACAAAATAAATAAATAAAACGTAGTTACAACATTTACATTTATAATTTCGAAGTTAAGTATTTTTTACCTTTTTCTTTATTATATATATATATATATATATATATATATATAATATGCTGGTAAATTAGTGGTATTGTATTTGGTTTTTGTGTTGCATGTCATAGGTTCCATTTTTATTTTCAGTTTAGTTGTTCAATTTAATGTCAGTGTAATATATTTATGCTAAATTTATTAATTTTATTTTATTAAATGGATATAGAGTGCCGGAGTATCATAAAAATCTACCTGACTCTGATTATGTCCTTCCAAAAAAATAAATAAATAAATAAATAAATAAATAAATAAAAGAACCCTATCACGAATTTAGATTTATATTCGTAAATGTTTTCCTACTAATTATTGATTCATAGTGACATCAGAAATTCAATCAAATCATTTACTATTTACTTTTAAGTATTTATGCAAAACGAAGAAAGAGTTATTAAAAACACTTATCTAGATGCCAACTGAATATATACTTAAGCGAAATAAATAATTGCTGTAAAAGGTTGTGAAATAAATAATTGCTGTAAAATGTTGTAAAATGAATAACTGATGTAATCTTTTAAAATTCGGTCAATATTTTCACCCTACGTTATCCGTTTTCGATCATCTGATAACACCGGCAAGTTTCCCTTTCGTTTTCGGCCTGCTGGTAACGGCGGCAAATGGACCGAACGCGACTACTAACGTTCTAAAAAATGTCGCGACTACTCTCGGGTTTTAAAGAAGGTAAACTTTACAATTAAAAATAAGTGGTGAGAATAATGAAGGATTCTGAACACCTTAAGTGGCCAAGTATACCGGTCGCTCATTCCCAAGGGCTTAAAGATGCTTTTTTTGCTATTACAACCTTTAGGATTTACAATAAAAAAAAAATCTTAATCACTTCTGAGTTAAATAAAGACAGTGGAAAAAAATCAAGATGGCAATGTTTTGACTGGCAATTTTCTAAGCTGAGTAATTTGTGCTACAGAATGAAAAAAATATAAAGTTGTAATAATGTCCTCTTACAGATACTAAATCTTTGAGGTTTTTGATGTGTGAACTACATATGAATACAGTAGAAGATCTTTATAATGCACACCTTTGTATGAGAAGTTGTGCGTATTATAGAATTTTGCATTATATAGATCATATTTCATACATCATCAAATTTACTTCGTATTCATGCTTTAAATTACATTCCTTGGAACCAGAAAATGTGCAAATTTTGAAATTTTACATAATAGGTATAGATCACACATTATTAAATTACCTTGAAATATAACATCCAAATATGCCTGGGCAAAATCATTATAAACAGTGGTAACTCATGACTGACAGTTTTGGGAACACTAAATGCATGGCTGGCCAATTTATTCTTTGCACTATTTTTAATAATGAAATCTTTGCCTTATTTTTAGCAGAATTTTCTTCCATTAAATAAAGCAAAAATTTATAAAGAAACACCAAAAAACTTTTGGAAAGCATGCATTTTAGTGCTGCAAGAAAAACCTGTCATGAGCTGATCTCATTATAACACTCATTTACAAAAAAATTTAATATAATAACAATGTTTACATTACTCCAAAATAATGTGTTAAAGGCGATAATGTATCATATTTAGTGTTCCAAGAAATAGCAATATTTGTAAAATACATGTGCTTCTTAACTGAAAAATTCATTGTTTATATCTGAGAAATACATTACATCTTCTGCATTAAAAATTTTTAGTGGCAGGCTTTTGTGATTGAACAAGGACTGCTTGCATAGTGCTTTTAAGGATTTTACAATATAAAATTATGGCTCTTGAACTACTATTAATCAAATACAGTAATAGGGATAAAAAAAATCATTAAATAGTTTATTTTAAAAAAATACTTGTATTTTCATCAGATATACTGATTATTACTACCATATGTTATATGTAACATATTTATTAGAAAAGTTACAACTATTTTCATTAAGTTTTGGATTCCCTCCCCCCCTGACATACTGTCAAATTTCGCGAGTTTTTTTTTTTCTTGTGATGTTCCTCCCCCGACCGAGAATGGAGCGGGTTTTTTACAATCAACTGATTAATTTTGTTTTTCTTTTATTGCTACTTTTTTATGTTAGTGTGGTGATCTTTCAAATGCTATTGCACAACGAGGCGATAAACGCGCTACTCTGTAAGTGGCACGGCAACTCTCCAGTGTACAGGTGGAATTGATAAAAAGAGTTTTTGTAGTCGGAATATGCGGAATGTTACAGAATAGTGAATGGTTTAATGAAAGCAGAATAAAAACTTAATATTTAATTTAAGATGCGAGTCAGATTAATATATTAATTGAAATGGTTACTGAATAATCACTTTATTAGTTTATACAAAGTCTAATTATCATGACAGCTACAATGCAGCTGCTAATGAAATTTTGTGAAACCAATCTTTTCTAAATAGTAACATGTTCTGAATTGTTCTTATTTACAATAATACTTCATTACCACAAATATCATATAAGGGGGCTACTTTTATATTTTTTAAAAGTAAATTATTTAAAGCTTTCTTTTAAGCATATTAACTTTAAAATTAAATAAAATCAAGTATCTTACTTTTGCAAAAAAGCTGTTTTATCTTATTTATCTATAAACTTTAATTACTAAATAAGAAAAGTATCATGATGAAAATTTTTACTTTTAGGAGCTCGAAACAACCAGTCAGGATAAAATGGTTCATTTTGAGCTAATCGTGATAATTTAAGTATATAAAGTAGAATTTACTATCAGTCAAAAATATGTCCAAGACTGAAATCAGTCCTGAGACTGAAGGTCTTGCACCCATGGCTGCAATCAATTAGCCTAAAAGAAATGCTTCAGGTGTTTTTTTTTTTTGTTTGTTTGTTTTTTTCCTTCTGTTTTTCTTTCGTTACAGAGATAAACGGCAATAAGAATTTTTTTCCCCTTTAGGTTAAATTTTATAAAAATAAAATACTACGATGCCTTAATTTTTGAAGCTGAAAAGAGTTATATTAAAAAAATAAATAAATAAACGAAAGATGTCATTTTAAGTCAATTTTCGTTTATAATATTATTAGAAACGATTCGCAAATGAATCATTTTATAAACGGGATTGGAAATCTTAATTTTGATTTCGTCATACCTTTTATTTAAATTGTGCGTTCTTTAAAAATGAAAGATTTTGTTTAATTTCTTGAAAAGAAAACTCAAAATTAAATTAGTAATCTATCTGTATTACATTCACATATCACAAGAAATACCTATGCCACACATGAACGTTATTTTGTAAGGAAAACAGTTATAAGTATTATAATAAACACACATACTACAATATACATTAAAACACACATTCACACATAAATAACGCCTGCATTCAACAGTTAAAGGTATATATAAATATTTTACAGACATACATATTGTATTTATTGTATGTATGTCTGTAAAATATTTATATATACCTTTAGTTATAAGTATTGTTGAAAATAAAAACAATTCAGAACATTATACTAATTAGAAAGGATCGGTTGCAAAGAATGCTGTCTGGATAATTAGAAATTGTACTCACTTTCTCCCCCTTGGAATACCATTTCAAGATCTTTGACATTTCTTATTTCTTCAGTCAACTTCGCGTATCGCGTAGTGATACATGGCGAAGTCTTATGGCGAACTCGATGAATTTTCATTTCGATACGAGAATTTTCGATAAATATCGAATTTCGACACGAGAATTTTTTTAAAAATGTGAAATATTTTCTCCTTAAAAAATGTTTACTTACTATGAATAACAATGAAATAAAATACCTATAATTACAAAATACTGCTCCATTTAAAAAAATCAGTCTAAGTATTTTAAAGCACATAATAAACTGTTTTCGTAGTTTAAAAAAAGATTTATTGCCAATATTCAGATTTTTAACTGTGACCTAAACCGCGCAAAACCGATGTGCAACGTTCTGTCTGCTAGCCCATAGAATAACATGTAATCCGCGATCCTAAGAAGTCCATTTTTTCATGCGGATTATATAAAAATTAAGAGTTTTCCTAGATACTGGGTTAGTCTTATCCACTTCGTCAAAAACAGATTCATTTTATATATTAATGTTTTAAAAAAAATCTAGACCGTTTCGGAGAAAAAAAAAAAAAGACAAACTTACACCATCGAAATCGCTTTCAAAATGGGTTTACAGATCTGAAAATATGCTGCACGTAGAACTGTAAAAAATTCAGAATAGGATTATACTGCAGATATAAGACTGTTTTAAAAAAATCAGAACAATAGGACCTATATTTGATGAGTTATTAACAGGCGGCTTTTCGCATTTTCTTTGATGTCGAGTTAGCTGTATATATGAGTTCCGCCATCTACGAATTCTACGATACGATACGATACGATTTTAGGCTTAAGGCTGCGTCACTCGGAATACTACCGTCTTCCATGACACAAACGAGAATTTCACTATATGCTGCGCGATTTGGTGGATTTTTTTTTTTAATCATATTTTTTTCTTGCACCCACAAAAAAAAAAAAAAAAAAAAAAAAAAAAAAAAAAAACGCGTATACTGTTATTAAAGCTCGGGGATTTTACTATGGTTGCGAGACAATAACGTCATGTTTTCTGATTGTCTTTTTAATGATTTGTGAATGGGAATGTACAAATTCCAGTTATGGTGAATGCAGTATTATTACGTTGTAATTTATTTTACCTGGAGGGCTCCTTAAAATTGACACGGGCGAAGCCGGGTAGTTCTGCTAGTTTAAGTTATAAAAATAAATTTTAAATTTTACAAATGACGCTGTTTTCGTCTTAATTGTCCTATTGTGCCGTGCCATTCGGATACATTTATCTGCTTAGCTTAACAGCATATATGGTCCTTCATATATATGGCATTATAGAAACATCAGGAAAAAATAATAAAGCATCTCGTACACATGCATGCTTCTACTATATTCATTAAAGAAATATATATATATATATTAGACAACATAAAAAATGAGGTTGTAATTATAAACACATGACGTGTAACTGACAGATTAGTAAAAGAATATTAATCATACATAAAAATTTTCATAAAATATGTTAAAATAAATATGTGATAAAAAATATATGCCTCACGAATTTGCTTTGAAATGTTCAATGTTATAACACACATATTCACTGTCAGAAAACTATATATTTAATTTGTAATAACTGTGTAATAATTATTTCTAGAAATACAAGATGCGTATGCACAATTAATAACTAAATACAGTCTCCTATAGGTGTAGTTTAACCATCGTATTAGGAGTTGACATTACTGAATTTTACAGAGACCATTAGGTAGATTTATTCTTTTCATTTTCTTATTATGATTTTAAAACATATTAGAAGTTCTGAATTAGAAACTTTCTTTTTTAAATCTATCTTTAAGTTACACTGAAATGTTTTCTAAATTTTCATATGTAAGTCATACTTAAGTAAACTATGTATTTCATTAAACTTTTAATTGATAGAAGAAAAATTAATAAGGAAATATACTTAGCATAAGTTAGGTACTATGATATCATTTAAAAAGGATAATTAAAACAAAATGCTTGACCATTTGTCTAAAAAAATGATATATATGTTCTAATTATTATTTTTTGGAAAAAATGTATTTCTTAATTAGTTGAATTATTCGTCCAACTTTGTATATGAAATTTTCCAACCTTTGGAAAAAGAAAATCTGTTATGGAGTCAATGAGTTAAAAAGAAATTAGATTTTATTTACTTATTTATTTCCATTTAATTCCAAATTAAGGAAATAAAAATATATGCTGTTAGTGATTTTATGAAACATACTAAAACCTGAATTTTATAAAAAATTACTAGCAATATAGCATATGTTTAAAAAGCAGTTTAGTTTTTTTCTCTTATTCATATCTATAATACAAGGATAAAGCCGCTAATGAATTTATCACACTATTTAGTAAATCAAATCTTTCTAAATCAATCTAAGTTACAACTTGATAATTTCAATGTTATGATTTTCTATCCTCTTTTATGTTTCGAATTACCTAAAGTTTTAAAACGTTTTAGTTTTAATTTGATCTTTAAACCAGTTTATAATCTTAAATTTCCTTTCTTTAAGTCTGGTTTGCCTCATTTTCGCAAATGGGGAATGTATAATGATCTTTGCAATGGTTGTCCTTTAGCTGTTATAGGCAACTAAAAGAAATCCCAAAACCCAAACAAAAGAACACCCCGTTATATCTTTAAGGGGACAGTTTATCTTTTCAACAGTTTTGTTTATTTAAGGGGGTCCGGGACACATTTTAAAATAATTTTTATTTATTGAGTTAAAATTTTGAATTTTTTTGTGATGGTTAACCATATCATTTGTAAACAAAATCACATGATAAAACTTCTCATATTTTTTTTTAATTTAAAATTTAAAATTTATTTAAAAAGTGGGGTAATTTAAAATCGTTATAACTCGAAATATTATTTGTAGAATTTCAATTTTTTATCATTTAAATAAACAAAAATATATAAGTTTTACTTTAGATTCAGCATTTAAAAAATATTAATTTAAAAAAAATTAAATATTTAAAGTAAAAATTAAAGAAAAAATGACGTAACTTTTTTGTAAAACATCATATTTTCAAAAGCAAATATTTTTTCTTCGAATTTGCTGAATCAAAATTAAAGTAAACTAATTGAAAAATACATGTTCCAAGTTTGAACCATAATGTCTTTAACAGGCTCTTGAGTTATAACAATTTAAATATGAGAAATGGTGAAAAAACCCATCATGAAGAAATACGCATTTTTACAAGAAATCGTTTGCATAACAACCATTGCTTGAAAGCTAGATTTTGAAAACAAACCAAAACGAAACTAGTATGTTGTGGCCATCACTAAACTTCCTTCTATCTCATACTTGTCAATACTTCAAAATTCACTATCTCAGTGCTAAATTAAATGGCAATCTGTGTTCATCATGACAATTCTAAAAATATGAAATTCCGTGCATTAGTTCTCGAGGTATGACTGTCACTACAATCGTGTAAATCCAGCAAAATGCAGCATAGCAGCGCCACCTATTGGGTTATTTACACCAGAACCTAATTATCACCAACTTATGTCAACGTCTAACTGAATATGAAGTGTGAGGAAAATTCGTGCATTAGTTCTTGAGATAGAGGTATTGCGCAAATCATGACAAATGCAGCATAGAAGCGCCACCTGTTGAGCGATTTGCAACAACACATAATCAGCAGCAATATTAATCAAGTTATACTTAAATCTGAAGTTTGATGAAAATTCGTGCATTAGTTCTTGAGATAGAGCTATTGAGGAAATAGTTCAAAATGCAGCGCAGCAGCGCCACCTATTGGGCGATTTGCACCAACACGTAGTAACTAAATCCGAAGTTTGATGAAAATGGGTGCATTAGTTCTTGAGGTAGAGCTACTGCGAAAATAGTGTAAATCCTGCAAAATGCAGCATAGCAGCGCCACCTATTGGGCGATTTACACCAGAAAGTAAAAAGCACCCATTTATGTCAAGGACTAACGGAATCTGAAGTTTTATAAAAATCCGTGCATTAGTTCTTGAGATAGAGCTTTTGCGGAAATCCTGCAAAATGCTACATAGCAGCGCCACCTGCAAGGCGATTTACACCAAAACCTAATAAGCACTAATCTATATCAGGGACTACCTGAATATAAATTTTTATTAATTTCCGTGCATTAGTTCTTGAGATAGAGCGCCCACAAAATTTGTGTCACATACGGACAGACAGACAGACATTTTGTAAAAACAAATTTTTTGAAATCTCTGACGCATAAAACGTGTAAATCCGTCGAAGACTGGAATTCGAAAATTTTCATGAAACCAAAACTTTCTTCTTGTAAAGATAGAAGAAAGTATAAATTAATATATTCTGTTCTAATAAGGATATAAACATAATTTAAGCGTCATTTTAAACAGAAGAAAGCGGAGAATTTTTTACTGAAATAAAATATTTTTAGAAAATTTGAAGATTTTTGTGTCCCGGACCCCCTTAAAGAAATGTGGTTTAAATGGTGAACGCAGTGCATTTCAATGTCCAATTAAAATTAATTTTGAATAGTAAAAAAAAATTAACTGCATATTTAATTAAAGTTTATAAAAATTTGAATTTTTTAAAATCCCTACTACTTTTTAAACTAGTCGGATGTACCAATCCCAAAACTTTCTTCTATCTCATACTTGTTAATACTTCAAAATCCGCTATCACACTGCCAAAATTAAATGGCAATCTATGCATCTCATGAGGATTCTAACGATATGAAATTCCGTGCGTTAGTTCTTGAGATATGACTATCGCTGAAATCGTCTAAATTCAGCAAAATGCTGCCTAGCAGCGCCACCTATTGTGTGATTTATACCAAATCCTAATCAGCAACAATTTATGTCAACCTCTGACTGAATCTGAAGTTTGGAGAAAATCCGTACATTAGTTTTTTTGATAGAGCAATAACGAAAATCGTGAAAATTCCTGCATAGCAGCGCCACCTATTAGGTGATTAACACCAAAACCTAATTAACAACAACTTGTGTCAACATACAACTAAATCTGAAGTTAGATGAAAATTCGTCCATTAGTTCTATTGATAGAGCTATTGAGGCAATCGTGAAAAAGGCAGCAGAGAAGCGCCACCTGTTGGGCGATTTACACCAACACATAATCAGTAGCAAGTCATATCAAGGACTGACTGAATCTGAAGTTTGATGAAAATCCGTGCGTTAGTTCTTAAGATAGAGCTATTGGGGAAATCGTGTAAATCCTGCAAAATTCATCATAACAGCGCCACCTGTTGGACGATTTACACGAAAACGTACTCATCATCAATGCATATCAAGGACTAACTAAATCTGAAGTTTGATCGAAATCCGTGCATTAGTTCTTGAGATAGAGCTATTGCGAAAATCGTGAAAAATGCAGCATAGCAGCGCCACCTGTTGAGCGATTTACCCCAAAAACTAATGAGCATCAATTTGTATTAGGGACTAACTGAATATCAATTTTTATTAAATTCCGTGCATTAGTTCTTGAGATAGAGCGCCCACAAAATGTGTGTCACATACACACAGACAGACAGACAGACAGACAGACAGACTCACAGAGTCACAGACAGACATTTTGTAAAAACATGTTTTTTGGAATCTCTGACCCCTAAAACGTGTAAATCCGTTGAAAACCGGAATTCGAAAATTTACTTTCTTCTTGTAAAGATAGAAGAAAGTAAAAATTGATATTTTTGACCACTTTTTTTTAAAGATTTTCAAATGTGTATTACACAAGACTGCGCATGGGTATTTAGATACGTCTAATTTTACATTTAATATCATTTTTTTATTGACATATATAGAGTGTAAAACGATGAAATCAAACACATCTTCATTGTACTTATATATTTTTTAAAGTAATAAAAAACCTGAAGGTTGATTCCATCCGCAGATTTATCACATATATAAAAAAAAAGAATCAGGGTTCGTAATGGTCCTTGAATTTTTAACCTAAGAAATTCTTCGGTACCAATATTTTCTTATAGAAAATATCTTCTTAAATAAGGCGAAATTTTGTGCGTTTAAACTAGATTTATTTTTCTGTAAAAAAATACTAAAAAAAAATATTTGGCCTTGTAAATAACGCTACCCCTACGAACCCTGAATATATATAAAAACGCTTAAATATCTATCTCAAATACAAAAAAAGTCTTAGCGTTTTTAAAATATGAAAGTGAAAAAAGTAGGAACATGGAAAAAAAGCCGTTTAAAATTTCAATTTATGTGGGTAAGTGCGTTTGGTGTATTAACAAAATTTACAATATCTCGCGATATAATTACTGCATGGCTAAAATTAAGGTGTCAAAATATTCAAAATTAAACAAGCTTTCATTTAATACAAAAAATAAATTGATTTTTTGAGCAAGTTTAAGGTAAATTGACCCCTTAATTAAGAAAATTTTAACCTTTCTATTACAAAGAATGTAGGGATGATTACTGGCGTGGTTTTAATCGAACTGTTTATTTAATTTTACAATGAATGAATCACATATTGAATTATAAACCAATGTTCCCTTAGGACTGCACTTTTTACCCTTCCTCCACTATCGTATTCAGAAGTTCTATTCTAAACACCGAATTTGACAGCATTTTCTAAAAATCTTCTGATTTTATCAAAAAACGGTATATTCTTCGAGTATTTTGTTTCCTAATAAGAACACTTGCACATTTAATTTTATTTATGAATAAAAATAAATTTAAGAATCTGTCAGAAAAAATATCCAGTTTGGATTTCAATTTTGTCTTAATGCCAATTGTATCTCTGAACAGAAATTTCTGGAAAATTGAGTTTTTCTTAGCTAAGTCTCGATGTTATTTGTTGATGAAAAATCCAATTCCGCTATGCCCTCTGCACTTAGAAGTATTTGTTAAATTCAACCTTATAATCTTTTTTGTTATTATATTGATATATAATCTGGTATGTAATTATTGAAATACAATTATTTTCCCTTCTAATTTCTTTTTCACTTCGGACTGTCTTTTTATTCAATTTGCTTCATATTGCTTATTTTATTCTGTCATCTACTGTTTGGCTATTACTATCTTTGTCATTGGCTCATGTGCTCTGCTTTTTTATTGGCTGTTTTCTTCATTCTGTTTTCTTCTGTTGTATTACTATTCAGTCTTGCTCCTGCTTTTAAAGTGGTAATACGTCTTCTTTTCGCCCGATTAAAAAAAAAAAAAAAAGTTTAAAGATCTTGTACATTAAGACGTTATTAAGAAATTTGTTCTTTTACGCATTTAAATATTATATAGTATAACTAAATGAAATTTATTTACTAAAAAAATTGAATTGCAGTTGATTGAGTGACCAAACATGAAAGTCTTCGTTGTATTATGCATTTTCTTTGTCGTACTAGAACTTTGTGCTGCAGTTTCTGTGGGTGAGATATGAATTTATTTTTTTGATACAAAGTACACATATTTTTAATGTTTTCTATTTTTTTTTTTTTTTTTTTTTTTTTTTTTTTTTTTTTGTATGTATATTTATCAGGGTTTTCGCTGGCTTTTGACCAACATTAGCGATTTCGAGAATAAGAAATAGAAAACAGTAGACAAATGAAAAAAAAAAAGTTAGCAAATTATATTTGCCGTGAAACACTGAAAAATTTATCTTTAATCCCTTACATCCTTTTCTTTCGATGTCTTCTAAAATAACCTATTTTATTGTAATCTTATAAAATAGAAATTCGACTGTCCGCTACTGAAACTATTAAATATAAGTGGCCTCTAAATGTCTCCTATACGTGTTTCACACACTCTTATATCAGTCTAACTAAAAATTCAAAGCAGCTATCTTTGATTCACCATTGTGAAAATATACACTAAAAATTGCTATGAGATTTCGACTTTAGCTGATAGAACAAATTGACTGGCCAATGATACTTTGCATACGACTAATAAATAGTATGGTAAATGGTTAATTACCCGACTGAAAAGAAGGGTTATGTGTTTCACGCGTATGTGGATTTCTTTATACCCTCGAAACATCCCAACGGCTGGATGGATTTTAATGAATGAGGTCTCTAACGATTCATCTTAACCGTCCAATGGTTATAGGCTAGGTTTTGTTTTTATAAATTCAAAATGACGGCCGTAAGATACAAAATGGCGGTAGAGACGAAAAAATATTTTCCGCACCCTATTGTGTGGCATATCATTGGATATGTCTTTCAAAATGAAGACGATGTTTCATTGACTATTTTACAGTCAGAAGCTCCGTTTAAATATTACAATACCTAGAAGTTGTGTAGGTAGGATCTCTAGCTTTAATGCAACTCTAACCATCATTTACATCTATAGGCCTCATCAAAACTGTGTTTACAGATAGGAACTAACAATTGAACGCAACTTAAAAGTCATCAATTCAAGTAAATAATAATAAAAAAAGGTATGTAACATAAAAAAAATAGTTTCACATTGATGATAAATAATTAATTAGTTCGCTTTTTACGCAGTCGGGTTTTTTGATTTTTTAAATTTAATTATTATTTGAACAACGAATTCCAGCAAAACTTTTCTCCATTTGGCGCTTGATGCGTGTAATTTTGTTTGTGTTTTTACTTATGCGACGCCGGCGTATAGACAGTTTAACTGACAATAGAGAAATACTTATCGCCTAATCCTTTCTGTATCTTTGGGTGTTACTAAACTGAATTGGTGTTGAACCAGTATCTCTATAAATCGATAATAGAGCAATGTAAATGGGACGGTGAGATTGAACATTTAAAGCGACATCAATCCTTCAGCAACGCGAAAAAGAATATCAACTGTATTTGCACACGCACAAAAAAAGAGCAGAAATTGAGCACACGACATTTGGCGAGTCTGATTGTTCGTTTACTCGCCAAATGAAGAATTTTGTCGCAATTTGTCGCAATGGCAAACGGAAGCGAAAACCCTGATATTTATATTTTTCTTTGAATTGTTTGACATATTTAAAAGAAAATCTTTTTTCATTATGTTTGTTAAAGTTATGAAAAAAATATGAGGTCATCGACATAAATAATTTCTGTGAATATCTGGCAATTTTACTTTTCATCCTACATAACCAAAAAGATATGGAAAATGCAGAGAATTAAAAGACTTATCCAAAGGAAGAAAGCCGGAAACTTAAAAAAATTCTTTTAAAACAGAAAAAAATACAGGGAATGTTGTTATTTCTTTTTTGTAATAAAGAAATGCAGGACTTTTTAACCCTTATAACAAGAAAATTGTTGATAATAAGATGTAAGAAAATATTATTATATGGCTGTATGGGTAGAATTTTTTCTTTATTTGTTCATTCCTGGTTTTAGCTCAAATATCACAGATGGATGGCGCTCCACTGTATCTCACTAATAGCATTCTAAATTTCCGTATGATTTCAAAATACGAATCATTTTGCATGTATGTGTGTGTGCTTTAGCTCTTCGATAGCTAAATAGAACGCAGATCACCATCCTGGTGAACTATAATTTATTTTTAGAAGTTAGATCGGGCGTTCTAAGCATTTGCAAGAATTCAGTGCCACTTCTCTTGGAAGTAAAGCAGGACATCCCCAACTTAACACATTAAATTAATGTGAGAAAAACTTTTGCTACGCTCTTTAATTTAACAAAATATATTTCTTTTCATGTAATTTCCTTTTTTATATCTTAGAACATGAATATTTATTGAATTATTGAATTATTTTTATTTATTTATTTATTTATTTATTTTTAAGAACTTGGTCTTAAAGAGTACAATCTTCTAGAGTAAGTATTTTTTAAATAATTCGTTTAAAACATTTTATTAACAATTAACTTGTCTTTTTAATATAATATTTTTAAATTATGGTTCTGAAATACATTTCTGTTTCCACATATTTTTAATGCTGTAAGAAGCATAAACCGTAAAAAAAAAAAAAAAAAAAAAAAAAAAAAAAAAAAAAAAAAAAAAAAATCCAAATTCAGTTGCATGTAGTTGAATGTATTTCATTATTTTCATGTTATTACAAAATAATCTCGTCGTATGTAAATAATGTAACTTGGTCAATAAAGATAAAGATTTTATGTTATACTGCCTATGATTCTGTAAGTGAAATTTAAAATTTAAGCCTTTTATCTTAGAACTTATTATTATTATTATTATTATTATTATTATTAAGGATCATCATATTTATATTTATAGATCAAATTTTCAAATCAATTAAGTATGGCTAAAATTACTACTTTTTCATTTTTCAAAACAAATTTTATGTTTGAAAGAATTTAAATATTTATACTAATATTCATTTCAAGAAAAAAAGTGAAAAATAATAATTTTGTGAAATGGGAAATTTTAAAGACAGTTTGAAGCTTACGACATATTAAAAGATTCTTAAGGTTATATATTCTATAAATTGTCTTCAGGATTTGAAAATTATTTAACATACGTAATTACAATGTACAGTCGTGGATAAAAAAGTAAACACTCTACTAACTCTGCAACTGATTATAATAGAAGAAAATTGCTGATACCAAATGTCTGGAAATAAAGTGTTCTTTTAAATGATGTATATAAAATTTGCTTAGGGAGCCACCTACAAATCAAAAGCAGGCCAAAGTTTGTTTTTTCAATGGAAACACCCACTTTCTACAATATATTTTAAATCTTCGGTTCAAACTATGCCTAGAAAAGAAATTTCTAGTTATTTGAATGATAAGTTTTTGAATTATAAAGATACAAATTTAGAGCTTCTAATGCTAAATTACATTTTCATATTTTTATTAATATTTCCTGAAATTATAATCCTAATACGATAATTTTGTGTGTGGTTACAATACTAAAAAATCCAAACATAAATACATTGAATTTGTAATTTAAAAAAAATTATAATATGAATTTTGAATTGTGAAATTAATATTGGAATAAAATATGAATAGCAACCTACTATTTTTTTGATGGATTTATATTTATTATGTACTACTTTATGCGAATTCTCAATTTCAAATTTTTCTTTCAAGTAGTTTTCGAATAATCATTAAAGAACGACAAAATGATGATTTAAGGTGATGTGCAGAAAAGCATAATTTGAAAGAATGTTTTACTCATTTTATTCAAATATTTGGGCTGGGAATAGTCGAATCATATTACGCGAGTGAAATGATAATATTGGCAAGAAATAATATATGAATAGAATTGACATAGTCATTCTGTAGTGTTTCATTGAGTACCTCAATTTGGATACAACCCCTAAAATAGTCTCATTTTTAAATAATTAATTTCTCAGAAAGTAATAGTACGAATTTAATGTAAATTGGCATTTAGGATAATTGAAACGTGTAGAATTCGTTTATAGTGTCAAACTTGTGTATTGCTATTGAAATAAGCCAAGTTTGGGTTCGTCTTGATAAGTGGGTGCCCCCTAAACAAATTTTATATACATCATTTTAAAGTAGACTTAATTTCCAATCTTTTGGTACCAGTAACTTTCTTCTACAGTAATTTCTTGAAGTGTTAGCAGTGGGTGTTTACTTTTTTCCACAACTGTACTTATAAACGATGTTTACAATTATGTTTCTCTGAATTGTTTTCAGGGTTTCAAAATTATTTAAGAAGATATAAAAAATTGTAAATATGACTAAAATTAATAATTTTTCCATTTTAAGGAATGATATTTATGTTTGAGATAATTTACAGTAAAAAAGGAATATACACATATGCATTTAAAGTAAAAATGTAATGTTGAGGTCAGGACAACCTTAAAGACATTTTTTAAAGTTACGACATATTAAACAATGTTTTCAGTTATATATTCTTTAAATTGTCTTCAGGATTTGGAAATTTTGCAAAATTGAACTTCGTAGTAAAACATAATACTTAAAATGACATGACAATGTTTACTAAATATTTGAATGAATAATTTTGAAATCGGGAAGACAAGTTTTTTTGTACTCAAAAATGAAAAAAAATATACGAAATCATAATTATTTCAGAAAATATATCAATTTCTTATATGACTAAAATTTATATATTTCAATTTTTAAAAAACGAACTTTTGTGTTTAAAAGGAACATTTATACTAATATTCATTTGAAGAAAATATGTAAAATAGTGATGTTGAGACTCGGACAGCTTTAAAGACATAGTTTAAAGCTTTACGACATATTAAAAAATGTTTACAATTATGTATTCTTTATATTGTCTTCAGGATTTCAAAATTTTGAAATTATTAATTTCACCCCTCGCGCTCTGTGACGTCATTTTCGTTGGTCATTTCCAACAATGACGTACGACCGATATGTTGTGCAATAGGTGTGAAAATGTGTTCCCTAGCCGTGTTGTCGTTTTCCCACAGATTTTCCATGGCTTTTTAATCAAAAATTTTTATGCTTATCACAGACAAGTAAAGCTACTGCGGCGAATTTCTATTTTTATAGCTCATTCAATTCTACTCATCGATCTAAGTAATTTGCTACCTTGCATATCGGCTATTGAGTTTTAATAATGATAGGGGCGGGTCAAAGTTTAAAATTTCGTTCATTGAAAACCAGTTGCCGTCAAAGAAATAAGTAAGTTTTAAATTTATTTTTGATTCTTACACTGACATGCATTGATGATAGTCAATTTTTGACACATTGTTCATTCGGAAGAAGCCAGTAAAACACAAATATTTCTCACAGTGCGCACAACGAGCAAAGGGTTCTTTAGCTGACTCGACGACGCATTCAAAACAGCTTTGCTTTCTTTCTTGAATTTTAACCGTTTCGACTCGGGCGTCTCTTACACAAATTTTATTCGGTTGACACCAATTTCTTAAAAGAAGTTTCCCTGAAGTACACAATTTCAAAATGTCCTAATTAAATAAGCAAAATTATATTTTTCTTTATTTCTTGTGCCCAAAACAAATTTTGCAAAGAAAGGTGATGTGCAGTCAGACTGGACATACGAGTGCAACGAGTTAAATCAGAAATCTGTAGGGGTGACGTAGTTTTCATCTTTATTTTCTTATAATAACGGTAATAATATAACCTTATAGTAATTATTGGCAATGTATGGTACTGTAAAAACAGTTAGTAAACTTAAATCTCACTTATTTCTTTGAAGGCATCTGTTTTTCAATGAACGAAATTTTGAACTTTG
Organism: Maratus speciosus; assembly: GCA_963932465.1. Taxonomy (NCBI): domain Eukaryota; kingdom Metazoa; phylum Arthropoda; class Arachnida; order Araneae; family Salticidae; genus Maratus; species Maratus speciosus. The sequence goes on along the minus strand of OZ010790.1, from coordinate 33,280,308 downwards.
ACCCAGCCCCCTGTCATTATAAATCTCAATAGCCGATATGTAAGGTATAAAATTACTAAATTCGATGAGACGAATCGAATGAGCTATAAAAATCGAAATTCTCCGCCACGGACTACAATAGATTTACTTGTGAGAGTAGATTATGAAACTATATTCCCATTATAAGTTTCGTTTTGTATGCATTTGACGTAATATTCGCATTTACTTTATGTCATCATTTTGCATTAGAATTAGTTATGTTAATATGCAAATGAATTACAATAGTTTAATTAAACTTGGTTATTTATTATTATTATTATTTTCTTTTTGCTTATAAACTCATCAACACATGAAATATAGCTATCATGCTCTAATCATTTGATATAGCCGACATAGTTTAGTGAAAAAATCATATTATTTCGTAACCTGGTGACTAGTGACGTACATCCGCTAACAGCGCTAGAGTGCAAGAGGTTAATAGCAAAAAATTTCATAAAAAATACGTAAAAATATTTATTAAATATTTTAATAAACACTTTTGTAAATCCTGAAAACAGTTTTTTTTCTGTACTCAAATATGAAAAGAATATTTTTAAAAATCCGTAATTATTTCAAAAGATATATCAATTTTTAAATGTGACTAAAATGAATAATTTTCATTTAAAAAATGAATTTTTATGTTGAAAGGAAATGACATTTGCAAAGGAATATTTATAATTTTATTCATTTCAAGAAAAAGTAAAATAAAAATTCTGTGATCAGGACAACGGTAAAGAGACGGTTTAAAGTTGCGACTTATTAAACAGTGTTTTCAGTAGTATATTTTTAAAATTGACTTCAGAATTTAAAAATTTTGAAAATATTAATTTATCAACAACAAATACTGAAAAAGGGATGTATGTTTATTAAATTTTTAAATAAATATTTTGTAAATCATGAAGAAATTTTTTTTTTTTTTGTACTCAAACATAAAAAGAATATAAAAAAATACTAATTGTTTCAAATCATATATCAATTTTTAAATATGGCTAAAATGAATATTTTTTTATTTTTTAAAAAGCAAATTTATGTTTGAAAGAATTTAATTTGCAAATGAATATTTATACTAATATTCATTTCAAGAGAAAAAAATAATAATGTTGTGACCAGAGGAACTTTAAAGACAGTTTAAAGCTTTACGACATGTTAAACAATGTTTACAGTTATATATTCTTTAAATTCTTTTTAGGATTTGAGAATTTTAAAAATATGAATTTTATAAGAAAAGCTAATGATAGAAATGACCTAAGAAATAATTTTTTAATTTTTGAATAAATATATTTGCAAGTCCCGAAGACAATATTTTTCGGTACTCAAAAAAGAAAAGGATTGCGCAAAAATAGTAATAATGTCAGACGATATATCAAGTGTTAAGTATGAATAAAATTAATTTTTTTAATTAAATTTTTATATTTGAAAAAAATTACATTTGAAAAGAAATATTAAAAAATAAATAAAAAAATAAACTAAATTAAAAAATATATAAAATGCTGTGTCCCGGTCGACACTACCTTCAGGGCACTTTTTTGTTGAAAAATATAAAATTTTTACCAAATGCATGTCTTTTTAGTTAAAACAGGAAATAAAATAATGAATTCATATAAATTGTTAATAGAATTTTAATTAACTTTTCAAATTTAAGCAATATTTAGTTAAATTTTAATAAAGAATTGCGTTTATTTGTTGTTATTTGTGTTTATTGTACTTTTTTTTTTCAAAAATATATTAGCAAACCACTTACCTGTATTATGAAGCAAAAAAATTTTAATACCTCTTAAATTTACTAGCATATACCAAATTTTGTATACAAAATATGATTTCTTTTATGTGTATTTTTCAATAAAAATAGCTCTTAAATTAATATATACAAAATTACAAGCTGTGATTTGCTTCATAACAAACCAATAGATGATAAAAACATTGTTACAAAGTTTTATTTCGATTTCTTAAAAACTTATTTAAGGAATGACATTTCTCGTAAGTGTACATAATGAAAAATGAAATTTTCCAGAAAACGCAAATTAAGATTTTGATGTAGCACAAAAAATTATGTATAAAGTTTATAACTTTATAAATCCACCATATTTGTAGGTGTTTATATATTTGTGTATATATTGTATATTTTATATTTGTGCATTAAAATATATTTTTTACCTTTCTGTGGCTCTTTAAACGGTCACTTCCGTTTTTAGAAAGTTTATTTATATTTTGGACTATAATTTTGCTTCTAATTATCACTGAACCGAAAGTAAGACACTTTTGGAATCCTGCATGCTTGAAATTTAATTAGAATAATTTTTAAAAATCAGAATTTTTAGCAAAAACAATGATTTGGGTGGTAGGCACATACCTTAACTACTTCGCGACGAACATACCTTGCGTAATTTTTAGCATTTTATCACCGGTTTTTTAAAATCGAAATTATTGTCAAAATTCAAAGTAAATCTCTAAAATTCTTCGGTTAAATAAGGCAAAATTTGTCAATTAAAAATTACTGGTGGGAATAATCAAGGAATCGGAGATTTTATGTGCCATGTATACATTACGTTCGTCGCGAAGAATCTTATGTTGGGAAAATTTGCGATGTCAACTAGACGAAAATGAATTGAACTAAAATATTTTAAACTATGTCATTAAAGACATAAATTAAACCACCGCTCATGACATAAAAAAACCCCAATAACCATCTTCTGAAAATTATTAATTTTTTTCAAATTATAAAGCGCAATTTTTTCAAGCTGAAAGCGAATTTAATATCGTCATGCATGAAATATTCAGACAGTATTATTCTCATTTATGTTTCAAAGAGTCGAACAGCCGTTCTTTCGCGTATGAATGCTGTATGTCTTTAAAAATAATCGATTACTAGGTGCAAATTAACTAGGATCTATATGGAAAATGTATTTCTGACGGCGTGTTGAGCCGTATCTAAACAGATAGCAAATGAAATACTTCATCATACTGCATTCTTAAATTATTATATGCTTTTATTTCACTTTACTTGCTTCATGTATATGAAGATGGAATTTTTAATTAATTTTTCACCCTCTTTCTGGCTTCAGGAATTCTAAAAAATGCGAACAATAATGTGTTCCCGATAGAAATCGGATTTTTTCAAATTTTCATAACTTAATTATCCATGAGTATATTAATATTTTATTAAATTAAGATTATGGTCTGATAAAACAGTTCAGAAATTTCGTGTCGATAGTTTAAATAACGCTCCTTTATTTTTGTGGTCATATCCAGGGATTAATTTCTAGAAAAAAAAAAAAAAAAAACCAGAGCTTTAATTTTTAGCTCCAATAAAATCCTTACTGTAACCCCCTCCCGTACCGTCCAACCGCATATTTATATGTCGCGAAGGGTTTTTTTTTTTTAATATCAACTAGCAAAATTCAACATAGATGAGCAGTATTTATAAACTATGACCGGTTCCAACTAACATTTAAATATTTACTGTGAGGTTTAGTGCAAATTAAGCATCACGTGTAGCTAGTAAGTTGATCAGTGAAAATATTTTACAAGCAAGAACAAAAAGCAGCGGGTAAACATAACATGACCACGAGCAAAAACAGCAGATACGCCGTCGTTAATTCTACCATCCCAAACACTTTGGTGGCAAAGGAAGCTAAGAGTTGAATATGGGAGGAATAGGGAAAGATAATTTAGGTTTCGGTACTTCTGAACAACTGTTCCTCGGGTTTGCGGAGCGCTATAGTTATGAGCTCCGGTGAATTCAATATTTAAATAATCACTAAAAGCAAAGAAATACCGGAGCATACCTCTAGTGCACTCCGGTGCAAATTCAGCACTGCACATTGTTAAAAGAAACTGAGCAAAAGCTATTTTTTTATCTATTGCCAAGTGACTCAATCATTAATATTTGTTCGTTACAGTAATATAAAAAAGAATTTTTTATTATTATTGGTGAATCATAAAAAGAAACTGAACAAAAATTAACTATTTCTCGTGAACTCAATGGTTCACGCCGTCTATCAAACATAAATAAAACCGGTAAATATTTTGCATATTTGGGTTATACGAAAAATCCACGTATTGTAAAAGAAATATTTTTGAAACTGCATTGAATGCCTTTAAAATCGTGTTTTTTGATACGTATTTTTAGTTTCAAATAAAGTTTTTTAAAAAACCTTTTATTTTTAAGTCCATCAAACACGGAAGAAGATGTTGATGAGAGCACTAGAAATCTAGTTCTGGAAACCAACGAAAAATTACAGGAAAGTGACGTCACGGAAGAGTTGCGAATAGGAGGACGATGCGTGTGCAAGAGACCCCCGTGCCCCTGCGACCGCCGGCATCCACGATCTGAGGAGGAGCAAAGAAGAAAAAAGTGCAGGCACGGCTTTACTTGGCCACATTGTAATTAGCCACAACTACCAATCCCTGGCTAAAATTACATCTAGTTACATTAAAATATTATGGATTCGAAAAGAATAAAAAATGTATTTAGTTTTAATTGAAAATAATTTTGAAAGCTGTAACAAAGCACTTGAATTATTAAATAAACGTTTTTGAAAGCGTTTATTTAAATTAATTTTGTTTAACTGCTTAAATTTTATCAAAAATAAATTTCTTCAAAAATTAAAATTTTGATAAAGAAGAAAGTTCGATAATCAGGATATCTTTGTTTCTTAAATAATTTTTAGTGTGTTTTATTGACCCAATACGAGATGGGATGCATGATCTTTTAGAATAGTCAACTTTAAGTTATGCTAGTTAAAACTGCAGTGGAGGCATAACTACGTCCCTTGACTGCTGTACATTCACGGAAAGAACAATAAGCCGGGAGGAGATCGTATGAAATTCTATGTTATCAAATAGGAGAAAGAATAAAATTAGGGGAATCTAAGGATCCAAGGCTGCCAGAATGTAATACAAGAAAAACAAAATTATGGAAAATACCTTCATCCAGTACTATAATAATATCCTGGTCTGCCTTGTCGCAACCTGTGACAGTCACGCAGCAGACATACTTCTATGATAATTGTTCTTAAGGTTTACCTATATTATTGAATACAAGGATAATTTATATTTTAAAATTAGTTTAAATATTTTTATTGTGTAAAATCGAGGGCTGCCAACGTTCAGGTGTCCCGAAACCTTCGACCAGAACAATGTATGAAGTGTGCGCTTATATAATTTTGCATCGATTTCATCGAAGAAAACTACGTCATTTGTAAAGTATTGCGTCACTTTCTCAATATCATGGATGTTGTAGAACACTTGTAGAAATCTAACGCTGAACACAATCTTGCATTTTCACTTAGAGAAAACGGTTGGTGGCTAGGTAACTGGTCAAGTAAAAGAGAAAAAAATTTAAAGGTAAAATGCTTTAAATTTTTCGAACATATACTCAAAATTACATAAAAAAATACATACGGATAACTTAAAACGTCTGACATATCGATTGACGAAATTTCACATTAATCGGAGTAATTTAAGTTACCCTCACCTCATTGGAAATTTTGCACCTATATTATTACCTTAATATTTAAATCAATTATCAAAATTTGTTATAAAAATTTCAAAGAATTGTAAAGTTTAAAAATCGACTGAATTCGCATAGAAAAGCATTATGGCGCGAAAGAAAATATTTTATATTCTTGAACGAATGAATAAAAATGTAAAAGTATTTTGTTTGCCGTAACGTTAATATCTCCTTATTTTCTAATCAAAAGTTCAAAAAGCGTGTTATCATACTTATTTTTCGAAAAACAAACGATTTGAAATGTGGTGACTTGTATTTTTCTCTTATAGAAAAATTTAAGGTATTTTGCCTCATAATATTATTATAAAAATGAGATAAACTGCAATGAATCTTTATATAATGGAGATATTGTAAGGTTCCAGATTAATATTTTAATTCCTTTCAGGACCTTTACTTTTGCGACATTTTCCCTCTTGTCGAAAGTTTTCCAAAACACAGGTTTGCTGATGGTCAGTCTTGTTTCAAATGTAGCAAATAATAAATCTAGATGCCTACCAAAATGTGTTTATTGTTAGGTTTCTCAAGCATTCTACATCATCCATGATATTAAGCAAGTGATGCAAAACTTTCCAAATGACGTCGTTTCCTTCGATGAAATCGATGTAAAATAATGTGAATGCGAACTGCACATATCGTTCTGTCGAATGTTCCACGACGCCTGAGCGCTGTTAGCCATTGATTTTCCTCAATAAAACAATTTTAACTTTATTTTAAAATACAAATTATCCCTGCATTTGATGACATGTGTAAACCTTACAAATAATTACAATAAAAATATGCCTGTCGCATGGTTTAGGCAAGATAGACCAGGATATTATTATAGTACTGGATGAAGGCAAGATTTTGTATGTTTTGTTATTCTTGTATCAGATAAATTAGGAAAAGCCTCTAAAAATGAACCAAAAGTAGTATTAATTTTTGGGTTAAATAACACTTAAACTAATATTTTAACACAATCAAACTGATTGGTAAAGTTATCATACGAATTGAATATTTATAACTCAGCGAAACAATGCTCGGGCCGGGAATTGAACCCAGATCCCTGGCTTACAGCGAAATATGGTCGCCGGTTGTCGGTCCAGTTAGCTTAAACGCATTGGCCATATTGAGCATATTTCACTCAGATAAACTTAAGATTATCTGAGCGAAATATGCTCACCTGTTGTCGGTCTATTATTTATCTTATACGGTTGAGCATTGCCCTTGTAAGTCAAGGATCTGGGTTCGATTCCCGGCCTGTGCTTTTTTCGCTCATTTGGAAATATTCAATTCGTAAAAATAACACTTCACTTTTGTCAGGCCTGTATCATTAGATTATCCTACTTATACTTTTTCATAAAATATATAATTTTGTGTTGAATCTGATAACATAGGTTTCATATGGTAGCCTCCTAAACAATAAGAGTTTGCAATGAAAAATGTTTCTCACAAATAATTTCTACGTCTCTTCACTTTGCTCCATAGAAATCTGTTTTCCCATCGTTGGTTAACTCTGTTTTACATTTTTCTCTGCATTTTAACTTATCTTACAATATTTAAACTGTTTTCTTCTTTGAAAACAAATTGCTATTTTCTTAAAAGAAACGTCCTTTAAAGGAAAAACAGTTTTTGAGATTAATTAATAATTCTTAATTTTTCTGTATTTCTTTTATGTTATATGTTTAAAAATTATCTTGCATGAAGAGTTCAGACAAAAAATTCTTAGTTTCGATTATTTCACGTTTGTATTCTTCATTTTAAAAAACGCGTGCTGGGCATTGGCATACAGACGCATCTGACTAAAATCTCGCCCTTCTCCGAATTTTTCTGCAGGCTCCGATGTCCATATTGCAGGGATGCAAGCGCAACTTCACAAATTGGTACTTTTACCATTAAATTTTAAAACAGTAAAACCTCCATAACGGACACTCCCGAACAGAAGACGCCTTTGTTTAACGGACAGTTTTCCAATCCCCACTCCCAAAAGCTAAATTTTTGTAAGTTTAGCATCTGAATAGCGGACATTCCGAATACCGGACAGTAATTTTGGCTAATAAAGGATGAAAAATTATGTTTTAGCGAGGAAAAAAAAAGTAAAAAGCCTCTAAATTTGTTAATGTAAATTATTAATATGTCCGAATACCGGACAGTAATTTTGGCAAATAAAGGATGAAAAATTATGTTTTAGCGAGGAAAAAAAAAGTAAAAAGCCTCTAAATTTGTCAGAACAATGTGTCACAAATTTTGTGATCACAGTTAAATGTAGACGATGGGCTGGGGAAAATCCCTCCTCCCACGTCCAGTATTGAATTTAAGGGGTGGCCCGGGAGGTATATCCCTCCCCCTGAGCATTGAAATTTCCCTCCGGAAGATTTGAGATTTTAAGCTTTTAATGGTCAAAAAGTGCAATTTCCCCTCCGGAACTCTATAATATCTCCACCGCAGCCACAGAAATTTCTCTTGGGGTAAAAATGCCTGAATTAAACACTGCCCCTCGTCCGAAATAGAAAGCGTCCCTCCTTGAAAGATTTAGGATTTTCTGCTGATTACCCCATTTTCGGCCATTTGCACCATTTCAATAAATATTTGTTTATTGACACTGTGATGAATTTTCTTCACTAATTTTATTTTTCTGCTATTATTAAGGGTTCTCAAGACATCTATAAAATATTAGTAATTCAATTGGAGTAAACGCTTTCTGTTGATATATTTTCAAGATACGCTAGTTTTTTTTTTGTTTTTTTTTTTGTTTTTTTTTTTTGTTTTTTTTTTTACTTGAAACGGTTATTGACAAATTCCACTTCCTGAAAATGTTTAATTATTCCACTTGAGATTAATCATATGTTTTTATAATGGATTAAAGTTGCAAGTTCTGTAAATAATAATAATAATAAAAACATCATAAAAAATTAAAAAAATTATTAAATTTTTAATGATGCCTTAACACACCATTGACCGAATGCATGAAAATGCCGAATGCATTTTATTTCTTAAATAAAATATTAATTTCCATGCACGAAACTTTTTTGTGTCTTAAATTAATGTAATGTAAGCATATTGCAATGAAAATGCCGAATGCATTTTATTTCTTAAATAAAATATTAATTTCCATGCACGAAACTTTTTTGTGTTTTAAATTAATGTAATGTAAGCGTATTGCAATGAAAATAATACCACATTTTATAAAATTTCTATGTTTGCCCTAAAATGGGTTAATGTCTAGAAGTACAAATTTCTTATCTGCAGAATTCCATAATACATACATCATTTTCTCTTTCGTTTTAAATGCCTGTAAGGTAACTTCGCTTACAATTGACATAAAACTTCAGGTTAGATAATACGCTGACTAGTATTTATGTTTCATTATAGCCAAGCTCAAACAATTTTTCGGATAATCTTATACAGCGTCAAGAAAAAAGAAAAAAATTCATTTCAGTAGGGCTTGTTTGTAAAATTTAAAAAGTAATTAACTGAATTACATCATTGCATAACATAGAAGAGAGCAATCAGAGTCGTCATATAATGGTGTGATATAATTTGAGCAAAAAATAAAAAATAAAAAAATACTCACTCAAATCCTAACATACGATTTTATTTATTTATTCTTACACTTTTATAAAACAAAGAACAGTGTTACTCTATTTTATTTATTTTTTATTGGGAAATTGCGTACTGATTTTTTGACTGCAAGAGTTAAAGGCGCCAAGAATGCGACGAGAGCGGGGGAAAAAAGATACTTTGCAATGTCGATTGCTGTTTGATTCTTGTTTGTGATAAATATTTCGAGAATGGCCTCAAAAAGAAAACGATTAACTTTAAAAGAAAAATTTGAAATTGTAATTGTATCTGAGAAAGATAAAGAGAAGTGAGTTTACGGTCACTTGCTGAACGTTTTAAAATAAGTAAAAAACAAGTGGGAGTGATTCTACGTAATAAAGAAGAAATAAGAAATTTGTGGATTACCAACTCTAACGAGAATACCAAAAATGTGAAATTGAGGACTAAATCCATTGAAATTGATTCTATAATGCTGAATTGGTTTACTTCAGTTCGTTCAAAAAATAATCCAATCATTGTGCTTTGATTCAGGAAAAGGTAAAAGAAGTTGCTAAAGAACTCGGATTGCACGATTTTAAGGCTTCCAGTCGGTGGCTGGAAAACTTTCGATCTCGGCACAACATCTCTTTCAAAACAATATGTGCAGAAGCAAAATCTATAAATCTTAAAGGATTGGAGGATTGGTATGAACGACTGCAATCAATTTGTGAAGGTTATGAGGAGAGACACATTTTAAATGCCGATGAAACCGGACTCTTTTTCAGAATTTTTCCGAATAAAACTGTGTTTGAAAACGAATGACTGTATCTGCGGAAAAATGCCAAAGAGCGACTCACTAGTTTATTATGTTTCAATGTATCAGAAGAATTTCAAATCTCTGAAACCCAGGTGTTTCCCAAAGAACATCTAATTTAATAAATTTGGTGCTTTGTGTAGAGCGAATAAGAAAGCGTAGATGACCAGGCTTTTAATGATCGAATGGTTAACTTCCTTTGAGGATAGGTTGAAAAAACAAGAAAGAAAAGTTTTCTTGCTTTGGACAATGCAAGTTCTCATCCAAACATTTGAAATTCGACTATGTTAAAAGTGTGTTTTTCCCCCAAACACAACTTCAGTATGCCAGCCACTTGATCAATTCATAATACACAATTTTAAAGCCTGGTACAGAAAGCTTTCATTACGCCATTTTCTTTCAAAGTTAGATTCTATGAATACACTTGAGACCTGCCTAAAATGAGTTAATGCTCTCGATGCTATAATTTACTGTAAAATTTGCTTAGCTGTAAAAAACATAAAACCGGAAAGCGTACGACAATGTTTCAGAAAAGCAGGCTTTATATTAAAAGAAAATGAAACCCACATTTCCCACACAAATGAAGAATTAAGCGAAATAAGTTAATTAATGAAATGTATCAGGAGTGAAGAAACTACCGAAATTTTCTTTAATATTGATGATCAGTTACCTACTGAAGAAGAATCAGTTGATGTTCGCGATTATATTCCTTCAGAATTTTCAACAAAAGCTGACTCTATTAGTGATGATCAAACGGATACTGAAATTAGAGATGCTTCCTACAGAATTTCCAAGAAGCGGCAAAAGACAGTGAGCAAACGCACTAATTTTTTTTTGTAAAAAAGGATGATTCAACAGGAATAAAACTACCGACAGAGTGAAAATTTCACATTGAAAAACAAATTACATGTAATCGCCAGCGAAAGCAAGTTTTTGTAACAGATCTTTTTCGTAAGAATGTAATAAACAGTGCATAAAAGCATGTGCAATTTTATTTCAGTTTTGTTGCTTAACAAGTAATATAAAAATTTTGTTTTTAAAGTCAATTCCTACTTAGGTCATCAAAGAAAAATTTAATATAATCCCTTAAGCTAATATTAGTTTTTGTTGCATTAAAATATCTCAATTTGTTGATTTTCTATAAGCAAGTAAGTTTACAATGGAAGTCTATGGGAATTTAGCGAAATATTAGAGATATTGCCTAGTTGGCGTCACATTTGGCGACTCATTTTGGTCGCCAAATTTGGCGATATATCGCCAAGTTGGCGACAAACTTGGCGGTATTTGGCGACAGAACAGGGTCCCCCCCCCCTATAGTAACCCCCTTTATAGATATGAAGATGCATTAAATGCTTCAATAACCAATGGCCGACATTTTGTCTCCCATGTAAAACTAAAATTAATTGATTAAAATTTAATTAATGAATTAATATTTGAAAAAAAAACTGCTTTAACATCAATTGTCATGCAGTACAAGTTTTAAAAAAATGATTTTAACTTGATAGGATGAATAATAAATATTTTATTAACGATTGCAAATTTGAACAAGATATATAAATAAATAAATAAATAAATATAGGGAGAGTGTGAACTAATAGTAGGAATTGAAAAAATAATTTTAATTTCCATTTAATCATATAAATAGAGGTTTTAAGACATATAAAAGTCAATTAATGAAACATTAAGCATTTCTTAGCAATTTTTTAATCCCTGAGATTTTCCCAATAGCAGACAGTTTTCGCGCTCCCGAGGTGCCCGTTATTTAGAGGTTTTATTGTAGTATTTTTTACCTTAATAAATTTCGGAAATTATGTCCTTAAATAAGATGAGGAATTCTATAAAAATTTAGTGGTAGCAATCAAATATTTGTGGCGCAGCGCTTGCATCTCTGATAGAACTAAAAATAGACTTAGAAAAACATTACTATTAACTTTTTTTATGTATAAGAAGCTATAAATAATAAAATTATAATAATCACAAAAATAACCAATAAAAATAAAGTTAGGACGAGTTTTACATAAAAATCAAACCTTAGCTAAGGAATGTCAACATATTGACGACAACCGATTTTTAGTGTGCAAATGTGTTATTTTCAATTATTGTTCTTTTGACAATACTTTTACTGACAATATTTTAAGTCACACATCATAGAAACTCGACAGAGTTTATTGCCACGCAAAAGAAAAGACAATGCAATGAGCCGTAAATGAAAGGAATTCACGCAAAATAATACTAAACGATTTTTCAAAAAATTTTTACTACTCTGTCTAGTTTATATTTTGCGGACTGACCAAAACGGGATTTTGGCAACTCTATACCTCGCGTTCTATTTATCATAGATTCTTGTTTCTATAGAATGGTGCGTGAAAAGTGATTGAGGAAACAAAAGTAAAGCGGAATCCGACGAATATGTTTCCAATAAATGTAATTTTAAAAATGCTGTTTTTTCACTTTTTAAATTCTTGTTAAAATAAAAACTGTTAAAAGGGCTACAGCCATGTGTAATAATCGGATTTTTAGGCGGTTTGCTTCATTTGAATTTCTTTTATAAGTGATTTAAACCTTTGAAATTTTCATGTAAAAATATTTATTAGTTTTTGATTTCTAACATGATTAGTTTTTGATTTCTAACGTATCCTTAACATAAAGCAAAAAAATCAAATGAAGTGACCTAACTCTTGTCAAAATGGTAGTATACACGTGATATTAAGATATGTTACTAGAGTCCACAAAGTAAGCCTTCACCAAAACAGAATTATAGCACTTACTTTTCGTTTGCAGAGTAACTCAAAAGATCTTTTGATAGGACTAAAGAGTTGTGTAATCATCGAATTTTTACACGGTTTACTGTATTTTATTTGTTTTTATAAGCAGTTCAAATCTGTAAAATTTCACGTAAAATACTAATTCGTTTTTGATTTATATGAGATTGAAGTAATTGATTCCTATACTTAACATAGAGCAAAAATATATTAAATGACATAACTCTTGTCAAAATTGTCGTATACACATGATATTAAGTTATGTTACTACAATCCACCGAAGTAAGCTTCCTATTGTAAAACAGAATTGTAGCATTTACGTTTCGTTTACAGGGTCACTCAAAAATCTTTTTATAGGGCTACAGAGATGAGTAATTTTCGAATTTTTAAACGGCTTGGTATATTTTATTTGTTTTACAGGCTGTTCAAACTTTTAAAATTTCATATAAAATATCGATTACTTTTTTACTTACACCAGTTCAAAGTACTGGATTCCAACACTTAACATAGAGCTAAATAGCCTAACTTTTGTCAAGGTTTTTATATACACGATATTGAGATACATTCCTTCATTTCACCCAATTAAGCTCTCTATTGTAAGGCGGCATTGAAGCATTTATGGTTCGTTTACAGGGTCACTTAAAAGATCTTGATTACATTACAATTGATGATATTTACTGAGTGACATGTATTTGAATGACTTTATTCTATTACCAGTTCTTATAAAGTTTTATTATGTTACTTGAAAAATGAATATTAATTAGTTTGTTCATCTGACAGCTCGTGGATACAGGTTTCCACATTTTTGAAAGATGTTCCTAATATCCATTTTAATAGAGATGATTTTAGATTTAAGCACACACACTTTTAAGCATCCAATATTAAAGGGATTTTTAGTCACAGAATTTAGATAACAATTAAATTAAATTTTATTTTGCCTAAAATCGCAAAGATTTTTGACGGAGGTACTGCGAGCAATAATCATCGCGGAATGTCCTGCTGATATTAGAGGAGAAACCAGATTATACAAATGTGTTAATGGACCTAGGTTATATAAAAATTCTAGATGAACGCCGACTACAGAGAAACCATAGAACATGCTCGAAAACATAATGTAAGCACTTTAATGAATCTCAAAGTACTTACAGTTAGAAAAACAATTCGACAGAACTTTAAGATTACTGTTTATCATACTGAAATAACTGAGAAAAGGTTTACTTCCATATTACTTTTATACTAAAATGTTTGAAAATTATAGTAAAGATTCGGCATTCTATTTATTCTAAACATTTTTGGCATTAAAGAAATAAATATAAACAAACATATGTACTTTGGTTAGAGTTTGTCATACTGCAATAACTGGAATAATGGTTTTTGGAGTTCCGTACTTAAAAATTAAAAATGGAACCATTAGAAGATCACTCCTATGCCTGTCTGTCACAGCCATTTTATTCGTAAACTATGGAACGTAAAATGTTCAAACTGGGTGAAGTATATAAAGACAATTGACCCACATATTTACAGATTAATAAACACTCACAAATATATTTAGGAAACATGTAGAGGGGCTAATTATGTTACTTGGAAAAAATCCTTTCTTTGTATAATGTGTGGGGTATCGGTGAAAGCTTTCGTAATACTGAACTCAAAAATACATTTTTTTTAAATTTTAAATATTATATTTACAGAGATATCGTCGAAAATGTAGTGCGAAAATATGATACCCTTCCCCCTCGATTTCTAAATCTACTGAAACTAAAATTATAAAAAAATACAGGAAGTAGACGTTAGTTTATACCTTGCTGGAAAACTATAGCGATTTATTACCGTAGGTCACATAGCTTTTAAGAAAAGCGCATTTTTCCGTTACACACAAATTTTGATTTACAGGCATTCAGCAAAGGTGTTGAGATGGGCAGAAGGTACTTATACTAGGAAAAGCATTAAAGCATTAAAATACCCTGTATGTGTGACTCAGTAAGTGGTTTGCGACCACCTGTTTCACTGCATTTTTTGTTCGTCTTGATGAGTAATATATATCCCTAAGTTTGTTGAAGCATTTCTGATACACCCTGTATAATGCAAATGAAATGCTGTACGAAAAGAAGTGATATCTCATGAAAAACATTTAGTTGTAAGCGATTTCGCCAAGCCACAAATCTAAAATGTCAGTCATAAAAAGAAGTGATATCACATAAAAATAAGCTATATAGATCTGCTTAATCTGAGTGCCGTGCAAAAATCTATTACTACTCATAATCTTTCCAAAGGACTCGGAGTGAGGTACAGTATGTGAAAACTGCTTCACGACCTGCAGGCATATACAGGGTGTCCGAACTGAAAGTATCCAAAAGTTATGGTTTATTATTACAGAACTATCCATCAGAACATAATAGACTGATCCTCTGTGGATTGGAAACTCCTCAGAGATTTTTTGGGACTCCACCGCTCTATCACAGAGTTGTTACCGCGTTTCTGAATATCACATTTAGTGTAAGTTGGATTGCAAGACCGGGACCCGAATGCCTGGCCGCCAAAGGTATCTGGTTTTGGCTTCATTAGACTTTTTTGCTTGGGTATTCATTAAATCCTTTGTGCATAAACAAAAAATTACTGTGGATGAGTTGAAGAAGTGTATCATTCAAGCAATTCGTCTAATAACTCCTGATATGCTACGAAACAGTTGTCGAGAACTAGATTACTCTTCAGACGTTTGTCATTCTGAAAAAGGTGCACACGTCGAAATCTACTGATATTAAAAACTGGTGAGATATTCTCTCTATTTAAATATTTTTTTTAAATTCTAATGGACGGTTAAGTAAAAATAAGTCATCACTTTTGGATACTTTTAGCCGGGCACCCTGTTTAATATATACAATGTATCAATTTTAAAAATTTGTGAAAATCGAAAACATAAATCTTAGATTCTCGTTATGTAACTTTTATAAATATTTGTAAAAGAGAGGTCTGCAATAAACCACAAGGAGTTGTAAGACAACCAGGAAATTGTAGGTAAGTGTGAATCTATTATTACAATTATCCTTTTCAATACTTTTTAGCATAATCTTTAATTACGCAAATACGTTTAATACACTGTTTTAAAATTAAAGGGAAAACTGATAAAATGGATCCTGTTTATGACGGAATTATTTCTTAAGCAAAAAATGAAACTCTACCAACATAAGGAATATTATACAATACTATTAAAACAGAACCTACTTAGAACAGAATTTCCAGTCATGTGCAATTCCGTTTATGCAGGCTTTACCGCATTATTTCTCAGTTTAGTTCACGTTTATTATTAGGCAAATTGTTATTAACATGCATATGATCATTATTTTTTTTAAATTATTTTACTAACTCAAAATGTTGCCATGTTTACTTAAAAAATTCTCCCTGTAAAAGTGGTCTTTCTCATTCAAATAATGGAAATAAAATCAACAAATCGATCATGCATTATTATAAATAAGAATGGACATGCAAACACAGGAGCTTCAACTTTTTGCAGTTTCATGGAAGCAGTAATAGAAGAAGAAAATTTTTAAACATACATTTTAAAACAGTCATATGTAAGTGTAGGAAGCACAAACATTATAAAAGCCTGCAGATCGCCAAGCACATTTGATATACTGTGTCTCACTCTGAATCATTTGGAAAGATTATGAGTAGTGATAGATTTTTGCACAGCACTCGGAGTATGCAGATCTATATGGCTGCTTTTTATGTGATATCACTTCTTTTTATGATTGACGTTTTAAATTTGTTGCTTGGGGAAATCTTTTAAAACGAGTTGTTTTTCATGAGATTATATAATTTCTGACTGACTTCTAGACGATTTCACAAGAAGCCTGGGACCCATGCTCCACAACCCCTTTTTATAGTAGAGGGGATTGATTAACAGGAGTGCGAATGCTTGGCAGTAGCGAAGAAGAAAATGGGAGGGAAGAGCAGAAAAAATTTTCTTGACCCTATGCAAAAAAAATAAAAATTAAAAAGTATAAAAATGAGTAACTTGAAATTATTTTCTAAAGAATATAAATTGAAGAATATAATAAAATCTAAAGAATATAATTGAAAAAAGCCGTTGCCTACTGCCCTCCAACAGCCGAAGTTTCCCACGGTGACCGCAGACCACAGCCTTCAAAAAGGCTCTTTTCAACACCATAGAAGGCCCACGACGACTGTAAAAGAGTATTTCGGCGGTGACAGGAAAGTATTAGCTTTAAATAAAGACTATCAAAAATTTTTAATCAAATTTTAAAGATTTGGCGAAACTGAGAAGGAACCTAAGCGGCACCTGCAGTTCGCGGTTCCCAGGGATAACGCAAATCGTAGGGCTCTGATAAGAGCCCTTCCCACACGGAGCAAGCGCACGCTTCGGCAGCAACTGACTAAATGGCATATTCCGATTCGAAAAATTTCTCTTATTTTATAGTTGCTGAAATTTTGAAATTAGATAAGGCAAAATTTTCTGTGCGAAAATACTGTTGTCAGATTGGATACTATGCATTTGGGCTATGAATAATTGCCAATCGGCATTTGTCAGCTAAGGTTTAATTAAATTTTACGCATATTTTTCTTCAGATTGTATATTCAACGTTTAGATTAATTTTAATTAATTTTTGAAATAACTTTTGTGTATTTCGTTGGGAATTAAGGTATTTTCATGTAGATTAAAATACTTTCTTTTATTAGTCTCTAGTTCACAAGTTTAGAAAAGCAAAAAGCAAAATTTAATTTTGTATAGTATGAGTATTCATTTTTATATAATTGTTTCTTTGATTACTAAAAAATACAAATAAAAAAGGTTATTTTTTAAACAAAGTTTTTAATAAATTATACATAAATTTATATTTAATCCCACACTAGCGTAATACCGTAATTTCCGGCGTATAATCCGCGGATCAAACAATCATTTTTCGACCTAGAAGTATTTTAAAGTAAAATGTAACTTCTCAGATCGGGGTAAATATTTGGCCTCAACTAGTAAATAAAAATTCTGGGTCCAAACAGAATTGTTTGATCCGCGGATTATACGCCGGAAATTACGGTAATTTAAAACAATAGACATAATTTATAAAACATTTTAGTCACCTTGACACTGAATTTTTCCTACAAATGCAATAATGCTAGAAAATATAGCAAACTCCCTGTTTCTGCTTCACATCGATTTGAAGAAGATGTGCACGTGTTCGGTTACGTCACATATGATAGACCGGTGCCTTCTCATGAAAGGTTCATAAAATTCATGAGCTAATGAATGAGTCTCTTCTTTGAAAATTACTTTTTTTCAGTCTTCTATGGACCAAGATTCATATTTATCCTGTGCTAAGCATTTTTCATTAACTTATACGGTAAAAATATATATTGTGCTTTTTCACCTTTCTGTCTGCAAAAGTACATCTGTTCTATTGCGTGGAAGCATTAAATAGCAATACAACAGATTAGTAACCAACAATTTCCTCTGAAAGACTTTGCTGGTTTTTCGGATTCATTATTCCGTTTCTTAAACCTTCTAGTACCACTGGGGTCTTTTTGACCCCATTTTTCTTCTACTTTGAGGTTTTTAATGTTTAAAACAAGAAAAAATTAATAAATGTATGCTTAACATACATAATCAAATAAACACCACGTAGAAATAAGTAACCTACAATAAAATTAAATTTCTAGTTCAAATCCTCTAAAACTAAGAATGCACATAAAGTAGCAAATCCTGGTACTAGGAGGGTTAAAATGAAATTGACTATTTCTCCTTTTACTACTACATTCCCTCTTCCATTCTGAAGAAAATGCTATAATTTTGTTGTTTCTCTTCGGAATTTATCAAAAACTACATTTTCACAATCTTGGCAGTTTAAAAAATTATTCTTAAAGTCAATAGATGATCACCGTTGTCACGTAAATCTGATGACCCATAAATGTGACAAAGTTATTACTTTAAATAATGCTATAAAAAGTGATAAAACATCTTTATAAAGATTGACGATCGTTTCATCGCACAAACGGCGACATTTTCAAAATCATTCACGATAGAAAATAATTTCACATAATTTAAAAACAATAACATAGCAAACAATAATACGTGTTATGTGAAAATATTTTCTATCGTGAATGATTTTGAAAATGTCGCCGTTTGTGCGATGAAACGATCGTCAATCTTAATAAAGATATTTTATCACTTTTTGTAGCATTATTTAACTTAATCTGTTTATAAGGGATTATTATACATGTTATTGTGACAAAGTTGTCATACCCAAAAGCTTAAAGAAAACTTCTTTATATAAATGTGACAAAATTAACTATACCCATTTCATGATCAAATCGCGAAGCATGATACCTCATTTAAAGCGTTTCATCTAGGATAATTTCTCATTACTGTATGCATCGTTATATATCAAATATTGAGAACAATTCCTAAATGCGAGGAATAGTGCCGAAATCAAGTTAACTATTTCGTTTATTATCTTAGATTGTTGAATAACACATTGACGGCACAAAATTGAACGTCTTTTGCATCTGCCAGAAGAGAAAGTGATAAATTATGACACATTTTATATTAGAGTAATTCGAAAAATTTCTCACATTTAGTTGTCTGATATTTTTTAGTTTTTTTTTTTTTTTTTTTTTTTTTTTTTCTTTCGCGACGACGTGGATGCTTCAAATTCAGAGAACCTTTCAAAAAATGTACTAAGTTAAGTTTTATATCTTACTAAACTTATTGAATTTGTATGCTACCACATATTTCTATAAACAAACACGAAGCGCCACAATTAACTAATATGATATTTTCACAAATTAAACTAAAATGATGTTTAAAAGCAGAAATTGTGAATAATTGAATTTTGTTGAATTAGTATTTGCTAAGGTGAAAATCTCAACTGACTCAACTGAGGTATCTAAGCTCAGGTGTAGAAAGGAAATTTAAGAGAAAAAACGACGCTGCAACTCGTAAAAATATTTCTGTTACCAAAATAAATAAAATGCCAAAGCATATATGGAAAGTGAAAAGTAAAAAGAAAGAAAGAAACACAATTGTTACTGAAGATACATTTTATCTTAACATCATTGGCTCTAATCTATGCCAGAAAGATTTTTTTAGAGCAGTTACCGTAGTTTATCTGATAATATGCTAATTGAAGAGTTTAATGATAATATTCATGTAGTAGCTATGTAATCGATGAGTATGAGATTGAAGCTTTTCTATGTATTATTACTAGTAAAATGGATAAGGAACTGCTAGTAAAGATAATGTTAATGAGAATTCCCAAAGCTTGAGAGTGGCCAGAACAGCGTGATAAAATGTTATATGAACTGCATAAAATTAAAAAAGTTGTCATTTACTGCAATATTTAAATTTCAGAAATAACTACAGTTTTCTCAAAATTTCCGAGTATCAAAGTTAAATTTGTAAAAGAAAACTGTCTAAAACATTGAGTAATGAATATTGCTTTGAAACATTTAATGTTGTATTGGATATTTACTAGTTAATCAGAATTTCCAAAGCTTGAGAGTGGCCAGAACAGCGTGATAAAATGTTTTATGATCTGCATAAAATTAAAAAGTTGTCATTTACTGCAATATTTAAATTTCGGAAATAACTGCAGTGTTCCCAAAATTACCGAGTATCAAAGTTAAATTTGTAAAAGAAAACTGTCTAAAACATTGAGTAATGAATATTGCTTTGAAACATTTAATGTTGTATTGGTTATTTATTAGTTTCTTCTTGTCGATTAATTAATCTAAGTGTTTAAATTATGGATGTAAAATGATTAATTATTTAATTATAATACACTATTACATATATAAAAATTATAAAACAATTAAATTAATAAAAATATGAAGTACCTACATGCATAAAATGTACTCTCCTATTTAGGTACTTTGTCCATCTCAATTTGGTTTTAGCATCTCTAACTGTATAAAAAAACACCCAAGTGTGGCAATTGTAGATTATTGTTTAGATTATAGATAATAATTCAACTTATTACAAACCAATTTTGTTTATAATTAAAAGCAGAACATTCGATCTTTTCTGCTTGTAATTGACATTTTGAATTTACGAAAATGCTAAAGGTACCCTAAGTGTGGCAAACTTCACAGAAGTCCCATCACATTTAGACGCAATGATAATATATATGTTACCGACAATTTATGAAACGCCAGCATTCTATACAATAGCTAGGCATTTTGTAGAATGCCGAAAACTTGCCGGAAATGTGTGAAACGATTCACATTTCACACATTTCGTAGGCTAAGCATTCTATATAATTCCAAATGACAAACCGGCAAAGTATGAAATACAACTCAGATCTCCTCACGAAATACACCTCGCGTTTCGAATATCGCTTGGAAATGCACGTGACTTTTAACGCTCACTTCAAACTCAGAATTTGTCATTTGCAACTTATTCGAGAGTTTCAAAAGTTGTTTCCGTCATGAGTGTAAAAATTAGTTTCATACTGTGCGGCATAAAAATGGAAGAGCAAGATGTAGTTTTGGAGTAGGAGTAGTCAATAGTCATGCAACAACGATTCGGTGAAGAACTGTCCAAAGTTCAAGTTAATGTTGCAAAAAACAGTTTCTTTTAAACCGAAACTACTTACCATACGTTAATAAATGATGTAAAAACAGACAAAATGACTACTAAGGAGGAACCCTGGGACAATTGGTTGCTAAACTCTATGAAAGGATGTTTGTGGAAAACGAAAGTAAACTCATGTATAATATTAAAGAAGGCGTCAGCACTATACAGTATTATGTTACGGATTCTGAGTTATTTCCCGTACTTCCTGAAGCTCATTTTGCTGTCGGACACGGACGACGTGACAGAATGTTAAAAGAACTTTCAACCAAATACAAAACGTTATACGTCATGATATTGAATAAATACATCCATCTTCATGAGCATTGACAGAAAAAAAGGAAAGGTATAATAAAGAGCATTGTTGGTAAACCTATGATTTTTTCTGACTTTAATTCCAGGTGTTAGGGAGATCTTATTGATTTTCAGTCTCAGACAGATGGAGAACACATGTTTATTATTGTGTACCAAGATCACCTCACAAAATTAATGATTTTAAAGGCTCTGACTCAAAAAGAGCTAAAGCTTACTACTTACAAGGGAACCACTTTAGGTGTTGCTCGCACCTAGTATTGAAACCTGGTGTATTTTAAAGCTCTATGTTAGGAAGTTTGGAATCGATAAATTTTTTTTGTTAAAATAATATTTTTTGATTTTACAGCAGATTAACTTTCTGAAAATGCAATTTTCGAGACCACTTTTCGGGCTGTTAAAGTAAAAGTTTAAAAAAAAAAAATAGTTAAAAATATAAAATAGTCAATAATAACTATAAAATGTTGAAAAAAGTTTTAAAATTCCTTCAAGAACCTACGAATTTGATTTTTAAAAAAATACAATATTATATTTACATATTTGGCGGGGAAAGATTGGCATCTTTTTCGTCCCGTACAGTTTTCCGGCAACCCTAGCTCAGTATTTTCGCTACGCACCGTGTTGTAATGGTTTGGACGTAAACCTATTACTAGTATAAAGCTAGTGAAAATTTTGAAGTGCCATATCTGGCGACTTAACTCTCTTTTGGTGTAAAATTAACAAATAAAAATCCAATAATAAAAAATTATAAATATAAAAAAATATATAAAATATGATTTTAACAAAGAATTTTTATCGGTTCTCTAACTTTTATGCATAGGGCTACAAAATGCACCAGGTCTTGATTCTAGGTGCGAGCAACACCTAAAGTGGTTCCCTTGTTAGTGGACATATTCTCGTTGCTTGTAGCGCCACCTATACTACTGTCTGACAATTGAAGGAAATTTGGAAATAATGTGGTGACGAGCTTGAAGAAGTTTTGGACAGCACTGAAGATCGTCATTGGGAAGCCTCGCCATTCACAAAGCCAGGTTAATGTCGAAAGCGGTAATGAAGATATAGAAAATATTCTCTGTACTTAGATGCTGGACAACAACCGCTGGAGGAAAATTCATTCAATTTGTGAAAAATGGAGCTTATCTTTCTGCGAGTAAAAGAACACCATGCAAATCTCATATCGAATGCAAACGTAACGCAAGAGATATTTGGCTCGAACTTGACAAAACATTCGAGAACTCATCTGATAAAGAGTTATACAATATATGTTTACAATTCTTCAAATTTAATTGATCAAATGAGGATATGGCAAGTAACGTATCTGTCTAAACTGAAAAATTTGTGGAATGACCTGAACAATGATCTAGAAAAAAAGGCAGTACTGATGCCAAAAATAATTACATATAAATTTGCATATTAGCATTTTAACCATGGGGAATACAATCATACATGTTAAAATATTTACAATAACTGACAGTAATGCATGTACAGTAATAAATGAAAATATAATGTAAAACAATGCATTGAAAAATTAATTTAAAGATGGTAAAGAGTGAAATTTCATATATAAAGCATCAGCGATCATTAGAGAAAAGATATCGATGTTCCCCTTCTTGCATCACTATTTTCGCCACATATTCTTTCGTCATTTCCGTTTCTAGAAATATTTTTATTCTGGTGTAGACAAGTAGTTTTTCACTACAAAAACTATAACCACATTAGACTTTATTAAATTTTAGTTTAATCGATATTAAGAAATATTTTCCAATTAGAATGGCTCACTACTGTTATTTTGCTTTTCTCAAAAAGCGGTGTTGCATTGTAGACGTAAATGACTAGCTATCTATATATATAAAAGAAAGTCTGGATTTTGTATTAATCAACGTGCAGCTGAAACTACTGAAAATTAAAATCTTGAAATTTGTGGTAAAAATACTTCTTATGACCCAGTGTGCCGCTAAGAAAGGATTTTCTAAAATTCCACCCCTAAGGGGGGTAAAAAAATAGAACGAACTTTTAAAAAATTCCTTAAAAATCTGAAAACATATTTTAGTGTATTTTTGTATGCTAAATCGAATGGTACTAACCAAATTCGTTTAAGTTTAATAGCTCGTGAGATATTTCATATATATTTTTTTTAATTTGGCGATGCCTTTGGGGCCAAAACATCGAAATATCTAACATTAAAAGTAATAATTCATCCATATTCATTCACTAGCTGTTACCCGTGACGTCGTTCACGTAACATAAAAAGAAGAAGAAATGAATTAATTAAGCAAAGCATTTCCCCTTCCGATAATTAAAAACATATATAATAAACCAATTCTTTATCAGATTTTACAGTAGACAATCGATTTATATATTACTCTATCGTACCTGGCATAGAAATCGCAGTGATTTGTTAATTGATTAATAGCAACGCCCAAATAAAACGCATCTCATTGGTTAATGAACGCATTTGTTATTGAACAATGGTTACTGATTTGTTATTATTGGTTATTTAATACATCCCCATACCTATAAGTGGGGTTACCATAGGGGGACCCTGTTCTGTCGCCAAGTTTGTCGCCAAAAGTGACGCCAACTTAGCGATATCTATAACATTTCGCCGAATTCAAATAGACTTCCATTGTAAACCAATAGGTTTTACTTGCTTAGAGAAAATCGACAAATTGAGATATTTTAATGCAACAAAAACTAATATTAGCTTAGGGGATTATATTAATTATAGTTAACCCTCTTGCAGCCTAAGGCGAAATCAGAGCTGTCACTGGAGACTATTTTTATAGTTTCGCACCACTATTTTAAGAAAATCAATTTTGCAGTGTATTTTTCATGTAGATGTTGTTAATGTCTATATGGAATTTTTTGTACTTAAAAATTGGTCCGAGTTGAATTAAAAAATAGTCGCCAGTGGGAAAAATTGAATCTCCGAGGAAATCTCGGATTGCACAAATTTTGCTACTTGTACGTTTCCCGAGGAAATCTCGGGTTGCGCAGCAAGAGGGTTAGGGGAGTCCAAGTAAGTTAAATTATGAATAAAAGTAACATTATAGAATGCTTAACATGCTTTCCCAAACATAAATTTGAAGGAAACCAAACTGGTCGCCAAGGGCGGCTAGTATAAGATATTACTTTATTATAAGGTCATTGACATAACTTAGGTTTATACGCTGAACCAGGATGTCTGTTTATATCATGAAGTAATAAGAAAATGGCACAGATGACATATACGCACCAGGGTACCTAATTGTCGCCAAAATAGCTTATTTTGCTTGACATGGTAACGCCGGCTATTCTTGTTTATTTATTAATAAATTGTTTATTTACTTGGGGCCAGTGTCTTCTTTTAACCTATGTTGCGACAGTTCAGGTTATCCACATTCCCTTCTTGAAGCCAAATAAGCAGCGTTATAATGTTGACGCAGTTGGGACTTTTCAGCTGTATCAGCATCTCTAAGATTCGTCTGAAGATCGGCTTGTTCATGTCTGCGCAATTCTGCTTGAGGAAAAGTTTCATTAATTTTTGATATTTTCAATGCTCTTGCAGTACGTGAATTTCTCGATAAATTTGATTTCGCTTTGATGACATTCCTCTCTTTAAATTTTTATAACATTTTAAATTCAGTTAGACATTGTATTAAAAGCTAAGGCATATTTATTTAAATCTATCATACTTCACAAAAAACTATTATCCAAAAGGGCTTAGATGCAGCATATTCCCGCGGCCGCCATCTTGGATGTTTTGAGATTTCTTGGCGAATTTTGTTGGCGATGTTTTACATTTTATTTTCGTTAAGCCTAACATGAGCATAAAAACACTGCTTGGCGACATTTACTACTTGGCGAAAAAGGAGTGTTCACGCCAAGAAAAGATCCAAGACGGCGGCCGCTGGATATAACATCTGTTCCTAAAAAGAGCACTAAAAAGAGCTACTTTTTAAAATGTCAACAAATATTTTACCCTTTTAAAGCTAAAAGAAATGTAGAATTAAAATTCAGCTGCCACACTACGATTTACAAACGTTTCTCCAATAAAAAAATTTATACTGAATGTTACTTTGATGACGCAATCATATTAAACATTTATGTTCTTTGAACGAAAATGTAAATTTCTTTAAAAATAAAGTAACTGTTATTTAAATTTCCTGGAATGAACGCTTAAAAATTGACACTCACAAAAAATTGTTTTATTCAGGTAATCTAGTTAACTTTTTACTTTTTAAAAATGAAAATACATTTCCTGCTAATCATTATGTCATTTTCGACATTGATAATTTTACTGTGCATATTATTGACATTTGCTCTTCAAAAGTTTTTTTATTTTTAAATTTTAAATTAAAAATTCCATCTTTATGTTAACCGCGCGCAGACGATAAACCGTAAGCATTCATAACAATTTTCTTTAAATAATAAGAATTAATACCATAACACAATCTCATTTTATTTCAACATCAAAGCATATCCGTTTTATTTTCCATATATGACGTCACATTTGCCTTCTTCCCGCACTTACTCAAAATCCATGCACCTTGTATTATTAAAAATACTTGAAAATTTCCGTTTTAATCTTTCAATTGGAAATTAAATTATTATTCTGGATTTTTATTTTTTGGCAACCAAAAAAGGAAGATGGTTAAATTTTATCAGAAAAATGTCAGTTCATTGTGTATGAAAAATAACGAAATTTTGGATTATTAAGGAAAATATTTGAATAAAATAAATTAAACATAGCCTATGTTCATTTCCGGGTTGTAATCCATTTATAACCAAAAATACAAAAGCATTAATTCATCCGTTTAGACGCTGTCTTCATTCAAACATTCGGACACACATTGACATTTATAATATTATAATATTATAAGGATATTGTACATCCGTTACTGTAGCAACGGAAGAAATTCAAATTAAATCTTTTTGTTAATTTTTTTTGGTTAAAGAATTGAAACGACTATATGAGCTTGAAAAAATAAATATAAACGCCTTGAAAATTTATACATTGATTTTATTTAAAATACAAGTAAGTGATCCACTGAGAAATTAACATTTTAAAACGAAAATATAAAAAAAATGAAAGCAACGTTTGTACGGCTTAAAAATTTGTTTTGTACTTACATCCGGGCCATGTCAGATACAAGACAATTACACTAATTACAGAAACCCTTATTTTTTGCCCATTTGGTAGTTTATTTATAACAGTTTTAAATTTATTTTATTATAGTTTTTTTAATTATAATTTACAGTATGTAGTTTTATGTTATATATCTTATTTACTTATTTACTTTAAACAGTTGGCCCTTTTTAACAAGGTTATGTATTTAAGACCATTAAATTACTATTTTGAACGTAATTGGCAAACGATAAACAAGATTGTGAATTGTCAACCATTTTTGGCCATCTATCTCATGGTCCAGATAATGCGTAAGTAACCACTTTTTTCAATGGAAGAAATTGGAATTGAAATAATGCATCGGGATTTATCGTTTGTTCCTGGATAAAAAGAAAAAATGGGTACTTTTATGTCAGCCGTGTGTAAATCTCGCCATTAGCATTTTAAAAATTGCCAATGGCAGTTATTACATTTCGCGTATGTAACTTAAAAACAATTTTTTTTAAGTTGAGGCATTATTTCCTATTATTGTTTTACTTTTCAGTTTTTCAATAAAATTTGCGCAATGCATTTATTTTAAATGAAATGAGTGAAACGTTTATATTTTGAATGAAAATAATAAAATAAGAATAAGGTATGGAAACAATCTTTGTTGACTTATTACTTGCGCCCGGCTAACATAAAAGTATCACAAAAGCCACATATTCATCTTTTTTTGGTTTCATCTTCATATTTCCTGGTTAATCTTCCGTAATCGGAAACATCGCCAATCGATGTATTAGCTACAATGTTGAAAGCATCGTTTACGTATGAAGTGAAAAATTCACGATGAATCCTATTGCACAGAATCGCATCATCAAGATCTACTACATATTTAAAACTGAAATTTGCATTTCATTCCGATTGTTTATAATATTTTAATAGGATATGCCACTATTAGTTAGGTAAGGTTTTTGGAACGGGTTTTGTGTATAAACAGTTATCTACGTTGCTTAGTTATAGAGATAAAGGAAAAAGTTAAAAGAATTAAGTGAACCTGATTATTAAAGTTTAGCCTTTAAAAAGAAATTCTATTGAACAGATTTTGATCCAAATAGCACTATTACATAAATTTTCAGGAATGGTTTTAGTATATAACATTTCCTTATATGTTGCTTAGTTATAGAGTTATTGGAAA
The DNA here is from genome assembly GCA_963932465.1 of Maratus speciosus. Taxonomy (NCBI): domain Eukaryota; kingdom Metazoa; phylum Arthropoda; class Arachnida; order Araneae; family Salticidae; genus Maratus; species Maratus speciosus. The sequence continues at coordinate 33,252,509 of OZ010790.1, read as the reverse complement.
AGTTATAGAGTTAGGTGAACGCAATTATTAAAGATACATCTACTGTAATTATATAAAATTCAAATTTGTCTTTCCTTCCCTTCCACCCGTTTATAATTTGAGTTTTGTTGGATGTATTTTGATAGGACTTAACACTGTTAGTAAGATAATTTTTTGTGGTTGGTTGCTACTTCTTGCATGATTGGTACTTCTTGCATCGATGGTATTTCTCTGTAGCGAAGTTTTTTTCTGGTCTATTGTTTTCTCTGAACCACAAACTGGACAACAAATCAGATTGCAGAAAATCACATTACAAGAGAAAGTTCGAAAACTTGGGTGAGCCCGATTGCGAAAGATTACCTTTTATTTAAAGTTATACTGAACGTATTGTAATTGGAGTTACACAATTATGTAATATTTCAGGGATTGTTTCAATATTTAACATAACATTCTACATTTTTAGTTATAGAGCTATGAGGAAACTTTTCAGTGGTGTAGTTGTAAAAAAGTACGATAATATCTATAGACAGAGGGCATATACTAGAGAGTATATATGTTATAGCTATGGAGGGTGTGTAGAGTTTCTAAAAAAATCCAGAAGGTCTACGGCATATAGGCAACGCTACATTCCTGAAAGTTCTACAATTACGTTAACGCGATACTGAAAAATATATTTAACTATCCACTCCACATATAGAATTCAAAGAGCAATTTCGGTCCGACCACTTATAACTTGAGTTCTTTTGAATGTATTTTGAGAAGACTTGCATTGTTAGTTAGATAAATTTTCAAAAAAAGGTTTCGTATATAACACATATCATTCGGCGTTGCTTAGTTATAGAATTATGTGCAAAAGTTCTTTAATCAGTGATTCCTATTTGGAAAGATTAGCCTTTTTAAAAGGTTCTACTGAGTTAAGTTCGATGGAATTAGCACTGGTTGTTATACAATTTTTCAGGAAAGGTTTTAGAATGTAACACATGTTGTTATACAATTTTTCAGGAAAGGTTTTAGAATGTAACACATATTGTTCTACATCGTTTTGCTACCAATAATTCTACATCGTTTTGCTATCAAAATTCTACATCGTTGTAGAATTATTGGTGAATGTTCTATAATCTGGTGAACCCGATTATGAAAATGTAGTCTTATTAGAAGTTTCTACTGAACGGATTTTGATGAGATTAGCATCCTTAAATTTCCAGGGATGATTTTAATATGTTACATATTGTTCTTCCGTTCTTTTCTATTCGATTGTAAATAATCAACTAAAAGATTTGCTTTTTAACAGTCCAAATTTTGTATGAGCCATTAACAGATATAAAACCGTAATGGTGTTCATATTATTTTCATCAATGCTGAAGATCATTGGAGATAGATGTATATATTGCTATAAAACACGAGATCAAACACAGCGATATATTTCGTTTGATTAATGTTTCGTTTGAAGAAACCGACCAGCGTAGCGGGCGAAGGCTGCTAGTTATCCTATAAAAGGAGTAGCTTTTTTAGTACAACCATTTTGCGGTGTTAATCAGTGTGCGTTGAAGCAACCTCTGCACTTCCTTTTCCTTTCATTTTCAATTGGGCATATCTGCCTTCCTGAATCGAGGCTTCGCAGTTATTTCAAACATTTTATGTTAACTGGGTCATAATGGTCAGTCAGTGAACTATAACTGAGAGAATGAAAGCTGTTATTGGTAAATTTTGAGCCACAATCCGCCCGATGGAGGAAAACAAGACTGGAGTTCTTACTTTTTTTCAGACTATCGATGTCCCGTGCTCTGGGGTATTTCAGGTCTATTGTTAGATGAGAAAGTTAGCCATTTTCGATAAGAAAGTGTATTTTGTCATAGTTTAATAGTGTACTTGAGGCATCACGGATTGCTAGTGAAAGTTTACTTAAATTTTGAATTTGTTTGCTAAGAAATTACTTTCAATGACAGTATTCATTCGATTTTAAAAGTCATATTGAAAAGTCATCTATTATGGGTATTCTTAAACACAAATTTACACATTTAATTTTTTATAATGGTTTTCTTAACCCCTTCGGGACCGGCAAATATTATACTAATATTATTCAGTTGACACCACTTGTTTTGAAAAATGCACCTTCAATTACATAATTTCAAAAATACTTTAATTAAATAAGTCAAATTTTACTTTTCTTTATTACTTATGCAAAAAACAAATTTGAAAGCACCTTTTAAAGTACCCATGCATATATATACCCATGGTCCAGAATGAGTTAAGGAGACGATGGACATTACATTTTTTTTTTTTTTTAATTTTTCATCATAGGATAGAAAATTTTGCAGAAATATATATTTCACCTTAACTGTATAGATCACCTTAAAAGAAATTTCCAATCTTTTCATAATTAAATATTTTTTTTAAATATTTAAAATTTTAAAACGAAATTTTCAAATGCTCCATGCGTGTTAATTTTTGAGATATTATCTCGATTTGACATTTTAATCACTTAAAACTCTTAAACTCTATTACAAACAAATCTGAGTATGGATTTCCTAATCCCTTGAATAGTTAATTTTTTACAGAACTTTTTCTGTATTCCATATCAATTTTCATCAAAATTTTGCCTTTTACTAAGTTAAAAATTAAAATTAATTATCTTAGTGAAGTCGAATTTTAAAATGCATTCACAGTTTCTTTGTAAGCAATATCAGTATTCTTCGTTATTAATTTCATGAATTTTGATAAAATAATAATTTGCATGGAGTATTTCAAAAACTAAAAACGTTGAAAAATCTGTTTTCAGAAAAACAGATTTAAGGTACAGTCGAACCTCATTATACCGACACTCTAATAACCAGAAAAAAGTGTCGTCATAAGCGGAGTGTCGCGGTAACCGGAGTTAGAGAAAAATATATTTATAAATATAAATTTATAAAAATTTGTAATTAATTTAAGACAATTTTAAATTCATATCTGTTCTTGTAGTTTTGAATAATAAAACATTATTATTAAACAAAATAAACACAAAAACAATACTGAAAAGGATAAAAATCAGATTTATGATGACTTATTTTTTTATTGTCACATGAAAAATTTGTGAATTAAGGTTTGCTTATTCCTAGTTTGCTTTTTCAGTATTACACAATGAATTGTAATCAATATTCGTTGTTTCAGAAATGGATGTTATATAATTTTTGATTGTTTCAATGCAATGCAATGCTTCGGTTTTAGGCGGATGGAAAAAGCCGTGTAACCTCAAGAAAGCACCACCTTACCAGAACAAAAAGACCGCGAGTAGACTGATACGTCTATCTGGTGATTAAGTGGGTCATTAGTATGTGCGTGGGCTTATTTATTCAAATAAAGGATTTAAGTAAAATTTCACATTTATTTCAATGGGTATTTTAGACATTTTTGTGAAAAGTTTGGATGAGACATTTCTTACCGCTTAATTGCCGTGCTTATAAGGTGAAATGCTTATAAGATTATGAAAAATGGACAATTTTTCTAAACCGTCGGGATATCCGGAGTTGAAAATTATTCAACGACGTAAAATCCGGAGTTTATTTACATTAAAATCATATACAGAAAATCGGGACTTTGAAAACTGACGTGGTAAGCGGAGTGACGGGAAAACCGGGTGTCGGGAGATAATGAGGTCCGACTGTATTTAAAAGCGCCAAAAAATTGTTTGTGTACAAAATTAAAACATTTGAAACTTTGTGAAAAATCATCGCATCTGCATGCAGTTTTTCATAAATGGCTCAGTACAAGTTGGAGAATAATAATACACAAAAAAATAAATTTCGCTTTCAGCTCAAATAAAGGTCCACGGATTCCTTAAATTTAACTCTGCATCCTTGATTTATTAAAGAGAGAATCTTCATGTCATTTAGCTGCATTTATAACACGTCTGAAAAAATAAAACAAATTAAAAAATTAATATAGCACCAATTATTTTATTATTTGCGAATTGACGGAAAAATAGTTCAAACTGCGCGGAATTATCTATTAAATGAACCCCGATATTCAGTCAATCATCTTACTAGACCATAAGGAAAATTGCCCAAAGAACTAAACACAGTTCATTCTCGAAAATCGGAAATTTCGTTGGCAACATGAATACTTGGTGGCTTGTATTCGAATAGTTTTACCTAAAATCGAAACCACATGAGAACTAGTTTGAATCGGGAAATCGGACATTTCTCACTCGAATGCTCTCATCACAAACATATATTTAAAAAACATTATTATCTGCATTCTTGTTACTTATTGTCCCATAAAAATAGAAATATAAATATTTCCGGCTTTTGTGTTTGGTTTTATCACTATAAAAAAATGATATTTATCAATATGCTAGTATTTTTCTAGATGGTAATCTATGACAAGAGTTGAATGCAATTCATTGAAGTGTATGATTTCAAAAACGTTTAATTGGTAATTCTTTTTTTTTTTTACAGATTAAAAAAATTAAGTATTCTTTTTTCTTTTCATATTCAGCGTATTTTTGTCAGAGCTTTGGCAACCGTAAGAAGGATAACATTTTCCCATTGGGATCCAAACATCCATTTGACGTCCCTCTATGGGGTCGTCATTTTCTTCTAATGATTCCGAGGATGTAATAGAAGGATAACATCATAACAATGCCATCCAAACATCCATTTGACGTCTCTCTATCGGGTCGTCATTTTCTTAGAATGATTCCGACGATGTAATAGAAGGATAACATCGTGACACTGCCATCCAAACATCCATTTGACGTCCCTCTATCGGGTCGTCATTTTCTTCTAATGATACCGAGGATGTAATAGAAGAATAACATCGTGACATTGCCATCCAAACATCCATTTGACGTCCCTCTATCGGGTCGTCATTTTCTTTTAATGATTCCGAGGATGTAATAGAAGGATAATATTGTACCATTGCCATCTAAACATCCATTTTTATCGTCCATTTATCGGGTCGTCATTTTCTTCTAATGATTCCAAGGATGTAATAGAAGGATAACATCGTGACATTGCCATCCAAACATCAATTTGACGCCCCTCTATCGGGACGTCACTTTCTTCTAAAGATTTTAAGGATGCAATGACTAAGTTTCCTCCGCTTTCAAGAAATTCTTCTGCTTTGTTCATTGTTGGACTTAAAAGAAAAAAGTGTATTAAAATACATTTAGCTGTAGGATGATTAAAAATTTCGGGTGCAAATTTTAAAGAGAAGCATAACTTGCTGAAACAAATATTTTTTACTATATAACAGCAATCAAATTTAAAGTATTTGGGCGTTAGAAAACTTTTCTGTTTGTAAAAAAAATAAAATAAATAAGATTTTTAATGTCATTTTAAGTAATATTTCTGCAAACAAATATAAAATATTAACATACTACAGAATTCTTGTTGAGATATGTCTGTTTTACGAGGGTGGTTCAATAATTATTGTCCCTAGTGTATATAAAATAATTGTACTGCGATGATTGTTGTGGAATATCGAAACCTAATGTCTTAGATGCCTGTATGCTCAATTTCAGAACCATAGCTGCTATATTTTTGGGGAGAGCCATAGTTTTGGAGGGAGGTGTGAAAGGGGGGAGTGGGGGTGAAAGGCTGATTTTTAGCTTATGGGGCTATATTTGTGAAATGGATGAGACGTAACTACTGTCGTTTGGGCTCGGGATCATAATGATGCAGCCACATCTCATCCACTGTCCAAATGTAGTCTCATAAGCTCCGAATCATCATTTCACCCTCACTCCCCTTCTTAAAAACTCCCCAAAAAATAGGTCTTTAAAACTTCACTCCTCCCTCCAAAACTATGTTAATATAGCAGCTACAGTTTTGAAACTTAGCATATAGGCATTTAAGAGATTAGGCTTCGATATTCCACATCAACCACCGCAGTACAAATATTTTATATACATTAGGGACAATAATTATTGAACCACCCACGTAAAATATCTGACAGAGGATTGTTGTATTTCTCTTTTATATTATCTGTTTACCAAAATACATTTCAACATTAGTCATTAACGGTTTACTTCTATCGATGTAGTGTTGTGGAAACTTTAAAGTCGTTCAAATTTAATTTCAGCTACAATAAAATAATTTAAGCTCAAATTCAAACACAAAATTTATAAAACGAATCAGCTCAATTGCAACTTACGACTAAAAGGAACTAAACTCACTATGAATTGACATTTTAAAAAGTGTGATAGAATTTATATATTTTTCAATTTTGGAAGGTATTTTGAATTAATTTTTTGGTTATTCAAGTTATCGTTATCGTTATCCCATCCGCATGATAAGTTGCCATGCTTTTATTGAAAGACTTCTACTGAAATATTTATATATATATAAGTTATGATTATTCACCATTCTCACGACATTTAAGACGTGGTCTGAATTCACTTTGAAACTGGTTAGAGCACTCCTTAAAATCGACTCATAATTCCAAAATTTAAGGAAATTCACCAGCAGAATACCATTATTTATTAGCCGTTACCGATTGAAATACAAGAATTTTTACAACAGTTGATTGTGGTCTAGTGGTCGCATTGAAATGAGTTCGAAATACATTAAAATTTCTGCAGAAAAGAACACAGACTTCATTGAAAACAGTTTATTAAATACCAGTTATATCTAACATAGATGAACATCCTCCACCTTGAAACTTTAGTTAAATACTTTCACTGTTAAAATATCAGCTATTCAAATCCGTATTTTGAGTACATTTATAAGATGTTGAAATCACATAAATAACTTCGATGCCTCACTTCCTCACATCAATCGTTTTGTTGGACAACAAATCAGAAGAATAAATCTGGGCTCATAGGCTCATGTTTCCGATTAAATAGTGGGAAGCGAAAAGATTTTTGCGCTAATGCAGATGCGAAAAACAGCAAATCGTAGCCTTGAAACGGAGAACAACTAGATCCTAGCTACGTAAGAAATTAGGACGCCTGCGGTGCTTACAAGAAAAGGCGCTAAATTGACTTTTGGAACAAAATAAGGAAAATAAATGGTATAAAACAGATAACTTTAATAGAATAAATATCAGCAATTTAAGATTGAGAAGTAAAAGAAATTGAGAAGTTTTTAAGAAAAGTGATTACGGGAAAATGTTTCTTTATAAAGAGTTTGAAAAAGGATAAATATTAATATTCGCATTTTTAAAAAGAAATGAATCTAAGTAAACAGAATGAATGAAACATCGTTTAAGATAGGAAATAATTTAATAAATTAGGATTGTAATATAAATTTAGAAGAAAACTTAATTACTGCATGATAATCCAAGTCTACTTACGAGAGTTAGAATACGGAAATTGGCAGCCGACATACAGAACGTAGGCGGCACACGGCTAACCAAAGTTATAAAAAATTTTCAACTACGTTGCAAAATGTGAAAAATAAAAATTACATTCAAAGCTTTTACACAATACACAAAACTAAATACATTAAAACACCTGTTCCGCACAAGTTTATTTCAATATATTCTTTTATAGACAAATTTACTGTCAGAAAATTACAGCAATATGTCGTAACATGACAATATGTCGTCACTGTCTGGGAAACATATGTGTCTAGGGATACAATTATGCAAATAGCATCTGCATACATTTTAAAAAATATTTATATACCACCGGTTTTGTTGAATGCGTATAACATTAACCGACTTTTCTGAATTATACATAAGTCATCAGGTAAATTATTTCATTTTATTTTCAATTTTGATTAACATTTCGAAATTATAACATTAAATATAAATTATTCTTTTAAGAAAATCTTATGATTTAAGTAGTATAGAAAAGCTTTACAATATGCATTCTGCATTACACGTACCATTCTACCAGAATGTTCACATAGATATTTTCGCTTTAGTTAGTCAGAAAAAATGTAAAAATTTCTGTAATTTATGCGAAAATTATTTTTAATTTATGAAAAAAGTCCCTGCCGGCTCGGCCTACAGGCGCAGGTAGATTTCGAATTTAACTACTAATTTCACCAACAAAATATAAATCAGATTAGAGATAAACCCAGTTTAACAATTATATCTGGCCGCTTTTGACGGGTTTTTAATTTCATTTATCTGTATGAGCTCATTTTATCAGAATCATGTAAATGCGATTTTTTTTCTAGAACACCCTTTTATTCCTCCTTGCTGTAAAAATCGTTTCTTTCAAAAACTTGTCAATGTAAAAGTTATAGATAATATTAAGAAGATTTGTAATAAACTTAAGTGGATTTTATATCTTGTGAATTGGCAATGTTAGGAATTTTTTTCTTCTTAAACCCTGCTTATTATTTACTTATTTATTTATTTTGTTGCAACCTTGGTCTTATGAAAAACTTGTCAATTTTGTAGATAATATTAAGAAGATTTACAATAAATTTAAGTGAATTTGATATCTTGTGAATTGACGAAGTTATGATTTTTTTTTCTTAATCCCGATTTTTGCACCCGATATCAAAAATGTGTCATACGTAAATTTTTTACCCTTTTCCTAGAAGTAATAATAACTTTAAAGCGATTTGATATGTATAATAACTAATAAGGCATGGTTTTTTTCTATTTTCAGAAAAATCCTCCCCATTTCCAGCCCCTTGGTCCGATTTTGCCCATTAAGGAACTTGAGCAAGATTTTCTGCCCCTTGATTTTATGTATCAGTTTGGAAGATATTTGGGCAAAATTATGGCAGTTATCGTGTCCATAAAAAACTGATATGTATAATTTTGAACTACGAGCGATTTGGGGTTCTAGGAGTGGTAATCGGCGTAGATTTGAAAAATATTTTCAGAAATTTTAACATAGGGGAGAATGTAATAGGTAGTATTTCTTATGAAATCTACCTAATATAAGGCAAAGATCTGAAATATTGGTGCCATACTTCAGGCAAATTCTGCCGAGTTTAGGCACCCCGTGTATGTGATTATAAAACGTATGGCATTAAGTTTATACAAACAATTAATAATTAAATTTAATAAACAGCGTTCTAGTTAATTAAATGTAATAAGAAAATAGGCTTAACCAATGCAGCGATAATCTTTAAAAGGGCTAATATTTCAAAAATTTTAAGTCCATTGGTATAGAAAATTAAAAACTTTTACTTTTTCTAAGTTGATATAAATATTATACTCCACTATAGTAACAAAAATATTTAGCCAGTATTGGGGATATCGTGTCTGGATGCTAAATTCTTGAACCAAAATTGCCATGGGATATTGTCCTTATTTTTGTGTGCTTACATGTTTCTAATGATCCAATAACGTCAAGATATATTTATCAGGTCCCCAATATTAGCATTTCATTCAAAGTATTTCCAACAAACTTACAACGTTTCTACAATCTTGGCATTTCTTGTGAATATCGTTGATTTAAAGCCAATACTTTAACGACAGTGGCATTATATTGCAAATATCTACAACGGATGCGTTATTGGACAGATATTGGTAAAACTTACTTTGGTATTAAGGGAGCATATTTGTGAGATTTTCCGAGGCTGGAAGGTGTTGGGTAAATTATTTTTATAGTGTCATAGAGATAAAAGTTTGAGCGTTGCTCTCAGAATTTAAAACAAGTCGGAAATTGTATATCAAATGGGGCAATTGACGCGCATTCGCACTATAACTAGTTTTATAAATATTCAGGTTTTGGTGCAATAGCTGTTGCACTCTTATGCAAAAATGCAAGAATAAATAAATTTATTACCATTATTAAATTCAGTAATACGGAAATAATAGGATTCCATCTTAAATAAGACGCGATCATCATCATAGGACGCTATAACCATTACTTTTCATGGGATATCATTGAATTAATTACGTATGATAGGATTTAATAGAATAAAGAAAACTTGTTTTAATATCTTTGATATCTTTCAGTGTCTTAATAGTTTTGATTCTATTTGCATAAAATTTGAAATAAAAAAATTCTGGAACGATTATATATATCAAATTTCAAATCATTCGGTTTGGTCGTTTTTGTGCTGTTATATGCGGACAGACGGACAGACAGACAGACTTACGGACCAGAAGACGACTATAAGGTGCTACGTACTTATTCAATTACGAACGCATTTAAAAAATATTTTTTAATGTTGTTACATTGTCAAAAAATGCAGACACTTTTCCTCATTTAACAGAACATTTAAAAAATTCAATTTAACCACGCTTTCAGAAAATTTTCACTTTCCTCAGATACCATATATAGCAAGAGAAACCTTTGTAAAAATCGCGGTTACCGAGATCTTCAGAAAAGTTTCTGAGATTTGCTGTCCAGAATAAAGTGTAGCATAATCTATGTATAAAATGCATTGCAAATATTGATTACATTCTGAATATCGTTCAGGATTTTTTTTTAAGGCAAATTTTTGAATTTTTAAATATATCTTTAAAATTACCAACCTACAAGCCTTAAAAAATGTTTCTTTTAAATTTATCAGATTAGTTTATTAAAAAAATCATTTATGAATTTGAGAAAGCTAAAACTAGTTTTCTTAAATTGTAAAACAAAAATCTTTTATTTTCTTACGAATAATTAACAGTAATAAAAAAATATATGTCATTCTACATTTGTGATTGATTGAAAATATCAATGTATAGAGTACACATTTTGATCAGACTATGATAAGGAACTAAATCCTTAGAGCAATAAATCAAAACATAAGAGAACAAGCCTAGAATTACTATAAGTACTTAAAGGGAAGACGTTTTCCTATATGTATATACGTATATGTATAGATTAACGTCAATTTACGGAAAAAATTTTCTGATGACAATAATTTCTTGCACGTACTAGGAGTTCCTTTAAAGAGATTAGTTGAACGATATTACTGCGAACGTAGATTTAATAACAGTTTCTGACAAAAATTAAAATGAGATACTAGCATTAATTAAATAAGGGCACAAATTCAAATAATGAAAATGAACCAACTAAATGGTGGAATTACAAATCGTCATACATTAATTAATATACACTGTTAAAAAAAAACTAGGAAGCAATCACACAAATATTGAAAACAATGCAAGACAGCTATGCATGGGTATAAAATTGGAAGTACACATATTTAAGTTAATATCGAAAATAAGGCACTAAAAGATCGTGTTTCGGAATTTTCGCTCTTTGAAAAGATGTCAAGATCATAAAGAGTCGCTTCGCACCAATTTCAGTACATGTAAATGACAAAAAAATATGTTGTTTAAAGAGAATGAAAAAATTGTATATGATGTTGTTTAATTGAACAACTGAGACAGATGCATATCTGTTTTTTAAGGATGTGATGCGATAAGATTGTCGATAACAATTTGGAGAATTCTGCGCCATTCTTCAAAAAATGCTATTTAAAGTCCCGAACAGTCAAAAGAGGAATCACTCTTGCTGTAAACGTCAAATTTGTACCAAGGTTATAGAATATATTTTAATTTTTACACTCTAAAAAAATGTTATGTATTTTAATATTATGATCTTCTTAATACGATCATATACAGGGTGATTCATAAATATCGAAACAATAGGCTATCTTCTTAAATATTGCCCCTAGGCACATACTTCTAATTGAAAATTTTCATAAAAAAAGGTGCAAAATTTGATGAGATAAGTTTCAACTCCATGGGGGGGGGGGGGGGTTCTATATGAGAAAATACAAAAATTAAATTTTTATACGGGTCCCGTAGAGTAAAATTCACAATTAGGAAATTTCTCCTTACCTATTCCTGAATTAAACGCAAAAAAATTCATCTCGATATCTTTAAAATTCGCAGAGATATCAAAAAACAAAATTCGTGACTTGCACCATTTATCCATGCCTCTGAGCAACGAGTTTTTGACTCATTTTGAATGCAGGATAGGGATCAGCCACAAATTGTACATTATTAAAAGTCGATATAAGACAGTGCCTCTCCTTTGGACATAAAATAGGCAGCGTATAAATTTTACGTTAAACTTGTTTTCGAGGTATGCTGGTGGTCTGCACTAGAGGTCTGCACGGGACGAAATATCTAGGTCCGGCCTCGAATCGACCCATAGGAAAAAAAGTTCGGCCCTGCCTGGAAAAAAGTTCAAATCGTAGCCTGGCCTGACCTGACTGAATTTCTACATAGTTTTTTACATCGATATGGTTAAAAGTTGTTTAGTATGGAGGAGTTCTGACCAAAAATACTTATTATATCTTTTCTTTTTTCATGTTTAAATTTATTATTTTTAAAGAAGTGCCAGAAGCTGTGATTATTTGTTTTATTAATGAATCTCTATTTATATGTAAATGATTCACTTCTCCTTTAATAACGTTAATCCATATTCCATGTGTTAGAGACAATGAAAAATGCTATAAAGTAAAATCTTTTAAGATGGAATCACATAGGAAAGAAAAAAAAAGCGTTATAGACAAGTTCCCTTCTTAGGAGTTGTAAATGTAGTCTATGTTTTCTCGGGTATTATTATATTCATTTTCCATGGATCAACAGATTTTTCCGTTTAAGAAAGGATTCCGCCATAGGCAGATTTTTTTCACTAGTTTTTCTGTATTTTAAATTTTTTACCTTAATATCTACTATCCTTTAAAAATATGAATTTTAAAATTTTATTGTAAAATAATGGCCATTTAAAAATATATGCATTTGTTCTAAAGGTTTATGGTCTGAGCCAAATTTTAGTTATTTTTGCACGGGTTAGGTCAGTCAGAGATAATGATTTTAATTTGGGTTGTCTCGAGACTGGGACTGAAAATTTCGCCCAGGGGAGACCTAGGAATAAGGAAGCCAGTCCCGGGTCGGTATAACCAGTGGCCGAGAGGTTCTGCTCTCATGCTGGGTTCAAACCCAATCGTGTCCTTCGGCCCAATCGTTCGGAGTTTTCAGTGGTTTTCTTCGAACCTTGGATATCCTTGCGTAAATACTAGTTAGGTTCCCTTAGAAAGACCTCCACGGAAGGCACCCCCCCCCCGTTTTGGGCCCACATCCCTCGTATAGATAATTGGTCGTCATAAATCACACCAACACCCGTTTCGGTATGAAAAAATACGATCGGCCTGGCCTGGACGAGTCTTCAGAAAAAAGTCGCCAATCCCCGGTCTGGCCTGGCCCCAGTATACAGACTTTTTTATCGGCCTCGCCGGGGCGATAAAAAGCCTGAATTTGTAAAGGCTAAAATTATGAAAAACTCTTAATCGGCATGTTTGAAAAAGCATTGAATCAAATTCTACATTAAACATTTATTTATGGACATTTAAGTAGTACAAAAGGTGGTGGAAACGGCAAAAGTTAAACTGAATCGGAAGTTTAAGCTACCGAAAGAAGTGACTTTTTCACGTGCAATTTTTTAAATTGCATTTAAAAATTTTATTAGGAGCCAATCAATGTTTAAAACTTTAAATTCGTTTTTCTGCATGATGCTTTTTTAATCGTAAATTAAAAAGGTGCAAACTTGGAACATGTCTTTTTTGATTATTTTACATTAATTTTGTTTCGGCAAATTGGAAAAATTTTACTTCTGAAAATATGATTTTTTAAAAAATAAGTTACATATTTTTTAAGCAAATATTTTTAATATTTTTAAAATTAAAATTAAAAAAATTCCTGAAACAAAATAAAATTATACTTTCCTCTTTAATTATATAAAAAAAAATTGAAATCCGATGAATAATGTTTCGAGTTATAAAGATTTTAAATTAAATCCGCTTAAAAAAATACTAAACATTTAAATTTTTAAAAAACTTTATGCGAAATATTAGGATGTGATGTTGTTTGCAAATTATACGGTTAACCATCACAAAAACAGAAAAAAAATTAAAAATTCTCTCAACAAATATATTTTTTACATGTTTCCTAGAACTCTTAAAGTAACATTGTTTCTTCGATTACAAGCATTTAAATTTGTGTATAATCCCTTAAAACCTGATGAATTGTTTAAACGGCCATAACCCTGCGAGTTTTTCAGATATGAAGATGCAATTTTTTGTGCTTAATTCAGGAATGGATAAGGAAAGTTTTCTTGATTGGAATTTTTACACTATACGGGGGCCGTTAGACCCCCTATGGAGCTGCAACTTATGTCATTAAACCTTTTAATGCACTTTTTTTATGAAACTTTGCAATTGGAAGTATGGGTCTAGGGGCAATATTTAAGGAAATAGCCTATTGTTTCGATATTTATGAATCACCCTGTATATGCTCACTGTGCCCATTATTCGTAGGAACGCATTCTGCATGTGTCCCGATGATGGACCCATTTAGATTTACTTAACTTGATTTTCTTATAGAGATAAAATTTACTTTATTTATATGTCTTAATTATATTAGAAATATGAATTTGCTTTATAATGCCACACTTTTGCGGGTCGTTAGTGTCTTATTTGGGATGAGGACTGAATATTAAAAAAATCACATTTCAGGACTTTAAATAACGTTAGTTTTACACGTAAGACATCAGTTCATACTAAATCTGAGAACGATCTACAATTTTCTATCTGAATTTTTTTTCGTAATTCATACCATATCCAAGATAGGAAGGCTAATTCTGAGATTGCCCCGCTGCCAGGTTCTTCATCGTACAGCCGTGGAAAAAAAAGTAAACACCCCTTTCTAACTGTGAAAAAAAATATTGTAGCAGAAAGTTACTGGTACCACACGATTGGTAATAAAGTCTACTTTTAAATATAAAATTTGCTTAGGGGGCCATCTACATATTAAAACGAACCCTAACTTTCTTTTTTTTTTCTATAGCAGTACATAATTCTGACAGCATAAATGAACTCAACACCCTTCAATTAGCCGAAAAACAAAATTTTTTATTTAAAATTGACAATTCGCACGATAAGTTTCCCAGAAATTAATTATTTTAAGACGAGCCTATATTAGGGGCTGTATCCAAATTGAAGTTCGGTACTCGACTGTTGACCGAGAGAGCTCCCTTCTTGATCAAGGCATCTTAAGCGCCCCTAAAGCAGTCATTCAAGATTGCTAGATTGAAGGATAGCATAAGAAATTTCAAAATATCTAGTCACTTCTATCAGAGACGGCCCCTTATACCATCATTTTGCCGTTTTTTAAGCATAATTTGAAAACTACTTGGAAGAAAGATGTGGAATTTTGGATTTCCATAAAGCAGGACTTAATAAATCTAAATCCATCAAAAAAATTGTATGTTGCAATTCATAATTTTTCCGAATATTAATTTCATAATTCAAAATTCATATAATAAAATTATAAAAATTGCAAATTCAACTTATTTATGTTTGGGTATTTTAATATTATTGCTACACAAAAATTGGCACATTAGGAGTATAATTTCAGGAGATATTAATAAAAATATGAAAATGTAATTTAACATTAGAAGCACTAAATTTTGAATGTTAATAATTCAAAAACATTATCATTCAAATGACTTGAAATTTGATGTCTAGGCATAGTTTGAACCAAAGATTTGAAATATCTTGTTAAAATTTGGTATTGCCATTGAAAAAAATGAAGTTCGGGGTTCATTTTAACATAGAAATGGCCCCCTAAGCAAATTATACATACATCGTTTAAAAGTAGATTTTATTTTCAATCGTTCGGTACCACTAATTTTTTTCCACGATAATGTGTTGAGGAGTTAGTAGGGGTTCTTTCCTGTTTTCTTTTCACGCTTGTCGTGAACTCAGCTAATCAATAATTTGGGGCGAAGCGGAATAAAAAATCACACTTTTTTTTTTTTTATAACCTGTCTGGTCGTTCCACTACTATCCTATAGCCCATGACCAATCACGGCAGGTTAGCAACCGGTGGATTAGATCAGACGTATATACTAAAATGTAGTCAAAATATAGTCAAAATGTAGTAAAAAATGTAGTTAACTACAACTACATAATCGAAAATGTAGTTAACTGCAACTATACCTGCTTTTTTCTAAGTAGTGACTACAAAAGCCTTTACAAAACATAGCTGTTTTCGGATCTGATCAAAGGATTTAATTTTCTCTGGAAATTGAAGACACAGATTAAATAATAAGTGACCGCTTGTTATATCGCGTCACCCGTGATATAATGAGATGCTATATAATCGAAGTCATTAAAAATTAAGAAATATAACATACAAGAAAATGTTTTCTGTTTGTCTCCAAAGCGTTAGTTTATACACACATAATAAATTTCTAAGCGAAATTAAGAGAGATATGCATAATACATTCGATATTTAAATGCAGTTGCTTAAAAAAAATCTGGACTGACACCATCCAAAATTCCGAATATTTTACAAATAACAATAATTAACAAGCCGGAAATTGTACTTCAAACTTGACAAATGAGGTGCATTCATACTATAACTAGTTTTATAAATATTCAGATCTTGCTGGAATAGCTGTTCAACTCTTATGCAAAAATCCATTAATACAAAATTTATTACGATTATATGTATTAAATTCGGCAACACGGAAATAATAGGACTCCATCTAAAATAAGATGTAATCCCCATGGCAACCTATAATCATTGACTATCATGGGATATCATTGAATTAATGACGTATGATAGGATTTAATAGAATGAAGAAAACTTTGATTATTATTTTTTAAAGTTTAATTCGATTTTCATAAAATTTGAAATGACTCGACAAAATTTTGCAAAGATTATATATGAGGACGTGAATTTTAAAACTCGCCTTATCCAAATAATCAAATTTTGGGAAATTGCGAAAAACCTCTCACTGCATACATTGGTTTTCATTATAAACCAAGATTTTACAATGCCAGAAATACACAATAAATCTAGTTTTTTTTCGGATTGCGGTGTTTTTTCGATGCAGGATCACCAATAGAATAGATTGTTAGAAAAACTCGATTTTTTAAATTTCGGATAAGGCGAGTTTTGAAACTCACGTCCTCATATATTAGTTTTCAAGCCATTCGGTTGAGTAGTTTTTGCGCTATCCATTGCGAGCAGATGGACAAATGAGCGTTCCAGGATACGGCTACAGGTGCCACTTATTTATATAATTACGAACCCCACCTGAAAACGTAGATCTTAATTTTACTTAGGTGAACCCTGGGAGCATGTAAAGGTGAAAAAAATTAATATACGTACACACATGCTCATGTAAACGTGGAATCATTGTAAAAATAATTAAAATGGATACAAGGCAACTCAAAATATACCAATATTTCCATATCCGGGATTTTACCATTATTACAATATTTCCTTTACACTGTATGTGCATGGAAAGTAATAATGCTATTAAACTACAGTTTATTTCTTCAGTCGACATGAAAACAAAGTTAAATATATGAGTGAGCGATATAACGAGGAGCTTGTGTTGCAGTGTTTACTGTATTGGGATATAAAATCGCCTTTGACATACATTTACCAACAGATTTGTTTACTTGTGTTTCCAATACACACTTAATATGTTAATTGTATTGAGTATTGTTGACAGTTAATTATACTGAGCTGTCTAATTTTATAATCGAGAAAACTATGTAAAAAAACTCTAAATGAAAATGATAAATAAATATATAAACAAAGCGATTTCAAATAATAAGATACCCGGCATTAAACACAAAAACCTAATAACGAGTAAATAGAAAAGTGTTGTAGGAAGAAAAATAATTTTTTTTGGCAGGTTAGTATTCGTAGGTAGCAACAAGTGGCTTTTGGAAAAATCATCTATGGCTTCATGCGATACGTTGCTATGTACTGCAGATTATATTTGGCACTGAGATTCGTAAACTGGTAAGCAGAACAAATTTTGCACAAAAGAATCAACTTACGGCCACGTGATGTGCAGAATAGTACATTTTCCCACTGAAAGTAGCCCTAAATGTAACGTCGTTTCCCACTTCAAACAAATATTTATTTGTATTGCACTACTCGCTACACTACATTGTTCTAAATGTAGCGTGCTACACTACAAATTACTGTAAAAAATAGCGATTACTACAGTTTCGTTACTTTTAGCGCGCTACTTCCGACCCCTAGATCATATATTGATTAGATAAAGATATCTAGGTCTAACCCTTTTTTGTACTGAATTATGAATTCATGAAAATTTTACATTCTAAAGCTTTTCGTGAATTTTTGAAACTACGTTGGAAGATTTACATAATCATTTGAAATTTTTAGAAGGATTTTAGAAGGTTTGAAGGATTTCGAAGGATGAATTAAATTTTAATTTATAGAGATTTTGTGCAATATTCATAACCCCAGACAAATAATCTTTTATTTTAAATATTTTTCTTAGTATTTTGTAGAATTAGGAAATGTTCAAATATAATGTTCTTACAAAAGAAATATAGAAATATTTTTGAATTGGAAAATCCCCCCCCCCCCCCTCCCACTTCCTTTCAACGCCGAGAAAGCTGAAAAGTTGCTAAGGCAAAATAAATCATCCTTTTAAAAATATTTTTGTTTTGTGTAACCAATAATGCTTTTGGAAGAAGATAAAGTATGCATCTATAACTCATTCTAAACTGTACTACTACTAATCGATGCATTCAATGAATTTTATAACAAATTATTTTAATGGTACTTATAAGTAACGTCAAGAGATAAAGGGCTAAACAAGAAAGTGATCAACAATATTTTTTTAAAGTATTCAGCGCTGTTACTGGTGACTATTTTTTAAATTCTACCTCGCACAAAAACAAAATTGTCCGACTACTCGTGAGGTTCTTAGTTTAGTATTTTTTTTTACTTTATTTCCCAGGTTCGAGAGTCGGATGTATGAAATAAATAGGTTTTGGGTATGAAATAAATAGGGACATTTTTATAGCTGCTCACTAAAATTTACTGTTAAAAGACTCACCAGAAGTTCACAAGTTCAATCCCTTTTATTGCCTAACCGAGTATTTTTCACTGAATCCTCTGGCCCTGTAAAAACACCCTCTCATTCTAGAAATTCCATCGCACTAATACTAAACTAAGAACCTCACGAGTAGTCGGACAATGAAATAAATAGGTTCTGAAAACATTGGGGATGAAACACTAGTTTATTAATTAATCAAGGTGATAAAGCATTAACATCATGCCTCGAGTAAATTTTCCCTAGGTATATAAATATTAATAATAAGCAATACATAGAACATTTGTATAAATTATAGTCTGAACCTTCATAGGGACTCTAAGGATGCCTGACTCATGTTTATTTGCAAATTACAACTTCTCTATTAGTTATTGATTGCCCGAAAGAACGATAGATTAATCCCACTCACCTCTTAATTCCTGAGTAGCATCGCTTATTCCTTCCATTTTATCCATATTTTGCACCATCATTTTATCCATATTATGCACCATCACACCAATAAAACTATTTATTTACTCCATGCGGCCGCTTATGAGCAAACCCGCATTTTTTACACGAGCCGGGAGAATACAAAATTTCTCCCTTCTTAAAAGGCACAAGTTAGTTTCTCTCAGATCTAAAACATCATCTCCCGGAAAGGGATGTTTCTTCTCCAAAATTTAAACTCCCTTCTCTTTCCACCTCTCAATTCCTCTCTTTCTTAATTTTTCTCTGCTTAAACCCCTCCTAAAAATCATCTCATCCTATCAAATTTTCTAAGGGGCGAGATTTTTCTTAACCAAACCACTGACGCTTGTATAACATTATAATATTATAATAACGCTAACAGTAGTGTGTGGTGTGGTCTAAAAGCTAAGCCTTTAATACCTTAATCTCTTTTTATGGCGTAATCTGAAACCCATGTTACTAACATGGGACATTTTTATAGCTGCTCACTAAAATTTACTGTTAACAGACTCACCAGAAGTTCACAAGTTCAATCCCTTTTATTGCCTAACCGAGTATTTTTCACTGAATCTTCTGGCCCTGTAAAAACACCCACTCATTCTAGAAATTCCATCGCACTAGCGACCTCCCACGATATGCTTGCATCTCAAAGATGCTACGGTGGTCCAATTACTATATTGTTTTTGTGTCTCTTTCCTTCTTTTTAAGCACACGTGTGATATGGCGGTGTTATCCCGACAAAATGTTTCACTTGCCCTCGAAACAAAAATGTTTCAAATACACTAGAAACAAAAATGTTTCTCATACTCCTTTACAACATGTGAAAGGGAAATATGTTACAAAATTTCTTTATTTTTTTAATAGTGGTACCAATAGAATACAAATATATTTGCCAGATGAAGCATTTACTGTATCCGTATAGTTTTAATTATAAGAAAAAGTATTTAAAAACTGTTAATAATACGTTTTTGCGCCTGTAAACATTGTAGAACATTTGTTTTGTATTTTTTTTAAATAAACGTAATTTATTTAAAATTTCCACATCATCTGTTGTTAATATTTATTTTTTTTATTCTGTTTTAAATACAAGATATGATTTTCATCATTTAAAAGTAATCAATGCATAAGTCGATTAATAATTGTACAAAATTTTAATTTTAATTTCAGTTGATTGAGTAACGAAACATGAAAGTCTTCGTTGTAGTGTGCATTTTCTTGATCATGCTAGAACTTGGTGTTGCAGTTCAAGCAGGTTAGTTATAAAGTCATGCTTATGATACAAAGAAGAAATATATTTTCTGTTTTCTAGTTCTATTTTTGTCTATGTATTTCTCTTTCTTTTAGATGGTTTAAATACTGCAGATTATATACTTCAAAACAAATCTGTTTCTGTTTAATAATCTATATAACAAAACAAATAGGAACTGATCTATTTGAATGTTTTCCACGACAATATGTTAAATTTACTTTATAAATATAGTCGTGTACTGAAAAATTGAGAACCATAAAAATCCTGAAAACATAGGAAATTCAAACATCTGAAATAAATTAACTGAAAGTTAATTTTTAAAAAAAATCATTAAAAATACAGTGATTTTTTTAATCCAATAAATGCTGGCTTCTTAATAAGTCATAAAAAGTCAATATTCAGATGTAAGCAGAAATGATTATATTACTGTAGATGTTCTCTGTGGCGGATTTTTCTCCGACAAGCGAAAGAGCAAACTTTTCCGGCAATGTGAATTGTCAATAACCGTAGAAATGAATGATAGTTTTATAAATAACACAATTAGAATAAAGATCACAAAGAAATAATATACGTTTTAATGAAACAGCTTGCAAACCTGCTGATGATTAAGGGTTATTATCTTTTTTTGCCGTCGATTATGGGCTCATCTGATGATGGAATTATTGTTTTATTTACTACAGTCAACTGTGAGCTATACTGCAGAATCTTCGAAGCTGGGGCGTTTAGCTTTGGTGCAGTCGTGAAAAATTTCTTAATTCAAATTCTTTTGATTCTGGTAATCTTCATCCTTTGGTGCAATATCAGTAAAAAAAACTTCTAACGACTTTAGATTTACAAGATTTCCATTTAAATTCTTCACCAGGATGGCGTCTAGCATAATAAGTTTTAGGTAGGTTTCATTACAAAATGAAAAAAGTCCTTCCGGCCAGTGCCGCGAGGAAGAGGTAGCTTGCATATTCCTTATTTTTTAAAAGCCAGCTTATATTATTCAAACACACGAAGCTCAAGTTGGTGGAAACAGATTATAGGAGATTCAATACTAATTTTTATCAATACTAAATCATCATGAATGAGAATTTCGCGAAATTAGTCAGCTTTATCCAAGCTGCTTTTATTTAAAGTGACTTTTATTTGGTTGCTAAATTCGGCGATATCTTGAAGTGCCTGCCATTTTAAGACAACTTGGTGGATGAGGCTAACGAGTGAACTTGATCGAGGCCTTAGTAATTCCTGCGCACAGGCTCACTCACATCGGAATCGATTGATATTATACGAGTGCTGTCGCAGGCAAAAAATCAGATTTTTCAAAATGTCACCCAGATAAAGAAATTCAAGCTGCTACATTTGAGCCCTTTTGTTAAGATAAAGACGAAACAAAAAATTCTCCGGAATCCTTATATCAAGGTCAAATACTTAAGAAAGAAACCTTTTTCAATTTCTAATTTTTTTGCACCTCACTTTAAATATAATTTTTTTTTAATTTAACGCCATTTTGAAACAAGATGTTTGATGAAGCTGGCCATCGAACTTGGTCGAGACATTGCTATATACTATCCACATGCCTTCTTACATCTAAATAGATTAATAAGTACGCGTGTTATTGCGTGACAAATATCAGATCATTTCAAAATGCTAGAAATTCAAAGTGCTATAATTCAACTATTTTTTAAGATATAGACGAAACAAAAACTGCTCCAGAATATTTGTATCAAGGTCAAACACATAAAAAAAAATCTTTTTCATTTTCCAATTTTTTGATGCCTCATTTTAAATTTTAAATTAACTTTTTTTT
Organism: Maratus speciosus; assembly: GCA_963932465.1. Classification (NCBI taxonomy): domain Eukaryota; kingdom Metazoa; phylum Arthropoda; class Arachnida; order Araneae; family Salticidae; genus Maratus; species Maratus speciosus. The sequence continues at coordinate 33,230,306 of OZ010790.1, read as the reverse complement.
AATGACAGCCCTTTTGAAACAAGATGGCGAATGAAGCTGGCCAACGAACTCGGTTGAGACATTTGTATGTACTATGTACACACCAAGTTACATCCAAATCGGTTCTTAAATACGCCTGTTATCGCGTGACAAGAATCAGGTCGTTTCAAAATGTCAACCAAAAAAAATGCTCCGGAATCTATGTATTAAGGTCAAACACATACAAAAAAAATCTTTTTCATTTTTCAATTTTTTGGTACTTTATTTTAAATTTCAAATAAAAAATATTTAAATTGCCGTCATTTTGAAACAAGATGGCGGAGGAAGCTGACAAACGAACTCGGTCGAGACATTGGTATTTACTATGTATACACCAAGGTACATCCAAATCGGTTCGTAAATATGCCTGTTATCGCGTGACAAATATCAAGTCGTTTCAAAATGTCAGCCACGCTAGAAATTCAAAGTGCTATAACTCAGCCATTTTTTAAGATATAGACGAAAAAAAAAACTTCTCCGGAATCTGTGAATCAAGGTCAAACACATAAGAAAAAAATATTTTTCAATTTTAAATTTTTTGGTACCACATTTCAAATTTTAAATTTTTTAATTTTTTTAAATGGCCGCCATTTTGAAATAAGATGGCGGATGAAGCTGGCCAACGAGACATTGGTATGTACTATGTACACACCGAATTACATCGAAATCGGCTCATAATTACCGGAGTTACAGTGTGACATAGGTCAGATATATATATATATATATAATATCAATTTTGAACGGAGGGTGGTTTCGGGGTCTGGGGGTCATGATCGATAAAAATATACCAAAATTTTTTTGAAAACGTTTTCCTCCGAACGGTTGCAGTAGGTAGCTTTTTTTAATGAAAGCTACCTAAAAGCCGTCCGGAGGAAAACGTTTCAGAAAAATTTTGGTATATTTTCACCGATCACGAACCCCAGATCACAAAACCACTCTCCGTTCAAATATATATATAAGTAGTAAGTATAGATATGTATATATATCTGATATTTGTCATGCGATAACTCTCGTATTTATAAACCGATTTGTATGAAATTAAATGTATGCATAGTACATACAAATGTCTCGACCGAGTTCGTTGGCCAGCTTCACCCGCCATCTTGTTTCAAACTGACGGCCATTTAAAAAAATTAAAAACTTAAAAAGTGGTGCAAATAAATTAAAAACCGGAAAATATTTTTCCTTAAGTGTTTGACCTCAATACACGGATTACGAAGCATATTTTGTTTCGTCTTTATCTTTAAAAAGTCCTTCCGGCCAGTGCCGGGAGGAAGAGGTAGCTTTCAAATTCCTTATTTTTAAAAAAGCCAACTTATATTATTGAAACACACGGAGCTCAATTTAGTGGAAACCGAATATAGGAGATTCAGTACTAATTTTTATCAATACTATATCATTATGAATGAGAATTTCGCGAAATTAGTCATCTTTATCCAAGCTGCTTTTATTTAATGTAACTTATATTTGGCTGCCAAATTCGGCGATTTCTTAAAGTGCCTGCCATTTTAAGACAACATGGTGGATGAGGCTAACCAGTGAACTTGGTCGAGACCTTAGTAATTGCTGTGCACATGCTCACTCACATCGGAATCGGTTGATATATACGAGTGCTGTCGCAGGCAAAAAATCAGATTTTTCAAAATGTCACCCACGTTAGAAATTGAAACTGCTGTCTCTGAGCCATTTTTTAAGATAAAGACAAACAAAAACTGCTCCTGAATCCTTATATCAAGGTCAAATACTTAAGAAAGAAACCTTTTTCAATTTCTAATTTTTTTGCCATTCACTTTAAATATAATTTTTTTTTTAATTTAATGGCCGCCATTTTGAAACAAGATGACGGATGAAGATGGCCAGCGTACTTGGTCGAGATATTAATGTATACTATACACATGCCTTCTTACATGGAAATAGGCGAATACGTGAGTTATCGCGTGACAAATACAAGATCGTTTCAAAATGTTAGCCATACTAGAAATTCAAAGCGCTATAATTCAACCATTTTTAAAGATATAAACAAAAGAACAAATTTTCAGAGACAAAATCTGCTCCGGAATCATTGTATCAAGGCCAAACACATAAAAAAATCTTTTTCATTTTCCAATTTTTTAATACCTCATTTTAAATTTTAAATTAAATTTTTTAAAATGGCAACACTTTTGAAACAAGAGGGCGAATGAAGCTGGCCAACGAACTCGGTCGAGACATTGGTATGTACTATGTACAGACCAAGTAACATCCAAATCGGTTCATAAATACGCCTATTATCGCGTGACAAAAATGAGGTCGTTTTAAAATGTCAGCCACAATAGAAATTCAAAATGCTATAACTCAGCCATTTTTTTAGATATAGAAGAAACAAAAACTGTTCCGGAATTTTTGTATTAAGGTAAAACACATGCAAAAAAAATCTTTTTCATTTTCTGATATTTTGGTATCTCATTTTAAATTTTAATTTTTTTTAAATTTCTTTAAATGGCCGCCATTTTGAAAGAATATGGCGGATGAAGCTGGCCAACGAACTCGGTCGAGATATTTGTATGTACTATGTACACACCAAGGTACATCCAAATCGGTTCATAAATACGCCTGTTATCACGTGACAAATATCAGGATGTTTCAAAATGTTAGCCACGCTAGAAATTCAAAATGCTAGAACTCAGCCATTTTTTTAAGATAAAGACAAAACAAAAACTGCTCCCGAATCTTTGTTTCAAGGTCAAACACATAAGAAAAAATATTTTTTCAATTTTCAATTTTTTTGGACCACATTTCATATTTAAATTTTTCTTAAAAATTTAAATGGCTGACATTTTGAAACAAGATGGCGGATGAAGCTGGCCAACGAACTATGTCGAGACATTGGTATGTACTATGTACAAACGAAGCTACCTCCAAATCGGTTCATAAATACGCCTTTTATCGCGTGACAAATTCAGGACGTTTCAAAATGTCAGCCACGCTAGAAATTCAGAATGCTATAACTCAGCTATTTTTTAAGATATAGACGAAACAAAAACTGCTCCGGAATCTTTGTATAAAGGTCAAATACATAAGAAAAAATATTTTTCCATTTTCATTTTTTTGGTACCACATTTCAAATTTAAAAATTTTTTTAAAATTTTAAATGGCCGCCATTTTTAAACAAAATGGCGGATAAAGCTGGCCAACGAACTCGGTCGAGACATAAGTATGTACTATGTACATACTGAATTACATCCAAATCAGTTCATAAATTCGAGAGTTACAGTGTGACAAATGGTCAGATATATATATATACATATATCAACTTTTGAACGGAGGGTGGTTTCGGGGTCTGGGGGTCATGATCGATGAAAATATACTAAAATTTTTTGAAGTCGCTTTCCTCCGAACGGCTGCAATAGGTAGCTTTTTGTAATGAAAGCTACCTAAAATGCCCAGATATAGCAGTTTGAATTTCAAGTTGGCTGACATTTTCAAACAATATGATTTTTGTCATGTTGTAACTCTCGTATTTATAAACCGATTTGAATAAGATTAAGTATGTGCATAGTACATATGAATGTCTCGATTGAGTTCGTTAGTCAGCTTCATCTGCCCTCTTGTTTAAAAATGGCGGCCATTAAAAAAAATTTAATTCCCACGCAATGCTTACATATTATTAATATCCGTTAGCTTCAACTCACCAAGCTTAGCGACAGTTGGCGAAATATTGTGAAATTTGTCGACCAAAAATATGAAACCCAAAATGATGCCAACTCGGCTATAGCTTACTAATTTGTCGCAATTCTCACTGAAATTCAGTATTGACGAATATTCTCTTATCGGATTTGTCGCGTTTCAGCTTCTTAAAATTTGAGTAATTAGCTTGCAATAAAAGTTGCAAAATTTGAAAACCAAGAAATATGAAAGCTACCTTTTACTCACGGCACATGCAAAAAGGACTTATTTAAATTCTTTTTAATTTTTGTAGTCTTACACACAGTACGTATTACTTTGTCCAAAGACGATATTTTAATTAGAAAACCGGAGCTTCCAAGCGGTGCACAAAATAAAGTACTAAATTGATATATCACGTAACAGATCGCTCTAATACATGTGCAAAATAAAAAATGTGGCTCTGAGGCTCTGCCTTTTTAAGTGCTATATTTAAGAAAAAACAACGCAAAAGAATGAAATGAGTAAAATTGCTGCAGATTTTGAAACGAATTACTGCAAGGGGCAGTTCACTAACTGCGACAATGTCGCCGTATCTCCGCATTTCTGCCATGGGGGAATTTAGAGTTTCTTCTTATTTTGAGCATTCTATATTTTGGTCCAGATTGCCGCGATAGATGAGGCTGCGCAGACTCAAACTGTAATTTCCCCCAAAATAACCTTACGATTTAAAAACGTAAATTGATGTTTCTCCAGTTAAATGGAATGAAGTTTTTTACCTGAGTGAAGCTTGATCCTTTGAAGAAGATCCTTTGAGTGAAGCTTGATTTTTTTTTTTTTTTTTTTTTTTTTTTTTTTACAGTAGATTGGGTTTTATAAGAGTCTGAGTCAGTGTAGCGTCATCGATGGGTGATATTAGGAACTGAAACAATTAAACATAACAAAGTAGTTCGACTCCACACATTAAACTCCTACAAGAGACACATTAACTGTTACCAAATACTTGTTACTGAATTCTTTAAATTTTCTCTCCAATTAAGCACACCCTGTATAAATAACCATTGCTTAACAATATATGTTTCCTTTTGTATAATTTATTTCCTTAGTAATATTTAAATACAGGATATTTTTATTAATTTATTAATATATTGTTTTATTTTAAAGATTTGGAAGCTGAAGATAGCATTTTTGTGGAGTAAGTATTTTTAAATAAATGAAACTTTTTATTTAAATAAAACATTTTATAGGTAATGATTTGTCTTGGTAAAATATCATATTGTAGTTTTTGAGCATAAGATATCCTTCTTTATAAACGATTTCAAAGAAAGAAGGTTCTGTTGTTAGTTTACGTATATCTGCCTGTATATAGAAAATTAAGCTTAAAAAATCCCTTAAAATCATCCACATTAAGCTAACAGTTGCTAAAAGTGATAAAAAATACACTTAAAAGGCATATAAATACCTTTATTCTAGATTGACAATCGACAATTAAGATCTATAGAATGTCGCCGTTCAAGCAATGAAACATATTTTGATCTCAATAAAAGTATTAATATGCTTTTTACGTGTTTTTTTTTAATCACTTTTAGCAATTTTTAGCTTAATTTGTATGATATATGTCCTCGACATTCTCGACACAGACTAAACGGATTTGAGTGTAACTTTTACACAATTATTTTAGTATACCATAAAAGAATGAAGCTGAAATTATCCATCTTATTGGGTTTTTTTTAAACACAGGGAAACATCAAATATTTAAATACTATAATTGCCCACTGCGTATTTTTAACTTTGACGATGAACAATAGATCAACTTTATAAGTGTGAAAGATGTGGCATATGAGAAATAAACTTTGATTTGTTGCAAATATTTCAGACAAAATCTTCAGCGATTTGCAACTAGAATTTTTGTATAAATAATAATGTGTAACTATGCGAGCAATAAAATTTAATTAGTCTAGAGGATTTTGAATGAAGCGTTAGCGAAAAACAACCTGCATACAAGAGCGTCTACTCTCAACGACGTCCAATGGTTAATTCCGAAACCGTTAGTTATAGACCTATAACAGTACAACGTCTAAAGTCCGGAATCCTCGAGACTTTACCAAGTCCGAACTTCAGATTTTTACGAATTTTGGGTCATCAAAAATACTGCTTTTCCAATAAAAAGAGAAACAAACTTCACACTTAAAAATGAAAAATATGACGTTCATATATCAAAAATTGCATATAACAGTTATTAAAACAAAATTAAAGAACCATTTTAATTAAATCATAACAAAATAATAAAGTAAAACAAAAACCTTTATTTAAGGAAACATACAATTTAAGAATGAATTCTAACTTACTTAACTATTAATGTTTCAGTTAATGTACGCTGCTTTATTAACTTAGGTTTCTCACTAAGAAGTTTTTATTTTATTCTTTTACATCAGAGGTGGCCAACTGTGGTACGCCTGATACCACTGATTTTAGAAATAGTCGACATCTTGAATCGCAGAGATTCGATGATTAGATAAGGCAATGAATACTATAAAATTTTAGCGGTGGCCAGCGTGCCACAATTGGCCACTCCTGTTTTACATAGACATAAGTTCTGATTCAGTAATAAAGCTTCTTTGCTTTAGATCTTTTTTGTTTGTTTGTTTCAATAATTTTGTTTTTCCCTCCTTTCCTGAATATTGCGGCTGGAAAATCCGAACTTTGGACAATTCCGAACTTTGGTTGAACAAATTTTGGCTTTGCACTTTAGTTCCTATTAAAAAATGTTTTAAATGAAGTAAAAAAAAAATTACTTTTAAAGTCGTTTGGATGAATAAAAACAGTTTTAAAAAGCTGCTATATTTAATTTTATAATCGGTTACCCTCCGACTGTCTTGGAAAAGGGCAAAATTGTAATGTTGTTTACTCTGCATGTTGTTTAAAATGCTAAAAAAAATATTAATTACTGCGATTCTTTGAGCATTTTATAAAAAAAACTTAATAACGAATATGAATGGAATCCTTGGAAGTATTAATCATTGTTCAATGTATTAAAATTACATTAAATCAATAGAATTATATTACTTTAAATATTGCTTGTATTGCGGTGAAACCTGGAGCTTAGTGAACGTATTAACACGGGCTTGTCAGTGAGGGAGTTAATGATTCTATAAGTGATATTTAGAAAAATTTCCGTTTACACTAACAAATATGACAAACAAACTCCTCATTCATTTAACACTAAAATTGATCGAGTTATGAAAATTTGAATTGCATGATTCATGCCAATTACCTGCATCTGGACATAGATACGTTGGGCCATGCCGCGAGGGATCGTACACAAAGTCCTTAATGTGTTAGAAGAATTTATTTCGCGTCTCAGAGTTGTAACATCGTACAGGTATTCAAATAGTGCTAATTTTTTATTAATTCAGTTTCAGATTGGTTGAAATACTTGTATTTTAACATGTTTTTTTATTTTGTAAGGGAATAAGGCTGTTTCTTTCCATGATTTCTTTTAACAAAAATTGCGTTATTTTTGTAAGCTTTTATTTATCTTGCAATGTCGGTGGTATGTATGTCTGTCCAGTTCAAAATATGCACTCGTATGTTAACTCCCTTTCAAATATCCCATCGATGTTGAATTTTGCATACTTACGTAAATCCGATGACAATGTAAAATTATTATAATTTTCGGTGCGTACCATTTATACTTATTTTATAGAACCACCCGAACAATTTCGGATACATTACTGCCTAGAGGCAGAAATTAAAAATCAAAATCAGTGAAATTTATGTAATGTATCGAGATGCACAATAGCGTTTTTCTAAAGGATATATAGTTGAATTTATATTTCTTTCACATGACCGCACGAAAGATGTTAGATATATTACTATGTATGAGCAGAGATTGCTTAGAATACAAGGAATTGAAGGTATGCGTTTTTAAAAGTCAAATTTCGGTTCATCAAACCAGATATGAAAACTTCTTCTTCTTCTTTTTTTTTTTTTAAGTATTTTAAAGATCAAAATCAAAATTCAGTTTCTACTTACTAAACAAAAATTAAATATGAAATGAAGTGAACAATTTCGCATCTGGGCAAAGAAAATGACGTAAACAAATTTTATAAGTATATATAGAAATTTTTATATTTGCATTAACAACAATTGCTGTTCCAAAACATATGCACACTCAAATCATGCCCATACAAAGAATTTTTAAGAGTTAAATTACATAAATATGTTAATAATATTGTGACTGTTTTTGTTTAAAAAATATACTATTGGTATATAAAAAATATACCAATTACTGTGTGGAATTTTCATTGGACTACAAATATTTTGCACTCTCACTTTACGAAAAACAGCTTGTACTTCGGCTGTGTGCCAACGCATACATTCTCTTATTAAGTCTCTGCTTTAATCAATTTGCAGGCATTTGTTAAATTTTGAAGTTCGAAAAGAATACGTTTACCAACAATCAGTAGTGTAAATTGGTATTACTTTACAGACAGAGCAATCGGAAAAGCGAAAGGCTGGAAGGCTGTATACTAAGAAATATCCTGTTCAAAATCAACCACATTTGAATACTATAGCTAAAATTGTTAAGCGTTTGAGAGAAACGCGTAGCTTTAAGAAGCATTCTCGACTAAGTCGGTTCATTGGTTAAACAGTACCACTGGATATTCTAGGGTATAAACTCGATCATCCTGAATGTAGTACAGGAGATATTAATCTAAAGAATGGATATTGAAAAAATCCATCATGTAAAATTTAAAACAAATATGGTGCATACACATATCGATCAATACTAGGGCACGAATTAGCATAGGAGACAAAGAGCGTCGTTTTAATTTTTGTAATTATATTCTAAATTTTAAAAAAATTAAAGTCCATTCTTTCTGAATGAAATTATGTAGACTGATGAATATCAATTTACTCGACAAGGAATCGTAAAAGCGCAAAAAATTCACGATTGATCCCTGGAACTTCCACACATCTTTCGTCCAAACAAACATCATTTGAGGCATTCTCACAATCTTTTGACTTTTAAGCCACTGAATAATAATTTTTATTTTAGTACATATTCTTGTGTTTTTTTTAAATTTCATATACTAGAGAACATCACATTGCATGACTGCATAACAATGTTAACGAGATAAATAAGTTTTGGACGATGATGGAGGTTCCAAATAACCAGGAAATTCCTATACCAGGTATGGCGAACCTATGGCACGCGTGCCAAAATTGGCACGTTATAGAATATTTTTGGCACGGCGTTTATTGAGATCCCAAAACAAAACAGAATGAAGTTAAAACACGCAAATTTAAAAAAGCTGGGCTTTTCTTTCCTTATTTTTCTTGGAAATAACCTACTAATTGAATTTCTAAACTATTTCAATATGGGCTCAATAAGTTATCAAATTTAGAGAAGGTTTGTAGAATATTATACAGAAAAATATCAGGCGTTATAACTAAAATTGATAATGATGAAACTATAACAACTCTGTATAAAATTTGCAATTTTCACAATTATTCCCTCTATTTATTCCTGCGGGGCTTTATTTTCGGAAATGAATGATGATACGAAAATCTTAAATATTAGAAACCTCTTGACAGATGAGTCAAATTCAGCTTGCATCCTGTTACAAGTAACTAGGTTGAACCCTATATCAATATTTGGTACAAACGAAATCGCATTCACCATTTTATTACTTTATAAAATATGTTAGACCATTTATTGCATGCAAGTTACCCAATATTTTTAATAAACAATAAATAAACACCAATAAACAAAAAATCCAGAAATTTTGACATTATGAAATAATTTTGATCCACTAAATTATTTTTTTATTCTTGGCACGTCATGGCCAGGTAACATCTTTTTTGAAAAAATTTGGGCACACGGATGTGAAAAGGTTCGCCGACCCTGTCCTATACCGTCCCGTGTCCCTAATGCTGATTTTTACGTTTGTAGCTGTCTGTATAAAATAGTTTCAATAAAAGTAATTCGACGTAATTTTTTTCCGAAACTGGGACTATTGTTTTATATAAATATGTAGCAAAAAATTAACTTCCACACATTTTTACGGTTGTTATTATTATTTTTTAACTATGTCCCTGGGTTTTAGATTCCTTAACGTCCCTTTTCTAAACTTATATAGAAAATCACTTCAGATGCAATCACAGAGTGTTTTTTTTTTCAAGTTTTTTCTCATGCAGAAGTATGCTAGAGAAATCTAGAGAAAGAATGGCTAAAATTCTTTGACAGGATATTTACTGCAGAATTTAAATCAGCATTTAGATATCAATTTCAAGCATCGTGGCATTGGTAGTCTTACCGTTTTCCTGCATTTTTCGAAGTAAATTAATTTTTTTTTAATTTATCCAATGTAAATAACTGTTTCTAAAAATCAATTAACATTCTGGCTATGACTTAGTCTTAACATTATTTGCTTCAAAATAGGTGGTAATTTTCATTGGCTGTGACTTCTGTTCTAATAAATAAATAAAGAAAAACAGTGCCAGTTTAACTCATATAAAGTTGTTTTTATAATTGTATGTAATTTATTTTCTCATGAGAGATCACTTACATTTTAAAAATTGCACTATTGTTTATTTTTCAAATAGCTATAGATACTTATGTCACATTATTTGAGTTTCATCGATAAATGCAGCCGGGAACAACATATAATTCAAACTTTTTTCTTAAAACTTCATATAGAAACAATTGTTTTAGGGTTTTTTAGATATTTTCAGAAAAAACGAATTACAATTTTATAGGAAAAAGGTTATTTATCTATTAACAAAACTAAGAAACATACGAGGAGGTATCCAAAAGTAAACGCAATGGAAGCGCTGTGGGCGGGGCTTGCGTAGGACGCATTTCTCCCGCTAAGTACACGTCGCACAACTCGTTTTGAGTTCAGCTACTCAGTGCTTTTCCCGGAGAAGGTTGTGTCTGGTGCTTGTTTTTTTCATTTTCGCTTGCTCCTCGTTTTTTTGTAATGTCGGACTTAAATGAACAGCGTACGTCTGTAATACTTTGCTTTCTGCTAGGAAAAAATTCTTCAGAAACAGTTTCGATGTTGCAAACAGCTTACATGTATGACGCTATGGCAAAAAAAGTGTACGAGTGGTTTCTCGTATCAAAAAATTTGTAATGTTGATCGATGGCAAACCTCGTTCTGGACATCCTTCGACTTCCAGGATGGATAAAATTTCGAGAAAGATCGTGCGGTTGTGCTTGCAGACCGACGGCGAACGATTGGAGTAATTACATTTATCTGGCTCGATTTGTGGCAGACGGGGGACTGATTTTTCCAACAAGGCAATCCATCTAATCACGCAGGCTTATGAGCTCGCTAACTAAAAACGGCATGACTCCTTTGCCTCACGCACCCTACTCATCTCACCTTGCTCCGAGTGACTTTGTTTTGTTTTCACGAATAAAGGGGAAACGAAAGGACATCGTTTTAATAACATGGAAGAGTTGATGATGAAAAAAAACAAGGGTGGAGCCATACAGATGAATGAGTTTGAACAATGTTTCTAACAATGGAATCATCGATTAGACAACTGTATAAAAATTAGAATACAATTAAATGACTTAAGGTTATTTTGTAGAAATAAAATTAAATAACGGTTTTTCTAAAGAAATTCCGGTTTTTTTGGTTCTTCCTCGTATAAAATACATGTCCAAAAATACACGTATCCAAATCTGAAGATATTTCAAGCCAGGCGAACTTGAGAAATGTGGTAAACTTGGATATTAGGCATATTTCGGTGCATTTCGGTACATGGATTCTAAAAAAAAAAAAAAAAAAAAAAACAGGACAAATCAGAGTTTTATGCACACGACGTGTTAAGCTGGCTTTAACATCGGAAAAACATGAGATGCCATCAAATTAGAACAGATCTTTGACTCATCCTTAGAATAAGAAAATAGATTGATTCAAATTTTATGATATTGCAGGTCAAACTGAATTAAAGTAATAGCTTGTAATTCTCGTTAAGAAAATGGTTTACATTGCAAATAACAATTGAATTATTGCAGATAAAAGTAGGCATTGATGACCACCATATCGAACAACTTTTATACTCATTAGAAGTCAAAGTTGTGTAGTTCATCTTATCTATTTTCTACAAACATACAGTCAACGCTCATTATAACGAACGCCCATTATATCGCCCGATCCATTATAACGTCCACCCAGCAGCTTATTTTCCAATACAGCAACCGAATTGACTTTTCCCCGAGATTAAATTCCCCCAAAAAGATTACCATTTTCTTTCCCCAAGAACTCATTGCTCACTGCGCGTTGACGCCTATATTAAAATGTCTTAAAATGACACTTAAAAAAAAAAAAATAAAGCCAAGAAAACACATAAAATTACTTATCTTCTCTAACTGAGATGGAAAATTTTGTTGAAAGCAAATACCAAATGCACAAACAATATACAACTATTTCGAATTATTTTTGTAGAAAATATATGTTAATACGCAAGTAACTATTTTTTGTGCGTGCTTTACCATTTACTTTGAATTTTATTTTAGAAATACTTAATCATTCTCTTAAATTGATTTTTATAATTACTCATTGTCAATGTTTATTTTCTGACACTTGAATCTTTACGTTTTAGGCTTATACCACAAATTATTTATAATTTAATATAGTATATAAACAGCAGTTTAATTTAAAATATTAAAGAATTATTAAATTATTACAAAAAGTAATTAAAAAAATTAAATTATTAAAGAATTATTAAAAAATTATTAATTTAAATTATTAAAGAAACAACGTTTTAAATAAAAACTTATCTCTTAATTTTACCTCTAAGAATTTGCCAAAAAATCTGTTTTTGAAGACACTCTATAAAATAAACAAATGTACCAGCAGAACAAAAAAAACTAGAGAGCAGGAATTCTGCTTTTTCAGAATTTAGTGTCGCCCCCGGCATTTCCATTACTTCATTTTCTTCTGATGGACTGGTGGTTTCTATTATTATGAAACAGCCATTATAAAGGAAGCGTTAGGTGAAGATGAAAGAGCAGCCGTAAAAAGTTAGAACTCTGATTTTCTGGTCAGAATGAAAAAAAAAAAAAAAAAAAAAAAAAAAAAAAGAGGAATATTTTTTTTTTGAAAAAAAAAAAAAAAAAAAAAAAAAAAAGATGGCCTTTTTTCCCCCCATTCTGACCAGAAAATCAGAGTTCTAACTTTTTACGGCTGCTCTTTCATGTTCCCTTAACGCTTCCTTTATAATGGCTGTTTCATAATAATAGAAGCCACCAGTCCATCAGAAGAAAACAACTCGGTTAAGCGAGACTCGGATAATCGGGACTCTACTGCAAAACATATTTCAATTTTAAGACTTAAAGCACTCGCTTTTATTTTATGTAAAATGACGTCATTTGGATTAATATAGATACTTGAAATTAAATATAGTTTATAATAGCTCCCTGTTTTATCATAAATCCTTCATTTATATTTTTCTCAAAATAGCACGTATTTTAATTAATTTTTTTTTTCAATTTTTATGAGAAAATGGCAACAAAAAGATATAATTGCTATTTTTCAACATTTTTTTTTTTTTTTTTTACTTTCTATAGAAATGGAGTATTTGAGTTGCCAAAATGAAACAAATGTCCCTAAAAACTACAAAAAAATTAATATTTCAAAAACAAATGGAGATGCAGTTTTCAAACAAATTGCATTAAAAAGTAATTTTTTCCCCAATACGGCGGTATAAACATTGAAAATGTGCGATGCTTAGAAGTTTTGAAAAATGCTGTAGAGTATTTAATCGCACAATGAAACATCGGCTTTTGTTTTACGGCTGGCGTATACAAATTAACGTTATTTATTGGAGACAAAATAAGCTGGGAGAAAGAAACAGCATACCGGGGGCTAACAACACTGTAAATAAACCACTGTAGATTTGCCAGAACAAACTCGATCACAGTGAATGTGCTGTATCTTTCTTTGGTTTCCTGACTATATTAACATCGAAAATATAGTAGTTGCGTAAAATTAACAGCACAATGTGCTGGGAATTTGGACGCATTTTTTTTTCAGCACAAACTGCTGGCGTCCAAATTGCCAGCACACTGTGCTGTTAATTTTACGCAACTACTGTATTTTCCATGTTAATATAGTCAGGAAACCAAAGAAATATACAGCACTCAGACATCGAACTAAGAAAGACTCAGGCATCGGCCGGAGTAGCTCAGTGGTTAGAGCAGCAGTCTTGTATACTGTGGTCCCGGGTTCCATTCCTGGCTCTGGCTAATTTTTCACTCCAGTTAGGTTTATTGTATTTATTGTTTGTATGTCTGTATAATATTTATATATACCTTTAAAGATACAGCACATTCACTGTCATCGAGTTTGTGCGCGAGATGAACAGTACTTTGTACTGTAAAAATGTCGTTTTTTTTTTATAGTGAATTATTCCAAACAATTTATGGAAAATTAACTTTTAAGGATGTTAGTAAATCACATTTCTTTCAGTCGTTTTCAAGAAATGCATTTTGGGCTTGTTTGTAAACTTTAAAATTTAGTGGCCTACTATAAGTGCATTTACTATAAGTGCATTTTTTCTGTATTGTAATTAAGCTTCGTGAGTCACTGTGATGTGTACTTAGGGCTAGTTTTAATAAACTATTTTATTTTTCAAAGTTCATTATCCGACGAGAAAGTAGAAGCTGATGAAAGTGCAAGAAATAGCCACATCTCTAAGAGAAAAATAGGCTGCGTATGCTTTAGATCACCGTGTCCGTGCAGTCGCCCGCATGGGCGATCAGAAGCAAAGCAATGAAGAGAAAAGTGCAGAGACGGCTTTACCTGGCCACATTGCAATTAGCCATAGACACCAATCTATAGCTGAAGTTCAATGGAAAAGTTATGATTTCAAAAAAAAAAAAAAAAAAAAAAAAATGTATAAATTCTTTTTGCATGAACTATCGACTGTAATAAAACATAGAATTGTCAAATAAATATTTTCGCAAGTATATATTGCAATGAATTTTGTTTACATGTTGACACAGAAATATTTCTTCGATTCTTAATATTTTTGTAAAGAATAAAGTTCGATAATCATGATACCCCTTGATCTTATCCCTTGATTTATATAAAATATTTGGTGTGTTGTGTTGAGCTAATTAATCCGGAGAAATATGAATATCAAATTCACAATATATCTTTACTTAATAGATGCTAAAATACAAATGTTAAAACATTTTAAAAAGAATGCAGATGTTGAAACATTGGAGACATATGATGTTTAAAATCCGAGCGCTTTCGACTGAACCACCAGTCGTCATCAGGGAAAGATCACTGCCGAATGAAAGACAAACAGCTGGTTAAATATCAAAGGGCGAAAATAAACGAACTACAAATAGGAGGGTGGGAAGGAAGGAAAAACAGAGAGGAGCAGCTAATCAGAAAAAGAGAGGGGGGAAGTGTGGGACAGGGAGGAGGGAAATGGTTAATCAAAACCAAATTCACCTGTTACACCTAGTATTTTAAACCAGATTCTTGGTATGTTATAGGATAGAACATCATTACAGGTGCTCCTGCCTCTTGCCAAAATTTCCAACGACTCTCTAACTATACAAATATTATAAAATGAAGCATGTGCAATGCTTTTAACTTCTTTGAATAGGATATCAATGTCTTTAACTTGACTTAACTGGGATATAGCTGTGGATAGTTTACTCTTTTTTAAATCTGTCATATGCTCTTTAATCCTTTCCAATAATTTTCGAGTGGTCGTTCCTACATAAGTATACTTTTTTGAACTGCCACCAACCCTAAAAGGGACAATATAAACTCCAGATTTATCATAATTATCTATGGGATCGATCTTTCTGTGTACCAGATACTCTAATTTTGTCGGTGGTTTAGCGATAAGAATAACATTATATTTTTTCAAAGCATACTTAATCCGCTCAAAAAGATGTGGAATATATTCCATACTGCAAAATTTAGTAGGTTTTTCTTTATTTTTATTTTTACTAACGCTTGTAGATATTTTGTTACTATTATTATATTTATAAATTAATTTATTGATAAATTTATTCGAAAACCTATTTTCAGAAGCAATCTCTTTAATTTTACTTAATTCATCATTTAGGTAAACATCCGAACAAACTTGAAAAGCCCTTTTAACATAAAAACGATATGCAGCAGTTTTGTAGTTGAATGGAACATTACTGTCATAGGATATTGTATTGTTTGACCTGCAAGGTTTTCTATAGACTTTCATATCGATGCTTTTTGTTGAAATGTTTTTAACCAGTTCTACATCTAAAAAAGGTAACGAACCATTTTCTTCTATTTCACAAGTGATCTTTCCCTGTGATCTTTCCCTGTTGACGACTGATGGTTCAGTCGAAAGCGCTCGGATTTTAAACATCATATGACTCCAATGTTTCAACATCTTCATTGTTTTTAAAATGTTTTAACATTTGTATTTTAGCACCTATTAAGTAAAGATATATTGTGAATTTGATATTCATATTTCTCATTTATTTTATTAAGGTGAATCTGTCGTTCTTTGAAATATAGTTTTTCTATATTTATTTAATTTAATTAATCCGTCTCGTTATTGGAAATTAATTGTTTTCACATTTTTTTTTTTTATCCAAGATTTATATAAAGCTTATGCTAACAATTTTTGCATTTTCTGATACGGTAAGAGTTTTTTTATTGGACAGTTTCACCTTCCTATCTTCATTAAGACGTCTGTACTAGAACCGTACACTGTAAAAAAAAAAAAAAAAAAAAAAAAAAAAAAAAAAAAAAAAAACCGGACTAAAAAACGGAGATTCTGCTGGCAATCGAGGCGCCAGTACTGTTTAAGTACGGCAATAACGGAAACTTCCCCCCATAAATTCCAGAAAAACGGAAAATTTTCTGTAATGTATGGGAAAAAATTTCTGTTAAAATACAAAAACAGTCTCCGACGTTCTGGATACCAGTATTTTAATACAGAAAATGTTAATTTATTTAATTGGAAGATTTGCGCGATTTAAAAGAACAACATTTTCTCTAAGATAATAGTGGTATGCAAAAAGCCTAAGACTTGAAATGTCTCGTGAGGAGTGAAATGTTTTACTTAATGCATTTATCTCTATTTTAATGCTACGTGAACGACGTTACGTGTAACAGCTTGTAGAGTACAAAATAAATTATTAAAATAATCCTTATTGCAAAAAATGAAGCAGAAGTTCCGGCTAAGGGAAATAAAAGGTCAGTTAACGTTTCGTAATTTGATCTGAAATATAGGTTTGAGTCAAATATGAACGGTATTTGTAACATCACGATTTTAAATTAAATGTGGATACTATTAAAAAGCTATCACAAAAAATACTTTACAATGCCAAATCACGTTTATCTATATAGTCAATTGGAAGTGGACACGGTGATAAATTATTAACCGTTCGGTTTAGAAGTCCCCCTATTTTGGGGTGATTTTAGTAAGTTAATGATATCGAGTACATTTTTAGATATTTAGATTAGATCTTATATTGCAGACCGACAATCAAAACAATTTTTTGGAAACAAAAATTATAAAGGCATTAAATTTATAAATTAGATGTCTCAGTTTACATTTACAAAAAATTCCTGATGCATTAGATACAGGTGTTTGTGGTTGGCAAGCAAGTAAATACTGCTGTATGGATATTAGGATAACGTAAAATGCTTCTCCAAACTGTTGCTTATCCTTATAAATCGCAGTGTAAAAAGAAATCTAAGATATACGATAATCATTAACATAATCAATAGAAAATGAGAAATGTAAAATAAATGGGGGGTGGGGGGGGTGCTTTCTAATAGTAACAGTTTCTTTTTTTATTATCTAAAAATTACCAGAATAAGTAGCTCGTGAGAATATCAGAATATCATTACATAAAAACATGTTTAATTTAACTCTTCTAATGTCTGAAACCTGCGAAATATTTTTTACTTTTAAAATTTCTATGTAATTTAAAAACTTTAAGTTGCGTTTTTGTAGAAAGATTAATATTACGCAAAGTGTGCTAAAAAATGAGTTGCCGAGATGAGGTTGAGGCTCCTGATCTGCAGATTTACTAGTAATTTTAAGATTTGTATATTTTTCTTACCTGCGGTAGACAGCTAATCTAAATGAAAATTTATTAATATGTAGACACGAAATCTGCAGTTTGACACTAAAATAACAAGAACTGAATGCCAGATATGTACAATTTTCAAGTGATGCAATGCCTATTTCAATTAGTTTAAGTCCAGGCTCTCCTGCAAATCAACACACAGGAGTGATTTGATGCAATTTCAAATTACTAGTCGCCAAACCAGAGAACCAATGATGATCCCTATTAACCAGTGAATTGTGGTGAAGGGATGGGGTGGGGGGACTTTTGAAGTGCCCCCTAGAATAAGTTAATAAACTTCGATGGATGCAAAAATTTTTTAGATTTTCAGCTTCTGATTTTTTTTTATAGATTTTGAGATGTTTATGAGATTGATTTTTTAATATGTTCGAAAGAAATGTAATGGAATTTGAAAGACAATCATTTATCTTTTACCAAACAGTCCATTCATATTTAATAGGAGAATGAGTATGCGATGTATCTAACTCCGGGTATGGAGTCCCTCTGAAATTGCCCAATGATGTCATCTACCAATAAGTATTCTCCAAGTATTTAACGTTAATCTATAATGTTCAAGTATATTATGTAATTTAAATAATAGGGAGAAGTGCCTTTGTCTGTGCAGCTAATTCAGACCTTTTATAGGTCAGTTAGTGAACTTAACTTCTAATAATACTTTTTGTTAACTGTTAAATAGTAAACAATTTAAAAATAAATGCGTTTATGAAAGCCAAATGTGTTAATTTAATTGTAAGCAAATATGTAAATAATCCAATTAATGAACTTTCATAACCTTGGCAAATGTGTGGTTCAAGTAATCCATGACGTTCTCTTCTTAGTAGCGCATTATACTTCATTTTTCTTAATCTTGTATATATTTTTTTAGAAAGAAACGTTAATTATTTCGTTAATTAATTATGCCTTATTATTTCTTGCTTCATGAGGCCTGTTAAACTGCATGTTAAGATTTGCAGTATCTTTAGGTTAATGCTAATCAAAGAGTTTCTTTTAGTCATTAACTTTTGGTTCATTCGCGTGTATCATTTATGAAAAGACACAACGCATATTTTAATAATTTTCTTTAATTTTAATTAATTTTAATTTTGGGTAACTTATGTTAATAAACCATTTAATTCCAGCCAGAATCTGTAATCGATCACTTAAATATTAAATACTGTAATTCTGTTTTGTTGTAGATGTTTGGTATTGTTTTTGAAATTCCTAACCAGAAAAAGCATGCAGACTTGTACACACCGTTCCAGCAATAGTTAAATAAGCGATTTTTTCAGTTGTATATTCGATAGGTAATAATTTATATATATTTCATGTTTTACTTTCTTTAGCAGTACAAACAGAAAAATCGTTCCCATTTGTCCTTTTATTGCAGGTCTCTTATGAAATTCACACTGACCACTGGAAATTTACACATTGTGAAAACTCAGAAAAGTGTAGTGAGCTGATTGAAAAGTTGCGTAAAATCCCTTATAATGCAGCTATTTTTAGAAAGCAACTCACTATATCACCCCTATATTTGTGAATTTTCTCGATATTTGACTGGACATTTTGTATAAGGTACCCTAAATAGCTGACTACCAAATTATAAAATAAAAAAAAATTAGAATCTTCCCCGCATGAGCAGTTAAAAAAATATTTCATAGAAACGCCCATATCTCGTAAAAATTTCAGTTTATTAATGTTTTAATTGCAGTATACTGTTGCTACTGTTTTTTGTGACGTTTTTGGAAAGAATTTGATTTAAAACTCTGTAAGCTGTAAACAAAAAACTTTTGTATTTTTCACAGACACAATAATATCTGCACGAATATGAGTGCTATGTTTACACAAATACACACAAACGTTGAACGTGACCACAAAATAGTCATTTAACACAGTGACAAACCATTTTCAGCATTTTCTGTTACACTGTTGATCGCAAATGTTATTATTAGCCAAATATTATTATTATTATTATATTCATTATTAGCCACCCAATTGTCCTCCAGACTAAATCTTCACCAAGAAATATGAAATCAAACATGTTCTTTATATCTCAGAAGTTTAAGAACAATTCGCCAATAATTTTGGTAGATATTCGACAAACCGTGTACAATCAAAAGCATCCAGTCCCTATTCCTTAATTTTGGCGGCCAGTGTATTTGAAGTAAGAACCCTTTTGAAATTCAAATAGATGGAACAAAGAAAAATTGACAAAGACGTTCATAATTGAAAAGAAATTCTAATTCAAAAATTGCATTATTTGGGATTCTTTGTAAACCACAAACATATACTGATTTAATGTAAAAAGCATTTTATTTATCAGTATAATATTTATAAAATTTTAAATTAAAAAAATTAATTCTTCAAATTAAGTTTATTTAGTAATTGTACAATTTAATTACAGTTTTCGATAATTCATACAAATAAAATTTAATACATTTTTTTCATTTTATAAATTCACAACTTTTTTCTTTGAAGTACATTTAAGTAATATTTATATGGTCTCCTTTATTTCATGGGCTTAAATAAGCTCTACAATAGAAAGCAATGCTAACTCACCGGTCCAATTTCTGTCGCGCCAATATCACTCTTTCAATGTCCTTACGTACTGAAGCCTACAATTTATCTAATATTAGAGACATATTTCAAAACTTTTCAATATTTTAATCACTTATGGCCATTTCTACATTTTTCATATTTTTAAAGGCAATATTTTTCATATGTTTCTTGCTAAGCTTACATGAAATTTTACAATTAAAATAGAATAAGTTTAAATAAATCTGTAGTTTTTTGTAAATAACTCATTAGCATTTATGGCGTCATCTTTAAACTTTAATAAGAAAATCGAATTTGAAAATAAGCTTTTCTACTGCTTTTTACACCTTATTGTATGGCGTTTTGTATTCACGTGCCAGCAACAGGATTCGTTGTAGAAGAATAATGATTTAGTGCGTCATTTCATTATGGAGCTCAGTAGCACCTGCACTGTGATTTAATGCAAATGCACTTGAGTCTTCTTTTCTCCTCCGCAGTGTCGTCACTTTTCCGTAGATTTTCGTATGCTTCGAGACTGAAGTTTTTAATATCTTCATCAAGTTCTGCTTCCTTTATGGATGCTCTGCTAAAAAAAAGAGTGTTTAATAAAATAATTACAGGATGAAAGCCGATACAAAACATAAGTCACTGCTACTTTAGAAACGCAGAACTCCCCTTAGCAGTATTTCTCCCAAAGTTTTGCCTTTAACAATCGATTATAATTAAATATATCTGTCATAGGATATCTGAGAAATCAGGCTCTTTTCAAAGAGCCAGGCTAATTGGAGAATCATCTTCCTTTTTCCAATCAAACTGATATTCTTCCGGCTTACGTCAAGCAGCCAGCCTACAGAGAGCATTAGGCTTATCGAAAAATGACCATGTATATGAAGGGGTAGTACCAAAGTACAAAAAAAAAGCAAATCAAGTACCAAAAAAGCGTTACCTTCGAAAAGGTGAAATAGAAGATTTTATTCAACTTCTATATAGTGACATGGGAAAAACTGAATTATTCAATAATATTTTCTTCGAGAAAATTTTCCGTGGGCTAAAAACAACAAAATTTTGGGACTTTTTCTTTCTTTTTTTTTTTTTTTTTTTTTTTTTTTTTTTTTTTAATATATATATATCTCGAGAACCGTTATCGTAACGTATTATTCGTAAATTACAATCTTAAAAAGCGCAACATTCTCTAAAATTTTCATAACCTTTTTCATACACTCAATAGCAAGCGCAGTACGATATTTCTAAAACAAGACAATGTTCTCAATTTTCTTAAAAACCGAGAAAAATGTAGTTTTGTCCCGATTATTCAAATGTTCACCACAGACACACTACAATGTAAAAATATACATACCCTTAGAATTTGACGATTCTGAAAAATATGTTGATTTTTGTGATAAGAAAAAGACGTTACATGAATGTAAGTGGTAATTGTAACAATACAAAGAGAAAAAATATATATTTAATTAATAGCATAAGAAAAAATACAGAAAATGTGGTTACTTGCCAACATAAAAGTGTACATACCCAGCACAAAAAATACATTAATGTTTATTTTTGTGGTTAGAAAAATAAACTAATAATTAAAAGATCGTTCGGGATGGTGGATGATGTCATAAATCCGGAATGGCATGTTTTCCATAAGATTTATCAACGGAGATTCATAAATTTCTTCCATGCAAAACAATTAAAACGTTCTTTCGATGAGATTCAAAATTGTATGACGAAACAACAAAATTATCGGTTTAAAAATCGAACAGGATGTCCTCGGAAACGTTCAAAACGTGAAGAACGACAAATTGTTAGGGAAGTATCAAATGCAATGAAATGTGCACAGGTAGTGAAGATAGAATTATAGCTTAACGTTTCACGAGATACCGTATCAAACAATTAAACGTAATTCAAATCTTGTTTTTCCAAAAATGAAAACTGCTCCACATCTGAAACCCAGACACAAAGAAGTGCAATGAGCAATTTTCTCATAGTAACATGTCCACAAACAGAAAAGACATAAGTTCCATATATTTTCTCTTCAAGAATTAGGGATAAAAAACTTTATAAATGAATCTTTTATGCTTCAGATTATTCTTAGTGACAAAAAGAAATTCAATCTCGACGGAGCTGATGGTTTCACATATTACTGGCGAGATTTAAGAAAGGATCAGAGGTACTTTTCAAAAAGACACTTTTCAGGAAGTAGCTTAATGGTATGGGGAGCATTCACTGCTTGTGGTAAGTTTCAGCTGGTATTCACAACATCAAAAATGGATAGTATTGAGTACCTCAGATATTGCAAGGCCACCTTATCCCTTATTTCTGACGATCAAGAAAAGTAAATTCACTTTTCAGCATGACAATGTTTCAGTACATAGCAGTCTCAGTACATGTGATTGATTGAAAAAATAAAAGGTTAATGTTTTTAATTAGCCATCTTGTTCTCCAGATTACAATTCAATGGAGAATTTGGGGGAAATTTAGTTCGCAAAATCTATACTCACAAGAAACACTATGAAAGCAAAGTCCAGCTCTGTGAATCAATATTAAAGGCCTGGGATAAAATAGACAAATCTATGTTGATAAATCTTATTGCAAGTCTACCATACCAGAGTTATGATATGATTGGACGTCACGGACGTCGTTGTAATTATTAGTTTTCTTTTGTAACCACAAAACAAGTATTAATGCCTTTTTTTATGCTGGGTATGTATACTTTTGCATTGGCAAGTGACCACATTTTCTGTATTGTTTCCTATACTATTAATTAAATATGCATTTCCCCCCTTTTGTATTGATTCAATTATCCGTTACATTCATCTAATGTCCTTTTGTCACAAGAGTCATCACATTTTTCGAATTCTAAGGGTATGTACATTTTTGACTGCAGTATATAATCATTCATGTTAACTTCTACATATTGGTAGCAGTAAATTATCTGTTATTTGCACACCCTCTTCTTCAATTTCATCACAACAGACATATTTTATATCCAATAAATCTATATAATTTAACAAGTAGGGAAGAATATGGATGAATAAGACAATTTTCATATTTAAACAGTAACTGTAATTGTATACAATTGTTAACTTTAAAGCACTGTATAAACGAATATTTCAATATTTAGCAAACTTATTGGCATGATAGTTTAACTTTTGAAAGACAGCTTCGGTCTAAAAAATATGATTATTAACAGTTTGAAAAGAGTTCATTTCCGAAAGTCATTTTTGCCGAATATTGTTTTTTTTTCGCTTTTATCCATAGGATTTATATTACATACATTTTGTTTAAAAAACACCTTCGCTACAATCGCTCTGAAATTTTAATACAGTATACTAACCATGTAGATAATGATGCAGTATAAATTTGATTTATAACAGCCACTTATGCACTTTCTAACTAAACTAAATTTTAACATAAATCTGTACAAATCTGTATATCATGTACAGAGCCGCATAAAAGAATTGCAGTACCTTTATGGCTATTGGCAGTAATTGTTGAAATCTGGTTTCTAAAAATGTTATATGTTTCTAATATGTTTACTTAGGTATCTTCTTTTCCTTATTAAAAGGCGAAGTTTTGTTAAAGCATTCTGAATGTGTGGGAAAGTATTTCATAATCTATGGTTGACGCATGATATTTTTCTTTCTTGTTTACATTTAAGTTAAACAGAAAATGTAGGATATAAAAAAAAAAAATCTGTTTTTATTATGTATAGAGGCTCTTTCAAAACAAATACCGTATCTAAAAGCTATTCTCTGTTTTTATTCTTTATGAAGATAGAAGTGCATTTATAGTCAGTGATCTAAGAGATAATCACGAGGTTTGAAACAGCCAGTGTGGATTTTTCGAAATTTTTGAAGAAATTACAAAATAGTTTTAAGCTGCTGTATACATTTTCAGTTAAATTTTTTGCTTTTAAACATAAGTACTATTTTCTAACAATTATGCAGCATATCTTTATCTTTATCTTTTGAATGAAAATGCTAAAATACTTTCCTTTACGTGGAGCTCATATTAAAATATTTTTTTTACGTCGCATGCTTTATACACCGTTAAAAGTAATATATATATATATATATATATATATATATATATATACAGTAAACGCTCTGTTAGGCGGACTCTGTGTAAGACGGAAATCTGTCTAACTCGGAAAGATTTTCAAGTCCGTACGAATTCAAAGTCATAGAGTTACATATGTCTAAGGCGGAATATTGTCTACTACGGAAAATTTCTCGGTCCCGATCGATTCCGCCTTAGACAGAGTTTACTGTAGATAGCACATAAGAAAATATACTTTATAGCACATTAAACAAATGTACCTAAAAATCCATGGAAGAAATATACTTGATGACTTATAAATAGAATATGTTAACAACAAAAATTAATACCAATAAAATGCTTCAAATACATTTGTTTAAACATACTTACTTCACAAGATTGTTTTCTTCAACTTCCAAATCTTTTAAAATAAAAAAAATAAATAAAAATTAATAAATACATGAAACAATCAATTTTTTTTTTTTTTTTTATTTTACTAAGAAAATAAATTATACAAAACAAAAGACAAACTGTTACGCTTTAAATAGAATTTGTTAAGGGGACGCAGTACCTTTTAAACTACTTTTTCGATTTTGAACAATACTGTAATATACTTAAATATAATGTCACTACATATATTAGGTACTATAAAGCAAATATAATTTCATATAATTTAAAAAAGAAAAAAACCTTGTAGAACAGCCTATTCAACTAAAATTTAAATTAAAAAAAAATTTAAATCCCTAATACTTTTTTAAATATGAATATTTTTGCTTCAATTTTTTTTCCATATTCCTTAGATTATCTATTATATATATATAATACAAACGGAAATTTCGTTCCGAACGCCGAGATTTCGAGTTCTACCGCATGGATTTTGACGGAACTTATACCGTTAGATAGGTATCGTTTCAGGAAAAGTTTTAAGCTATAACACATCATTCTACCTAGATTAGTTATAGAATTATTACGGAAAATTCTTTTATATTGAACTTTGTAACTTCATATTTCCTTAAATATCTGGGCTCCTATTGGTCGTAGAGCTTAGATCTCGCGCCAAAAGTAGCTCCGAAGCACCCAAGCAAACTTTTCCCCGCGATTATTTTGCCGTCTTCCGATTTCCTCTAACTCTATTAGGGGCCCGCGTAGGGCCCCTTTAACATATTTTTCGTAGTAATTTCAGCAATTATCTTACATTATTCGTTAAGACCGCCACCCTCCCGATTCATGTATCTACGGAAAGGTTGCACGAAGGAGTTTCGTTCGGATACGCTTTCGTTAAGAATAGAGTGCGCTCCCTGGTGGTGGAATGTGGAACTAACATAACGCGATATTGTTAAAATTGGGAAATCTAACAATGCGATCTGTTTTAAACTTTGAGATAGTTCATAACACATAATCTATTATCTATTCTATTATATATATATATAAAATCTATTATCTATTCTATTATCTATTATATATATAAAATCCAAACGGAAATTTCGTTCCGAACGCCTAGATTTCGAGTTCTACTGCATGGATTTTTACGGAACTTATACCGTTAGATAGGTATTGTTTCAGGGAAGGTTTTAAGCTATAACACATTATTCTACCTATATTAGTTTTAGAATTATGACGGAAAATTCTGTTATTTTGGGCGATAAGGTTACCATTTTATTTCTTGGCGAAATTCATCGTTGATAAAAAAAAATTCAAACGGCTATTAAACCTCGAAAAATAAAAGAAAAACTGTTACTAATTTTATTTAAATGAAAAAAAAAAGAAAAAAAGAAAAAGAAAATCCGTTTCAATGAGTGATAATATTAAAAAACGGAAACATTTAATCAAAACCTGAAAGAAATATTTGTAATGCTTAAAAATTAATTTAATAAGAAAT
Organism: Maratus speciosus; assembly: GCA_963932465.1. Classification (NCBI taxonomy): domain Eukaryota; kingdom Metazoa; phylum Arthropoda; class Arachnida; order Araneae; family Salticidae; genus Maratus; species Maratus speciosus. The sequence continues at coordinate 33,204,078 of OZ010790.1, read as the reverse complement.
ATTACACTTGATACGCAATATTTGGCTCTTTATCGCTTGCGTTAGATATGGAAACGAATCAGAAAATTTGATTAGATGAAATTTTAACATTTTCTTTCTGTTCTGCTCTTTTCTTTTTTTTTTATATCTAATTGTCCCATCACGTGACTTAAAGAAGAAACAAGCAGATGTAATTATGAGTCACATGTGTAATTACTATTTGTTTCTTTACAATTTTTTATTTTTCTTTTGTCGCCAAACGATGTGATTTTAAGCCAAAAATGCATAAGCGTGACATTAGCTTGAGGATGTTCTCACAAATGGTGTTTTTTTAGGTGAAAGAGATCATTTTTTGGGTACATTTTCATATTCAATTGTAACTTATATAGATATCAGTTAATATTTTAAAAATGGAATCGAATGCTTAAATTTCAGTGTGAATCTCTGCCACACATACATATTGTAAAATAATTTCATACTTTTTAAAATGTTTTTCGCCGTAATTCCGAAAGCATGTGATATTTATAAACTCGAACTCAGATCAACGAATATTACCCATTTTATTTAAGCAAATATTATCTATTGTTTATTTCATTTTTTCTCAAGTCATATCGCCAATTTCATTTATAGGAAAATTCACAGATTCGAAATCTAGGAAATAAAGATAATTTTCAAGGAAATTTATGTTTTAATACGTTATTACTATCGAAAAATTCAACATTTTGAAAAAAAAAATACAAGTCTTTTGTAATTCGTCATTTCTTCTTCGTCTTTCTTCGTACTTTCTCCTCTGTTATGTAATATTTCAAATGATATTGGACTAATTTTCGATCATCGATTCACCGCAAAATGGAATATCTAATATAGTATATAAAATAAAGTCTGGATTAGGTGACTAATTAACGCACAGCGCAAACTACTGAACCTAAAATCTTGAAAATCGTGGTAAAAATACTTCTTATGACATAGACTTCTGCTAAGAAAGGACTTTCTAAAGTGTCACCCCTAATGGTTTTTGCACGTGGAGGGGAAAAAAATCGAATATAAAAATTATGCGTCTGCTACCAAATAAATTTTTATAAGCCAACAGTTCATGGCACATTTCATATTTTTCTAATTTGGCGGTGTCTTTGGCATCTAAACCTCAAAATATCTATCATTACATCCGTTACTCTAGCAACGGAAAAAATTCAAATCAACCCTTTTGGCTAAAAAATAAAAACGGCTCTATGAGTTTGAAATAAAAATGCAAGCATCTTAATTTTTTTTAAAAAAAATAGTGATTTTATGTAAAATAAAAGGAAAAAAATTACTGAGAATTTAGCGTTATAAAACAAAAATGGAAAATGCACTACTTAGATATTCCGTCGACCAAAAATTTATCGTCAAACTATAAGATTAAATGCCAATAATGGTTGATCGTAAATATCAAATTCACTTGAATTTAAACAAGCTACACGTGTTTACGTCATCAAGTGATTTTAATTTCGACGTTTTATTTGTATTTTCATTAATGTTATACTAATTTATTTGTTATTTCGTTATTTAAAATAAAGATTATGTCAATTTATATAATTTGGCGAATGGTTTGGCGATTTATATAATTTGGCGAAATTGGTCGACGGGATAACAAGTAGTACCAATGAAAATATTTAAGTATGAAAGCAATGTTTGTAACGACTTAAAAATTATTTTCATATATATAAACTCGGTTTATGGCGTCAGATGCCGTCATCCGAAGAATCTACAAAAGTCTTTTTCCATTTTTTCCGGTCATAGGTTCCTCAATGAAAGAAATTGGAATTGGAATAATATTGTGCGATTTATAAATTGCTCCTCGATAAGAAGAAAAAATGGTTACATTTATAACAACCGTGCGCACATTTCGCTGATAGCATTTTTAAAATTCCCAGTAGCAGTAGTTACATTTTGCGTATGTAAATTAAAAATATTTTTTTGTTTTTAATTATGGCATTATTTCCTGTTATTGTTTATCTTTTCAGTTTTTTAAATGAAATTAGTATAAGGCATGCATTTTAAATGAAATGAGTGAAAGGTTTGTGTTTTAAATGAAAATAATAAAATAAGAATATGCTATGAAAACAATCTTTATTGATTTATTATCTGCGCCCGGCTGACATAAAAATATCACAAAAGCCACATATTCACTTTTCTTCGAGTAGTTGCTCATGAGAATTTAAGTTAACCTTCCGTATTCGGATACTTAACATATTGGTGTATTAGCTTTAATGTTGAAAGCATCGTTTATGTTTGAAGCGAAAACTTTACTATTACACAAAATCGCATCATCATCATCTACTATATATTTACAACGGAAATTTGTATTTCATTCCGATTGTTTATAATACTATCGTAGGATATACCACAATTAGTTAGGTAATAATTTTGGAAAGGTTTTAGTGTATACATATTGTTCAAGGGTACTTAGTTATAGAGCAACAGTAAAAGTTCAAAAATTAAGTGAACCTGATTATGAAAGTTTAGCCTTTTTAAAAAAATCTACAGACCATATTTTGTTACAAGTGGCCCTGTTGCATGACTTTTAGGAATGGTGTTAGTATATACGATTTCATTATATGTTGATTAGTTACAGAGGTATTAATTCCTGTTGTCATAACGGTCTCATTACCCGACCATAAGTGCGCTGTTTATAATCAACTAAAACAATTACTTCTTAATTGCTAAATTTTGTCCAACGCTTAAGATAACATTATATCGCAATGGCGTTCGCATCGTTTTCAGTGATGAGCAAGGTCAAGCTGAAGATCCATATTGTTTAAAATACAAGTTCAAATTCACCATTTAGTTTAATCCAAAGTCCATTTGGAAATATTGACCAGCGCAGCGGGCATAGCCTGCTAGTACTACATAAAACTGTGCATGGATTTTTAGATGTATGGGATATTACATTTAATACCAATGTTTTTCTCTTTTGTATAGTAAAAAATCAAGGAAAAATAATTGAAATTCTTAAAAAAAAAAAAAAAAAAAAAAAAAAAAAAAAAAAAAAAAAACTATAACCTTGAAGGTTAAATCCATGCGCAATTTTATGTAGTATGTTTTTAAGATTATGGAAAAAAAATTGAAGCAAAAATATTCATATTAAAAAAAATAGTAGGGATTTTAAAAAAAATTATATTTTTTAAATTTAAATTTTAGTTAAATAGTCTGTTCTACAAGATTTTTTTTATTTTTTGAAATTACATGAAATTATGTTTGCTTTATAGAATTAAATATAATGTCACTACAGATATTACAGTATATTACAGTATTATTCAAAATTGAAAAAGTAGTTTAAAAGGTACAGTGTCCCCTTAAAATTTACTAAACATTTCCAAAATGAGCAGCAAGTGAATTGTTAACAGCTATTGAAGTCTTCTCTTGCATTATCTAAATGTCTGAAATCGAGAATTTTTTTCTTAGCTTCTTTCAGTTCCATATATTACAAGTAGACGGCTCTGTGCTCTCTTAAAACGTTAGAACCCAAAATCAAAATATAAAAAAATGGACGAAGTTCACTCAATAATTAAACTTCTTTCTGTTTAACTGACAAAACTAAAAAAAAATTGGCATGCGTTTGGAAATTGCAGAGCTATTTTCAGCAGTAATAAAGACAGGGTCAGCTAAGCACCATTCATCCATGATATTTGGAACTAAAACAAGGAATTCATGAACTAGAAGAAACACTACAGTTACACCAATATAATAATTTTTGCTTACATGTTGTTACGAATTATTTTCAGCTTATGGAGGTTGACATATTTTAATGCGAAAAACCCTAAGTAATTTAATGTCTCCTTTATTCGACGGGTTTTTAAAGAAAATTTTAAAATTCCCTTCGTTTTCTGATTGTACCGTCAACTGGGGCTACTTTGATCCTTGTGGGGTTACTTTGGTCCATCCCATAAAAAAAAAAGATTTTATTCTTTCTATTGAACAAACATTACAAGATAATTCGGAGTTTTTGCCCTTGAAAAATATTTTAGACTCTACTGTAGGGAATTTGAATAGTTTGGGGGTAATTAAAAATTTTTTAGAGGCAGCACTGGATGTGTTTGTAAACAACTTTTTCGTATGCAGATTTTAACTTCCCAAACTTTCTATAGTGAGATAATCTGGATAAGAGATACAAATAAGGTAAGTGTCAAAACATTACCTTTTGTAACATGTAACTCATGTGTGATCATAGTTTTTCCTGTAACTTTTTATTTTGACAGAAAATGTTTACGTTTTCAGAAAACTAACATGAAAACTAGTATTTTGGGGCTACTTTGTACCAGACCTTTTTTGGTCAGGGAGTAGCCTTAGTTACTCAAAATGCCTTTTATACAAACAAATCTCTTTAAAAATGTATTAAGTAAAATTTTTTTCAAATGTTACTTTAGCAAAACGTTACAGTAATTAATTTTGTTTCAGTTGCTGAGGATAACATGATGAAAACTGTTCCTCGTGTCTTTAATATTAATATTCGGTTTATTGTGTTTAAATATTAAAAAAAAAAAAAAAAAAAAAAAAAAAAAAAAAAAAAACATTTGTTTATCAAGTTTGCAGTGTTAAGGCATTAGCAAATCCTACTGCAATCAATTGCTATTTGAGTTTAATATTCCAACATATGAATTGTAATAATTTATATGAAAATAAGTGAATGAACCAAAGAAGCCCCCAGCAGGGGCTACTTTGTTCTAAAATTTTAAAAATAGTTAAAAAATAAAAAATAAAAAATTGCCTCTTTAAAACCAGACAGTTCGCTTCATTGTTTCTTGTTGATTGATTGCAACTCCATTTCGATGCTGAAAAATCATATATAATATTTTTTAATGATCGAAATGTGAGTGAAACCAGGAAAAAGTGACCCAAAGTAGCCCCGGTTGACGGTATCTATATATAAATGTAAATATTTTCCGGTTTCCAATGTAGAATGCAGGAAACGGTATATTTCTATCGCTTTCGGTTTTAATTTAATTAAATTTTTAAATGCAACTGTCATGTTTTGGATACCTTGTATTTCAATAACATTTGTCATTACTCTAACTTAAGCCTGACTTGAGCTCTGGTATGAGCCAATTCATCCTGTTTGTTCGAAGCACTCAGGCTTATCAGCTATCAAGCCAATATTTATTAAATTACACAACTATACAGTTTTATGCTTTATTAAATGTATAATAATTAAGTGTGGTTGTACTTTAAAAATACTTCAGACTTCTATTTTAAAAAAAGCTCCCGAAAAAAACATTAAATTTAAGACCGCAAAAATAGTGTTCTCCATTAAATTGTCATTTTTAATACGACAAAAGAATTTTTTTAACGCTGTAAAATAAAGGACATTGTACTATAGAAACATAGTATTTTTTCAGCCTAAAACTAACAATGAATGCTTTAAAAAAGAAAAGGAAACCCGACGTCTATTGTTATTTCTCCTCTAATTGAACTAATATTTAATTATTTTACGGCAACTGACAAAATTTATCAAGAGATGTTTTTTCACAAAATCATGTTTATTCTGACCACTCTTTGTTCTTTTCCGCATTCATTTTTATTCCCATTGTTGGTAATATCGCTCATTCTTGCCAAGTAGTAAATTATCTTACATGAATCTGAATTTAACTACGCGAATTTTTTTTTTCACATTGCTAACAAGGCGTATAACCAACAGAGTGTAAAAGTCTAAATGCCAAGGGTTCGAGCCTGGGTCTTAGGTTTAGCACACCAACTGAGCCATCTGGAACGACAGAATTAGCCTGGAACCCTTCACCCATATATGTTGGTAAGGCTGCAACCGCAGCATAAGATGGGATGGCTTCACCACATGATGAACCACAACCTTCCGGCAAACATGAATCGAAATTTATCCAGCATGGATTAATGTACAGTGAAACCTCTTATAGCGGTCACTCCGAACAACAGTAACCTCCGAATACCGGTCATGTTTTAATGTTACCGAATCTCTTTCACAGAAATAACATTACACTAAACCTCCAAACAACGAATTCCGAACAGCGGCCACCACCGAACATTTCTTTATCCATCTACAACTGAGATTATGGAGAATGTGGAGGAGGATATTCTTATTTGACTTCCTTAACATTTGCAGGAAGGGAAAGACTATATAGTGGGGGAATTTGACAAAGACGTTGTAATTGGAAATCTCACATTTTTATAATGTCAGTTTTTTTTTGTTGTTAATTTTGAATGAAATTCTATATTAATATTTAATTACAGATTATCAAATCAAGAATACGAAAGTACGGAAATCGTAATAGATGATGCAGAATAAAATGATATTTTAAACAGAACCGGAATGACTATGAAAGTCAGCGATTACGTGAATGTACAGCACATATTCAAAATGTTCGACTACATTTTTTTTACAAATTGAAAATATCGTTTGGTAATTTAATGTCTTTTACTGCAAATATGCAAACGATATTTTTATTAAGAACTTATTGTTGATTAATCTTATTTATTATCTTAAAATTAATATAATTTTTGAAAAGATTAATTGAAACAAAAATTATTTTGGAAAGTCAAAATATTAGAATATTTATTCAAGTGGTTCAAAATATTAGAATATTTCACATTAATTCTCTTTTAATTATCACCAATTCATAACTGGTGGCATCATTGATTAAATTCAGACGATTGTATTTAAAATCAGTGTTCTTTTTGCAGTTTGTTTGCTTTTTCGTCTTAAAATGGGTCGTGTGAGTGATATTCCTGAATCTATTAAACTTCGTATGGTTGATTTGTATCGGCACGGTAAAAATCAGTGTTATATAGCGAATTATTTACATTGTTCGCAATCAAGCGTTAGTAAAATACTAACACAATATTAAAAAAACTGGAAATTTTCAAAATAATTGCAGAAATGGCGACCAAAAACAAAAAACAACTGCTAGAGATGACAGAAAACTGAAGCGTATAGTTAAGAAAAACCGTTTTAAAAGTGTGCAATTCTTGCACCGAAAATGGAAAAAATTTAAGTTTGAATCTCATGTACAGAAAACAAAACCTCTCATGACTGCAAAACAAAAACGTATAAGATGGAATTGGTGTAAATTAAGACGTTTATGGAGCGAAGAAGATTGGAAAAATATATTACTTAGTGATGAAAGTATGTTTTGTGTTTCATATGGTAATCAAGGTATTCGAGTATGGAGAATGAAGAAAGAAGTATTTGATAAAGAATGCCTTAAACGTTCCGTAAAATTTGCTGCTAGTGTCATGGTTTGGGGTTACATGAGTGCAGAAGGACCTGGTCAGTTATGCATCGTCTACGAAAAGGTTAACTCACAGATATATCAAGAAATTTTGGAATATTGCATGATTCCATCAGCAGAAGATTTATTTGAAGATGATTTCATCTTTTAACAAGATTCAGCGTCACCGCATACCACGGTGTCAATTAACAATTGGTTCCGCCAACGTAACATTAAGGTACTTCCTTGGCCACCAAACTCACCAGACCTTAATCCCATCGAATGGCCGAGAGGTTCTGCCCTCGAAGCTGGTAGACGAGAAGTGCTGGGTTCGATCCCAATCGCGCCCGTCGGCCTAATCGTTCGGAGTTTTCGTGGTTTTCATCGAGCCGTGGATTTTCCATGTGTAAATACGGATTAGGTTCCCTTAGAAAGACCCCCACGGAAGGCACTCCCCCCGGGCCTATATCCCTCGTGTAGATAATCGGCCGTCAAAAAATCAACCAAACAAACAACCTTAATCCCATCGAAAACGTATGGTGTATAATGAAGAAAAAACTCCAAGAAAATCCTCCTTCAAGTAAAACTGAGTTACTGGCACATATAAAGTCTGTTTGGGCTAATGTTGATAGAAATGTTTGTAAATACCTTGTATATAGTATGCAAGATCGATTGTACGCTGTTATGAAAGCTAAATGGATGCTACAAAATATTAACTACCATTTACTTCATATTCATTAGGTAATATTGTTAAATAAAATAAAATATTCTAATATTTTGAACCAATCTAAATTTTATTCTAATATTTTGACGCGTTTCAGAAAGCTGTATACCTAATTTATTGTACTGTATTTTATATTTTGTAAATGTTAAAATTTTATCTAAACATTCCAGATTTAATTTATAAGAAATTTAATTGCATTTACTTAGTATCAAAAATAAATAAATGAAAAATAATATTTTCTTATTACTTTTTCTTAATTATTCTAATATTTTGAAAATAATAAATAAATATGAAATAATAATATAATAAATAAATATGAACTGTAGATAATGATTTGGCAGTTTTTTCTAATTTTAATACGATAGAAGAACTGATGAAAAGCAAGGTCGACATTCTGATGTTCGTTTTACCGTCAGATAAATTACAAATTTTGCACTCAATCAAAGTGATAACGAATTGTACAATAAATTTGCGCAGATAATATTGCATTTAGAGAAAGAGGTATGCTTTAAACAAACAAAGCAATTGCGAATAAATATTTTCTTTAGAGTAATATAATAGCATGTATTTTTTAATGGTAAAAATAACATAATTTTGGTCAACTATTTTTATATTAATGTAATAAAATTTTGAGCTTTTAAAATGCGGTACCTCTGAATAGCGGCAACTTCCGAAGTACGGTCACTTTATCGTACTCTCAGTGGTGGCCGCTTTTTTGAGGTCTTACTGTATTTATAATAATTGACACGATGAAACACGCCCAAGAAATAATAAATTTAAATTTAATTACGCGATTTTTTTATTCACATCGTTAATAGGGCGTAAAACTATTAACAAGTAAACAAGGCATATTATTTCTCAGGCGAATTTCATCGTTTCAATTATTATATATATATTAATGCTGGATCGGATAATTTCGACTCATGTTTGCCGTAAGGTTGTTGTTCATCAAGCTATCCCATCTTTTGCTGCGGTTGCAACCTTGCCAACATACATGAGTGAAGGGCAGTTGTTTCGTTCCAGGTGGCTCAGCTTGCAGAGCGCTGGAGCGCTGAACCAAGGAATGAGGTTCCAACCCTGGCTTGGATACTTTTTTACTTTGAAGGTTGTACGTCTTGTTAGCAAAATAAATAAAAAATTAACGTAAGTAAATTCAGATATACTATTTTTCAGGCTTATTTCAACGTTTCAATTACTATAGGGTAGACTGGGGTAATTTTCAGGCAGAGGAATGCGGGGTAATTAAAAGACAGCAGTAATACTAGCGCACTAATCGGTATCTGGCCAAAACAGTTTTCATTCTAGTTAAATCAAATATTTTCCTATTTCAGTTAGTATTTTCTTAGTAATTAGCAGCTTATTCCGTCTTGTAGAAAATTGGTTTCCTAAATGCTATAAAAAATTTACTGTTTAACTTTTTGCTTCGCTGATTTCAAATTTCAATTTCTCGGGTGTGGCAACTCTAACACGGATGCTACTTTGTTTTTGGATACTAGGGAACGTTATCTTTTCGGAAATAACGGAATAGCGTTATTTGGATGACCATCTTGGAAAAATTTAATTTTATAAATAGTGTTGCTTTTAAGAAACACCGGGGTAATTATCAGACAGCCTTCGGAGTAATTTCCAGACGCTGATATGTGTTACAAAATGTATTTTGATTGATCCACATGGTAAATTAATTGTTTGCGAGTGATTTAAAATGAGTTGTATATTAAAATATAACTTCCAAAATCCATCTCTAAGTTAAAATGAAAATACTGGGTGGAGTTTAAGCTAAAATGGGAGTTGTATGATGAAAGATAGAGATTTATGAAGAAAGTGAGAGATGCCATTTCAGAATCAAATAAATAATATATGCTGTTTATTATGACCAAACATTCTATCTGGGACATGTACAAAAGTTGTTCCACAAAAATGACTATGAGAAAAATCTGTCGAAGATCAAATGAAATTTTTAAACTGGCTTGGGGATGATCGACATTGGTAGCCAAAAAAAGATCAAGTTGAAATTGTTGCGAAGTCCTTTTTGTTTTTTGGACCTATTAAGATTATTCCTGTTGATCATTTCCATGTTAAATCTATTGTAGATGTAAAAGAATTGTAAAATAATGTTTAAAAAAATTACAGTGATATCTTTAATGTGAAACAAAACTAAAATGGTGAGGCCTGTCGAAATTAGTGGTGTGTAAGGATTTCATTGCAGTGGGAAAAAACAGGTTAAGCTACTAAAATATTTATTTGTTTATTTGTTTATTTTTATTTCTATTATTATTATTATTTTTTTTTTTTTTTTTACTAAATTGGTGTTGGTTTTATGTTCTTATTAATGTTTATTTTTATTCAACCATCGGAACTGTTTAAAATGTCCGAAATGTTTTACTGATTTAAATAAATTCATATGAAACAGATTTAGCTACACTAGCTATGTGTGAAAAAGTGCCATATAGCTTTCTTTTATTCGCGAAAATATGAATGGATTTCAGGTGTACAGTTACAATTGTGTTTTTATGGCTTTTCTGCATTCAGTATGGTGTAATAAATATCCCATCTTGTGTCATAACATTTTACAATGGTGTCTCTAAATTACCGTAGTTGTTGTTCAAATTTGACCCTTAAATAACCCCACAAATAACTGTCTGTAAATTACCCCCAAACTACGGGGACAGGATTTTTTTCAGATGAGATTTTATTAATTTTATTTTTTATTATTAATGCTAATTATCTGAAAATGCTTCAAAGTAATCACCAGGCATGTGATGATTTTATCAAGAAAAAGTTAAAAGAAATCGTCATTGATTCCTGAGTAATTGCACAAGCTTTGTTTTTGCCTGAAAATTACCCCAGGCTACCCTATATCTTATATGAATTTTTTATGTGTCCCTTTAAAAAATGAATTATACACGCTGGAAGAAACATACTCATATAGCAGAAATAACAATTTTGGATCTTTGCGAAATTTATAATGCGTCCACCAATAAAACGAGCCATTTGCAGCAACAACAGTAACAAAAGAATTATAAAAAAGGAAGTATCAATTTAAAAGTTGCGCTCAGGCAATTCTATGTTGCAGTTGTTGTTGTTGTTTTTACCCATAGAAGCGAATATAACCTCATCTTTTTTTAGTCTGCTAAAAATAATCCTACAACCGTAGTGAAAATAATATTTCAACTATACTTTTAGAATTTTTAAATGTAAAAGATTTTCGCAAATTGATGATTGCTACTTTCTGACAATTCACACTATCATCTTTGTGCGATATAATATTTCTTTAAAAATATGGTAATGAATCTGGCAAATAACCAAACAATCGTTAGAATGTACAACAAGCGGAGACAAAAGTATATGTGAAATAATTGAAATTATTTTTTCCAAACATTACAAAACGTTAAAAAAATACGAAGCATATAAAACTGCAACCTCCTCCCCACACATTTTTTAATTCCATTTGATAGACTGTTTTTTTCTACTCACCTTTAGGAACTGTAGCAACAAGTGCCACTGTCATGAAGAAAATGCATGTGATGACGAAAACTTTCATATTGCTGGACGGTTTCAACTGTAATAAAAATTTAAAAATCAGTAATTTTAGCTATTTTTTTATACATGTTAAACATCAAATGCATTTTTGCATCTGTCTAAATTTAAATTTATACATATTGAACAGCGTTTTTTTTTTTTTTTTTTCATCTCTATAGATTGTTGTTCAAATAAAAATAATGCAGTTGAGTTTTCCTAATATAAATAATGATCCGCATTATCTTTAATAATGCGAATCATTATGTATCTTTTATTACTATTTATCTTTACTATTTATCTTTTAAAGATAATAAACGAAAAGTAGTATTGAAAATTGCTTGAAAGTGCTTAACAACGAGTGATTTAAAAAACTTATTTAACAGAAATAAGTACATCTGATGTAATTCAATATTTTTCACATCAAAAAGAAATGTTTAAATATAAATTTGTCTTTCATGATTACCAAATAATTTAATAATTAAAAATAATTTTATCTTGTTAAACGTTTTAGGACTTGACGAAATTTGTTTTTAAATGTTTTTGAAAATCATTAATAATAGATTCTTTTGCATGTTAAAATTGAAACGCGACACATAGTATTTCATTTTTTTAAAGATAGTTTACATTTCAAGCATTAATTTAGAAATTTAGAATAATCAAAATATAAAAAATAAACAAAACGCTTTACCTGATGAATTCCGTTTAATTCAATAAAATTCAATAATAATGTTTTAATATGCATAAAACATTAGCAGCACACACACATATATATATATATATTTATTTATTTATTTATTTATTTAAACAGATGTTTAATGTTCTCTTTTGGACTTTTAGAAGGATATGTTTCAGACACAATGAGGGCTCACATAACTTAAAGTCTTCTGATAATAGAGTGGAATATCGTAAAAAACTAAATATTTAATAGTCATTTTATCTAGAATATTTTTTTTTTTATATTTACTTTTATGCACTGCAACGAAATTCTCAAATGTTATTTCTTTATTCAAGATGTTTTGGCAGCTGTATATCATTTACTTATTATTGAAATTTTATTTCTTCTTTGATAATATTTTTCATCCATTTTTAAAAATACTTGTATGGAGATTCTTTCTTTCGAATATGTTCAACAAGGTCAAATAACAATGAGAATCGTATATGTTATATACTCATTATTGTGCTCGACCTGGATTATATTTCCTGAAAAAGTCAATGCGGTTTTCCATGTCTTTATTAATTTTACAATGGAGCTGTTCTTATTAGGTGCGTTCGTAGTTATATAAATACGTAGCACGTATAGTCGTCGTCTGGTCCATCTGTCTGTCTGTCCGCATATAACAGCACAAATACTACCCAACCGACTGGTTTGAAATTTAATATATATAATCGATTCAGAATTTTGTCGAGACATTTCAAATTTTATGAAAGTCAAATCAAAACTTAAAAATATATTAATAAAAGTTTCTTTATTCTAATAGATTCTATCATACGTAATTAATTCAATGGTATCTCATAAGAGGTAATGACTTTATGTTGCCTTGGTGATTATTTTAATAAATCCTATCATACAAAATTAATTCAATGACATGCCATGTTAGGTAATGATTCTTGGTTGCCATGGTGACTGCGTTATATCTAAGATGGAGTCATATTATTTCCGTATTATTGAATTTAATATATATAAAAATAATAAATTTTGTATTCGTGTCTTTTTGCATACGAGTCCAATAGCTATTGCACCAAGAGTTTAATATTTATAAAACCTGTTATAGTACGAACGCACCTCATTTGTCACTTTTGACGTGCAATTTATGACTTGTTATGAATGATATAAGAGGGTAACTCTGAAATTTTTGAAACAGGAACAGACGACGTGCGCCTTATATATTGGTCGAATATGTAAATTTGAAGTCTTTTATGTCCCCAGATGATAACTTGTGGCAACAATTACAATTTAGTTATCATAGAATAAACTTTGAAAGAAGAGAAAATGGAGTTGACGCGAGAGCATTATCGAGTTATGATTATATATGATTTTAATGTAGGGCTAAATGAAGAATAATGCCTTGAACATCTACAATTAGAATATGGAAATGAAGCTCCATCTCGTGCCACTATTATCAGATGTTTTACAAAATTTAGAAGAGGTCGAAATTCTCTTTTGGATGAAGAAAACACAGGAAGACCGTTGTCAGCTGTAGTCCCAGAAAATGTGTCGGTCGTACGAAAAATGTTATTTTAATGATAATCGCTTTAACTACCAAATGATAAAAAACGAACTTAACATTGGATCCCCAGTTATACATAAAATTATTCATGAAGAACTGTATTTGAAAAAAAAAAAGTTTGTCTTTGGTTCTCCCATAATTTAGCAGAGCACTAAAAAGTAGAGTGCGTTAGAATAAAAAAAGAAACGCTAAAATTACTTAATGATTATGGCCACCACATTATTTTTAAAATCATAACTCGTGATGATACACTGTAAAAAAAAACGACATTTTTACAGTACAAAGTACTGTTCATCTCGTGCACAAACTCAATCACAGTTGAATGTACTGTATCTTTCTTTGTGCTCCTGACTATTTAAACATGGAAAATACAGTAGTTGCGTAAAATTAACAGCACAATGTACTGGCAATTTGGACGCCAGTAGTTTGTACTGTCGTCCAAATGCGTCCAAATTGCCAGTACATTGTACTGTTAATTTTACGCAACTACTGTATTTTGCATGTTTAAATAGTCAGAACACAAAGAAGATACAGTATATTCAACTGTGATCGAGTTTGCGCAGGCCAATTTACAGTGGTTTTTTTACAGTGTACGTATCTTTTTTAATGTCCCAAAACATCAAGAAAGTAAAGCATCGGTCTTTGAAGATAATCGCAAACCAACAATGGTGAAAAGACAACGAGCAGTGAAAAAAGTAATGCATGCCCCGTTCTCCGGAAGTACAGGTCTGGTCTAAGCCATTAAGCTAGACGGACAGAAGACAGCCACAGCTAACTGGTACACTACTATGTGTCTTCCGGAAATTCTTCAAGAGGTGAATATTAGATTACTCATTATTCACCATGACAATGGATCTTCTTATTCAGCAAGTATTACAGTCGAATTCCTTGAACAAAAAACATCGAAGTGATAGAGCATCTATCCTTTTCTCCTGATCATGCTATGTGTGACTTTTGGTTATTTTTTAATCTAAAAAAAATTACGTTGGCGTCGTTTTCATACCGAAAATGAGATTGATGGGGCTATAAAAGAATATTTTTCAGTGTGACCCTCGTAATGCATCTGATAAAAGTTTATTTCAATTCGCATATTTTCAACAAATAACGTTTGTATAATACAAGGTTGCCATAATTAAACTGACAGTACTCACAGTGTTCTGTAGCGCGATATAATTGAGAGAATGGTGCCAAATTTTGTGGGAAGATTAAACAAGACGGGGGACAAAAGTTACCGCGAAAACAATTAGTTCCAAAAGTCATCGCTAGGGGATGATTTGGCATTGTGTAATAGAAAAGAGAGTTTAAAAAAATACAGAATCAATACTGAATTAAAATTACCTTTTATTTAATTCACCTAACGATTTAATTCAGCCTCAATAAGGTAACACTTTAAAAAAAAGGATAAAATTTATGCAAACACTGATAAAGTCTCCTTATCTGCAATTTCACTTATTGAGTCCCAAAGAAAGCAGATTCAATTACATTTCGTAAACGAGATTCAAAATTTCTTTTCAAAGTAGCTCTCTCGTCAAAAAGAAAAGTTAGAACGAGTGAAATGAATTCGTTTAATTTTTGTTAAATCTGATGAAAATAACTTAAAATAAAATACATTAATGAGTCAACATGTTCTTTCTACTGACAAGTACGTTATTTCTTTTTGTGTCTGTCCACTAAGTTGTAATTGTAAAATCTAATAAGATTTTACATTGCTAATAATCACGAATATTGTTTAAAGTTTGCATATAATAACCTCTATAGTAAAATAATTTTCAAATTTTCAAAAAGGCATTATATTTTAAAAGGGATTTGTGTATATAAATATCAATAGAATGACACATTTCGAAAAGAACCGCTCAACTTACAGTTTAAGGCAAATTGAGAGAAAATTTTGTAATTATTATTTGAGTACAATTTTCAATAAATATTATATAATGTTGCTTTTACATAGCAATTGATAATCTCTTGAAATTATCAGTCTCTCTACAAATCATTTCTTGTATATATTACTCTTCGAAGAATGAAAATATGTTGGTAAGGTTACATAATCTAGGATTATATTTTTCCTATGAAGTTCCTCTGAAGTCGTTCTCAGACCAGAGCACAAAGACAATTTTTTCGGAATTCTCGGCCAAAACTCTTATCTTTTTTAGATGTTTCGTCTCGTTTTTGAAATCATGCTAATAGACAGAATGATAGTAATTATACATTACTACATAACTGAAGATTTCGGTAGATAAAAGACCGGGAAGTGACTGCACAAGCCATCAACTAATCGAGTTGGCAACTGAAATTCCAATAATTAAACAGAACTATATTAGCATATCAAAATGCAACTGGTCTGCCAAGTCATACCCAGATGAAAAAATATCTGTAGACCGGATTTTAGTGGTTGGCTAGTAAGTTTATTATTCTGTTTTCCTGCTTCCAGTCTCCATGTTTTTATAAATTTGGGTGCAGGAAAACCAGGGGCGTGCAAAGATATTTTTTCGGGAGGGGGGGGGGGGGGGAGAATTCGAAAATTTCCCAACTTGAATAAAATTTTTCCAATTTCAACTAAAATGATATGACCAACGTGTGTAATAATGATAATGATTCCTACGCATAAAAAATTCTTTTCCAAATAAAAATTCTGAATTCTAAAAACTTAAAATTTTCAATTACTGATTTGTTTAGTAATAATAAAAACCACCGCTATTTTTCACTTAATATTAATTCTTCTGCTCTTCAAAGAAGCCCACCTGATAATAAAATCGTTCAGTATAATGAAATCCCCTATTTCACTTTCACATTTTAAAAGTATTAGGCTGTCATGTGTGTCATCACTCATAGTAATTTGAAATACTTTTTTTTTAAATTTTAGTTGACTAAAGATTCTTACATTAGATGCAACACCATACGGACAACCTGATATGATTGTTAAGATATATAAAGTTTGACGACGTTGCAAAATTGTCTTTGAATTTCATGGCATGAGTGAAAAGTTTGTTAACGGGGTTAACATTTAGTTTGAACATAAAACAAATATTATTTCCATTTGCCTTTGCAAGTCATGTACAGCCAATTTCTCATATTCAGGAGGAAACATTAATAACTTTCTTAAATTTGTGATACTCAAATTTGCCTTGCAGAATTGTAATTTAAACATGGAATGTATTCGTGCAATATTTTCCTGATATAGGAAACATTGTCATTTAAGCCCGTTATTTAACTGTCGAAAATTTCTTTAAATTTTTTCTTGTAAAACATACGTGTACAGAAGTTCAATGCTGTGCTAATTATTTTAAACTATTCTCTTTGGTGGAATCCTTTTCCAATGGTAATTTCGGAAATCAGCTTCCGCGGTCGCGTCCAAATATTCATCTTTGCTTCTGAAGTTATCTGTAGGAAAATCTTTCATTTCTTCTAAATTTTATTTAAGTGTAACGTGTCAGTGTACAGTGCCTGTCGTATTTTTCTTCAGTTGATGCGTACTGCTTTCATAGTCTTATTTCTGCTCAGAATTCACATCGCCCATCTTTTTTCCTTTTCACCCTCGAATGGATTTTTATAAGTTTCAAATTATTCACGAAAACTCTATTCCCATTATGAAGGGTTCTTTCGGGCTGAGATTTATAGTTATTTTTTTAATACAGCTTTAAATGCACAACACTTGACTTTTGGTTTCAAATTTCATAACTACCTATAAATAAAACGAACAGGACAGATATATAGGTACTATTTCCGCCAGTGTTACCAGATTGGGGACTTTTTTGTCCCCCAGATCTTTGATAGTCACCGCTTTTCTAAATAGAAATATTCGGCTTATTTAAAAATAGAAAACAATTCTGAAAAATAAGGGTTATTACACTATTTTAAAAAAGTTATGACAGTCAAATAATCTGAATAAAAAAGTCCCCAATCTGGCAACACTGATTTCCGCACACAAACAAAAATAAAGGATAAATTTATCAGAACCAACCACTTCTTGCATTCACATTTGCTCACATAACGCTTTTTTTCTTGACAGCAAAGTTTTAACATTTTTTTTCCGTCAAAAATCCTGAGAATGGGTAAAGAATTGTCCGAAAGTCACAAAATTAGTTCCAAAATTAGTGAAATTCGTCAAATTTTTTTTTGCAAGATGTATTTCAAAACAGATGACTACATTTCTTTTTATTATACTACCAGTTTTCAAAAGAAGCTGCAATCCCTTTGGATTAAAATAGCTGGAATATCTTTTGGGAGAAGATGGGAAAGTAGGGTGAAATTTTTGAGAAAAGTACAAAGTTTTTGGAGGAAATGAAGGAGGTGGATTAGAGTCAGCTGTTGATGGACAGAAATTCAAGTGTGGTAGATCTGTAATATTATTGTAGAACTGAAAAACACAATAATAGATTGAGTGTGACTGATTTATTTTTGTATTTCTTTCGATAATTTAACTTGCTTACTGTTAAGCACTCAGAAACATAATCACTAAAACACTAAAAAATTCACTATTTTTTTACTATTATTTTTTTAAAAAGGTCTCAAAAATCTATAATTTTCCAACTCTAAGCTCAAATTTCCCAAGTTCTCATATATTGGGGGGGAGGCTCCCCCCATAACCCCCATGGCGACGCCGTTGAGGAAAACACAATAATAAATCTACCGACCAACCACTAAAATTGGGTCTTGAGGTGGTTTCCACCAAGATATGACTTGGCAGACCAGTTTTATTTTGCTGATCGAGTTCTGTCTAACCTTGGAATTTCAGCTTTTAACCCGATGAGGTGATGCTGACGCCTCCATGTCTATAATTAAACGTAGAGTTCGGGAATTCGATCTAATGTTTAAACCTATCAATCTCAATGCACAATTCAAGCAATTTCATTCATTTTTGGCGTAAAACAATTAAATAAATAAAACTATATATTGAAACTAACAGAAAGTAGCAATTAAATTTAATCAGGTCGTAAAGTTGAGATTAGAAAGTTTCTATAACATATTAATTCTACTTAACTGGGTTGAATATCAAACCATTTTCATTAAGATATATCAGGAATTTACTCATTGTGTGGTGTTTTTTTTTTTTTTTTTTTTAATTCATAAATGTTTACTATAAAACCTATTCATACACCTTTTATGAAACACAGTCCAATCTATAAAACTAAAAAAATTAGCATTACGGAATTCTTTATAGTGTATCGTTTTGAACAATATTGAACATTAATTTTTTAAAAAAAATCAACTCCAAGACGATAAGAGCTAAAATAAACTGTAATGCTTTTATTTTATGCAATAAAAGCTACGCATATTTTACGGATGTATATTAATACAATTATGCAACATTTGTGCGTGTGCGTAGAAAAAGTATAATAAAGAATGAAATTTTATACCCTGTTGCGGTCAACGTTTTTACAAAATTCGCCAATGCGTAGAGTCCGTGTACATTTATCCAAATAATTTAACCTAATTATCAATCTTTCGCATATATGACATTATGCCGCCATCAGGAAAATTGAGTGAATTTTCTGGTAAACACAGGTGTTTTTTTCAATCATTAAAAGAATTAATGAAGAATTGTTTAGAAAATAGGAAAATTGAAATTTGAAATGCAAGAAAATTACATGTCACTCAACAGAATAATCAAAATGAACCAAATGTGCTTAAAAATGTTTTTATAATACATAAAATTGAATGTATCAAAAAATATGTTACACATATGTTTACTTTAAAATATTCCATTATACGCATACATATGTCATAACTGTCTTTGAAACAAGTGCGTCTAGAAAAACAATGGGCATATGCGTAATTTGCAAAGTACATATATAAGGCTCTGTTCTAGTACTATCATGATAACACTAGTCGACCTTACTGATTTACACAGAAGTGATCAGGTAACTTCATTAATTACTTTTTTTATTTAACATTTAAAAATATATCAAACGCTCATAATTAGAATCCATTTAAAAAAAAATAATCTTATGTTTTAAGTCATTGTTAACTGCGGTCCAATTTTACATACATACGTATGCAAATATGTGTATTATTGATGTTATAAAATTTTTAAATAATAGAATAAAAATTAACCAGAAAATACGATTAACGTTTGTGAAATACGATGATATTCATTGAAAAGAGGAATTTTAAAAAAAGTTAGTTCCGCTGATACAAAAAAAAAAAAAAAAAAAAAAAAATGAACAGTTTGTCTTATTACACTTTGATATAATGCTCTAATTGTTACCTTTTATTTTTTTTTTAAATATATAAACTTGAGCAGTTGTGATATATGAGAAAAAGGATTACGTGGGATTTTTCGAACGTGAATTGGAAAACTGTTATGCAGACAATGTGTTTAAAATATATTTTTCTGTTGTTTTAAAATTGAAAGAAAAAAGTTTGTACAGTGTTTGACATTTTATAAAATACATTGAAATCCAAATAGTATGAAAAAGTAGTAGCAAAATTGTATAATAGTAATCCCTTAATATTCCCGTATTTAACATTCGCGACTTTTGATTATTAGCGAAATAAAGAAGGAAGAACATTTCAACATTCGCGAATACTTAACTTGGCTATGCGCGAATTTTATTTTATAAAACTAGGGACTCGGCCCCCTACGAGCTAAGCTCGCCAATCCCCGTCCAGACATCGCAGACTCTTACACGCTAATTTGATCGACTTTAAAAAGATTTCGAAAGATTGAATTATAATTTAAAAAACAGTGGCGATCTCTCTATAAACGAATTTCTATTCATTTCTCTTTGATTAGGGAATTTTAACGCCAAATCCGCTGCGGTACAACTTGATTATCCCGTCGACCAATTTCGCCAAATTATATAAATCGCCAAACCACTCGCCAAATTATACAAATTGACATAATTTTTATTTTAAATAACGAAAGAACAAATAAATTAGTACAACATTAATAAAAATACAAATAAAACGTCGAAATAAAAATAACTTGGTGACGTAGACACGTGTAACAACATTTCAAAATAAGCTAATATAAAAGGAATTAAGTAAACAGAGTCTTTGTCTCCTGGTATTTTTTAACAAAGCGAAAAGAAAATTCTTTTAAATGAGACATTTTAAATTAATCGTTTTTAATCTGACGTGATTTTTACCAAGCTATTCTTTCGCTTTTAAATATTTACGTGAAAATACTTTTGTTAGAAATGAAAAATTATTTGCGCTTTCCTAACAGAAATAGTTGAAAACATTTTCTCAAAATATCAAATAAATGTCTAGCGCAATTTCTAAATTTAAGCTGTTTTGCAATATTATTTTGTGTTCATTTTATGTAATAACTATAATGTGACGTAAATATGACGTAATTTCTCCTATTTAAGACTTCTAACGCATGTTAATCAATTTATTATTTTACAATATCCTTTCTCTTTTAAAATTCCCGTGTATACTTTTTATGACGTAATTTTTAATAAGTCCCTGCTTTTTGTGCATAATTATTGAATTCTAATTCCAAATGATTTTTTCTGTTTATAATAGTCACGTGTAAATAAATTTTTCATTTGAAGCAAACATTATTGTTTGCGCTGCTTATACATTTGGCAACAGTATAAATTAATACCATTTTCTAAAATAATGTAAAAAATATCTCTACAAATGTTGAAAATTTGAATTTAAAATAGAAATAAAACCTCAAAAAATGAGTCAAAATAAAAAAAATTAATGCAATCTGCACTCCGGCAAATTCTAACGCATAAAATGATCTAAGAATGATTACACTGCCATGTATAGTTTTTGCTGCTATAAAACTATTTTAGTGGAACGATTTTGTCCAACTTTAGCATTAAATATCTCTTAAAATAATTCTTCGATTTGAAAACTGTCTGCATCAGCGTGTTTATCAAACATTTCTGTATAAAACCACCGATTTTCATATATTTGTATGCATTATTTTTCTTAATATTAACGAAGAAAGACCTCCGGTCACAAAAAATTCAAAACCGGCGGCGGCGGCGGCGGCGGCCTAGCTATTCAAAAAAAAAAAAAAAAAAAAAAAAAAAAAATCGTAGATGAATAATTTTTTTCAGTTATCAACTAGCAACTTTGTAAAACCAAACGTCCCGTTTATGCACGGGAAGACAGCCTCAACATTCGCGAATTTGACATTCGCAAAGGTTTCCACGAGCCTAACCCTCCGAATGTTAAGGGATAAATGAATTCAGCAACTCCATTTCTTATTTTATTTACTTTTAGTCCAGGCAATAGGGAATTTTACCTAACAAAATTAATGGTAGTACTGGAAATCGGCTTTCTGGATGTTTTTTGGATCGCTGAATCCGAATTTGTAACTTCCCACCAAAATTTCCCCCGGCAACCTCCCCAAATTTTGGTAAAAAGCTCCCCAAAAAAGATTTTTATTAAAAAAAATCAATTTTTTTATTGTTTTAGAGAAAAATTATCTAGAAATTCTGAAAGTAGACAAAATTTCCAACAAATCAGATATATGACATTATGACTTAGGATGAAGGGGAAGGGGGATCTGCTTCGGAACATGCGCGCGGTGCTGCGTAAACTAAGTTGCGCAATTCCACTTCACCACTCACACGTTTACATTCGCCCTCCCATCTCCTCTGCAAACTTTCTCTATAAGGTTTACTTTAAGATTATTGGGTCGCGGAATCCGAATTTTTAACTTTCCCCCAAAAATTCCCCCCCCTCCCGAAAGCCCCCCTCCCAAATAGTTGTTTTTAACTTAAATTTCTTGTTGTTTTAGGGGAAAAGTATTACGAAATTCAGAAACTAGACAAAATTTGCAACAAATATGATATATGCCATTATGAATCAGGATGAACGGGGAGGGTGAGGGCTGTCTCTGAACATGCACTGCGGCGCTACGTGCACTAAATTATGAAGTCCAGGCAATAGGGGATTTTATCTGGCGAAATTAATACTAGTTCTGGATTTCGACTCACTTTATGTTTTTTGGGTCGCTGAATCCGAATTTGTAACTTTCCACCAAAATTTCACCCGGCAACCCCCCAAAAAATTGATTTTTTGAAAAGTTTGGTTTTTGAAAAAAGCGCGCGGGGAATGTTCCGAGGCAGCCCCCTCTCTCCCCGTTTATCCTACGTCATAATGTCATATATCCTATTTGTTGCAAATTTTGTCTAGTTTCTGAATTTCGTAATGCTTTTCTCCTAAAACAATAAGAAATTTAAGTTAAAAACAACTATTTGGGGGGGGGGATTTTGGGGGTAAGTTAAAAATTCGGATTCAGCGACCCAAAAAACTTAAAGTATACCTTATAGAGAAAGTTCGGAGGGAAGATGGGAGGGCTAATGTAAACGTGTGAGTGGTTAAGTGGAATTGCGCAACTTAGTCCACGCAGCACTGCGCCGCATGTTCGGAAGCAGATCCCCCCTTCCCCTTCATCCTAAGTCGTAATGTCATATATCTAATTTGTTGCAAATTTTGTCTACTTTCTGAATTTCTAGCTACTTTTCCCCTAAAACAATAAAAAAATGGAATTTTTAATAAAAACCTTTTTTTAAGGGCTTTTTACCAAAATTTGGAGGGGTTGCCAGGGGAAATTTTGGTGGGAAGTTACAAATTCGGATTCAGCGAACCAAAAAACATCTAGAAAGTCGATTTCCAATACTACCATTAATTTTGCTAGGTAGAGTCCCTGTACGGTCTCTATTGCCTGGACTATTTGTAGGTATAAGAAAAAGGAACAACTTATGTTTTTAAGTTTTTTATCCATACATTAAAAATTTTGTTATTTTAAAAGTGTTAAAAATGATAAAAAAAATTTCAAAGTAATATATAATCACTACATAATATCCCACCAATATATTAATTCAGCTGCCATATTTTCATAATGAAGTTGATAATAAATTATTAATACATGATTACATGTTTATTTAAAATATATAATCACGAGACAAAACGCATTTATCTTATAATGAAAAATTATATATTCGCGAGATAGAACACATATATTTTATAATAAAAAATATATATTCACGGGTTACAACACATTTATTATTAAAAGTATATATTCAAAAGGCAAAACACATTTTACTTTATAACAAAAATATAGAGAGATGAAACAAATGTCTGGGGAAATGTATATACATTATTCCTTTTGTAGTATTATTTTTAACTTAAGAAGTATCAACTCATTCAAAGATTTAAAATTTCTTTAAAATGTACTCTTTATTCATGAAAAACTCATATCTTATTAGTTAGAAAACAGTATCGAAAGCTAAAAGGCAATTTTGCAGATACAGAAATAGGAACCAGATACATTGGCTATACATTAACAAAATCGTTAAGTGTTTTTTTTTTGTTTTTTGTTTACTTTCTTCTATCTTTACACGAAGAAAGTATTGGATTCGTGAAAAATTTTGACTTCCGGTTATCGATGGATTTATACGTTTTAGAAGGTCCTAAAAACAATTTAGTGGTTTTTAGAAAATGTCTGTCTGTCACTCTGTGAGTCTGTATGTGAGAAAAATTCTATGGGCGCACTATCTCAAGAAGTAATGCACGGAATTTCACAAAACTTTATATTCAGTTAGGCATTGATATAAACTGGAGTTGATTACTTTTTAGTGTAAATCGTCTAACAGTTGGCTTTGCTGTGCTGCACTTTTTACGATTATTGCAATAGCTATATCTCCAGAATTAATGCACGGATTTTCATAAAACTTCAGTTTATCCCTGATTCAGTTAGTCCCTAATATAAATTAGTGCTGTTTAGTTTTTTGTGTAAATCCCCCAACAGGTGGCGCTGCTACGCTGCGTTTTCCACGATTTCCGTAAAGCCTGTATTTCTAGAACTAACGCATGAATTATCATCAAGCTTCAGATTCGGCTGAAAGTTGGCATAAATTGTTCATGATTAGATTTTGGTGTAAATCACCTAACCGGTGGTGTTGATATGCTGCATTTTTCAGGAAGTAGTAACATGTATGAGAAAGAAGAAAGTTTTGGGATTGCCACATCCGACTTGTTTTTTTTCCAGAACGGTGTGTTTGAAAATCGGTAGACACTTTAATTTTGCTAATTTTCAATCAATCAGAATCTTTTTTTATATTAATTGCTATATATTTTTGGAATTAAATACGTCAGGATGTAAGAGTAAAAGGGCCACTCTTAGGTGTGATGAATTTTTATTATAGCTTTTTAATCAGTAAAGTTCTTGAAGCAAATACGAATAATAACTGTAATAACTTTAGTTAAAATTGCTATTTCACTTTATTTATTTCATTATTTTAAAATGTACACCTTACTTTAAAAGAAAAACTTTAAAATGAACACTTTGTACGCCTAGTCTGGGTAAAGTGGTCAACATAGGTAAATGAGAAATCATATGATTCAGGATGTTGGGGAGGTGGGGGGATGAATGAGACATTCTCACTATTTCAGACAATAAACATTTTTTATAGTTGTTTCCTATTCTCATATATAGCACTACCATATATATATATATATATTTTTTTTTTTTTTTTTTTTTTTTTTTTACATTTGATGTTGTCAAATATCTTATAAAATACAAACAATTAAGATATGTTGTAGTTATTTATTTGAATGTTCAATATTGGTAATTAAAATGAATGAATGCTAAACATTGTGACAAAATAATTGCTGAGGCAAAACGTCTGACAATTGAATATATACATCATGGGGATGATTGGGACATTTGCAAAGGAGGATGAATGAGAGAGTTTCATTCATTCCTAGAGATGTTAAAAAAAATTTTTAAGTAAATAATTCTCTATAGGATGAGAAAATAATATTTTATGTTAATTATTAGTATTAAACATTATTCGTATTATATAGGTTGTTTGTGAAAAATTATATTGAATCTTGATTATTGTATTGCAATAAATGTTAAATATTTTATCAAAAAATTACTATTTAAACATTATTCGTATTATATAGGTTGTTTGTTAAAAATTATATTGAATCTTGATTATTGTATTACAATAAAGGTTAAATATTATATAAAAAAAATTGCTATTTAAACTTTATCAAAATAGATAAAATTATTAAAAATAGTATATTTTATTGACCAAATAAGGGAAATTATACTGAATTTTGAACTTTTGCTTAAATAAATCTCTACCACCCCTAACATAATTTCAGTTCTGCATGATACCTAAGATACATTTAATTAATATTCATTAATAAGTTATGAAAGAAAATTATTAGCTATGCCGCATTTTAAAAAATATTTCTACTTTTATTTCATATCTAAAAAATTTCGGAATTTGGAAAAAGGAACAAATAGACAGCTGAATTTTGTATTAGAAGTTAAAACTGCTGTAAAAAAAAAAAAAAAAAGTTATTACCAACGCTGATATATAACGGCCATAGTATAAGATCATAAAATACAAATAAAATTACACATAAGTTTATCATTTTAAATTTTATTTAGGTAACATTGAATAATGTGAATTAATATTTGTGTGCAATCCATTCCTATTAGTGTCCCATTCATCCCTGCTATAGGGATGATTGGGACACAGAGGTGCTCTTTTTTATTGTATAATAATAATCTAGCATAAATATTGTGTATTTATGTAGTCAAATACCTATTATATGAAATGTGATATATAATATTGATAATAAATTTTAAAAAAGTACCTAAAATAAATATTTTTGTAAAAATGTCCGATTCATCCCCCATCCCCCCTATATTTAATCAACACAAGCTAAAGTGACACGCATTAAGAATAAGTATTATGTTTTGTAATATTTTAAGTATTTAGTCATTCAGTAATGAGCATCAATATGACAAATGGAGGAATACAATTCTCGCAACATACGTACATCCAGACTGCAAATGTTGAGATTAATCATTTCTCTGCAGAAGTTACTACCTTACCCAGTCTTCTTCCTTTCAAATAAAATCCTTTTGAGTAGTATTTTGATATGAACAATGAATAAAAAGTCGTTTTCGGGCAAAGTAGGTATCTGGCCATTTTGCCCCTTCTCTTTGTAGCCACTTTGCCCGGAATGACGCCATTACAAAAGTTACGACCGGACTAGCATCAAATCTACATGACTTAGCGTTTCCAAACACACGCCATTTAACCCCTTCCTGCATGATTTTTTTCCCGCATGCAGAAAATTTTTAAAGTATGCTAAATATTAGTGTAACATGATCAAAAATCACTCAAAATTCGAAATTTTCAAATCCACCTTAATTTAAGGCCGATTTAAGTTCGTACCATATATGTCACACCATGCATTAGCGACTACTTTTCCATAGTAGTGAAATCAGCATTAAAACTTGCATGCAACTTTCAAAATTTCAAAATATATAGAGAAAGAACATATGAAATCTATTTGTGTATGTCTGTTTCAGTCTACAGTAATTGATACGTATATCGCTATTGAAAAATAAAGTTACAGAAATTGATACATGTATCGTTTATTGTAAAGCTACATTTTACAGTACCTGATACATGTTTGGTTTAAAACTACAGGCTACAGTAACTGATACATATTTTTGGCCGAGAACTACAGTCTGCAGTAACTGACACAATGCTGTTGAAAACTACAGTCACTCAATGACCCAGGGCCGAAACTAGCCTTTTTTGCACCCGGGGCAAACATGGGTTTTGGCGCCCCCGTCCCCCTCCTCCGCAAAAATATATTTACAAAGAGAATTCCACTAATTTTTTAATAGTTGACTTATTTTAAAATATGTAATAATAAAACATGTAATACTGAACAATCTGCTTTGCAAAATATTGATTCATTAAAATCTTGAAAACGCAATCGACAAGAATCGAAAACAAATTCCGCTTTATACAGGATCCTTATGCGATATTATCTTTAGATTCTTCTATGCTTTGGCATACTTCAGACAGGATGGTTTTAACAAAACCGTACTAAACATGATGTGAGAAAAATCGACAAACAAAATCTTCATTTGGCATCCCTTCGTCCTGGCGCACGGGGCACGCACCCCCTCTGCCCCTCCTTAGTTCTGGCCCTGGACCCTTCACTCAGTGTGAAACTTGGCAAAGCAATTTCGATCATTGTTCAGACAAAGTGACACTTTGTATTTTTGATGGTGAATAAACAAATACATATTTCAACCACTATGGAAAAATACAACCCGTCAATGCATGGTGTGACATATGTGGCACGTACCGATTTTTATGTACTATATACGCTAGCATTTCTACAATGTGTTACCATCATGATATATTATTCAGAGGATACTTACAAACACAGCTGTATTTATTTCAGCCCATTCTTCTTCATTTTTACACACAAAAACAACAAAAATATTCACTATCGAGCAACACAAAGCAACAACTATAAACTCTCACCGTTCGTCTCTTTTTTGGTGCCAAAATCCGCTCGAAAGGAGGCAGCACCTGTTGGCATAACATGCCTCATCCACGGACGTATCAAACAAAGAAGAATGGAACTTCTGCGATTAAAAACAACTGCAGAAGTACAGTAAATTCAGTATGTGCCATATATATCACAGTATGCAGGAAGGGGTTAAAAGGTTATTTCATACTGATCAAACAGCATAAGAACAAATAATTATAACATTACATATTATTTAGACATAATCAAGAAATTGTACTACTTGCCTAAAATGAAAAAGGCGAAAAAACAATAAAATGAGTTCGGAAGTAGAGAAATGTAGCCTTCAACTTCAAAGTCACAGACAGTGGTACCAGCATCTGTGATGTCTGTTTCGCCTAGCTGCTGCGTGACCAATGGCGTAGATAGGATTTATTTTCGCTGGAGGGTGTAAAATTTTCCTTAAGGTTTTATATGTAGTAAAATCTGTCAAGATTGAATCGCAAAGAATCGTGAAAATTTTCGTTTTAAACAGGTTTTTGTGTTAGCAGTTATAATTGTATGGGAAATTATATTGGATGGACTATGGAATATTACCGTTTAAGACAGTATTCCGTTATAGGCAGGTTCCTTTTAAAAAAGTTTTGCTGTATTTACATAAATGTTCTTATTTATGTTATATGTATAGTAAAACCTATCAAAACGCTAATTATCTATAACAGAATCCTGCCTTAATCAGAAGGATTACATGTTCCTGAGATGGAGTGTAATACAATTAAATTTGCTGAAAACCTGTCTGAAAATGGAATTTTTACCGCTCTTCAGAGATTCCGTCTTAACAGGTTTTACTGTACTTATAAAGAAAATAAATTCTCTGAAAGCGAAATCATTCTATAACGGAATTCTGTCTCAAGCGGAAGAAACCCAAACACACATCAATTCGTTTCCAAGCACACATCATTTAAAACGTTATTTCATACTGATCAAACAGCATAAGAGCAAATAATTATAACACGACATATTATTTAGCTATAATCAAGAAATAGTACTATCTGCCTAAAATCAAAAATGCGAAAAACAATAAAATTAGTAGAAAACTGGAAAATCGTTACTTCCGCTTCAAAGGCTCAGACAATGATACCAACAAAGAACAAACAATCTTCTTGAAACACCATCAAAAATTTGTAAATGCGCTAGGCCTTTCGAAAGATCTGAGTCTTTCTTCGTCAGGCGCAAAAAAGACGTCCTTCTACTATGAAAGCAGAGGCAAGACTGAAAAGAGAGACAAGGGAAAGGAAACAAGCTGAAGAAACAGCCAATAGGAAGTTAGAAATCAACAGCCAATAGGAAAGTAAAAGACAACAGCCTATCACAGAAGAGAATAATCAAAACAAAAGAACACAAAGTAGGAGGGGCAAAAAATGGGAGGGGGAAAAATACATATAATCCAATATGGGAACACATGAAATTAAAATGAATGAATAAATAAATAATATATATTTAAAAAAAAAAAAACAGACTAATAATAATACAAAAATAAATTAAATGGTAGTACTGAAAAGGTTTTTCCAAGCTGCAGAGAGCATTGTGGAATCAGATTTATCATTAACAATAACATCACGATTAAGATAAATAGCTAAATTTTCAAGAAAGTCCAATTCAGAGATACTATTGGTATTAGAGATAATTTTAGCATTTTGAAAATTAAAATTATGGCCGGAATCCCAAGAGTGCTTGGCAATAGAAGATTTAGAAAATTCTTGATTGATTACATAACGCGAGTGTTCTTTTAAGCGGATTTCGAGATTCCTTTTAGTTTGACCAATATAAGAAAAATCACAACCATTACAAGGAACTTTATAAATTCCCCATTTACGAAGATCAGGAACAGGAGATTTAGTGGAAGGAAGTGAAACTAAAAGGAATCTCGAAATCCGCTTAAAAGAACACTCGCGTTATGTAATCAATCAAGAATTTTCTAAATCTTCTATTGCCAAGCACTCTTGGGATTCCGGCCATAGTTTTAATTTTCAAAATGCTAAAATTATCTCTAATACCAATAGTATCTCTGAATTGGACTTTCTTGAAAATTTAGCTATTTATCTTAATCGTGATGTTATTGTTAATGATAAATCTGATTCCACAATGCTCTCTGCAGCTTGGAAAAACCTTTTCAGTACTACCATTCAATTTATTTTTGTATTATTATTAGTCTGTTTTTTTTTAAATATATATTATTTATTTATTTATTCATTTTAATTTCATGTGTTCCCATATTGGATTATATGTATTTTTCCCCCTCCCATTTTTTGCCCCTCCTACTTTGTGTTCTTTTGTTTTGATTATTCTCTTCTGTGATAGGCTGTTGTCTTTTACTTTCCTATTGACTGTTGATTTCTAACTTCCTATTGGCTGTTTCTTCAGCTTGTTTCCTTTCCCTTGTCTCTCTTTTCAGTCTTGCCTCTGCTTTCATAGTAGAAGGACGTCTTTTTTGCGCCTGACGAAGAAAGACTCAGATCTTTCGAAAGGCCTAGCGCATTTACAAATTTTTTATGGTGTTTCAAGAAGATTGTTTGTTCTTAGTCATTCACACCAGTTTTAACTTATTTTCAATGATACCAACATCTGTTGCGGCTGTTTCGCCTAGCTCCAGTGTTGCATGCCGGGGCAATAGCGTAGAAAACTCATATGACCACTTTGCCTTCACTGACCACTTAACCCGTCCTTCCCCGTAACTTTAAGTAACGAGAGTTGTGGTTAAAATTTATTTATTTCTTTTAAGCGGTGCCCTTTCACTAAAAATAAGTATTATTTAAAACGGCTCCGTATGTCTCTAGCTTTTTAAATAATGAAATTAATTCTGTTTTTACATTCTTCTAGGTCATGTGTACTCAGTGTTTAATTGTCTACCGCTGAACACTCTTTTTTGGAGTACCCCAGCAGATTACTTGTCAAGCCTCCATTTTTATGTGTGTTCCTAATTATATAAATACGTAGCACCTTAATCGTGATTAGGTGTGTCTGTCTGTTCGTCCGTCCGCATGCAACAGAGCAAAAACTATACAACCGAATGGTCTGAAATTTAAATTTATAATTGTTGCAAAACTTTGTCGAGTCATTTCAAATTTTATGAAAATTGGATATACAGTTTAATTACAGGGGCAGTCAAAAGTCCCTTACATTACGGTCAATGGGGAAAAAATATTTCAAGTACATTTTAATGATGTTGCAGTCCTTCGAACAGAATGAAATTGATATGCACTTATAAAGTGCACTAAAATATACATTCAGTACAATAAGCGGTGCAAAAAATATTTCTAAAAGTAGTTATAGTACGAACTCACCACGTTTGTCACGTTTGACGTGCAATATCCAACTTGTTTAATATATCTGCCAAATAAAATCACATCTGTCTGTTTGATATGCGTGTAAAAATTTTATGCAATTTTTTTATGTAAGCATTTTGCGTTAATTTAAAAAAAAATCCTTAAAACAACGTAAATTTCAGCGAATTGAAAGTGGTGCTATCATTTATATATATGAAAATCATTGAGATTTTCGATTATTTAGATATTAGAGGTTGATTATAAAAAAAATAACCTATTGTATCTTATACATTTCACTTTTTCACTGACTACAAGAACCAAGTAAAACTTCCGCACCTCAGTTTGATTGATGTTCTGTCATTAATGTTTAATTAACTTCAAATTTTAAACATACAGCCTGTTTCTGCCACATGTAAGCATACTATGTCAGAAATCTAAAAGACTAAATCTCGAAAGGCTTTCAAAAACCTTTCGTATAAAATATCATTCATCGTTTAGCGTTCTGTATATGGTTATAAAAACGAATTTTGGCTTCAGAAATAATATATATGTATATAAAAATTATTTAGTTCTCTCTAGTTTGAAAAGAAAAATTAAATAAAAATTATTTACTTAAATATTTTAATTGCAGTTTTTCTGAGTGGTTAAACATGAAAGCCTTCGTTGCGTTATGTATTTTCTTTCTCTTGCTGCAACTTAGTGCTACAGTTCCAGCAGGTGAGTTACGAAATGTTACTTTTGATAAAACGCATAAATTTTAGAGTTTTCTATTTCTATTTTTGTATACATTTTTCCTATTTTTCAAGAAAATGTTTAAAAAAAAAAAAATCCGTTCTAAAGGTATTAAATAAAAGACTTATAGGTAAGCTATAATTATTTCTAATTTTCACTTAAAAACAAAAGATTTATGTTCATTAACAGGACCTTTTATTTTATATACACATGTTTTTCTGTCGAGGATAATTTTATTCGAAAGAAAAATTAAGTTTAACTTATTGTGTAATGCTGATTTTTTTTTATTTGCATCTTGTTGGAAATCTGAACACTTATTTTTCAAAATAACTCCATAACTTGTTTAAAGAGAAAAAATAAAAAAGAAGTATTCGTCTGTCTCAGCTGATAATATACGAAAAATAAAAATTGAATACTAATTTCATGACTCAAAAATATGAAATTAAAGTTCAAAAGGAAGTTATTGTAACCATAGGCGTATGGTCGGGTGGGGTGGGGGGAAGCTCTTTCAATCTTTAACATCCTAAACACCATGTAAAATATATAACAGGGTGTTGCCGAATTCGGACGACA
Organism: Maratus speciosus; assembly: GCA_963932465.1. Taxonomy (NCBI): domain Eukaryota; kingdom Metazoa; phylum Arthropoda; class Arachnida; order Araneae; family Salticidae; genus Maratus; species Maratus speciosus. The sequence goes on along the minus strand of OZ010790.1, from coordinate 33,171,509 downwards.
AATTCAGAGGGGTGATAGTAGGCATCAAAAGGATAAAAAATTACCATAAAACCATTGGGGTCGAAAACCACATATTTAATTTAAAATACCGGATGTTCTACTCTAACTCAATTTTCGTTGACAATTATAATATTGAGAAAACCTAAGTATATTATAATGAAACTTTTAATAGGCATTCTCATCTTTATTTTAATTGAGATAATACAAGAAAAAGAAACAGTAGCAGTTTCATTATACGTGCCTGCGATATTTTTAAATTTATATGTTAAATGTATGAAAAGACAATAACCACAAAAATATTATAATGTAGAACAGTATTGTTTCTTGCACTATAAAACTTTAACAATATATGTTGCTTTTTGTATAATTTATTTTCTTAATAATATTTTTAAACGATTATTTTATTCCTTTATTGCATGAATTTGAAAAGATTTGGAAGTTGAAGAAGACAATCTTGTTGAGTAAGTAATTTTGAATAATGTATTAAAAACTTTGTATTAGTAGTGACTTTCCATGTTAACATATCACATTGTACTAATAGGGTCAAAAGTTCAGAGAATATAGTGATCAGTGTTGCCCGTTGAGCTTATTTTACTTCCAAAATATCTACTAGAACACTTGTAAACTTGTAAAACTTGTATTACTTAACTTGTAAAACTTGTAATACTTGTATTAAACTTGTAAACTTTCAATTTAATGAAAGCGATTCCTCGATTAAACACATCGTGAATTTCTATTAAGATATTTCGTAAATTTTTCCGTGATTTTTCAAAAACTTTTTACATTAAAAAATGTAATTCTTTCAATGGAAAATAGTTTTGTTTGTACATTTAAAATAAATATGGCTGCTAGTTTCAATATTATGTTCTTTGTAAGCAGCAAAAGTGGTCTCAAAATAGTATCAGTAGTATTTTATACAATAGTACAATAATAGAAAATGTTTTTAAATTTATGTTATAATCCATGTTACCTAGATAACCCATATCCAGAATTAATAGAAAGGCTTTTATTTTTTTTTTTTAAATTACCATTTGTGATTATTTTCTGTATTATACTGGAGATTGGAGTAATTTCTATAATTATTAATAGTTTTTTTGTGCTGAAACACATTTTGTTCAAATATAGCCATTTTTCATTATGTATTCCTTAATGAAATTTCGTGCTTATGTACATTAATAATATATTTGTTAACATATATGAATATGATCAGAAATATCTTTAATGCTTTTCAAATGATATTTATCAATTGATTTCATAAACACTTGATAATTATTACCAATAATTATCAAATTGAAAAGGAAACACCCTTGTATTTTCAAAAAAATCTTGAGAGTTCATGTAAAGTGAAAGAGGTTCGTTCATTTGTTATCCCAGTACTTTTTTCAGAAATATAGTATATCCTAGAGAATTTGATTTATATCATTTAACTAGAACGGAAATTGTCTATTTCGGGGATTTCGTACTGTATTTATTAATACTAAAGTTAGACATCGCAAAATTAGGCTAGACAATGATAATAAATTTGTCAAAGAGTAGACGTTTTAAAAGGATTTTGCCATGTATCTATTTTACATATCAGCTGTGATAGTAGCGCTGAAGGTTATAAATATTTTCCCATTTTTTCACACTGAAAGAGTATTTGTCAGAATAAGGATATGCCTGAGACTATATTTACACGCCGTAATGGTATATGTACTATTATTTTTATTTGGTTATTATTTCATCTTGGATATTTCTATAAGCCATTAGTAACTTCAGCAAAGAGCTTTGGCCTTATTTCCATACAGAGCTATGACCGAAGCATAATTTCTACCGTTTGTAACAATATTTATGATTTTACGATGGTTTATGCATCAATGCATTTATTTTCAAACAAACCGTTAAATTTTGTTGGATGCAAACTAGCCAAAAATTAATTTTCTATATGTGGCCACTTTCATGCAGAAACTCTCAATATCAAAGTGGTTTGGATGATGCCTAAACAAAGGTGGCGAAGACATCTTAAAAGATAAATTTACATGTTTCATTGTGATTCATATAATGCAGAGCTTTTTATGTTCGTTTCGGTTTTATTTGGAACTCTCTGAATTCAAAAGTTCCCTAAAATAATGCAGTATAATAGATGGCATAGATAAACATAATTCTTACCGAAAACTTTAGTTAGTAAGTAAATTTAAATACGCACTAAAGAGAAATAACTTGCATTTCATTAAACAGAAATTCTAATAGTTTTATAGATATTTAAGCCTTCCTGAAACTTTTCGATCGCATCGTGCATATGCATATATGCATTGTACTAATAGGGTCAAAAGTTCAGAGAATATAGTGATCAGTGTTGCCCGTTGAGCTTATTTTACTTCCAAAATATCTACTAGAATTTTCAACTTGTAAACTTTCAATTTAATGAAAGCGATTCTTCGATTAAACACATCGTGAATTTCTATTAGGATATTTCGTAAATTTTTCCATGATTTTTTAAAAACTTTTTACACTAAAAAATGTAATTCTTTCAATGGAAAATAGTTTTGTTTGTACATTTAAAATAAATATGGCTGCTAGTTTCAATATTATGTTCTTTGTAAGCAGCAAAAGTGGTCTCAAAATAGTATCAGTAGTATTTTATACAATAGTCCAATAATAGAAATAGTCCAATAATAGGAATAGTCCAATAATAGAATAATGCAATGTGTTTCTAAATTCAACCGACATTTCAGAGGGGTGAAAGTAGGCATCAAATGAAAATTAGCATAGAAAATGGGGTAGCAAACCCCGCATTTAATTAAAAAAAAATACACCCTAAATACTACCCTAACACAATTTGGATTGACGGAAATAACTTTCAGAAAACTGAAATATATTATAATAAAACTTTTAATATACGTTGAATCTTTATGTTATTAGTGTACTTCTGTATTAGAAGTTTCCATATACGTGCTAGTAGTATGCATTTGACGCTTCAAATTTTGTACTACGATTACTAGTTCATACAGAGGCGGACTGGCCCACCCCGCTAACCCGCGATCGCTGGGTGGGCCAAACGGGTGTAGTGGGCCAAAATAATAATAAATTTTTGGAGTTTTTCTTCTCTTCAAGAAAGCTAGAAAAAAATTATGAAATTCAATTTTTCTTCCCCCCCCCACTACTCCCTTTTTTTCCCCGGTAAGTCCTAAATTCTTCTGTTTCTCTCCCATCAGCAATCTTTGAAAGATTTGTGAAAATTACTCATTCTGTATAGTAGCCCATAGACAGGCGATAAAGTTGAGAGCACATATGGTCAGTGAAGGGTGGCAAGTTGTTTGGTGGGATGGATCTCCCTGCGAACATTTGAAGTGACAAAGATAGGCAAGGATTAGCTTACATATCTAGGGATGATCTACAGATCAAGGGTCTAGGGAGGCAAAGATTAGCTTATAGAGAAAAATGAGAGGGGGCAGCTATAGACTTGAATAATAGAGACATTAGCGGCAATTTTTTTAGGATTGGTAATGCTGCTATGTAAATATGATCAAATTTTCCACGGTCATGTAGAACAGGCTATAAAGAGAAACCAAAAAAGAAGATCTTTAGAAAGAATTAAGAAGTCTAGAATAGAGCAGAAAGAAGAACAAAATCAAAATCCCACAGACATGGAAGAGGTTCTTTGATTACATTCCTGTACAAGTCATTAATAAATAAGTTCATTGATCATCTCGCCATTCAGATCCAAATAAACATTGCCGATGAAGTAAAACAGTCAGATTCATTCAGTATTGAAGTAGATTTTACAGAAGATATATCGGCAATTGATCCGTTGGCACCTTGTTTTCGTTATGTACAGTATGGTAAAGTGAAGGTTGGGCTTTAAAATTGGTTGATGCCTCCAAAACAACAGAGGAAGCCCTCTATCTCCAACTAAAAGAAAAACTTAAAAAGTTTAAACTCCCTTCTTCTTCTTTTGATGGTGCAGCAAATATGAGTGAGAGATATAAAGCTCTTTAGGCCTAATTGAAAAAGGACAATCCAAATATACAGCATGTGCAATGATATGCACATGTGCTAAATTTGGTCCTGACAGAATATTGCAAATTGACAAAGGACGTCTTGGACTTAATGCAAGCTACAGCCGTGTTTAGCTCAGAGTCATATAAGCAAATGAAAGTATGAACTTCAGTGAATAAGGAGTCTGTAGATGGAAGTAAACTTCTTCACCGATTACAAAAAGTAAATGCTACTAGGTGGTGAAGTAAGGATTGAGCACTTAACAGTATGTTTGACGAGTCTTCAAAACCTTTTAAATATCAACATAAGTGCACTGCTTAAGTGCCAGCAAGCTATCACCGAAATGGACGATTTTCCGTCGCAGGTGTCTTTTTCGGTAGGATCACTGATTGATTAATTGGTGCAAGTTTCAGTATATATTAATAGCAACCATTTTCAACGGCCTATTCAATCTATCTACGCCCACATCGAAGTATCATCGAAGCAGATAAGCAGCCTGTACTTTTCAACTGCTGCTAACAAAATCCAAACCCTGATTTCCCATCTCTTACACAAAATAAATAGTTTTGATATGGTTCCAAAAAAAGCTTCGGAATTTCCGGAACATTTTCAGAAGCAACTAATAGAAAAAGAGTACTCCATAGAAATTGAGAGTTTTCTACCGGAAAAGAGAATATCTATAGTGAAACGTCGACGTGGTGAATATTCTCACGATGAGGCAGGAAGTATTGTCGGGTCACCGTCAGAAGTGTTAGGTTGTCCTAAAAGTTTCTTTCACTTTTTTATAAAAAAATAAACCATGAAAATTTCGAAAACGGTAATACTTTATTGAAGTATATATGTGCCATTCTTTTCAACAAATCTTCTTTCACCTCTCTGGAAGTCTCATAATGCCTTCTTTCCAAAATATTTTGTATTTGATGGCAAAATACTTGGCAAGGTGTTTTTTATGTCATTCAAAGAGTTAATTTTTTGTGGTGAAGAGAATTTTTGAGAGAAAGAAACGAATAGTAGTCGGACGGAGCAATGTCCGAAGAGTAGGGAGGGTGGGTAAAAACATCTCAATCGAATGCAAGGCAGTCAAAGATACGTGTGGCCTGGAGTTGTCATAATGTAGGACAACACCTTGTTTGTTTGCTAATTCTGGGTATTTCCTGTTTATTGCTGCCTTCAGTTCATCGTGCTTCGAGCACTATTTTTCAGAGTTGGTGCTCTGGTTTGGTGGAAGTAGTTAATTGTGGATCCAATACCAACAAATAGAGAGCAAAATTTACTTATGTAGGATTTCGGCTTTAGCGATAGGATGGATCAGATTGCTTGCGTCCCAGGTTGTTATAAAGTATCCAACTTTCGTTCACGGGCACCAATCTTTTCAAAAAAAGATCTTTATCGATGATTAAAATGCGATCTGTAATATTGCGCTTCATCAGGTCATGGGCAGGGTGGTCACTACAACTATTTTTATATTCTATTCGCGCCACTATTTTAAAAAACACGTCATAGTATATTGTCATAGTATATGTAAAAAATGTTTGTTTTCGGAAAGTGGGGCAAGATGGAATAAAAAATAGCATATGAATTGCAAAAGAAACTTTTGGGACAAACTTTGACTGTCAGAAACAAATTCCTTGCATTCGATTGAGACGTTCTAACCCACCCTCCCTACTCTCCAGACATATTTTCCGTCCTGTTACTATTTGTTCCTTTATCTCATTAATTCTCTTCACCAAAAAAAAAAAAAACCTCTTTGGATGAATAAAAAATCAACTCGATAAGTACTTTGCAATCAAATCACAATTGTTTTAACAAGAAAGCATTTTGGAGAGATAAGAGAAAGTTTGCTGAACACAATAGCACATATATGGGGCATTCTCACAATCTTTTGACTTTCATGTCCCTGAATAATAATTTTTATTTTAATACACTTTTTTGTGTGTGTTTTTTTTTTAATTTCATATACTGGGGAACATCCCATTGCAGGATTGGATAACAATATTAATGAGATAAATAAGTTTTGGACAATGTTGTGGGTCCAAATACCAGGAAAACTCCTATACAGTCCCGTGTCCCTGTTGCTGATTTTTAAGTTTGGAGCTGTCTGTATAAAATTGTTTCAATAAAAGTAATTCAATGTAATTTTTTTACGAAACTGGAATAATTGTTTTACATAAATATGTAGCAAAAAATTAAGCTTCACACATTTCTAAGGCTGATATTATTTTTTAAACTCTGTTCCTGGGTTTTTCATCTTTATCGTCCTTCTTGCTAAACTTCAGAAAATCACTTCAGATGCAGCCACAGAATTTTTTTCAAGTTTTTTTTCACGCAGAAGTACGCTAGAGAAAGAATGTCTAAAATTCTTTGACACGAAATTAACTGTAGAATTTAAATCAGCATTTAAATATCAATTTCAAGATCGTGGCTTTATTGGTAGTCTTACCGTCCCCAAGGTTTATTCCTGCCCTTTTCGAGGTAAATAAAAAAAATTAATTTAATCCAATTTTAATAACTGTTTCTAAAAATCAATGAACATTGTGGCTATCACTTAGTCTTAACATGATTTGCCTAAAATAGGTGGTAATTTTCCTTAACATTCCATCCTTACCGTCTTTTTTTTTCCAATTTCGTCCCCTTTTAGGAAAGATTTCGTAAGAAATACTACCTATTGCAGTCGTTACCATGGTGCGACTTTTGAAAAATTCCTTCATAACGTTTGATTATAGGACCCCAGGAACCTAAAACCACCCCCACCTAAAAAGTTTATATACATATATATATATATATATATATATATATATATATATATATATATATATATATATATATATATATATATATATATATATATACGTGTGTGTGTGTAGCATATTGCTACCGACTTTCAGATATTTAGGCGACACCAGTACACCTCGAAATAAAATGTAGTAGGGCAATCGAGACCATCCATTCGTTATATTGAAAATATCGGATTGCAGTCAGGGTGGCGAGAAAGACAGGCTCGAAACACATTGATAATTTCCCTTACGTAATGAATATAGAGAGTCATCGTCACTTTTTAAACTGGTTTTATTGACAAAAACATAGTAAAACACTTCCAGTAGTTATTCCATCCACTCTCAAAAATCGATCATCACTTCATAAGACTTTAGATGTTATAAGAATAGGATCTACACATTAGAACGTTCACTCCAAGCGACGCAGCATAATTAGACAACCAGAAAAACGTAAAATCTTCTCTCCATCGCCGATGTAACGATATTTGTACTCCGAACAACAGCGCGGACGGTTACAGAACAGTAAAAGACCAATGCTAGAAGATAGATGGGGGAGGATGGGACATAAAACAAATTAAGATTCGATGGGAAAGGATGACGTCGATAAAGAACTCTTTGTACGGCGTCAGAATAAAAGCGCAAATAGCGGACGCATGGAATTGTGGGTATAGAACACAAAAGAATAAATGATATTAAAACATTTGAAAGAAACAGAATTTAGTTTTAGAATAAAATTAAAAAGTAATTTAATGGGTTTTATAAGATTAGGCAAATGGATTAAGGTTTTTAGAATAATAAAAGAATACGCAACTTTAAATGCATGAAATAAAAGACAAAAGATATTAAGATATTATTAAAGATAGGTAAAAAAGGAAAAATATTAAGAATTTGGAATAGTTTTACCAAGAAAAAGAGGCGAAAATTTTTATTACTACATATATATATGTATGTATGTATGTACTAAATTTTGTCCGCACGATAAAAGTCACAATGATGCACGGATCGTCTTCAAACTCGCCAACAACTTTGAGATGGTTAATATCTCGGCGGGGATTTAAAATGGGCAAAATCGGCCCAAGGGAATGAAAATGGGGAGGGTTCAAAATTTTCAATACCGTCTTAAGAAGATTCTGATAAAACCAGCTCTTACACAACAATGACAGGAAAAAATAAATATTTTTCGTTAAAGCCGTTGCCAACAATTAAAAAAAAAACAATAAAATTCTCACCACAACAATTGCTTTTCTGTTGTAAAATTTTCACTTGAAAAAATAAATTAGAAAAATAGTTTGACGAATAGATCAGTTTCAACTACGTGATTTTTTTTCAAACAAATTGAATATTACGTCAAAAGTTTTCTAGAGCAAGATTTCAGCATGAAAACTCAAAATGAAATAAATAGTTTGACGAATTAATATATATATATATATTGCGTCATATTGGAAATATAATGGACCTCAGCAGGTGAATATGTAATGTATTTAATACGTTCTGAATTTGTTTTAGCCATTTTTAAACCTATTCCATATACATACGTGTGTGTATTCGTGTATATTAGAATTTTCACAAAATGTTTAGCTCCCTAGAGCTCATTCTTAGTGAAGGAACTGGGTTTATTTTCTAATCTTGATTTAAGTTTTGTTGGTGAATTTAGTACTTAACTTCGAAAGCTACCTCCGTCTGTAGGCCCGAGCCGGCAGGGATTTTTTTTACCTTACCGCCCCTTCTTTAATACCCTTTTAAGACAATGTTATACCAAACTTTTGTATTAAAAATACTACATTATTATAATTTCTTATTTGAATATCCTGTGGGTACTGTGCAAATTCCTTATAAGTAAAAATTTCGAAGGAAATAAAAAGTTTTAGTGGTAAAATGGTAAGGAAAATTAACTCGCAAAGTTTAATTTTCCATAACATAAGTTTAACATAAACCTCAGTTAAATAAAACATTTTTCGCTGCTGACCATTTTTTCTTTATTTTGAATCATTAAGACATTCATCTATCATTCATCTATTATTATTCCTCAGACATTCATCGTCTATCAGATTAAAATGTTATTTTAGCAAGTTTAATTTCGCTAGATTTTTTTCCCCAAAAGTCAAAAGACTGTGAGAATGCCCCATATACTCCAATAAAATCTCACCGTTTTCGAAATTTCCACGGTTTATTTTTTGTAAAAAAATTAAACACACTTTTGAGACAATATAATATTTAAAGTAAACGAGCAGTCCCTCTTAGGCAATCAAATCAAATAAATGCCGTCTTAGATACAGCTATTCAGCAGCTGAATACACGATTTGCTGGAAATGACTCGCTCATGAAAGACATTGCCTGGTTCGATCCTTGCCTCTTCAGTGAGGTTAAATTGTTAAATGAACTTGCGGAAGAAGCTTTTGGTACTCTGTCTGGCTTGGCGAAAGTCAAGAAAGACTATCTCAGAAAAAAGTTGCTGCAATTTTCCCAGCACTATGCTAATTATAATCAGTCGCTATTGTGGCAAAAATCTCAAAGTAGCGAGCTCTCAGCTGCTTTCAGCAAAGAAACGAACTATTCCGAATAGCTCATTAAAGATTATGAGAATCGATGTAAAGTTAATAAAATAATAGTAAAAAATGCCTAGCTTGTTCATTAGAATTATTGTGCGAGTTGAATGTCTATAGTCGTATTTATCCGGCCTTGTACTTAGCTTCTAAGTACATGCACTCAAGTGTCTTGTGAACGATTGTTCTCAACACTTAACGTTATAAAGAACCGCTTGCGTTCATCTCCAGGACAAGAACTGTCGGATGATTTTATCCTTTTCAATGTCGAACGATATTTTGATTACGATTATGATAGGATAATAGATGGAGTTGCCTGAAGTTCAAAAGAATTGTCCGGATAGCTGAAATTCTAATTAGTTAATAGTGAGGGTATAAAACTAACTATTCAATTTTCAGGAATACTACATATTGACACTTTAAACAAATATTAATCAATGTACAAAGTGTATATATGTTGATAATTTCAAATAACAAAATAAAATGTACATATAAATATAATATTTCAAATAACAAATTGATCAATGTATGTCTGTCAATTTTAATAGTAATAGTACTAACTCTTTCCGGTCAATAGTGACACTTTCCAAAGGGGACTGGGTCCAAACTCAGAGTCTGGCATGGATGTTCCTAGATGTTGTCAATGTGCGTAGGTTAGGGTAAGGTAACTGACGCCCTATTCCTGTTGGGAGTCCCATCACAAACAGCCATCATCTATTCTAACGTTACCTTTGTCCGATTCTGACAGCGCAATTGACCCGCCACTGGACGAAACTTTTTTTTTTTTTTAATTCAAAGAATAAAAATATCTGAAAAGAATTCCCATAAGAAATTTCAAATGTTTTTATTTATTACGTGTATACCTTTTAATTGTTTACACATTCGAAAAATTAATAAAAATTAAGCAAATTAACCTCTCCCTCCCCCACAAGATTTTTTTCACGATAAATTTACTACCAATTCAAAATAAACGATTACAAAGATGATAATATGTCTCGAATTCAAGATAAGTCATCTTCATAGAGTTAGAGCAAAGGGTCGTGTTGATAGTCAGAATTCAAACATTTTAACAATGGGGTTGTCGATTGGTGGGCCAATTCACGTCTGGCGGGGTGGGCCAAACTATGCCAGTCCGCCCCTGGTATCATAGATTGCTTGCGCACCCTGTTTTTCCAGAACTTTTCGTGGTGCTTTAACATTTAACACAAAAAAGGTACATATCGTTGCATTTTCACTGCAATGTTTTTATTTTTCTCGAAATTATTGCAGTCAACCCAATTTCAGTAGGATGAAACACCCTGTATTTGTGACCAAATAAGTGGTTTTCGACACCATGTTCTATGGCAATTTTTCACCCTCTTGATACCTATTGCTACCCCTCTGAATTTGTGAGTCGAATTCGGCAACACCATTTATGTATATATAAATATGTATTTTTTAAAAAAAGAGAACGATCCTAATCACTCTGACACAAATCATCGAGTAAAAATTTAATTGGTAATAACATCTGCTAATTAATGCTCTTCTTAAATTATACCTAGTGGGCTGTCTATATATAACAACGTTGCAACAACGTTTAAAATTTTCAATACTAAAATTGTATTTCATTCTGTTAACAGGCCACACCAGTCATTCAAAAAGACCGGTTTGAACCGGTTTCGAAAGATAAAGTATTTTTTTTTTTAATGTGGAACTAAAATCGAAAAAGTAAAAACTAACCCGGATGTAGATCGTCCTCAGTTATCCTGTGCAAAAAAATCATTGGAAAATATCAAGATTTAAGCGAGATATTTGAATATAACTTCCCTATAGGATTAACATTATCATCCGGGTCTTTTTGAGTGACTAGTGTGGCCTCTTAAATAATTTGAGAAGTATTTAAAACATAAGTTAAATAGTACTTGGCGGAATGAGCAAGATTCGAATATTTAAAACTTCTATACATCTAATAATAAAAAAGGACTTTACGTTGTAATATCGATACAAAACAAATAGGTGTTGCTATCCAACGTACAATTTATACGTTAAACTTACTAAATACGTTATATACGTTAAACTTACTACTAAAATACGTTAAACAATTTTATATGTTAAACTTGTGTATAAATTGTACGTTGGATAGCAACACCTATTTGTTTTGTATTCTATACATCTATTTATATTCTTTTTAAAATTAGTTTTCTTTTTCAAAAAATTATTTAAAAAGATATTTAAAAAAAAATAAATTTAGTAAAAAAATGGGAAAAAATTAAATATGTGAATGCAAAATTATAGCTCATCCCGCCAAGTAGTTTCTGAAAATGATTAAATTTTAAATTATTTTAATTAAACGATTTTTTTTCTTCAAAGTCTACCGATGATGAAATCAGAACTTGATGAAAGAGCGAGAAGTTTTATTCCTGCTAACAACGAAGATTTACAAGAAAATGATGCAACTGCAGAAGAACAAAGAGGCAGAAAAAAGCGTTGCAAATATTATCCATTTTGTAAACCTGAGTGAACTTACATCTAGGTACATGAAAATGTTATGAATTTGAAAAAGAGAAAAAAATGTACTCAATTTTAATTTCAAGGAGTTTTGAAAGCTGTAAATTAAAAATGTTTTGAATTATTAAATATGCATATATAAAAGCACACATTTGAATTAAATTTCTTTATCGCGGTAAATTTTTGCAAAAATTAATATTTTGGAAAATTTTGATAATGATGAAACCAAAAGTAGTCTTATTTTTATTAAAAAGCGACAACAGAGGAACTAAAAGGACAAGGATGTTTATTGAGCGAATTCTTGCTGAGGCATTCGTTAAGTGGGTTCGGACAATTTTTATTTTATTTTTACATTTTATATATTTTTTTAAAATTTTTTTTTTCATTTTCAAGTAGCAAAAAAATTTTTTGTAGAGTCTTTCCTTGAAGAAGAGGGCCAAGATATTCCTTCTTATGCTGGTGGATTGCATTAAATTTACTGATGTACAATTTATAATAACATATTAAGTTTCATTTGCATTTTTCTGAAAATCTATTTTTTTTTTTTTTTTGCCTAAATGATCCTTTATTTCATAAACTATACAAGACACATTAAATAATTATCCTTATAATATTATAAATGTCAATGTGTGTCCGAGAGCTTGAATGAATTCAACGTCTGAACGGATGAATTAATATTTTTGTCTCTTTGCATATAGGTGTATTATAAAACGGAAATGAACATAGGTTATATTTTATTTAATTTATTGAAATAATTTTCTTAATAATTCAAAATTTCATTCTTTTTCATACAGAATCAGTTGACATTTTCCCGATAAATTCAAACATCTTTCTTTCTTGTTGCCAAGAAAATCTAAATCTGGAATAATAATTTCTCCTCTACAATTAATTAAAAATTAAAATAAAAAGAATTCAAAATGAAATAAATATGACGTCATATTTGAAACGAAAAGTGGTGTATTTTTTATTATACATGAAGGATGACTAGCGGTTACGTTAATAAGGGGTTTTCTGTCAAAAATAGAGTCATAATTAGAAGGAAAAGGTATGAAAAAAAAATCATATTATTAATAAAGTTATTCGATTGGAAAAATATGACGCCATATTAGAAATAAAGCAGATATTTTCGAGAATCCGTTAAAAATACAAGGGGCATGAATATCAGTAACTAACGAAAATAGATAAATAATGACGTCACATTAAAACGAATAACATAAATATTTTTACCCAACTTCCAAGAAGGGTTATGTGTTGCACGCGTATCTGGGTATGGGGATTTCTTTATACCCTGGTAACATCTCAACGGCTGCATGGAATTTAATAAATGAGGTCTCTATAGATTCGGCTTAATCGTCCGATAGCTATAGGCTAGGTTCTGTTTTTATAAATTCAAAATGGCGGCCGTAAAATACAAAATGGCGGTAGAGAAAAAAAAACAAATTTACGCACCATATTGAGTGGCATATCATTGGATAGGTCTTTCAAAACGAAGACGGTGTTTCATTGACTATTTTACAGTCAGAAGCTCTGTTTAAATATTACACAACCTGGGAGTTGTGTAGGTAGAATCTCTAGCTTTACTGCAATTCTAACCTTCATAGACATCTACCGGCCTCATCAAAACAGTGTTTATAGATAGGAACTAACAATTAAACACAACTTAAAAGTCATAAATATAAGTAAATAAAAAAAATAGGTAAGTAATAAAAAAAAATAGTTTCACATTGATGTAAAATAATTAATGAGTTCACTTTTTACGCAGACGGGTTTTTTGATTTTTTTAATATAATATATAATTTACTAATGGACCCCATTCTCGCTTTCAGTTCGAGGCTATAAAAACCGCCATTTTACCAATTGTGACCTCACAGGAATACTATCCATACTGGTTAAAAAGTTAAAATGTAAGTTACATACAGATACAGATGAGTGTTTTCTTTCAAAATTCACGTTATAATTATCAGGGGAAGACATTTTTCGTGGAAAGTGGGGAATTAAAACGGACTAATACATTTTATGACGCTATTTCAATTAGTATAAAGGGTACAAAAACATGATTAAAGTAAATTTTACAGAACTGAACACATATTTACACACATCGAAGCTTCATGAATGAATTTATTCCACAGAAGCAAATATCGTCTGCCAACATATTGACATTTACATCCAAGGATGTAAATATAACTTCTGTACATTTAAGTGGATAGTTATTGTCCACTATTCATGCGAATTAAATTTTAAAAAAATCATATACTGTTTTAATTAATTATTTTTAAAAAATGGTAGTTAAAACATGTCACACAGGTGTTTTTAGTAAAAGTTTTTATCGTGTAAAAATGATGTAATATTTTTTCATGGAAAGCATTCATTTTAATACGAAAACATTAACATATTTCTTATTTTAATTTCGTCAAAGCGATGTCGCTTTTATTACACCAGCTTCGAAAGTTAAAACGAAATCTTAAAATAAAAATATACTTTCCAGAAATAAAATTTTGTATCAAAAGTCGCATTATTTCAAAATGAAATTTTAGCTTACATTTTAAATACATTTTCTTACTTGAAATTTAGTATATTTAATAAAAATAAAGTTTCAATGTTTTTCTAAATGCACAATAATATTGGATTTCTTTAATCGATTTCACGTCTTAAATAAATTAAAATGCATAGTTTTAAATGATTCATGAAGTGAAATAATATATATATATATTATTTCGACAAGCATCATTCCGTAGGAAAAACTATCCTAGTGAAAGCGTCGTCATACTTTAAATCATTAGCTGCTTTTCTTTCAGAAAATATTAGCATTTTATAGCAGTTATATAAAATGGCGTGATTTGCAAAGAATTTAACAATCGCAAATACATAAGTTTAGCACACTTTTACCGTACAATCTCCAGGAACACTGATTTCAATAAATTTTAATAAATGACACATGAAAGTCGACTTAAGAAATTTAGCAAGTAATTTTAATTTGAGATTGGGCTTTACATGTGACATAATTTACGTGGTAACAAGAGCCAAAACCATTAATTAAGCAATAAATTCGCATTTCACCTCAGATCCCTCTAATTTTTAAGGGCACCGTGATTATCAAAAAGCGCAAAGGAAGAAGGGAAACTTTCTTTCGATTTTAAAATATCGAAATCTATAGTTAAAAATCTCTCTGAAACACAATCTCTGTCCCCCATTGGAGCATATTCGTGCAAATTTCAAAGTTTTCATAAGCCAAAATTACAGCACAACAATAGATATGAAAATGTTTATTCATAATTGGGTTGCTTTTCCATAAATAGATTTATTCCGCGAAAGCAATAAGCAACTATATTGCTTAAATAATAAGTATTTAGGTTCAAGAGTCTTCGGAGCGTTATAAACATTTGATATTATTGGTAGATCTACAGCTGATAAAATTGCGTTACCGTGAAATTAAAATGTAATATATATTTGAAAGCTAAAGATATTTCTCCTACTCTTATTATTTATTTTTGAACTTTGATGCTTCACCACGTTTGATTATTATTTTTTAAATACCATTTATCTTTTTTTCTTCCAATATGTGTTTTTTTGGCATATAATCATAATGTTGCATGTTGATTTTTCGATTATTCTAATCTTATCAAAGTCACGTCTGACGTGACCTGTTAATAACCACTTTCTTTTAAAAATATTTACTTATACATTTCTTTAAATAATATTCTTTGTCTCGAAAACACAAATTAAATCAATATCTTTGAACAGAATAAATATAAAATAGAATAAATGTAAGTAATAAAATAGAATAACAGAAATGTAAATTTATTCCTCATTTAATGTTAGAAAAGGTGCATGAAATTTCATGCTCACAAAAGAAATTTAAATGATCTATACATATAAACAAAAATAAGCAAATTGGTATCATCAGAAGCGTTTCTACTGTAAAATGTGATAAAAGATTAATTATATATGCTTTTAATTATCAAAATTTTTTGCTTAATTGATGAATCTCTTCTTTAAATGTTATGTGAACAAAGTCACGGGTAACAGCTAGTATTAAATAATTAAATAATCTGGTGTGGTACGATAAGATAAAAGTAATTTCTTACTTACAGCATAAAAATTTAAATAAATGCGTTTAATATTATGCGCAAATTGCGCGCTTAAATACGCTAATTTTATTAAAATTTTTATGACGTTCTTATAAAGTTATTTTTATTTAATTTATACAAGATATACCATTGCATTTTTTAACAACGTTTTTCTCTCATGTATACTTGGTTTAACACAAGATTTTTGTATTTTGAAGTTTTGTTATTTTTTAATCAATTTTTTTTTATTGTTATTTATTTTTATTTTACTAGTTTGCAGTAAAAATCATAAAATTGTAACTTCAGCCAATTTTAAGAAATCTCTGTGTTAAAGTATGTAAAAAGTTATAGGGATTAATCTTTTAAACTTTCAGCTGATTCCTTGGAACAGTTCCTAAGATAAAGGGTCATTAGTATGACAAATTTGCAATGACAAGAAACCAGAGTTCGAATTCCTTTAAACAATCAAAGCATCAAGTTAACCAATTTTCACAATAAAAACACTGACAAATTGTACTTAAATGACACAATCAGAAAATAACCGCTCAAGTATAAGTATTATTCGCGCTCAGAACTTTCCGTGCAACAAACATATGAATTAGTAATTTGTCATTGCATTACACTATTATATCATTAAAAGTTGTTACCTAGGCTTCAACCGCTTCCCTGATTATTCCGAGTTATCTGGGATCCATATATATCCTCCTGAGACCGAAGAAAATTTGAAACACTTTACCTTTGTCTTTGCTGCTTTACTTTCCTCAAAAGTGTTAAAAAATATCATATTTAAGATTTTTATTTATTCATTTATTTTTTTAATTTGTTAAGTACCATATCCATTTTAATGGATGTTGAGGTCTTAAGTATAATAAAATTTAAACACAGTTCAATTCAACTTTTCACGTGTAAAGTGATGCTGAAAAGTAGTATATTAACAATAAATTGAAACATATACATATTTAATATTAATTTAATGAACAACTCTGAATAATTATTTACACATAATTAATCCCAGTAAAAATCTTTGAAGCTATTTCTTTCACTGGTAATGCGCAAAAACATATTGCAACTTGGACATCTAAATGTAGTTTTCTTTTCAATACATATTATTATAAATGTAATTTCTAAAATAATGATGTGCTTTAAATTTTATATGCATTTATGCTTCTTGCTGTAGCTGTTGTGTATTATCAGGAGGATCTGGAACAAACTTAAAAAGAAACATAATTAAAATCAGATTTCGTGATGCTTGTGAAAAATATTCTTAATTATATTAATTTAATTTTTTTGTTTATACTTATGAATTCCTTACAAAAGAAAAAGTTAGCCGAAATATTTATCTTAATTTACACATTAAAAATCTATATATGTACATAATTCATAACTTGAACTTCCTTCAAAGATCTCTTCCAAATCAAATTGGGCTTTTGATATTTCAAAATTTCACTTCCGTTAGTGTGGCTATGACAGCGTACACAAGCGAATTTATCTATGTTTTCATATTTACAAACGGAAAACTATTCAAGCGAACCTAATGCTGTAGGTATCATTATGATTTTGTAGTTTTTAACGAAAATATATCAACAAAACTAAAGTTTTTACTGCCGTCGGCATTGATCATCTTGGGCGCTACACTTTCTCTGGTGTGTTTTCGCAAAGAAACATCGGATTTTTATGATTTGTTATTTATAGAATGAAAATCGTTCAAAACGAACCGAGGGCTTCCATTATATTGATTGTTTAATTAATTTCTGACATTTACATCCATTAAACTTTCAATCCTCACCAAAAGTTCTTATGGAAAACCTGGAATAAAAAAACTTATGTAACCTGTCTTATTCTTTCCCTCTTATATAAATTTAAAAATGCTTAAAAAATCAACCAAATCTCACAATTATATGTAAAAATCTAACTAAATCATAAATAAATAAATAAAAATCTGTGCTAAAATACTTCTTAAATGTTAGCATATGACGCAAAATGTTCCTTTTCTAGTTTTATGAAATTTTTACCTCTTTCAAAATCAACCTGCTGCGTCGCCTTTTCCATGATGCTGAAATTCGTTACAAATCGATTTTTATAGACTAAATAGTATACATACGATATGATGCCACATTTGCCCGGTATATTTTTACAACTATTATCTGAAATATCAATATTTTAATTGTACACAAATTGCATTGAGAACGGGAGTTTCCAAACTCGCCTTACCCAAAATGAAAAATAAAAGAGTTTTCTTTATTAATATATTATATTGGTGAACCTGCATCGAAAAAGACTACAATCTGGAAAAAAAAATTATCTTGTATTTCTGGCACTGGGAAATCTTGGTTTACAATGAAAATCAATGGACGCAGTCAGAGGTTTTTAGTGATTTCCCAAAATTTGATTTTCTGGATAAGACAAGTTTTGAAATTCACGTCCTCATATGTAATATTAAATTATACAGCATAGAATGGTATCCAGTATTACTGATTTAACCATCTAAAGAGAGATCATTGTTTTTAGACAATTTGTCAGTTTATTAATAAATATTTCAGCTTTTTTTAATAACAGCTCTATAAATGAGTGAACAGATCTATATAAAAAATGAGTAACTGTACTTAGTAAAACTTGATGTTACTAGTGACCACCGCCAAAAAATTATGAATACTTTTGTGAAACAAGTAAACTGGTCTACTCAACTGCGTGTGTTTGAAATATTAAATAGCAATATGAGTAGTGACAACCAACAAAAATAAAGTTTAACCAAAAGTAGAAGTTGCTCATTTTCATAAACTTGCTGACTTACTGACGTTGCTCGAGCCGTACTAATAACTTTATATATTCCTAAACTCAGCGTTGAATTCAGACATGTTTCTTTTTGGGAAATTTAATGTCGGAATCTCACTATCTTCGGTAGCGTACAACAACACACTGTACAGATAAACGATAGAATTTTTTTAAATTAATTTTTCATTAATAACATATATAATTAATTTAAAAAAATTATATATGAGGACCGCAGAAGCCAAGGGGTATAAGTAACAAAACTGAAAAAAATGAACTAAGGGCACAGATGTCCTGGAAATATTCTTTTTTCTTTTCAGGTAAAGAAATATAAGTAATTTTCAAAGTATGTGTTGTGTTATAGAGATCAACCACTTTTGCCGAATAATGATCAATATTGATTAATTATTAAATTTAAAGAAAATTGGATTTTATTTTCTTCACATTTATTGAAATAAGAGTTCAAAGACCACGGTGAAACAAGCAGCAGTTTCCTTTTTCAGTTCAGTCAACTATTATTGATGTTCAAATTTAACGTCAATTATCTTCGAACTCAATGTCTTCAAATGTCTATCTTCGAACTCAATTTACTCCAAATCGAAATTTTGTCACTTGTACCCCTTAGCTTCAAATGTCCTCATATATGTTCACCGATGCTCGGTTTGTTTGTGTCTCATGTTTCGCCGCAGGATTGTGCGCTCATGAAGACTGTTCCATCTTGTGCTGAAGTTGCAGCTTTGCCAACATATGTGGGAAATGCTAAACTCGGCATCGTAAAAATTAAATAGTATGCGACAATTTCGAAAAATTCTCTAAAACATTATTGTTCTAAAAAATAAATTCGATTCCTTTTTTTTGTATTACTTAAACTAGTTAAAAAGTTAAAATTGATTAAAAACAATAATAGGTATTATGCATCGGTCTAAAATAAATTAAAATAAACCGTTTACCAATTTTCTAACGAATATATTTAAAGCGAAATCTTTGAAAAGCACAATAGATTTTTCCCCGCTGAATCATAAAAGACATACTTTGTATTTAATAACAATAGCGGCCCCACCAGTGGCCGAGAGGTTCTGCTCTCGAAGCTGGTAGACGGGAGGTGCTGGGTTCGATCCCAATCGCGCCCGTCGGCCTAATCGTTCGGAGTTTTCGTGGTTTTCTTCGAGCCGTGGATCTTCCATGCGTTAATACGGATTAGGTTCCCTTAGAAAGACCCCCACGAAGGGCACTCCCCCCGGGCCTATATCCCTCGTGTAGATAATTGGCCGTCAAAAATCAACCCAACCCAATAACAATAGCTCCTATAGCCCAGTCAGTAAGGTGTTCCGCTGCTGTCTGGAAGTCCCGGGTTCAAATCCCCAGGACGGCTAGAATCAAGTTGTGTAAATATTAAACGCCGCAGCAGTTCAAATTTACTCGAAAAATTCAACTACTTTGAAAGTTCACTAAAAACTGAGTAATTCACTAATTTTGAAAACCAAATTAAATTATTATCATTAAAAATAAATTTTCAGTGTCTTGTGTATTTTTAACGATGTTAATTTACAGAGTCTACTGTAAATTTACCGTATAACTTCTCTGTAATTTAACAAAATCTCTGTTTTCCTAATCTCTGTAATTTTACATAAGACTTAAGATAATGGATTACCCGTAGATTCTCTGTAATTTCACAGAAAATTTTTTAACAGTCATTAGGTCACCTAGTCACTCATTAAATGAGGCAGCCATGATTACTTCACAGTGAAGTCACCAAATGATAATCATTTATATAATAATAAGTAATAATGAGAAGAATAATATACATATATGTACTATATATATTTTGTAACATTAAACATTTCATGTTACACTGATGTCTCATCAATTATTTATGTTTCTGGATGTATTGAATGTTTCTTAGGTATCGTATGTTTTTACCTCGTTGATACACCTGTTATTTATATATATTTCTATGGAACGCTCATACTTTGTGTCTGAAATTGGAAATTTATGCTTGTCCTTTAATTTACAGAAGTATATTTGTTGCGACATTGAAAACATGACAAGAAAATTTTTTTCTTTTTTTCGTTTAGAGAGACAAGTCAACAGTTTAAATTTATTAGCGTCAACTGCGCATCAAAATAAACAAAATTGGCAACATTTAATTTAAAATGAACGTCAGTTTGAAATAAAAAAAGGTCTTCGTTGTGATTTGGTAGCTTAATTTTACTCTAACATGAGTCAACAAGGCCGATTTTTCGGTATTTCGTTGCGCGTGGAGTATGGCTCGGCCTGACTATAATAGCATCGAGTTTATGTAGATTTTGTCCTAGGTTTTGACTCTTGGAGGAAGGGTACGATAACTCGTTTTTTCAACCGAAAATATGTGACATTGTTTTAGATGGAAAAACTATATATTTGAACATAAAAGAGTATGTATATGTTAGTATGTTCAAATAAAAGAAAAAAAGGATATTGAAGATGTAATTATATTTCTATAGAGCAATACAATATGAATTTTTCCCCTTTCAGTTTTCAACTGAATGTTGTGTTTAAGCACATTGAGTTTGCTTCGCGTTTCGTTGTACCTTCAGATTGAATTTTCGGATTCCAATTGGCTGCAGCTCAAAGCTTAGGAGTAACAGGTAATGGTTGCCACAAAAACACGAAGGTTAATGGCAGACGATAACAGTATATTTCGAAAATTCCAAAAAAAAAATGCCTATAGAAGGAAATGATTACCGGTAAGAAGTAATTTGTTCTACACTCCATATTTATAATTTACTCGAATAAAAAGTCCAATGAGTAGTCCGTTCTTTAATAATAATCCTCGTCTGAGTATTTCAGAAAAACAGTATTGTGTTAGCGACACTATCGGTGAAACCAATTTTTCTGTAAAAAAAAAAAAAAAAAAAAAAAAAAAAAAAAAAAAAAAAATGCTACACCCCGAGAATGCTTTCAGTGCTAAACACACTTTAATTTTTTCTTATATTTGCAAGTGTTTTTAAAGATTATAATATCATTCTGCCACTCTTTATTTTCACAAATGAAATAATAGCATCTGAATGTTTGTAAAATTGTGTAGAACAAATACTTTTGAATTATATAGTTACAGCTTAAGTGACTTTTAGGTAGCTTTCATTACAAAAAGCTACCTATTGCAGCAGATCGGAGGAAAGCGATTTCAAAAAATTTTGGTATATTTTCATCGATCATGACCCCCAGACCCCGAAACCACCCTCCGTTCAAAATTGATATATATATATATATATATACACTGCTCAAAACAATTAAAGGATATTGCAGTTTTAGGGGGATTTTGTATCTGGTAAACTGTTTAGCTGATTGATACATGGTCGACAGACATAGTAGGTTATATGAGAATAAATTACACATGTTTGGCAGAAAAAATGCATTTTATTGCGCATTTGTGTACTAAAGAAAAAAAAAACACAATTTGTGCATATGAGAAAAAAGAATAAGATAAGGTGTTTTCTTCAAAGAAAATCATTTTCAGTAGGGGGTATGGTTTCCACGGGCGGCCAGCAACGTTGAACACCTTTGAGACATGGACTCAATGAGGCTATTAATGACGAGTTGGGGTATTCTGCCCCACTCTTCCAGAAGAGCTCTTTCCAGTTCTTGGAGAGTTTGTGGGGGTTGTTGGCGGCCAGAAACTCGTCTTCCTAGAGCGTCCCAAACGTGCTCGATTGGATTCATGTCTGGAGAACACGCTGGCCATTCCATTCGAACGATTCCTTCCTCGAAAAGGAAATCCTCCACCAGGTTTGCACGATGTGGCCTGCAGTTATCGTCCATTAAAATGAAGTTATCTCCGATTGCTGCAGCGTAAGGGACTACAATAGGTCTGAGGATCTCATCCTTATATCGGCGACCAGTCAGAGCTCCATCTCGAATGATGTAGAGGTCAGTGCGCCCGTCAATGGAGATGCCACCATACACCAACACTCCTCCACTGCCAAATCTGACACTTTCGTGCACGAACGCAGGATTATTCCTACTGCCACGGTCCCTCCAGATGAAAATACGCCTATTATCCGGATGCACAGAAAAACGGGACTCGTCAGAAAACAGAATATTGCTCTATTCATTTCTCCTCCAGTTGACATGCTCGGTTGCCCACTCCCTGCGGTCGCGACGATGCCTTGATGTTAATCTAACACATACCATCGGTCGTCGAGCATATAGACCTACAGCATGGAACCGGTTTCGGACAGTCTGAGTTGAAATCGTGGTGCCTGTAGCCGAGCGAAGGTGTTGTTGGAGAAGAGTAGCGTTCATGGTTCGGTGTCTCGGAGCTGTTAACGCTAAATACCGATCTTCATTGGGCGTTGTTGCCCGTCTACAACCTTGCCCTGGTCTTCGGCCTGCACATCCACTCTCCAAAAAACGGTTCCAGATCCTGGAAATGATACTTCGTGACACTCCAATGGCTTGCGCTACTTCGGCTTGAGTTTGGCCCCCTTCTAACCTACCAACAATTCTCAAAGCTTCTGAATCTGTCAAATGACTTCGCTGAGACATCGTACTCATCGAAACAAAGCAATCACTGAATGCCGATCATCCTTGTCTTCATTCTCTTTTATCCAGTTGAAAGTCAAATTTCATTCGCTGCCGCTGAAGCGACGTTTTTGACGTCGAACTCAAAATTTGCATACTCCACAGTTTGAAAACCAGAAAAATTTGCATTTGTGATTCTCTTCTTCTATTTTCGGCAAAAAAAATTTCGTTTATATCTTTATTTTATATAAAACTTCAAATATCCTTTAATTGTTTTGAGCAGTGTATATCCATATATATATATATATATATAGATCTGACCTTTGTCACACTGTAACTCTCGTATTTATGAACCGATTTGGATAAAATTCGGTGTGTACATAGTACATACCAATGTCTCGACCGAATTCGTTGGCCAAATTCATCCGCCATTTTGTTTCAAAATGGCGGCCATTTAAAATTTTTAAAAAAATTTAAAATTTGAAATGTGGTACCAGAAAATTGAAAACGGAAAAATATTTTTTTTCTTATGCATTTGACCTTTATACAAAGATTCCGGAGCAGTTTTTGTTTCGTCTATATCTTTAAAAATGGCTGAGTTATAACATTTTGAATTTCTAGCGTGGCTGACATTTTGAAACGTCCTTAAATTTGTCTCGCGATAAAGGGCGTATTTATGAACCGATTTGGATGTAACTTCGTTTACACATAGTACATACCAATGTCTCGACTGAGTTCGTTGGCCAGCTTCATCCGCCATCTTGTTTAAAAATGGCGGCCATTTAAATTTTTAAGAAAATTTGAAATTTGAAATGTGGTACCAAAAAATTGACAATTAAAAAAATATTTTTTTCTTATGTGTTTGATCTTGATACAAATATTCGCGAGCAGTTTTTGTTTCGTCTATATCTTAAAAAATGGCTGAGTTATAGCATTTTGAATTTCTAGCGTGGCTGACATTTTGAAACGTCCTGATATTTGTCACGTGATAACAGGCGTATTTATGAACTGATTTGGATGTACCTAGGTGTGTACATAGTACATACTAATATCTCGACCGAGTTCGTTGTCCAGCTTCATCCGCCATCTTGTTTCGAAATGGCGGTTATTTAAAAAAAATTTAAAAATTTAAAATTTAAAATGAGATACCAAAAAATTGGAAAATGAAAAAGATTTTTTTCGTATGTGTTTGACCTTAATACAAAGATTCCGGAGCAGTTTCTGTTTCGTCTATATTTAAAAAAATGGCTGAGTTATAGCATTTTGAATTTCTATTGTGACTGACATTTTAAAACGACCTGATTTTTGTCACGCGATAACAGGCGTATTTATGAACCGATTTGGATGTAACTTGGTCTGTACATAGTACATACCCATGTCTCGACCGAGTTCGTTGGCCAGATTCATTCGCCATCTTGTTTCAAAAAGGTTGCCATTTAAAAAAAAATTAAATTTAAAATGAGGTATTAAAAAATTGAAAAATGAAAAAGATTTTATTTTATGTGTTTGGCCTTGATACAAAGATTCCGGAGCAGTTTTTGTTTCTGAAAATTTGTTCTTTTGTTTATATCTTAAAAAATGGTTGAATTATAGCACTTTGAATTTCTAGCATGGCTAACATTTTCAAACGATCTTGTATTTGTCACGCGATAACACACGTATTCGCCTATTTCGATGTAAGAAGGCATGTGGATAGTATACATCAATATCTCGCCCAAGTTCGCTGGCCAGCTTCATCAGCCAAATGTTTCAAAATGGCGGCCTTTAAAAAATATATATATATATATATATATTTAAAGTGAGGTGCAAAAAAATTAGAAATTGAAAAAGGTTTCTTTCTTAAGTATTTGACCTTCATATAAGGATTCAGGAGCATTTTTTATTTGTCTTTATCTTAAAAAATGGCTTAGATATAGCAGTTTCAATTTCTAATGTGGGCGACATTTTGAAAAATCTGATTTTTTGCCTGCGACAGCACTCGTATATATCAACCGATTCCGATGTGAGTGAGCATGTGCGCATCAATTACTAAGGTCTTGACCAAGTTCACTGGTTAGCCTCATCCACCATGTTGTCTTAAAATGGCAGGCACTTCAAGATATCGCCGAATTTGGCAACCAAATATAAGTTACTTTAAATAAAAGCAGCTTGGATAAAGCTGACTAATTTCGCGAAATTCTTATTCATAATGATTTAGTATTGATAAAAATTAGTATTGAATCTCCTATACTCGGTTTCCACTAAATTGAGCTTCCTGTGTTTGAATAATATAAGTTGGCTTTTATAAAATAAGGAATATGAAAGCTACCTCTTCCTCCCGCGACACTGGCCGGAAGGACTTTTTCAGTTGAAGTCTTTCAAAATTGATCTGTTGCAACCACTGCGTTTATATCTTCCTTATACATATAAAATCCCAATGAAGCGGATATATGAATCGACTGATTAAGTTTCAAGAAATTTTTAGAATTTCAAAATTTGAATTAGTTATCGAAATATTTATCTGTAATGACAACAAAATAACTCCATTTTTTTTAAGGGGAAAACTGGGAAAAACTATAGGGATTATTAGATTTCTTCTTTTTCGTCAGTTTTAAATTGATAACTGAAATAATGTCTTTTACTTTAATTGATAGTGAAACAAATTTGAGATAAAATCATGTTTTCAGGAGAAAAAAAAAACTTTTTTCACATTTCGATCATTCGAAATCAAGTTATTTAAAGAAAAAAATCTTTTGTCAATTTCAAATTCCATAAGCGAAAAAAGAAAGTTTTCTTTTCAATTTTAAAGAGAAAATGACATCAATAATCTTAAAAACAGAAAGAAAATTTTAAAATACGAATTTAATCATCACATGTTAAAAGCAGAAAATAGGGGTTGGGTTGGGTTGATTTTTGACGCCCAATTATCTACTCGAGGGATATAGGCCCAGGGGGGGTGCCCTTCGTGGGGCTCTTTCTAAGGGAACCTAACCCGTATTTACGCATGGAAATCCACGGTTCGAAGAAAACCACGAAAACTCCGAACGATTAGGCCGACGGGCACAGAAAATAGGGGAAGTTACATCAAAATCATTACACATAAATATTAAAAAAGTACGAAAACTTTAACAGAATATAATTATCACACGCGAAACGCATTTAAAGATGATAATTGCATCATTTGTAAAAGGCCCAAACATTGAATATAATAAAATTAAAGTGCCTCAATTTAAAATGCCTAAAATAATTAAATTATTACACGTGAAAAACTTTTAATGGTGAGTATTCTGTCATACTTAAAAAGCTCAAATAATATTTCCAAATGCTTTTAAGTTAAATAATATATGTACTGGTGAACCTTAAAACTACGAAAAATTTAAAATAAATAAATTATTACATGAGAAATACATTTAATAGGGAAAATTACATCACTTGATGCAGCATAAATACAGGTAAATGTATGCGCGAAATATTTCCGATTTATTTTGTACGATTTACTATTACAATAAATATCTATTAGAAAACTCGGATATTCTTATTAATTAATACGAACATTAAAACTTGACTATCCCGTGGACCGATTTCGCCAAATTATACAAATCAACAAAATATACAAACTTACATAATTTTATTTTAAATAACGAAAGAAAAAATAAATTAGTAACACATTAATAAAAATACAGTAGAGCGCATATTATCGGAACTCCAATTAACCGAAATGTCGTTATCCGAACAGCCTATTTCTCCCAAACAAAAATTTTAACCGAACTCCCAATTATCCATTGGCTTGGAATAAATTTTAAATAAAGAAAAAACTGGTAGTGGATCAGAAAACGAGGAATGTAAATCAGTAAAGGTGATGGGAAGAATCCTAAGCTATCAAGAAAATAAAATTAACGAGTGGTTAAATAGTGACGTACATGACCCTGGATGTGAGATTTTAAATGATGATGAGATTGTGGATGAGATTCGTGATGAAAAAGAAATTGAAGAAAATGAAAACGAATGCTCTGAAAATATCCCAGGACCATCACATAACGAAGCCTTTGAATGTTTGGAGACAGCTATGAAATGGTTCGAACGGCTGAAGAACGTTCATCCTATTCAACTAATGTATTTAAGAAGAATTAGAGATATGGCAGTACTGAAAAGAATGTCTTCATTGAAGCAAGCAACAATAAAAAGCTTTTTTGCTTAAATTATAATCTCTGATTTCAGAAAATTATTAAAAGAGTGAAAAAAAATTAATTATAAAAATGTAAACAAAAAAAAAATTTAAGAAGAATTTTGTTAAAAACATGACAGCACTAACTAGTGCTACCAGTCTTAAGCTTAGATAGCGTGTGAAGGTTAAATTATATTGTCTTAAATTGCCTTAAATTGTCTGCTATTTATCTGAACTTTATGCTTATCCGAACTAGGGTCGGTGCCGACTTGTTCGGATAATCAGTGCTATACTGTACTAATAAAAGTCGAATTAAAAATCACTTGATGACCTAACAAACACGTGTATGGTGTTATATCTAATCAATTTCACATTTACGATCATCCATTATTAGAATTTAATCTTATATTTTGGTGATAGTTTTTTGATCGATCGGATAATCAAGTTGTTCGATACAAACAATATACATTATAAAAATAACATGAAAATATTCATGATGGCGTATTAACATAGAGAAAAGAATTCATGAATAAGCTATACCTATTCTTGAAATATCTAAAACTCAATTAAGACATATATTTTTTATATATTTTTATATATTATAATTTAAAATATAAGCGTAAAATTTCTAAGCGTGTATCTGAAAGCTATTTCCAAGTAGACGGAGTTTTTTAATACCAAACTTAAAAGAAGAATATTCTCTATAGCGTCGTTATAAAACTCGGAAAGATAGATTCATTTTTAACCTAATCATTTTATACAAGCTAATTTTCAATTGTGTAATTGGTCTTACTTATCAATCCTGAAAACAGATTCATTCATTACGACAGCGATGAATAAGGCCATGGTAACCGAAAAATGCCCATTCAAACAGAAAAGCATGGCAACGCAATTGCAGAAGATAGCCGCTGTTATACTGATAATATCATTCAATCTTCCGTAACCTGGTAATATTTTTTGAAACAGGGAACATTAATATTTTTTCAGAGGGTGCGAAGCCTGAACGGGGGTTGGCGGGCATAGCTCGTGGAGGGCTGAACCCCCTAGTGATAGAATAAAAATTAGTAGCCAATAGTAGCTACATATTATGCAAATATTGTCATCACGTGATAACGTATGATACACTGTACTAATTCGAGCCTAATAGGGAATAAGATGATTTTGTTGTATCTTCGATAAGTACGCAACTCAAATATGGAGATCTTATAGTTTCTTTACAGGGACACAAAAAAACAAAAACAAAAAATATTACAATATATTACACTCATGTTTGTGAAAATTGCAACACCACGAAGGAGTGACGCGACTGAGCTGAAAATTTCACAGAATGCAAAGTATAGTGTGTTATGCAAATGATTCCAGTTTCAGAGTCATCACATATGCGTGGGCACAGAGGCATCACATTGCCCTCTGGACTACTGCTGAAACCGTATAAATAGAGGACTATAGCGCGACTATGAATGTTGTCGATGGTTATTTGCTAGTATGTACTGCTTCATGTTGGCAGCACATTGGTCAATTGCTACAGGTGTATCATTGGTCACTGCTTCTTCAATTCATCAACGTCTGCTGCACCGTGGACTGAGTGTAAGAACTCTGTTATACAGAATTCTCCTCACTCAAAACCAACAACGCCTGTGGCTGCAATGGGCTCGTAAACATAGAGACTAACGTTCAAATTGGCAACAAGTGGTCTTTTCTGACGAATACTGCAATAATTTGTAATGATACCATTATAGCCGCATTCATGTTAGACGCTAAGCCGGTGAACTCTACCTCCAGAGTGTGTTATCGAACGTCATAGAGAAACGAACACCCGGAGTAGTGGCTTGATGTGCGATTGCATATCATAGACGATCCCAGCTGCTACGAATTTTGGGTATTCTGAACAGCAACATGTGCATCAGTGAAGTGCTGGAGTACGAAAACATTCCTTTCTTTCAAGGCGTTCCTGGAGCCGTCTTTCAACAGGATAATGCACGCCCACATGTTGCAAGGAATGTTCAAGACATCTTGTAAGCATAAAACATACAGCTTCTTCCGTGGCCTGCATGTTCGTTGTATATTTCCCCCTTTGAAAGTGTGTGGGATATCGTTGCTCGGCGTCTCGCTTGTGATCCTCGTACTATAACTTCTACAGATGAACTTTGGGTACGCATACAAACAATAAGGAATGCTCTTCCCCAGGCAGAAATTAAAAATCTGTTCGAGTCCATGCCATGTCGTATAGAAGTACTTATAGCAGCGAGTGGTGTCTACAGCAAATACTGATTTCGGATACTTAATATTGTTTTTTTTCCTTTGAAAATGTAATCATTGGTTTGTACCAATACCAGTCGCTTGTGTATTAAATTCATTTAATTCTGATGATTCCTTCACGTTGTTGCAACTTTCAGAAACATGAGTGTATTATTAGAACGATCGAAATACTGAAACAATTCAAACTTAAATGAGACAGTCTACTAATCTTGACAGTATCTTGTATGAATTTGTTAATTACTAAGTATATTATCTGTTTAGTTTATTTAGAAGGGAGCACATAATTTTCGATGCCATATTTTAAATGTTCGTTATATTACAGCTTACGTGTAATTTTCAGTTTATGATTTCTGCAATTTCTTTATATTTTTTATATGATTTCCACATATTTATTTAATTAAATTTCGTAAGCCAGATTTAAAATTTCTTTTCAAAGTAACTCTTTTGTCAAAAAAGAAAACTTAGAAGAAATGAAATCAATTCGCTTAATTCCTATTAAATCTGATGAACATAACTTAAAATAAAATACAATAAGAAATCAACCCACTCTTTCGACTGAGCCGTAAGGATTTTATTTCGCTTTGTGCCTGTGCACTAAGTTGTAATTGGAATTACCTTATTAGATTTTGCATTGCTGATAATCACGGATATTGTTTAAACTTTGTATATAATAACCTCTGTAGTAAAAATTATTTTCTAATTTTCAAAAAGGCATTATTTTTTAATGGGATTTGTGTATATCTGCCCTATATATATATAAAATCCTAATGAAATGATTTTATGAAACGATTTTATGAATCGGCTTTATGAAACGATTTTATAAAACGACTGATTATGTTTCATGACTATTTTTCCTAAAATATTGAATATATGACGTGAAATTAACACCAAAAATCCGTATTAATCCGCAGATCTCAAAACTGGTATTAGAATTTAGAAATTTGAATTAGTTTTCGAAATATTAATTTTTTTCTAATTTGAATTAAACCATTCTAATGATGGCAGCCAAATTATTCCATTTTTGTGAAAAAAGGGAGAAAACGGATAACGATAGGAATTATTCGATTTCTTCTTTTTCGCCATTTTCAAATTAAAATTGAAATCATCTTTCATTTCAATCGGTAGTGAAGACAGTATTGCGATTAAATTATGTTTTTCATGAAAATTTGAAAAATAATTTATTAAATATTATTAATAATAATAATATTAAATAAATAATAATTTCTTATTTTATTTAAATAAATTTTCATCATTTCAAGAGATATTTTTTGCATATTTTAGAAAGGTTATTATTTCAAATTGTTGCCAATCATAGAAAAAGTGCAAAGAATAATATTTCCTTACGATTAAAAATTTATTTGCACGTGACTACTTAAAACAGAAAAACTTCAGAATTAAAAGATTACATGTTAAATGTAGGAAAATATTAAAAATTACGTCATATAAATTGCATTTACTATGACTATTAAAAGAGAAAGAAAACTTTAAAATAATAAATTCATTAATAGGCATTAAAAGCAGTAAATGCGGGAAATTACATCATATTCAAAATGGGGAAGTAATAATTTTACCAAACAGTTTAAATTTAAAAATATATTTACGAGACTTTTATTCCATATTTCGAGATGCATTTTTTAACGTTTGTCGTCAATTCTAAGGCAGCGCAAACAATAATAATTCCTTTCTAACAACAAAGCTATTTTCATATGAATATTAAAAAGTGAAAGAAAACTTTAAAATGATGAATTCATTAATATTCGTTAAAAGCAGCAAATGGCAGTAATTACGTCGTATTTAAAATGGACAAATGGTAATATCGACGAACAGCTAAAAATTAAGAATATATCTATGCGAGACTTCAATTCCTAAGATATTGTTTATTTTTTTGCGTGTGTTCCCATAACAAAATGAATTAAATTTAAATAAAAATAATAACGAGTTTTTACAAATTCATGGAGGCTACACACTTTTAAATTAAATAATGTACGTACCCATGGATCCTAAAAGAGAAAAAAACTTAAAAATAAAGGAATTATTGCATGACAAATGCATTTAATAGTGATAATTACGCCATATTTTAAAGTGATACATTTAAAACGGTTTTCATTCCGAAGAATTTTAATTTCACGTCACATGGTATAAGCGAAATGTTGTTAGCAAATGTATTTGTATGTTACATCACTTGATGCAGCGTAAATACAGGTAAATGTATTCGCAAAATACTTTAAATTAAAATTCGATAAATACATATTAGGAAATTCGGATATTCTTATTAATTAATATAAACAATATGCAATAAAAAAGAAAAAAACATAAAAATCTCCATGATGGTGTATCAAAATAGAGAAAAGGATTCAAGAATAGTAGGGTGGAGCGAAAAAAATTATTTTATTTTTATCAAAAACGGGTCGGTGCTAAAAGTTGTCTTTATAGTAGTGCATCATTTGCTTGAAATTTTACCGCTGAAAAAAATGGCTTGAGTCTCCTCTTTTGGTTCAAAAGTCAAAATTCTGGGTAAAATTTGACATTTTTTCAAAAAAATTAAAAAATTCTTATAGAGATGGTTATTATTTAAAAGTGTTATTTAAATCTTTATTATTAATGACTTAACATATTTAAACGATAAAACGATATCTTTATTCTGTTTAAATGGAGCAAAACTGACAACTTTTGGTAAAAAAAAAAGGCGTTGCCACTCTGTTGTGTCATACAATGAATTGTTGTTTAGAATACAGCTCTTACCTAGTTACTTTCAAAACTACCCAGGAGGTATCACGTGGAGGTGGCTGCATTTCACGTCACAACAGTGCATAGCTGGACCATCCTACCATCTGAACACAGCGTTTTATTTATACATTGAATCGTGAATTTTTATCAAAGGCTTGCATAAGTTTTCTATGTATCAACCTAGTCCATTTCTTTTTTGTATCCACAGACTTCGATGCTGCTACTGTGATCTCCTTTACATATTTTCTACTGCTTGTATATGAGAACGCAAACAATGTAATGCAGTGGGGATGATATTAATGTAATCTTTTCAGCCGCCTATTATCTTCACCAAGATTGCACCCGATAAATGCATATTGATTAGGGATTCTGTTACCACAACAATTTTCCAATAAAATAGATTTATATAATTATCCGCTTCGAAGTTGAATGTCGATATTTCAGATTTACGTATGCCATCATTTACTCTCATCTTTCAACTATTATGTGCTGAGGACCTAGCTGTTTAATGTGATGTCGACCATCAGAGAGCATTGAAATCGGAATTTCCTCTGATTGAGCAAAGCAACCATTGTCCTAAATAACCTTTTTTTAGTACTTGTTTTATTACGTTTTGACTGCTGTTTAGTAGCTGAGTAATTTCCCATGAATTTTTAGATTCCTTCTTTAGCTGTGGATTACATTTGATGGTAAACTGTCCTGGGGCCAAACTTATGTTACATAGTACTTTTTGAATGAGCGTAGAGACTCTGATGGGCAGTGAGTGCTCATTTAAAGGCGGAGAATTCTGTTCGTCATTGCCATCCATTCTGCGAGGGACACGTTTAGAATGAACCATTACAATTGATCATATGCCACCTCCAAGTCCAGTGAATTTCCTCTGCATCCTTTATTAGACAAAATCGTAGGCAAAAATTATAGACCGGGAGCCGGCAGCACAGACACATTGTTCGTACGGATACCGTTATTTCTCGAGGAAAACTACCAGTATATTTTTATAGAAAAAGAAATATAGGTTACCAAAGTACCAATGCAGTGGTATTGAGTTCCTACAGGAGTCGTAATGCTTCTGTTTATCTCAGTCGAAGTTGATTAGTCAATTTGTCTGAATGCTTCGATGTTAAGAAAAAATGGAATTCCTTGCGAATTCCTGAACATTGGAAAGGTCGAAAGCAAGCCAGGGATCTAGGTTAAACGCGCAAAATGTCGCCTTCTTTTAAGAAGAGATTTTCTATAAGATAATACTGGTGCAAAAAATTTTCTGGTCTGCAAAATTCAAGGAGGCGTACGAACCATGAGACAACCACCTCATCGAGTTGGAGGCTGAAATTGCAGAATTACCTAAAACTTGATTCCCATATTAAAACGCAATCGGTCTGCCAAGTCATATTTTAGTGGAAAGCACCTAAAAACCCGATTTTACCAATTGACTCGTAGGTTTACCATTGTGTTTTCCTGCATCCAAAGGTATGAAGACATGGCGGACTGGGAGCAGGAAAACACAACGGTAAACCTACGAGTCAACCGGTAAAATCGGGTTTTTAGGTGTTTTCCACCAAGTTAAGATTTGTCAGACCGATTGCGTTTTAATATGGGAATCGAGTTTTAGCTAATTCTGGAATTTCAGCCTCCAACTCGATGAGGTGGTTGTCTGTGCTGCCGGCTCCGAGTCTATTAGATTCTAACCCACAGGGTTTCGCCGGACCAATAACAAAATCTTTGTTCCACGTGCCATTCCCTTCTTATTTCAATTTTTGAAGACATAGAGCGTACTTTTGAAACATTTCCTAAAATCGAAAAAGGGTACTCAGCACAGACCAGAAATACCTGCTAGACATTTGCAAAATTATTTCATCAAGACATTACTCAGAAGAACTAACGAATAGGAACCCAAGAAACTTGTCCTACGCAAGATGGCTCACAAAGGCGAATAAAATTTTTCGCCTTTGTATATGCACTGATTGACCATCAGAGTCTGTAGGTTCACTCTCAAAGTAAAGAATCCAAGTTTATGCCGCAGGAGGGTTTACACCAAATGTAATCCACGTCTAAAAACTTATAGGAAATTACTCAGCTACTAAACATCACAGAAAACGGCATAAAACAAATACTAAAAAAAAATTATTTAGGACAACGGTTGCTTTGCACATGTAGAACAAATTCTTTTTGCCATGCTCTCTGACGATCACCATCGCATTAAACAGCAAGCTTCTTAGCATATAAAAAATACAAGAAGTAGAGTAAATGATGGCATACTCAAAGATGAAATAGCCAAATGTTGTAGGAACAGTACTCTCAATCACTATGCATTAACTGGATGCAATTTTGGTGAAGATAATAGCCGGCTGAACAGATTCCATTAATTCCACTGCATTACTCTGCTTGCCTTATAATACACAAGCAGTGGAAATATACGTGAAGGAGTGTCACAGCAGCAGCATCCAACGTCTATGGATACAAAGAAGAGATGGACTAGGTTGATACAAAGAAAATGTATGCCAGTCTTTGATAAAAAATCAAAATTCAATGTATAAATAAAACATTGTGCTCAGATGGAAGGGTGGTCGAGCTATGCATTGTTGTGACATGAAATGCAGCCACCTACACGTGATACCTTCTGGGTAGTTTTGAAAGTAAATAGAGTGGCAACGCCTTATTTTTACCAAAAGTTGTCAGTTTTGCTCCAGTTATACAGAATAAAGATATCGTTTTATCGTTTAAATATATTAATTCCTTAATAATAAAGGTTTAAATAACACTTTTAGACAATAAACATCTCTATAGGATTTTTTTAATTTTTTTGAAAAAATGCCAAATTTTACCCAGAATTTCGACTTTTGGACCAAAAGCGCAAACTCAAGTAATTGTTTTCCGCGATAATATTGCACGCAGTTGATGTGCTAGTTTAAAGGCAACTTTTGGCACCTATCCGTTTTTGATATAAAAATAATATTCTTTTGCTCCACCCTAATGATTAGGCTATACCTGTTCCTGAAAATATCCAAAACTCGATCAAAACATATAATATAGAATGGTTTTCAATACCGTGGTTCTTGAAAGCTGTTCTCAAGCAGACGGAGTATTTTAATCTCGAACCTAAAGGAAGAATATTGTCCATAGCGCCTTTATAAAACTCAAAAAGATAGCAACATTTTTAATGTACCATTTTATACAAGCAGATTTCCAAATGGGTAATTGATCTTACTTATCAACCCCACAGTCATTAATTGTTACGACAATGATGGATAAGGCCATGGTAACAGAAAAATGCCCTATTCAAACGGAGAAGCATGGGAATCCGATTACAGAAGATAGCCACCGCTATGATGATAATATCATTCAATCTTCCGCAACCTGGCAATATTTTTTTAAATAGGGCACATTACTATATTTTCAGAGGCTGCGAAGTCTGAATGGGTGTTGGCGGGCGTAGTTCGCAGGGGTATTAGCCCTCTAGTAAATATCAATAAAATGATACAATTCGAAAAGAAATCAACTTACAGTTTAAGGTAAATTGAGAGAAAATTAAGGAATTATTATTTGAGTACAATTTTTAATAAATATGTTGCAATGATATTTTATATAGCAATTTGATAATCTCCCGGAATGATCAGACTCTACAAATCAGTTTTTATATATATTACACTTTGAAGAACGAAAATATGTTGGCAATATTAGATAAAGTAGGGTTATATTTTTTTCTCTGAAGTTCCTCTGAAGTCGTCTGACTGGTAATGTTTTCCAGAATTCTTTGCCAAAACTCATAATCTTTTTAGATTTTTTGACTCATTTTCGAAGTCATGCTAATAGCCAGAATTGAAGATGTCTGTACATAATAAAACGTAAAATTCACGATTTCCATATAACGTTTAAATCTATCAATCTCTATGCGCAGTTCAAGGAATATCATTCATTTTAGTGTACAAGAATTAAATAAATAAAACAATATATTTTAATTAACAAAAAGTAGCAATTGAAATTAATCAGGTCCTAGAGTTAAGATTAGAAAGTTTCTATATTAAATTAGTTCTACCTAATTGCATTGAATATCAATTCATTTTCATAAAGATATGTCATGGATTTACTCATTCTGTATTGCCTTTTTCAAAGGTTCGTAAATGTTTACTATAAAAACGTATTGATACACATTTTATGAAACACTGTACAATCTTTATAACTAAAAACTATTAGCATTATGGAATTATTTATAGTGTATCGTTTTGAACAATATTGACCATTACTTTTCAAAATATTCAACACCAAGACGACAAGAGTTAAAATAAACTATATTGTTTTTATATATGCAATAAAAGTAGAGCATATTTTACGGATATACAGGGTTTTTCAAAACTATATGTCAGAAGTATAAAGGCAGATAGATGGGACATAAACAAGTAGATTTCGTCTTGTAATGTGGGTGCGGAAATGCAACGTTGAGGCAGTAGAGGGCGGATGAAAGTGCTTCGCTGGCTTGAATTGTTATTCCCTCGCGGATATCGAGCAATATGCATCGTTACTTTAATGCGAAACTTGGCGACTGGCATTTCATGTATAGGACAAAGCAAGTAAGTGGCTCACAACCAACAGCTCTCGACCTTGTTGAAGGATTACCCACAACTGTGCGTAGTACTGATTCTTCCACTGCAAGAATACTGCGATATTTGCCAGAGCTCATACATGTTTGGAAGCATAAAATGATCCACTCACGCACAGCTACCGATGAAGACGCTCAAATGTTCGATGATCCGGCAGATTCCAACCGGGGAATCGTTCCACGTACAACCTTTGAGCAGCTACACATTTCCCCGTGCAACCCCATACATGAAATGCATGTCAGCAAGTTCTGCATTGGTATAATAATACATGTTGCTCTAAATCCGTGCGGGGAATGATGATTCAAGCCAGAGAAGCGTTTTCATCCGCTAAATTCAACAGCGCCATTCACAGACTCAAAGGTGAATTTTGATATATTTAGAGCAGAGTTATAAAAACGCAAGGTTTATGGTCCTTTGGTATGGATTTATGTATAAAGTACATCTATGAAACAGTTCCATTGAAAATAACAGTTTATTTATTAATTCAGCTTGAATTTTAAAACTTAAATAATAAAGATATATACATGTACCTCCAGCTTTTGCTGGGAACTTTGTTATATTGACATATTATAACTGTAGCAAGGAGTAAGTTTAAACTCCAGTTCCATCGTCCTTCCATTACATCACCTCACACTACACTCTATGGAGTTGTTTCACACAATATATACTTACTCAGTACATCAAACTGGAATAAAAATATGCATACAGTTACAGTTAAAAGAGAGTGCCTTTACGACCGAAATAGAAAAAGAACCCGGTTCGAAACTTCCGAACAAACCACACGACAAATTCAGGGGGACAAGACTTTGTCCAGATTTCCAACACATTTCCTTACCCACAATCCTATACGAAATCTGTTTATTTAGGTCCCCTCTTCCTAAACTACTTCCCTAAACCTTGGAAACTTTCTATAATCTCTCCTATTCCAAAACCTGGAACTAACCTGTCAGACCCCACTAATTACAGACCTATCTCCTTGCTACCTTCTATCAGTAAAATTGTGGAACGTGTCATTCGTACCCAGTTGCAGGATTTCATTCAACAACACAACATTCTCATGCCCGAGGAGTTTGGCTTTCGCCCAAAACACTCAACACAACACCAGCTTCTTAGGATTGTTGAGTTTCTCAGCGAGAAACTCAATGCAAAAATTCCCGCAGCTGCCATCTTTCTTGATGTCGCAAAGGCATTTGACAAGGTCTGGCATATGGGCTTCATTTACAAACTAATTCAGCTCGGTTTTCATCCCAGACTTATACATTTAATATAGTCGTACCTTTGCGACCGCTCTTTTCAAGTCCGCATAAACAACATTCTCTCTATTATTCTCCTTATCCTAGCGGGCATCCTCCAGGGGAGCGTGTTGGGCCCATTTTTATTTAACATTTTCTTTAACGATATCCCACGCTCCTTGCACACTCACCTCGCTCTTTATGCGGACGACACCTGTATTTATGCTTCGGCACACCACCCATATACTCTATACAGGTACCTACAGACTCATGTTGATGACTTCATGAACTGGTGTATGCTTTGGCGCGTTGTCATAAATGAAACTAAAACTACTGCAGTATATTTCTCTCGCAAAATAATTTCCCCTAACAGAATCATTATTAATAACACTGTTATCCCTTGGTCAGACCAAGCTAAGTATCTTGGGGTCATTCTGGACCGCCGCTTAACTTGGAAAAAGCACATTTTCTCCATCAGAGGTAAAGTCGCTGGAGCCTTTAACTCTATAAAACCTCTCCTTAACAGTAAAACCTTGTCTGTCCACAATAAATTAATTCTCTATAATTCATGCATCCTTCCCATCATAACCTATGCCAGTCCGGTCTGGGGCTTCACATGTAAGACCACTATGGACACCCTTAGTCGCTTGCACAATTCCAACCTGCGTACTGTCCGTAACGCATCTCGTTATCTTCGCAATTCCACGGTCCGAAGAGACCTGAAAACTACTACCTTACGTAAGCGCATAAACGACTTAGCCAAAAAATTTTATGAAAAAATTTTTGACCTCCCTAATGAAATCGTAGCGGAGCTACCGGATTATGACGCTTTTGAACCCCACCATCGGAAACGGCCCAGGTTTTCCATAATTATGGACACTCAGTAACATCTGAGTTCTCCACGCTATTTTTTGTCTCTTCTATTTTTTTTCTTACTTTTTTTATATTTATCTTAAAAAAAAAAAAAAAAAAAAAAAAAAAAAAAAAAAAAAAAAAAAAAAAAAAAACCTCTCTATATACTATAGAGACCATAAAAATTGTAAAACTTAAAAAATAAAATGTATGGCCCTGATTAGTTCCTTTTTTGGTTGGATGTTGTAGTCTTTGCCACCCTAGCTTTTCTTGCCCATCCTTGGTGAGTGTTTCTCTGAACAGTACTAACTTTCTAAATTCCTTATAGTAGTTTTACAACTACAGTTTGACTTTACTTATTTTAAGATTCTTGTATTTTTTAAGATTAATCGTTAACTTTCTTTCATCTTAAGTTTATACTTTAAAATTTAATTTTATTCCTCTTTTTCTTAAATTTCTTATTTTCTCTTGTTAACTTCTTTTACTCTTCTAGTAGCTTTGCTACAGTTTAACTTTTTAGCAATGGCTCATTAAAACATAAGACATTTCAATTTCCTAGTCTGGGTGATAAGCTGTCATCAGCTAGGAAACCCCTCAATGCTGATTACCTGTTCAGTACCTGTTCAGTACCTTTACATTTCCGACATCTAGTTTTGCAACACCCTGTATAGATGTACAATTACGCAACATTTGTGAGAAAGAGAGTAAGAAATAATGAAATTTTAAGTACGTACTTTGACCAGCGTTTTTACAAATTTCGCCATTGTGTGGAGTCCGTGTACATTTATCCACATAATTTGACCTAATTATGAATCCTTCACATATACGGTATTATAGAGCCATATGGAAAATTAATTGAAACTTTTCGTAAACACAGGTGTTTTTTCAATCATTGGAAGAATAAACGAAGAATTGATTAGAAAAGTAGAAAATTGAAATTTCAGATGGAAGAAAATTACATGTCATTCAACAAGATAATGAAAATAAACCAATTGTGCTTAAAAATGTTTTTATAATACATAAAATAGAATGTATAAAAAAATATGTTCATCACATCTTTACTTTAAAACATTCTATTATATGCATACATATGTTATAACTGTCTTTGAAACAAGTGCATCTATGAAAACAATGGGCATATGCGTAAATTTGTAAAGTACATATATAAGGCTCAGTTCTGGTACTGTCATGATAACACGAGTCGACCTTACTGAGTTACACAGAAGTGCCCAGGTAACTTCATTAGTTACTTTTTTTATTTAACATTTAAAAATATGTCAAACGTTCATGATTAGAAAACTGTTTTAAAAAAATAATCTTATGTTTTAAGTCATAGTTAATTGTGTTGCAATTTTATATACATGGGCTTGGAAGTGAAACTTCCATTTCACGAAATCTCATAATTAACATAAACACTTCGTTATGAAGAAAATTCGATAAATAGAAATCAACTTAAATTCATGAAATTTGTATAATAAAATGCACATAAAATGGAAATATGGGAAAAATGTATTTTAATTCAGGGAGTAATTTTCTATGCAATGTAAACATAATCGAAAAATTTAATTAGAATAATCTGTAAAAAAGAACACATAATAAAGAGACGTAAACAAACACTGGAGCGTAGCGTACCTTTTTCTTTTTCCTCAGCATTCCAAATCCTTTACTTTAAAAAGTCTGTGATATTACTTTTCACAAGTTTCTTATAAAAAATACACTGTTAATAAAAATGTTCGCACTTTTATAAGTATCCAAACAATTCATCTTTAACATTTTCATGAAACTATATAATCCCCTTCTTACTCTATCGAAGGCTTTTAGCATTTTTTTAAATAGTTCTTTCAATTTCTTCTTCATCGCTCGCTGTAGTTTCATCTCTACATTTTATAACACTTTGCAATATGTCATCATCAATAAGATATTCGGAGGTGTTAAGTGGTTCCGTTCTGTTAAGTGGAATCAACTTCGTTATATGGGATATAATTTTCGTAATATGAAGATTAATTTACATGGTAATGTTGCTCAAAGTCAAGACTCAGCAGACAATTTCGTTAAGCAGAAAACTTTGTTAAATACAGACTTCGTTAAAGGGAAATTCCACTGTATATTCCCTACGTTATCAAATTCTTAAGGGGGTCTTAAGATGCTATAATAACAAATGTATACTCGCGAGAAAAAAAAATTATAATTACTAGAGAACAGGAATTCCGCTTTTTCAGTTTTTAGTGTGGGTCCCCGGCATTTCCATTACTTCATTTTCTTCTGATGGACTTATAGCTTCTATTATTATGAAACAGTCATTGTAAATGAAGTGTTAGGTGAAGATTAAAGAGAAGCAGTAAAAAGTTAGAACTCTGATTTTCTGATCAGAATGGGGGGAAAAAATGGCCATAATTTTGGCTGTTTCATAATAATAGAAGCCACCAGTCTATCAGAAGAAAATAACTCGGTTAAGCGGGACTCTACTGCAGTACAAAACATATTTCAATTTTAAGACTTAAAGCACACGTTTTATTTTATGTAAAATGACGTCATTCGCATCCGCTTAAGAATTCCACATTTACGATCTACTCTTAAACATCTACAGTAAAG
Source organism: Maratus speciosus (assembly GCA_963932465.1). Taxonomy (NCBI): domain Eukaryota; kingdom Metazoa; phylum Arthropoda; class Arachnida; order Araneae; family Salticidae; genus Maratus; species Maratus speciosus. The sequence continues at coordinate 33,129,987 of OZ010790.1, read as the reverse complement.
CATGCATAGTACGTCACTATCGCGAAATAATGCACAAATGCAGCAAAAATATACCGTCATTCAAGAAAATCGAAAAAAAAACCGGCTATGTAATGATTCATACATACTTACAACAGTTAAATATAGTATACTAGCAAACCCCGCGGCTTTGCTCGCGTAATAGTTGAAATATGCCAAGTGATATTTGCATGAATATTTTTTATTAGAAGAACACTTTTTGAAATAATTCAAAAATTACAAGTTAAGCCACAGTTTAACTAAACTTCATTATAAAAGTGCAATAGACAGAAATGAGATTTTAATTAATAAGAAGAACTAAAACTAATTCCAATTAAATGATAATTTAGAAAGAATTTTGAGACTTTTATGCTCATTTCATACACTCATTTCAGTATTAATTTGAAGTTTTGAATTTTTTAGAAACCATCTTAACACGTTTACATCTTGAAATTAACCATCATGTCAAATTCCAAGCTTCTTGTCTAACAGTCTAACACCTCTCTGGTGTTAGTGGCACCAACATAAAATGCCGAAACAGAGTTGAAACAGAATATCTCGAAAAATGTTGAAACAGAGACTGTTATCATTAATTTGCCAACATTAACATTGAAATCGGTTGTTATTTCCTAATATTCTACAGAAAACAGAATTTAGATGTTTTTAAAGGCTTTCTTGTTGTTCCTGCCAACCAGGTGGCAGTGACACCGGCATAAAATATAGCCCGTATAGGATCAGGGACTATCACTCTTGATTCGCAACCAATAACTTCTGTAATATATTTATTATTTCCTGACATTCCATAGAAATCGTAATTTAGGACTCTTTTAGAAAGCTTTTCGCTCCTTCCCTTCGCTTCACACCTTTTTAATTTCGAATTTATTTTCGATTATTCTTAGAACACATTTATATTTTATAAGTAACTAACGTGCTATATTTAAAGTTTCTAGCCTCTTCAGTACCGCAGAAATCGCAATTTAGAAAGATTTTGCTCCTGCAACTCTCGACATAAAATATAGCTTATGTTTGAGCAGGTTCATCACCATCAATTTGCAATCATTCTGTTTGAAATCGGTTTCATATGTTCTTAGAGAACATTTGTATCTTATAAATAACTGCCCTGCCTAATTTCAGGATTCTAAGCTCTTCAGTAACACAAAAATCGCAATTTAGAAAGTTTTTTGCTTCTGCAACCTCTAGGTGGTAGTGACACTGACATCAAATAGAGCCTATGTTGCAGCAAGAGCTGTCATCATCAATTTCCAACCATTACTTTTGAAATATGTTGGGTACTTTCTGAAATTGCGTAGAAATCGCCATTTAGAACGTTTTTTAGAACTCTTTTCGCACATTTTCACCCCTTTTAAATTTCGAATTTTTTAAGAAATGTTCTTAGAGATTATTTATATTTTATAAGTAACTACCATTCCAAATTCCATGTATTTCAGAAACACAAAAATTGTAATTTCGAACGTTTTTTCCTTCTGCACCCCCACTAGGGGTATTGGCACCGACATAAAATGTAGCCTATATTGGAGCAAGGGTTGTCACCATCATTTTGACACCGTTATTTTTGAAATCGGTTTGGTACTTCTTGAGATTGCGTAAAAATCGCCATTTAGAACGTTTTTTAGAACGCTTTTTGCGCATTTTCACACCATTTTAAATTTCGAATTTTTTAAGAAATGTTCTTAGAGATAATTTATATCTAATAAGTAACTACCATGCCACATTGCATGTATCTGGACCCTTCAGTAACACAATAATCGCAATTTCGAACGTTTTTTGCTCCTGCATCCCCTTTAGGGTTAATGGCACCGACATAAGATATAGCCTATGTTCTAAGTTGGACTAACACCATCATTTTGATACCATTACTTTTGGAATCGGTTCGGTAATTCCAGAGCTTACCTCCGAAAAATAAACAATTTTTTCCTCTTTATAATATGAGTATAAAGTATAATATAATAATATAATATAATATAATATATGAGTATATGAGTATAGAAGTATAGATGAGTAATAGTAATGTAGTAAAATATAATAGCTCCATTGTTTTAACAGAAATCCTTCGTTTAAATTTTTTTCAAAATAGCACGTATTTTAATTACATTTTCTTTCGGTTGTTACGAGAAAATGGCAACAAAAATATATAGATACTACTTTAAAACTATTTTTCCTTTGCTTTCTACAGAAATGGCGTACTTCCGTTGCCAATATTAAGCAAATGGCTTCAAAAACCACAAAAAATTTAATATTTCAAAAATAAATGGAGATACAGTTTTCAAACAAAATGCATTTAAAAGAACATTTTTTTTCCAATACGACGGTGTAAAAATTGAAAATGAGCGATAGTTAGAAGTTTAAAAAATTGCTTAAGACTATGTAATTGTAATGCTTTGTTTTACGGCTTTCTGTAAGGTAACGTTATTTTTTGGAAACAAAATAAGCTGGGAGAAAGAAATAGCATATGTGCCGGAGGCTAAAAAATATATATTCACAAGACAAAAGCTATTTATTTTATAATAAAAAATATGTATTCACGAGACAAAACACATTTTATTTTATAGTAAGAAATATATATTGACGAGACAAAACACATTTATTTTATAATAGAACTAGGGGGTTCTGCCCCCTACGAGCTACGCTCGCCAACCCCCCGTTCAGGCACACCAAAATCCAAAAAACACGCTAATCTGATCGACTTTAAAAATATTGAATCAAAATTTAAAAAAAAAAAAGAGTAGCGATCTCTCTGTAAACGGGTTTCCATTCGTTTTCCTTGGATTGGGGATTTTTAAGGCCAAATCTGCTGCTGTCAAGAGATACAATGCCTTTTTTCGTATTTAATTTAAAAAATTAGTTAAACTGGTACTTCTTAGTTATCCCGTCGACCAATTTCGCCAATTTATATAAATCGCCAAACCACTCGCCAAATTATACACATTGACATAATTTTTATTTTAAATAACGAAAGAACAAATAAATTAGTAAAACATTAATAAAAATACAAATAAAACGTCGAATTAATGATTTTATTGGCCATTATTGGCATTTAATATTGCAATTAATTAATGGCAACCATTATTGGCATTTAATCTTACAATTTGGCGACAGTAATTTGGTCGACGGGATAACTAAGAAGTACCGTTAAACATTTGAAAATAAGCTAATGTAAAATTAATTAAGTAAACAGTGTAATTGTCTCCCGGTATTTTTTTAACAGCGCTATAAGATAGTTCTTTTAAATAATTCATTTTAAATGTATCGTTTCAAATCTGACGTAATTTACACCAAAGTTTTATTTCTCTTATTAATATTCACGTGAAAATACTTTTGTAGTTAGAAAGAAATATTATTTGCGCTGTCTTCGAATTCCCGATAATAGTTGAAAAGATTATCTCAAAATAACTCGCGCAAATATATTTTTCAAATTGTTTTGCTATATTTTTAAATATGACGTAATTTCCTCAAATTACAAGTTTTAACGCATAATGATTTTTTTTTTTATTTTAAGATTTCGTTTCTCTTTTTAAATTCAAGTGTAAATATGGTTCAGCACAGATGTCATTAACGCAATTTTTTTCTGACGCCAATTTCATATACGCAACGGGTACTTAACTGGTGCTAAAGTGTCGTTATTTTGCTTGATATGGTAACCCTGATGTTGTTGTTTATGCTATTGATGTTTTCGCCAAATTGGCGTCGGAAAAAAATTGCGTCAAATTGGTATATGACATCTGTGCCTATGGTTCTTATGACGCAATTTTCCTGCTTTTAACATGTAATCATTTAATTCTAATTTTAAAGTTTTTTTTCTGTTTGTAATAGTCACGTGTAAATAAATTTTTAATTTGAAGTAAACATTATTGTTTGCGCTGTTTATACAACTGGCAACAGTTTAAATTAATAACTTTTTCTAAAATTTGTAAAACATATATCTCGAAATGCTGAAAATTTGAATTTAAAATTGAAATAAAACCTCAAAAAATGAGTCAATTAAGAAACATAAGTGCAATCTCCACACCGGGAACTTATAACGTATAAGATGATCTAAAAATGATTAAATTCTCATGTATAGTTTTTGCTCCAATAAAACTTTTTTAATGGAACGATTTTGTCATTTTTAACATTAAATATCTCTTAAAATAATTCTTCGATTTGAAAACTGTCTGCATCAGCGTGTTTATCAAACATTTCTCTATAATACCACTGATTTTCATATTTTTGTATGCAACAGTTTTTTTAATATTAACGATGAAAGGCCATACTTAGGCATTCAAATTGAATGCCGAATATCTACGCAGATTTTCATTTGTCCATTTCCAAATCAAAACTTTTTTTATATATCGAAGGAAATATATATCGATAGGACAAAATACATTTAGTTTATAATAAAAGATATTTAAGTAATGGAAATTCGGGTTAAAAACTTGATTTTTTTAAAAATTAATGCCCTTTCACTAAAAATACATATTATTTTAAACGTCATTGTATGTCTCTAGCTTTTGGACTGAAATTAATTTTACTTAACTTTCTTCTAGGTCATGTGCATGGAAAGTTAACGTGTCTTCGGCTTAACACCGATTTTTCGGAGTACTCCCGCACATAAACTATACGTGTATCATACATTAAAAATATATATCTATACTCCTATTATAAAGAGGAAAAAATTGTTTATTTGTAGGAGGTAAGCTCTGGAACTACCGAACCGATTCCAAAAATAATGGTATCAAAATGATGGTGTTAGTCCAACTTAGAACATAGGCTATATCTTATGTCGGTGCCACTACCCCAAAGGGGGTGTAGGAGCAAAAAACGTTCTAAAAATGCGATTTTAGCGTTACTGAAGGGCCTAGAAACATGAAATTTTGAATATTAGTTACTTATAAGAAATAAATGATGTTTAAGAACAGTTCTTAAAAAATTCGAAATTTAAAAGTGGTGAAAATGCACAAAAAGCGTTCTAAGAAACGTTCTAAATGGTAGTTTCTACACAATCTCAGGAAATACTAAACCGATTTAAAAAATATTGGTGTCAAAATGATGGTGACAACGCTTGCTCCAAGATAGGTTATGTTTTATGTCGGTGCCTCTACCCCAAAGAGGGTGTAGGAGCAAAAAACGTTCTAACAATGCGATTTTAGCGTTCCCGAAGGGCCTAGAAATATGAAATTTGAAATATTAGCTACTTATTAGATATAAAGGATTTCTAAGAAAATTTCTTAAACAATTCAAAATTTAAAAGGGGTGAAAATGCGCGAAAATCGTTCTAAAAAACGTTCTAATGGTGGTTTCTACACAATCTCAGGAAATACCAAACCGATCTATAAAATAATGGCGTCAAAATGATGGTGACAACCCTTGCTCCAACATAGGCGATGTTTTATGTCGGTGCCACTACCCCAAAGGGGGTGCAGGAGAAAAACGTTCTAAATTGCGGATTTTGCGTTACGGAAGGGCCTAGAATCGTGAAATTTGGAATGGTATTTAGTTATAAGATATCAATGGTCTCTAAGGACATTTCCTAGAAAAATCGAAATTTAAAAGGGGGTCAAAATGCGCAAAAAGCGTTGTAAAAAACTTTCTAAATTGCAATTTCTATGCAATCTCAGGAAGTACTGAACCGATTTCAAATATAATAGTGTAAAAATGATGGTGACAGATCTTGCTCCAAGATAGGCTATATTTTATATCTGTTTACACTACCACAGAGGAGATGCAGGAGCAAAATGCGCGAAAAGCGTTCTAAAAACGTTCTAAATGCCGATTTGTCGGCAATATCTCAGGAAGAATGATTCTGATTTCAAACGTAATGGTAGGAAATTGATGCTGACAGCCCCTGCTCAAACATAGACGCTATTTTATTTCGGTATCACTATCACCAAGACGCTGCAGGAGCAAAAAAGCGTTATAAATTTCGATTTTTGTGATCGGTAGGGACTAGCAATTTAAAATTAGGAAAGGTACATATTTATTAGATATAAATGATCTTTAAGAACAGTTTCGAATAAATTGGAAATTTAAAAAGGGGTGAAAATGCGCGAAAAGCGTCCTAAAAGCGTTCTAAATTGCGTTTTCTACTCAATCCATCTAAGGAAATACCAAAGCTATTTCAAAAGTAATGGTTGCAAATCAATAGTGACAGTTCCTGTCATAACATAGGTTATATTTTATGTTGCTGTCACTACCATCTGAGGGTTGCAAAAGCAAAACATGTTCTAATTTGCGTTTTTTGCACAACTGAGTAGTCTAACACTTTGAAATATGGCATGGTATTTACTTGTAAGATGCAACTGCTTTCTAAGAACAGTCGAAAGAAAATTCCAAATTTACAAAAATGAAGTGAATGAAAATCGTTATATATTACAATTTTTAAGCAAACTTATAAATTATCAAACAGATTAAAAAATAATGATGACAAATTTTGATGATAGAAACTGCTCAAACATAAGCTGTATTTTATGTTTGTTTCACTACCACCAGAGGGTTGCAGGAGCTAAAAAATTTCTAAGTTGCGATTTCTGTGATACTGAAAAGGCTAGAAGGCTAGAAACTTTAAATATGACATGGTAGTTACTTATAAAATGTAAATGCCCTCGAAGGAACGTCGAAAATAAATTCGAATTAAAAAGGGGTGAAGCGAAGGGGAGGTGCGAAAAGCATTCTAAAAAAGTTCTAAATTACGATTCTACGCAATTTCAGGGAATATAAACCGATTATAAAAGTAATAGTTGCGAATCAATGGTAACAGTCTCTGATCCTACACAGGCTATATTTTATGCCGGTGATTCTGCCACCTGGGGTTCACAGGAACAACAAACGTTCTAAAAAAGGGCTTTAAAAGCTTTTTAAATTACGTTTCTGTGGAATATTGGGAAATAACAAACCGATTTCAAAATTAATGTTGGCAAATTAATCGTGATAGTTCCTGTTTCAACATAGCCCTTTATGTTGAGAGAGGTGGTAGGACTTGGAATTTGACATGATGGTTATTTTTAAGATGGAAGAAGATGGTTTCTAAAAAATTCAAAACTTCAAATGAATACTGAAATGAGCGTATTAATTGAGCATAAAAGTTTCAAAATATATTCTAAATTATCATTTATTTATTTTTATTTCATTTTATTAATTTAAGTCTCACTTCTGCCTAATGCAGTGTAATAAGGATGTTTAATCAATGTGTGTTTTAAATAGTAATTTTTGAATTATTCCTAAAAGTAATAAGTACCTTTTAATAAAATAAAAATTTAGTTTTTACCTTTTAATAAAAATTAGACATATAAATATCACTTGGAATATTTCAAATATTACGCGAGCAAAGCCGCGGGGTTTGCTAGTTTTTTATAAAACGGCTGTGTATGTAACTAGCTTTTGAACTAATAAAATAATTTCTGTTTTTACATTCTTCTACGTCATGTGTACGAAGAGTTTACGTGTCTTTCGCTTAACACCCTTTTATCAGAGTTTTCAAGCCTCTATTTTTTAGTATATCAGCTAAACAAGAATGCAGTTGTCTACTTTGATATATGTATAAAGATTTAGTGCATATTTGTTTTTATATAAACATTTTGCTTTTCTTTAAAAAAAAAAAATTCTCATCAAATAAGGTGTAAATTTCAGAGAGTGAAAGTAGAGTTATCCTTTATAAATATGAAAATTATTGAAATTTTCGAATGTTTAGATAACTGTTGTTTATAAAAGAATAAAAGTTTTTTAAACTACTCATTTCTCTTTGCCAAATCACCAGAGAATCAATGCAAAGCTTCAGCAGCACAATTTCTGATATATTTTGCTGATGTTTTTCATTAATATTTAATTAACTGCTTTTATAAAACATACAACATGTTTCTGCCAAATGTAAGTGTACTTTGTTAAAAGCTTAACAGTACGTTCTATAAAAGCTTTCAAAAACTTTCCGTATGACACCACATTTATCGTTTTGCATTATGTATATGCGTATAGAAAGGGATTTTTACATTAGAAATACTAGCCCTATGCACCCCGCGTTATTTTGAGTATGGGTTACCAGCAACTTCGCGTCGTTACATAAATACACTGCTCAAAACAATTAAAGGATATTGCAGTTTTAGGTGGATTTTGTATCTGGTAAACTGTTTAGCTGATTGATACATGGTCGACAGACATAGTAGGTTATATGAGAATAAATTACACATGTTTGGCAGAAAAAAAATGCATTTTATTGCGCATTTGTGTACTAAAGGAAAAAACCACAATTTGTGCATATGAGAAAAAAAGAATAAGAAAAGGTGTTTTCTTCAAAGAAAATCATTTTCAGTAGGGGGTATGGTTTCCACGGGCAGCCAGCAACGTTGAACACCTTTGAGGCATGGACTCAATGAGGCTATTAATGATGAGTTGGGGTATTCTGCCCCACTCTTCCAGAAGAGCTCTTTCCAGTTCTTGGAGAGTTTGTGGGGGTTGTTGGCGGCCAGAAACTCGTCTTCCTAGAGCGTCCCAAACGTGCTCGATTGGATTCATGTCTGGAGAACACGCTAGCCATTCCATTCGAACGATTCCTTCCTCGAAAAGAAATACTCCACCAGGTTTGCACGATGTGGCCTGCAGTTATCGTCCATTAAAATGAAGTTATCTCCGATTGCTGCAGCGTAAGGGACTACAATAGGTCTGAGGATCTCATCCCTATATCGGCGACCAGTCAGAGCTCCATCTCGAATGATGTAGAGGTCAGTGCGCCCGTCAATGGAGATGCCACCATACACCAACACTCCTCCACCGCCAAATCTGACACTTTCGTGCACGAACGCAGGATTATTCCTACTGCCACGGTCCCTCCAGATGAAAATACGCCTATTATCCGGATGCACAGAAAAACGGGACTCGTCAGAAAACAGAATATTGCTCCATTCATTTCTCCTCCAGTTGACATGCTCGGTTGCCCACTCCCTGCGGTCGCGACGATGCCTTGATGTTAATCTAACACATACCATCGGTCGACGAGCATACAGACCTACAGCATGGAGCCGGTTTCGGACAGTCTGAGTTGAAATCGTGGTGCCTGTAGCCAAGCGAAGGTGTTGTTGGAGATGAGTAGCGTTCATGGTTCAGTGTCTCCGAGCTGTTAACGCTAAATACCGATCTTCATTGGGCGTTGTTGCGCGTCTACGACCTTGCCCTGGTCTTCGGACTGCACATCCACTCTCCAAAAAACGGTTCCAGATCCTGGAAATGACACTTTGTGACACTCCAATGGCTTGCGCTACTTCGGCTTGAGTTTGGCCCCCTTCTAACCTACCAACAATTCTCAAAGCTTCTGAATCTGTCAAATGACTTCGCTGAGACATCGTACTCATCGAAACAAAGCAATCACTGAATGCCGATCATCCTTGTCTTCATTCTCTTTTATCCAGTTGAAAGTCAAATTTCATTCGCTGCCGCTGAAGCGACGTTTTTGACGTCGAACTCAAAATTTGCATACTCCACAGTTTGAAAACCAGAAAAATTTGCATTTGTGATTCTCTTCTTCTATTTTCGGCAAAAAAAATTTCGTTTATATCTTTATTTTATATAAAACTTCAAATATCCTTTAATTGTTTTGAGCAGTGTATTTTATTCGGTCGGCACCACTTTTTAGAAAGAAGCTTCCTTCAAGTATACAATTTAAAAAATGCTCTGATTAAATGAGGCAAATTTTATTTTCCTTTGTTACTGGCAACAAAAACAAATTTTGTGGGAAAAGATGATGTCGCCGCAGCGGCGACAACGGAGTTTTTCACTTACCAAACTTTTTTTTCACTTGTTTGTTTTTCTTGTTTGTTTGTCCTTTTTTTACACTTGTTGTCGTAGTTTTTCACCTGCAAAGTGTTAGTATATATGTTTGTCTAAAACATATAAGTTTCTCTAATATCACCTTTTTGTCTACCTAAATTACCTTTTTTTCATGAAATATTTGAGACGTTTGTTATTTTTTCATCCGTGTTAAACAAATAAAGTAAAATTAAGTAAAATTTATTTATTTAACAATTTTAATTACAGTTTGCTGAGTGGCTAAACATGAAAGCGTTCATTGCATTATGTATTTGCTTTGTCATGCTGGTACTTAGTGCTTCAGTTCCTGTAGGTGAGTTATAAAATGTTACTCTTGATAGAAAGCACGAATATATTGTTTACTATTTCGATTTCTCAGAAAAAATAAAAAAATGACTCTGTTTTCTTACGATTTTAAATAAAATACTCTGTGTACATAAATAAATTGCATGAATATTAAATAATTTGCATATTTAAATGGGGCAAAACTGTAAATAAAACTATGGCAAAATACAATTTCAATTAAAATTAAAATTCCTAACCTATACTTAACCCTGTCGCTGCGTAAATTTTTATCAAAATAGGTTAAAAAATTGCACACATTACATTTAAATGAGGCGAAATCTAGGCTGTCACTGGAGACTATTTTTACATTCGCGCACCACTATTTTAAGAAAATCAATTTTAGAGTATATTTCTTTTGTAGATGTTGTTAAAATTTATTTGGAATTCTTTATATTTAAAAAGCGGTCGGAGTTAAATTAAAATATAGTCGCCAGTGGAAAAATGAATCCCCGAGGAAACCTCGGGTTGCACAAATTTTGTTACTTTTACGTTGCCCGAGGAAATCTCGGGTTGCGCAGCGAGAGGGTTAAAAATAGATTTTTTCTTTTCATTAACCGTGAGGTTTTTATTTGACGTACATGTAGGGGAGACCGGGGCAAGATGACTATGCTGAAAAATGTTGTTGTTTTTCATTTCATTTTTAAGCATAGAAAAATTAATTTTACATGAACTGTTAGAGTATTCCTTGTAGTATTAAATATACTACCATTTAATTTTTCAAATAAAAAAAATAAAGGATAATTTTATTTTTAATAACATTAACAAATCGTCATCTTGCAAAAGTACTGGGGCAAGATGACTTTGGCTTTGGGGCAAGATGATAACACTGAAAAATGTTGAACGTATGTTATCTTTTGAATATGTTACATGGTTTAGTAAATGATAACTGTGTTTTTACATCTTACAAAGTATTAGACTAAGCATAATGCATTGTAACGTAATGTTGAACTGTTTAGTTGTGCAGCTAACAATAGTCACGAATAAAAATGCCATTTTCATAATTGGAACATTCCTCATGCCACCACTCTTGGCATTTACAGCACTGGATCCATTCTTCTCCTGGTGGGTCACAATATTTGAATTAATTGGTGGGAGGGGTGACCCCGAGATCGAACGGTACTCCCCTCGTGCCGATCGGATGCTTGGAAGCGGAGATACGGACAACAACAGGGTTTTTCTTTCGTGGGGGTGATAGGGGGGCTTAGCGGACGGCAAAATTGTCTACCTCTGATCGCCCTCTTTCGAAAGACACCTCCCCTGATCCGATGCGTCCCTTGGCCCCAGACGAGATAGAAGCGCAAGGTCGCGCGGACAAACACACAGACAAGCAAGAGTTTACAGGATTTAAATACAATACAGTTACTTTAATAAATTCCGAAACACAGGGCTCGTCATCTTGCCCCAGACTGCCTGTTTAAAAATATTCGTTATCACTGTCATGAAGGAAGGCAATTAATTGACATTTATTCATGGTAATAGGTAGTATTTAAACTAAGTTACTCATAAATATTAAAGAGAAACTATATATCTTACCTGTATCTGTAGCAGAGCTTATTTACGCATGCATAAAAGTTATAACGTGGCAGCGGCAAACAATCAAAGACTAGCACAAAAATGGCGATTTCAGCGTCTTTATACTATTGTTTAACGAACGACTGATAGTAGAGCCAGTTGTGTCCGGTTGATGCTACCACCTGGTGGAAAACGGAAAAATTAAAACATTAGTCATCTTGCCCCGGTCTCTCCTACTTTTTTCTCTCGAGGATAATTTCATTCCAAGTAAAAATTAATTTTAATCTACTATGTAAGGCTTATCTTTTATTTGCAACTTGTTGGGAATCTCACCACTTCTTGTTAAAATATCTCTGTTGGTTGTTAAAGCACTAATCTGTCTCAGCTAATGCCATAACAAGAAAAATATGAATGCTAATTTAGTAATGTAAAATTAATGCTCGAAAGAGTATGTGTATTGTATCCATAGGCGTAGGGTCGGAAGGGGGCTTCCAGCCCTTGACTTTCTGAACACCATTTTAAATATATATATATACAATTAAATAAGTATTGTCTTATACTGATCAGAATTCGGTGGCAATCAACTACTTTCATTTTTATTTTGAATCATTCGTTTTTTATGGGTCATAAATAGACAGTTTGGTATCGAACTTTGCTCTTTTAAATCTTTGCTGCCTGGAACAGAACGTCTGTTATAGGTTGTCAGAATTCATTTGCACCTTAACAAACAATCAGGGTATTTTCCATCGAGAATTCCTCTTTAAAGGCATTCTCTTTATGATAGCGCAGCCAAAATATGTCTTGTACATAATTAAATATGTTTCTCTATATATATATTTTTTTTTATAAAGCATTATTTCTTCGCATTTTTAAAATCTGAAGATCATATTTTTATTTCAACAGGTGAATCTTTTTGAATAAACTGTTTTAACACCAATATGCAATAATAACGATGGTAATTCGTTTCATGATTATCTTTGTCAACCAATACCGTTGCTATTAACGTCGCAATTTCTTGTAAGAATTAATTGATTTGTCCCAACTCCTCCCCAACCATAGAACCGACATGTAAAAATCCACATAAAAGTTCATTAAATTGTCTTGCAATTTTGATAAATGTCTTTTATATCTTATATTATCATCCTACATTTTTTAAAATTAATAATATATCATGCGCATTAAAGAGTTTCTCATCATATATATTAAACGAGCAAGGGATTTTTCCGATTAGTGTAGCCTTGAATTTAATTTTCAGATAAAAACAAACCTTTTTCAGTTACTCAGGAATCGATGACTATTTCTTTTTTAACTTTCCGATGGTAAAATCATCACGTCGGGTGATTATTCTGTAGCAATTTTAAGTAATTAGCATTAATAACAAAAAATAAAGTTGATAAAATCCTGCCTGAATATTATCCCGTGGTTTAAGTGATTTCAAGGCACACAAGGGGTAAATTTCAGACAGCTATTTGTGGGGCTATTTAAGTGTCTGATTTGAACATCAACTGCGGTAAATAAGAGACACCGTTGTAAAATATAACGATACAAAATGGAGTTGTTATTAAATCTGAATGCAGAAAAAAGGCATGGAACTGCACACCTGAAATCCATTTATACTTTCGCGAATAAAAGTAAGTTATATGGTACTTTTTCACAAAAATTCAGCTTAGATACAGTAGCTATATTTGTTTTATATAAATTTATGTTAATCAATAAATAATTTCAGCCTTTTTAAGCAGGTCTGATGGCTGAAAACAATCAACATTAAATAAGATCATAAATCCGACACCAATTTCTTTTTCAAAAGAAAATATTTTTGTAGTCTAACCTGCTTTATCACACTACAATAAAATTCTTACACAGTACGAATTTCGACAGATCTAACCGTTTTAGTGTTCTTTGACAGTAAATATATCACTTTAAAATATTTTAACATTATTGTATAATTCTTTTACGCCTTCAACAATTTTAACATGTAAAGTATCAACAGACTGAGTCTTTATAGGTCCAAAAAACAAAAAAGAACTTGGCAACGTCTGCAACTTGATCTTTCTTTGGCCACCAATATTGATCATCCTCAAGCCAGTTTAAAAATTTCATTTCAAATTCCAACTGATTTTTCTCATAGTCATCTTTGGAAAACAGCTTTTGTTTCTCTCCCAGATAGAATGTTTGTTCATAATATACAGCATATATATTTGAGTCTGAAATGGAATCTTGAACTTCATCATAAATCTCTCATTTTCTTCATAAATCTCTGTCTTTCATCATAAATCTCCTATTTTAGCTTAAACTCCACCCAAATTTTCCATGTAAGATCATTCGAAACACATTTTGTAACACATATTAGTGTCTGGAAATTACCCCGAAGGTTGTCTGATAATTACCCCGGTGTTTCTTAAAAGCGATACTTTTTTTTAATTCCTTTTTTCCCAGATGGACATCCAAATAATGTTACTTCTTTGTTTCCAGGAACGAAGTAGCACTTATGCTACTGTTGCTACACCTGAGAAATTAAAATTTGAAATCAGTGAAACAAAAAGTGAGACAGTATTTTTTTTTTTTTTTTTTTTTTTATAGAATTAGGAAAACAATTTTGTACAAGACAGAGTAATCTGCTAATTACTAAGAAAATACTAATTGAAAAATAAAAATATTTGATTTAAATAAAATTATAACTGTTTTGGCTAGATTCCGATTAGTGGGCGAGTGTTTTTGCTGTCTATTACATACTCCCACATTCATCTGTCTGTAAAGTACACCGGACTACCCTACAGATGATATCGTAAAGGACTGGAACGGTTTTTACGAAAATTGACGTTTATAGTAAATCCAGCACGAGAAAAAGTTCTAGCTTGTTCCTGAATTCAGGGAAATTCTTTTTGACAGAGTAAAACAAGTTCAGTGCTGAAAATTCTGCTTGTTACAAATGGAAAAATGCTTATGCGATTTACACGAAACCTGCCTCCTGTACTAATTTGGCCATTAGAAAGCTATATTTTTTCCGGGGAAGGGGAAGGTGGCGAGAGTATAGAATTCGATTTTGATTTACGAAGCGTTCATTCGAGTACGTAAAAAACATATTTTAAAGAAAACATAAAATTTCTATATACAGTAGGAAATTATGATTCTCATTTACAAAAACAAACGTTTCTGATATTCAAGCACATCCTGAGTGTATTTTCTATGTTTGACAAAAATAAAAATTATTCTTCTATTAAAATTATTCCTTGTCCAAGTCAGTAATTTGCGGCAAACATGAACTATATTGGCAAAGATGTGGTAAATTTGTCAGAAAAGTTCTCTTGCTTAAAAATTTGCTACTAATTTTGGTTCAGGGCATAATCGTCATGCTATCAAACAAAAGATCTTAGCATATTTCCAGCAAGTTTGTGAAAATATTTAAATTCAGCAAATCAACATTTGTTAAAATCATTCTTATTTGTTCTAGCCAGTTGAAAACGAATTTTACGGTATTCGGGGATTAGATAAGACGTTATCTCTTGCTTGACGCAATATATAAGGCAAAGCCATAAGCGTCGGCTACGAGGTGGTACTTTAATCGTATTGCTCATTGATGTTCAATATTATTGGCGAGAATTCCAATTATGGAAGATTAATTATATAAAAAATGCTTACATCGACCAAAAATATTTTTTTTGAAGTCGAGATATAGTTGGATGGTTATCTTTTAATCGAATAAAGTAAGCTTCATAAAAATCGTCGGAATTGCTTTCGACTGATACCACTAATTTAAGTTATTATCTTGTTTTAACCATAGAAAACGAGTTTTCTCGAATTAGAGACTTATCTAGACGAAGCTAGCTAGCTTCTCGTTTCCGAATTAGTATAAAAGCCAAGTTTTGTGAAAATCCATGTCTAAATATTAAAATTCCTGTTGTGAATGAAATATAATGAAACATAATGAATGAAATATAAATTTACTTCTCAATATCATGCATTGTTTAAAGTTCTTCTTTCACATTCAGTGATTATTACTTTTTAAATTACAGTGGAACCCTCTGCCAGGGCCACCAGCCCTTCCATTGATAATTAGCCCTTATAAGGGGCGGCTCTTGAATAGGGGTGACCAAATTTTTCATTTCTCTTTCATTTTATTCCGCGATTTTTAAAATCTGCATATTCTTTCAGTAATTTCTCTTTGTTATTAACAATATTGTTTATTTGATTCTTGCTGCAATTAAACTGTGAAGCCAATTTACTTGCAGACGGTTTTTGATCATGACAATTAAGAACTTTGATTTTGTCATTCAAAACCAAATGTACTCTTTGGCTTGATTTAGATGCCATAATTTTAAATCTTACATAAACCTGAGCATAAAATTTCTAGCGTAAAAATTGTGCTTTAATATGCATTCACAGTTTTAGTCCCCTCCAACCCAAACTTTACAGCTTGAAAGGTAAAACAAAGTGTGAGGAACACCTGTTTGTCTCACTTTTGTAAAAGTTTGTGGCCCTGTCCTGCGTTACTAAATCCTCACCATCTCCCCCTGCCTTTTTTGTTGCCAGTGCAGATGTTGGCAGAACTCTTATCCTTTGGTTCAGGAATTTAATACACCTGTTTAGGATTTAAGGCACATGTGAAAAGAATGGCCTTTATGAGGGGCAGGTGTGGCCTCTAATAGGAGTAAATTTAACATTAAGTCTATGGGAAAATTTTTCGTTCCTAAAAATATTTTCCCTGAATAGAGGTAGCCCTTGAATAGGCGTTGGCCTTTAAAAGAAATTTCACTGTATATGTAATAGTTGAAAAATATGAAGATATTTTTATATATTAAGACAGATAGATATTTTAGTTTTTGTCATGAATTATACCTGCCAAATCCTCTATATGTGCATCTTAATTTTCAAATGGGGCAAATTAAGATCTTCAGATGCATTGCTTAACTTAGGCGAACATCGGATAAAATCTTGCAAATAAAATTATAGTGTAACGAGAACCATACAATGAAAATGTACGTACGCATCTGCACTATCATGCAAATGCGTAATCTTATTCCGCTTTTAGTATAGTATTGATTCTAAGGTAATGGTGCTGAAAAGTGTATGCACTTCAAGGGCTTCGCAACTGTACGGTAACTTCACATGCTGTCAAGAAGAAAGTTTATGTAAAAAAATCCATGCCGGCTCGGACCTACAGGCGGAGGTAGATTTCGAAGCTAAGTACTAAATTCACCAACAAAACTTAAATCAAGATTACAGATAAACCCAGTTCCTGCATTAAGAATGAGCTCTAGGGAGCTAAACATTTTGTGAAAATTCTAATACACACGAATACACGCACGCATGTATATGGAATAGGTTTTAAAAATAGCTAAAGCAAATTCAGAGAACCTCAAAGTGTTAAAATAAGTTAATATTTCCATACTCGGGTTTTTATCATGGTTTAATACGTTTCTTCAAACTCACATGACGTTACATATTCACCTGCTGAGGTCCATGTTATTTCCAATATGACGCAATATTTTGTTTGTTTTTTTAATTCGTCAAACTATTTATTTCATTTTGAGTTTTCATGCGAAATCTTGCTCTATAAAACTTATGACGTAATATTCAATTTGTTTTCAATTCGTCAAGCTATTTATTTAATTCAATTTTTCACGTGAAAATATTGCAATAGCAAAGCAATTGTTGTGGTGAGAATTTTATTGCTTTTTTTTAAATTGTTGGCAACTGCTATAACGAAAAATATTTATTTTTTCCTATCATTGTTGTGTAAAAGCTGGTTTTATCAGAATCATGTTAAGACGGTATTCTTAATTTTGAACCCTCCCCATTTCCATTCCCTTGGACCGATTTTGACCCTTTTCAATCCCCGCCGAGATATTACCCATCTCAAAGTTGTTGACGAGTTTGAAGACGATCCGTGCGTAATTGCGACTTTTATCGTGCTTACAAAATTTAGTACATACATACACACACACACACACACATATATATATATATATATATATATATATATATATATATAAACTTTTTAGTTGGCGGTGTTTTTGGGTTCCTGGGGTCCTATAATGAAAAGTTATGAAGGAATTTTTCAAAAGTCGCACCATGGTAACGACTGCAATAGGTAGTATTTCTTACGAAATCTACCTAATTCGTAGGCAAGCCGCAAAATTGAAGTCCTAATCGTAATAATAATTAAAAAATTACTTTAAGGGCAAGTTTTAAGTACTGAGAAAAGGCTTAAAGTTAAGCAAAATTAAAAACAGATTTTATGCTCAGTTTAAAAATAATCTAATACTGCAGAAATTTCTTTATTTGAAATACTATATAAACATTTGGTTATCATGCCTTGTATGTACATACAAAATGTAAGTTTTCAGATAACAATTCTTTAAATTAGTATGCCTTTGCCATAATTAGACACTACTAACATCTAACCGTGTAGCAGAATTAAGTATATTTTTCTTAGAGCAACTGGAATTTATTACAAAATACTCTCTGGTTAAGTATACACTTATGAAGTACTGAAAAATCCAGATTAAGTGTGCAATCATTGTTTAGTTTCATTAATGTTATTTTCGAACATTCTTTAAATGTATGAAAAATAACTTTAACAATATGTGTTGCTTTTCTTTTCTTTCTTTCTATCTTTTCTTTTTCTTTTTTTTTTTTTTTTTTTTTTTTGCCTTACTAATATTTTAAAACAATTATATTGTTGATTTATTGCATGGATGTTAAAAGATTTGAAAGGTGAAGAAGACAACCTTGTTGAGTAAGTAATTTTAAGTAAATATAATAAAAATATTTTATTACTAGTAACGTTCCATATTCACGAGGCAAACGAAAAAGACCTTTCGCCTTAGATAGCTACAGTCACATGATTCTATTTTCCTGAACCTGCATTTTTGGATTTGAGCACCACGTGACTCAAGCCGTCTGAAAAAAGAGACATGCATAACCCACCGCGGTAGCCTGTCTTTTTCTTTTGCCTTGTCATATCCATATATTACGTTGTACAAATAGGTTGAGAAGTTCAGAGAGTGTACTGATCAGTGTTGCCAGTTGGGCTCGTTTTACAAAGTATTCACTAGAACGTTCAAATATAGTAATCTTTGCTTTATTTAAGAAAATACATTCCTCAATTAAACAAAACAATAATTACTATTCAGATAATCCGTAAATGTTACCATTATTTTTGAAATACTTTTAACAAGCAAAAATATAATTCTTTCAAAGAAAGATAAGTTTATTTGTACATTTAAAAGAAATATCACTGCTAGAATGAATATGCATTGCTTTTTAAGCAGCAAATGGGGTGTGAAAATAGTATTAATACATATACATTCTCTTGAACATTCACCTTTGTCATTAAAAAAAACAGTTTAAGGACGGTATTAAAATTTACTTTTTAAACAAAGTTTCTCATACTATGGTCCAATGATAGAAAATGTTTTAAAATTTTCATTTCTTACATAGAAAGCCCATATCCATATTATATAGAAAAGCTTTTATTTAAAAAAAAAAGATTAATATCTGTGCTTATTTTCCGAATTTCCTGGAATATTGCAGTATTTTGTATATGTATTAGCGATAGAAGAAACAGTTTTTGTGTTAAAAAGTACTACATTTTATTCGAATATGCCCATTTTTAACACTTTCCAACATAGTTGAAAAGTGTTTAGGATTTCGGCTTACCTGTCCGTCTTCCGAGCTCTAACTCGCGTAAATATAGTCCGATTGCCATGAAATAGATTGTTATTGGGGTCTATTACGGCATGTTCGGTATTGAAAATGAAGCGTGTAGCCGTGACGGGGCACTCATCTACGGGGACACTCAAAAGAATTCCCTTACATTACGGTCTGTGGTGAAAAAAACGTTTGCGGTGTATTTTAATAATATTAAAATATTTTAAACATATTGAATTATCATATTAAACGTATTTATATATATCACGGAGATTTACGGAGATTTACTACAAGGATCTTACTATGGAATATGGTGTGCATAGATTTTATCGTTCATTTACTGGGTTTCCACAAAACAATTTGACTACAGAAGAAAATGATCAATAATTGAACTATTGAAACGTAGGAACAATAATTGTAGGACGTACATACTCAGTTCCAGAATGCGTTTTTAAATTTTACTATTTGTTAAATATTACTCGGTGTTTATGAATTCTGTAGATCATATACAGGGCCGTACAAAAATTCTCAACAAGACACCCGTGTATTGACGGAAATTCCTGAAATGAAAATTTCAGCTTTCTATGCGTTTAACTAACATTTAGCATATTAAGTATTATACATACATATCCATAGATCATATACAGGGCTGCACAAAAAATTGTTTATTTTCTCGACTACTCATAGTAATAGCAGAAATTGGGTTTTCAAATACGTTATGGTTATCTGTTTTCCAAATTTTTCATCTAGCCAGCATCTTTCACACCGACCGAGAGTAATGATAGGCTCGAAGTAGCAGAAGTCTTTCGGTAGCTTCATCGCCCCAAGCCCTCCCTTACCTTTTTTCGGTGTCTTTAATTTGTGTAATTTCCCTTTTAAATTTGTCCGGTTTCAATTTTTGATTTTTTTTCCAACCTCGCTTTCGCTAGAGCGTCTTCTACTCGGGACGTGGCTGGGGTCCTATGAACCTTGCTTCCGCAAAAGAGTCGGAATAGAGTAGAAGAATAAAGGGCTGCGGACGAGCGGCCTTTATTCTTCCACTTAGTCCAACTCTTGTGCGGAAGCAAGGTTCATAGGTGCCCAGTCACGTCCCGAGTAAAAGACATTCTAGCGAAAGCAACGTTGAAAAGAAAAATCAAAATTCATACCAGACAAATTTAAGAGTGAAATTAGACAAATTAAAGACACCGAAAAGAGGTAAGGGTGGGGGCGAGGCGATGTAGCTACCGAACGACTCCTGCTACTTCGAGCCTATTGTTAGTATACGAACATTTTTATAGTATTTTGATTGGATTGGAAAGTGTTTCATAATTTAAGCTGTAAGCATGGTTTTTCGTTCTTGTTCATTATTTATTCGTTTATTTATTTTCGTGCTAATGTATTATATTTGTTACCATATATGATTATGAGAAGAGATATTTTTAATCCTTCATAAATTATATTTAGCAGTTGATTTCTATTTCTTAAACACTTGATAATTAACACGAATACAACTCCGTTAGTTTTGTTTTTAAAAAAAAATTTCATAGCTCGCGTTCGGACGCTTTCCTTTTGAAAGAGTCTTGTTCATTTATTATTCCAATACATCGTCAGAAATATAGCATATCTTAGATATATATCGATTAAACTAGGACGCAAATTGCCTATTTAGAGGATTTCGTAGTCAATTATAAATATCAAAGGTAGACATCGCAATATCAGGCGAGACAGTGCTGATAAACTTGTGAAAGAGAAGGCGTTTCAAAGGTATTTTATCACGTGTCTATTTTACAGATCAGCTGTGACAGCAGCGGTGAAGATTATAAATATTTGTCACATTTTTCCACCCTGAAAGAGTATATTTAGAATAAGGATATGCCTGAGATTAGATTTACATGCTGTAGGTTATGCAGAGTGCAAAGGAAAGTCCATTTAACATGAAAATACTTGCGAACGGAGAGAGCTACAGCTATGCAAGTGAGGTAGCCGTATAGTAAAGCGACTACGCCCGATTTAATGAAAACGACAGCAGCGACCCTAGTGGCGAAATTTGGAAGATAGCTTTCGCAAATCGGAAACGAAAAGTGATAGAACAAAATTTCCAGTTAAAAAGTTTTAGAGCATCAATTGATTAGTACGAAGCGACATTTGGTTTGCACGGATAAGATAAATCTTCGCCTGTATACCCAAAAATGTCCGAAATCGATGCACTCTATTTTGTGTAAATGTTTGAATGGAATAACTAGAAGTGTGTAGAAATAAGCACAATTTATTGTATAAATACGCACTTATCTCAATAAATTTTGATAACATCAAACAAAAAAACAAAACAAAAAAGACAAACTGCCTCATGTGATAAAATGTTAATATTCAGTATGTTCGAAAAGTTCGTCATTGCTCACGATACGCGTTTGTATTCGTCAGAATAAATCTGCATGCACATTTCTCAGCATGCACTGCAAATAGAGGCGTCTTAAATTTAGACACATATGTGACTGAAAAAGAATTTCAGTCACTTAAGTGTCTGAATCTGAAAATTCAGACATAATAGACGTCTAAATTTAAGACACATAAATGTCTTACTTTGATCATGCTATAAACGAACCGAGAAACATGCGTAAATTATCCAACAACCGTCTGATTTTAAGACGATACGCTCCAAGCGATAGTTAAGCATCATCTTTGGTACTATTCTTAACAGCCAATCAGAACGCTGATTTCCGCGCGTGTCATCTACAGCACCTTCATGAGATAAGAACAGAAACAATTAAATTTTCACCGCCGCCATTGCTTGGATTAAAAGGAAATGTGTTAATCTGGGTATTTATTGAACGAACGAGTAAGTCATATTTAATTCTAATATTTTATTCCGATAGATTTGTATCCCTTTGAATATGAGTGAAATCGTTTATCAAAATTTATCTCTTTTCTGTAGTTTAATGCTAAATTTTTTATTTCACTAACGGTCGTCTGTTATATGCCTTCTTAATGTAACGGAATGAAATATAATTGTTTTGAAAATTAAATAGCAATGCTGTAATTCTATTTGCTTGACCTTTATAAACAAACGAATGAGTGATAGTTTAATCTTCATTTTCGATAGGGTGATGTGAAATAATTATAATTTGTCTTTGCTCAAAAACAAAACTTGCAACATAGGTTTGAAAAGTTGAATGATTCATCGCTTCATTTATCAGAGATAAAAACATTAAATTGAAGCCATTTGTAACTGTGTTTATTCTATGTTTGTTTTTTACTGTTTACTGACTATAAACGCTTGTAGTATATGACATCAGGCATTTATTTTATTTTTTGTTATTATTATTATTTTGGAGCTAAATATCATGATTCATATTATTATGATATTAGGAAAAGTTTTCAGATTGAAAAAAAGCATTAATACTGTGAAATTTGACTGTATATATTGCAGTTTTTAATCACGGAACTGAAACTTTATAAAGATTTATTCTTATTGATTTTTTAATTTATTATTGAAAATCGTAAATTTTGATATCCAATGTTTCAGATTTAACATTTACCAAATTTCTAAAAATAATATGAATTTTTTATATCATCCAGTAAAATTTTTGAAACATTAAACAAACGGAGAAACATTTTATTCATATTTTGCAGTTTAAGTTGCTGTTTAGCAGTATAATTATAAAGTTTAATTAATATTTTTTGTGTTTTTTAAATTGGTATATTAATTTTTTTAATTTATATGCAAGCATTTTTTTGCGATATTTTGTTCATGATTTAAAATTTTTAAAATTGAGTAATGCGAGAAATAATTATTAAATTTCCTTTTACTGCAATCGAATTTGCAACGTTTCTGGTACAAGTAATTGTTGAAACTAAAAAAAAAATTACACATGATAATTTAGACATAAATAAAGAGTTGTTTATGCCTTGATATGAAGTTTATGTATAAAACTGCCTTAAATTTCTAATAGTTCTTATTTACTTATATGATACAGTATTAAATATATTTTTAAGCCATTTAATAACTGCTTTTTTATGTTCAAAACGTTTTTCAAACAATTAAGAATAGTGCATATACTGTCTGATATATATATTTTTTACTTTCTATTTTCTTCTGTTTTTTATTTTTTTTTTTCCCTATTTCTTAAATCAATATTTTCTTATCAAATATATAAAATCTATTTAGCTCATATTCAAAGGATACAAAGTTTACAGGAATAAAAAATAAAATAAATTAAATATGACTTATATCGTGTTGTTCCATAAAAAAGAATAGTAATGATGTACATTTTTAAGCAATAGCGGGTGAAAACTTTAAATTGAATACGGAATATGTTTAAAGAAAATTATATACATATTCCGAAGAATGATATATAAAATTAGATACCAAACTGGTGTTTACTTTTAACTAAATAATGACATATTACCACACATTTAAAAAGAAAAAAATTCTTACACATTTTTACTACTTAAAATGACTTAACTATTTTATTTATATGTACTTAAATGACAAATACAAAAATGGCTAAGTTTTGAAATTAGAAGTAATTTTTTTTTTTCTCAATGCTATTAAAATAGAATATGTATTTACTATTTTATTATTTACTCATGGTTATATAGCTGTTGTGATTATCATCTGATACATATGCAAAATTGCCTATGGGGCAAAATCTAATTTTTGAATTATATGAATTTTCCTTTTTTTTTGGGGGGGGGGGGATTTTCTTGCCCATTTTCGCGTACACGGGATTTTTTACACCTCTTTCGACATTCCACCGAGTACGATAAATATTTTGAACTTTTAGAGTAGCACAAGATAAAAAAATATATATATATCTATCCATATACCTTAAAAACCCTTAATAGCGGACACTTCGGGACTGCGAAATTTTTTTCCGATAATCGGAGATGCCTGCTTTTGTGAGGTAAAAAGAATACAAATATGTATGCCTTGCGAATAAAAAAAATATTCGCTAAATCGAAGTATCCGCTATTCGGGAATGTCCATTATCCTCCATAACGGATACTCCCGAATACCGGGCATCTGTATTTAGCTAACCATACTGCAGGGTTGCATTTTTTGCAAAAAGACTCCTTGATTAAAGCATGGGTAGTGCCCCGTTCTCTTACGATTTTAGTTCCCCCAAATTTCATGTGCAATATTTGCGAAGCTTATATTTTAAATCTGTTTCGAAATTGTACTGATTATAATCAATATTTTGAACTTTTAAAGTAAAATAAGATTAAAAACAAAATTTTAAAAAATCTAATATTTAGATAAATATTTTTTCTTTTTAATCTTATTCTACTCCTGAAGTACAAAATATTCATTATAATTAGTACAATGTCGTAATAGATTTAAATTATCAGCTTTATGAAAATTGCATACTAAAATTGGGAGCACCAGAAAATCAGGCGGTATGGGAGTAGAGGGGGCAGGACAACGGCCAGATATTTTTCCAGTATTCAGCGTGGTCAAACATGGCTACATAAAATGCTTACAAAAAATATCTGCGATTCAGACGTTTCAAGTGTCTGAAATTCAGTCGCAAAAAGTGTCTGAAAAAATTCAGACATTTTAAAATGTCTGAAAATTGAACACTCCGTTTCAGACACTTAAGTGACTGAATTTCAGACATTTTAATTTACAGTGTGGAACGTCTATTGCGGGCATCTTCAATAGAACGACATAGCTTTAATATTTTCAAGGGCGGCGGCTAGACGGTCTAGCCACTTAATTTTAATTCCAAAACTAACAGATGACACCAAGAATATTTTAATAAAATTTTGCCTTCGTAATGAAAGTGCAAATTAGTGTGTTTTTATTTTCAAAAAATTCGTTTGAATATTCTGGTGTCATTCAATTATTTCATCGTTTTACGAACAGAATTCTTCCGCCTCCGAAACTATTAAACTAAAATTTTAAATGCATAGGAAATAAAAATTTTTCAGACATTACAGTACAGCACGTCACAATTTGTAATTGCGCACTGCTATATTTCCGAAAGGTGGATATGCAAAGTAGAATAGTCGCTCATCGATTTTGGACATTTTTCGGTATACATGTGACGATTTATCTTATCCGTGTGAACCAAATGTCGTTTCGTAATAATTAATTGATGCTTTAAAACTTTCTAATTGGAAATTTTGCTCAATCTCTTTTAGTTTTCGATTTGGAATGGCTATCTTCCAAATTTCGCCACTAGGGGCGTTGCCGTTGTTTGCATTAGGTCGGGAATAGTCGCTTTACTATATCGTTATCTCCCTTGCATAGCTGTAGCTTTCTCCGTTCGCAAGTATTTTCAGGTTAACCCTTTAAGACCGGACCCGCACGATCGTGCAGGTTAGGCAATAACTAAAATTCTATCTTTCTGGGTTATTTATTCCATAAATTCCGGAATCGAATGATTGTGCTGGTTAGCATATACTATATTATATGAATTTTATCAAGAGATAGTGAATTATTAGTTAAAATTTTCAGTTATATCATTGTTTTCAAAGAACTCAAAAAGGTGCCCGGTCTTAATGGGTTAAAGGGACTTTCCTTTGCGCTCTGTATATATTGTTAATGAATGATTATTATTTGATCTTTGATATACTTTTTTATAAGCCATTATTGTAATATCTTCAACAAAGAGCTGTGACTTTTTAATTATTTCTATAAAGAGCTATGGCCGAGGCATACTTTTTGCCTTTTGTTAACAGCTATGATTTTCCTATGATGTATGCAATAGTCCATTTACTTACAATCAAGAAAACAAATTTTGATGGATGCAAACTATCAAAAAAATATTTTTTTACGTGTGGTCACTTTCATACAGAAACTCCCTATATCAAAGTGGTACGGGGGATGTCTAAATAAAGATGGCGAGGACATCTTAAAAGATAAATTTACATAATTCCTTGTGTTTCATATGATACAGAGCTTTTTATGTTCGTTCCGATTTTATGTGGAACTCTCTGAAACCAAAAGTGTCGAAAAGGATTCGTATAATAGATTGCATAGATAAACATAATTCTTGCAAAAAATTTTAATTAGTAAGTACATTTACACACGCACCATGAAGAAATAACTTTCATTTCATTAAATATAAATTCTATTAATTTTATAGGTTTTTATGCATTCCAGAAACTTTTCAATCGCATCGCGTATATGTGTATATATATACAGGGTGTCTAAGAAGTAATGGGTCAAACTTTAAGGGGAGGTAGGGGACATCACAATGATTCAGATTTGCATAGAAACCCAGGGTCGGAAACGCTTTACTGTCGCGGTAGTGACCACACAAAACACAAGAAAGAAAGGAAACGAACAGGGAGGGAAAACATGTTCATTATTCTTAGTACTGCAAAAATGCCGGGACAATGCTGGAAATTGTTGAGGAACTTGTTGCACGCATCGTGGCAGCTGCTAGGGAAGTCCGGGGCACTCCCAGTATTTTCGAGAACATTAGATCTTCCATACTCCGGAGATGCGCTCCCATGCATCACGGCCCGGGGTCGTAATTTCGAACACCTACTTTGATGACGATCGTTGTCCCTTTAATGTTCTTTCTTCTTAGTTTTTGATGTACTAAGGATAATAAACATGTTTTCTCCTCTTATTCGTTTCCTGTCTTTCTTGTGTTTTGTGTCGTCACTACCGCGCTAGGAAAGCGTTTCCGACCCTGGGTTGCTATGCAAATCTGAATCCTTGTGATGTCCCCTACCTCCCCTTAAAGTTTGTCCCATTACTTCTGGCACACCCTGTATAATAACATCTGCTAATTAATACCCTATTTAAATTATGCCACGTGGTTTATCTATGCATAAAGTTGTAACAACATTTAAACTTTTCAATGCAAAAACTTTGTTTTATTCTGTTAAATAGTTTGTTCTGCCTATAATACATAACTGAAAAAATACTTAGCGAAATGAGTTAGATTCGAATACTTAAAATTTCTATAAATTTATTTTATTTATTTTTTTTTTTTTTAAATGAAAGTTTAATTATAATTTTCTTTTTAAGAAATTTATATCAAAAGACATTTAATAATAATCAAAAAAAAAAAAAAATTGGAAAAAATTTAAATGTGTGAATCCAAAATTATAACTCATTCCTTCAAGTAGTTTCTGGAAATGATTGAATTTGAAATTATTTTAATGAAACTATTTTTTTCTTCAAAGTCTACCCATGAAGGAAGCAGATCTTCTTGAAAGAGCGACAAATTTCATTCCTGCTAACAACGAAAATTTACAAGAAAATGACGCAACTGCAGAGGAACAAAGAGGTGGAAGGATTTCCCATAAGAAGAAGAATTTTGAGCATTTATGCGATACTCTTCCAGTTTGTTAACGTCGTTGAACTTACATCTTGTTCCATGAAAAATTGAAAACAATGTACTCAGTTTTAATTGCAAGGAATTTTGAAAGCTGTAAATTAAAAATGTGTTGAATTAATAAATATGCATATGTGAAAGCACGCATTTGAATGAAATTTATTTATAGCAGATAAATTGCTGCAAAAATTAATATTTTGATAAAGCTTGATAATGAGGACACCAAACGTTGTAGGAAAAGTAGACAACACAGAAACTAACAGGAGAATGATGTTTATTATGCGTATTCTTCCTGAAGCATTCGTTAACTCGTTCAGGACCGGCATCTTTTATACGAATTTTAATTGTTTGGCCTCACTGTGTGTTAATTATTTTACTTAACTTTATAAGCGGCAATAATGTTGTAATTAAATAAAAACTATTAGCCCTCGGTATGCTATTTCTTTCTCCCAGCTTATTTTGTGTAGTCTCCAATAAATAACGTTACCTTGTATAAGCCAGCCGTAAAACAAAAGCCGATGTTTCACTGTGCGATTAAATACTCTACAGCATTTTTTAAAACTTCTAACCATCGCACATTTTCGATGTTTATACCGTCGTATTGGAAAAAGTACTTTTTAATGCAATTTAATGCAATTTAGATGCAAACTGCATCTCCATTTATTTTTGAAATATTAATTGTTTTGTAGTTCTTAGCGACATTTGTTTAATTTTGGCAACTCAAGTACTCCATTTCTGTAGAAAGCAAAGGGAAAATAGCTGAAAAATAGCTATTTTTTCCTCTTGTTGCCATTTTCCCATAAAAACTGAAAAAATGTAATTAAAATAAGTGCTATTTTGAGAAAAATATAAATGAACTAGGGGGCTCTGCCCCCTGGAAGCTACGCTCGCCAACCCCCGTTCAGACACCGCAGAATCTAAAAACACGCTAATCTGATCGGTTTAAAAAATATTATAGAAGATTGAATTATACTGAAAAAAGCTGTGCAGATCTCCCTGTAAACCGATTTCCATTCAATTTCCTTTGATTTAAAAAATTTAAGGCCGAATCAGTTGCTGTCATCCAATGGTTGTTTTCCTGTTTGATTAAAGAGGGAAGCTAAAAAGAAGCTAAAAATAAAAAGAATTAAGTGTACAGAGTCTTTGTCTCCCGATATTTTAAAACAATTTCTATAACAATAGCCTAAGTCATTTGACTATCATCAAGAGTTCCGGGCGAACCACTTCGCTTTTTATATTCCTGGTGCCATTTTGGTACTTTAATATTAGCCAGGCACAGGTGAAAAGTCGCCAAATATTATCCTATCGCCATCATTTCATCTATATTATAATAGTCCAAGTCATGTAACTGCCGTAAATAAACACGCTCTGATTCCTTCGCTTTTCATATGAAAGTTTGGCCCAGATATCATATACGGCCCCATATTGGCGCGATTTTTTTCCGACGCTAATTTGGGGAAAAGATTCGACTTATCAAATCAAACAAAATAACGATAGTATGGCGCCAGTTAAGTACCCGTTGCGAATGTGACATTGGCGTCAGAAAAAAATAGCGCCAATATGGGACCGTATGTGGCATCTGTGCCGAAAGTTTTCAATTTCGATTTAAAAAAATCAATTTTTTTTTCGAATAATACTACATAAAAGCATTGTCGCAAAGAATTCTTGGTACTGTTACGCTAGCCGGGTGCAAACCTCGCCAATAGCTATTTTTCAACTCGCCAGTTAGCATTTTTTTTTTTCCGAGTGGTAAATTATAACATTGCTTTGAAGTTGGAATTAAATGTCATCGTTTGTTACATTATTTAATATTTGCCCAAATGCCATATACGCACCCGATTTGACGTATTTTTTTTTTACGGAAATTTGGCGAAATCCTCGTTTTCGAATACCAGTTACATATGTATTTTTGGTACTACCTAGTTATCCCGTCGACCGAAAATCTATCACTATAAGATTAAATGCCAATAATGGATGATAAATGTCACATTCACTTGACTTTAAGCAAGTTACAAGTCTTTATGTCATCAAGTGATTTTTATTTCAACATTTTATTTGTATATTTATTAATGTTATACTATTTTCTTTGTTCTTTCGTTATTTAAAATAAAAATTATGTCAATTTGTATAATTTGGCGAGTGGTTTGGCGATTTATATAATTTGGCGAAATGGGTCGATGAAATAACTAAGTAGTACCGTATTTTTTAATTATTTTCTATTATTTTTTTATTTTTAAAGGAAAATAACCAAAAAAATAATTATCTATAGAACAAAACAATTTATGTAATTTAAAAAAAGAAAATAAACATTTATTATTAAATAAACAACAATAGCCGGGTTACCATGTCAACCAAAATAATGCCATTTTGGCGCCAATTAGGTACCCCGGTGCGTATATGACACCTGTGCCTAATATTTTTATTTTCATTTCGTTTAAAAAAATAAAGAAGTGAAAGCCATTTATTTTAAATGTTTCTGCTTGTCTATATCTATACTCCTACTATAAAGAGGAAAAAATTGTTTATTTGTAGGAAGTAAGCTCTGGCACTACCGAACCGATTCCAAAAATAATGGTATCAAAATGATGGTGTTAGTCCAACTTGAACATAGGCTATATCTTATGTCGGTGCCACTACACCAAAGGGGGTGTAGGAGCAAAAAACGTTCTAAAAATGCAATTTTAGTGTTACTGAAGGGCCTAGAAATATGAAATTTTGAATATTAGTTACTTATAAGATATAAATGATATCTAAGAACAGTTCTTAAACAATTCAAAATTTAAAAGGGGTGAAAATGCGCAAAAAGCGTTCTAAAAAACGTTCTAAATGGTAGTTTCTACAAAATCTCAGGAAGTACCAAACCGATTTAAAAAATATTGGTGTCAAAATGATGGTGACAACGCTTGCTCCAAGATAGGCTATGTTTTTTGTCGGTGTCACTACCCCAAAGGGGATGCAGGAGCAAAACACTTTCTAAAAATGCGATTTATGTGTTACTGAAGGGCCTAGAAATGTGAAATTTTGAATATTAGTTACTTATAAGATATAAATGATATCTAAGAACAGTTCTTAAACAATTCGAAATTTAAAAGGGGTGAAAATGCACAAAAAGCGTTCTAAAAAACGTTCTGAATGGTAGTTTCTACAAAATCTCAGGAAGTACCAAACCGATTTAAAAAATATTGGTGTCAAAATGATGGTGATAACGCTTGCTCCAAGATAGGCTATGTTTTTTTGTCGGTGTCACTACCCCAAAGGGGATGCAGGAGCAAAAAAACTTTCTAAAAATGAGATTTATGTGTTACTGAAGGGCCTAGAAACATGAAATTTGAAATATTATCTACTTATTAGATATAAAGGATTTCTAAGAACAGTTCTTAAACTAATAGAAATTTGAAAGGGGTGAAAATGCGCGAAAAGCGTTCTAAAAAACGTTCTAAATGGCGATTTCTATGCAATCTCAGGCAGTACTGAACCGATTTCAAATATAATGGTGTAAAATTGATGGTGATAGATCTTGCTCCAAGATAGGCTATATTTTATATCTGTTTCTACTACCCCAGAGGAGATGCAGGAGCAAAATGCGCGAAAAGCGTTCTAAAAACGATCTAGATGCCGATTTGTCGGTAATATCTCAGGAAGAATGAATCTGATTTCAAACGTAATGGTAGGAAATTGATGCTGACAGCCTCTGCTCTAACATAGACGCTATTTTATGTCGGAATCACTATCACCAAGACGTTGCAGGAGCAAAAAAGCGTTCGAAATTTCGATTTTTGCGATCGGTAGGGGCTAGCAACTTAAAATTAGGCAAGGTACATAATTATTAGCTATAAATGATCTTTAAGAACAGTTTCGAAAAAATTGGAAATTTAAAAAGGGGTGAAAATGCGCGAAAAGCGTCCTAAAAACGTTCTAAATTGCGATTTCTACTCAATCTAAGGAAATACCAAAGCTATTTCAAAAGTAATGGTTGCAAATCAATGGTGACAGTCCCTGCTATAACATAGGTTATATTTTATGTTGCTGTCACTACCATCTGAGGGTTGCAAAAGCAAAACATGTTCTAATTTGCATTTTTTGCACAACTGAGGGGTCTAACACTTTGAAGTATGGCATGGTATTTACTTACAAGATGCAACTGCTTTCTAAGAACAGTCGAAAGAAAATTCCAAATTAAAAAAAAATGAAGTGAGTGAAAAGCGTTATAAATTACAATTTTTAAGCAAACTTATAAATTACCAAACCGATTAAAAGAATAATGATGACAAATTTTGGTGATAGAACCTGCTCAAACATAAGCTATATTTTATGTCTGTTCCGCTACCACCAGAGGGTTGCAGGAGCTAAAAACTTTCTAAATTGCGATTCCTGTGATACTGAAAAGGCTTTAACTGAAAAGGCTGAACTTTAAATATGACATGGTAGTTACTTATAAATTATAAATGCCCTCGAAGGAACGTCGAAAATAAATTCGAATTAAAAAGGGGTGAAGCGAAGGGGAGGTGCGAAAAGCATTCTAAAAAAGTTTTAAATTACGATTCTATGCAATTTCAGGGAATATAAACCGATTATAAAAGTAATAGTTGCGAATCAGTGGTAACAGTCTCTGATCCTACACAGGCTATATTTTATGCCGGTGATTCTACCACCTGGGGTTCACAGGAACAACAAACGTTCTAAAAAGGGGCTTTAAAAGCTTTTTAAATTACGTTTCTGTGGAATATTAGGAAATAACAAACCGATTTCAAAATTAATGGTGACAGTTCCTGTTCAACATAGCCCTTTATGTTGAGAGAGGTGGTAGGACTTGGAATTCGACATGATGGTTAATTTTAAGATGTAAGAAGATGGTTTCTAAAAAATTCAAAACTTCAAATGAATACTGAAATGAGCGTATTAATTGAGCATAAAAGTTTCAAAATATTTTCTAAATTATCATTTATTTAGTTTTATTTCATTTTATTAATTTAAGTCTCATTTCTGCCTAATACAGTGTAATAATGATGTTTAGTCAAACTGTGTTTTAAATAGTAATTTTTGAATTATTCCTAAAAGTAATAAGTACCTTTTAATAAAATAAAATATTACCTTTTAATAAAATAAAAATTTAGTTAGTACCTTTTGATAAAAATTAGACCTATAAATATCACTTGGCATATTTCAAATATTACGCGAGCAAAGCCGCGGGGTTTGCTAGTATTAAATAAAATGATAATGAAATACAAATTTCTTAGCATACATTTAAGGGAGGCCAGACTTCTCGCCAAATTAGTTTAATATAGTAACCTTTTCTAAAATCTGAAAAAAAAAATATCTGTTTGATTAAAATTTGAGTTGCCATCATTAGAAAAATGTATATAAAATTAGAAAAAAATTAATATTTCGAAAACTAATTCGAATTTAAAAATTCTAATACCAGTTTTGAAATCTGCGGATCAATATTGATTTTTGGTATTAATTTCATCGCAAAGTATTCCTTTTTTTAGGAGAAATCACCGTGAAACATAAACAGTTGTTTAATCAGTCGATTCAAAGAATCGTTACATTTCAGGCGTTTCATATATTCGTTTCATAAATTCGTTTCATTAGGATTTTATATATATAGGGTAGATATGATAAAACATGGAGCTATTATAAACTATATTTAATTTTAAGTATCTATATTAATGCAAATGACGTCATTTTACATAAAACGAAAGCATGTGCTTTAAGTCTTAAAATTGAAATATATTTTGCACTACAGTAGAGTCCCGATTATCCGAGTCTCGCTTAACCGAGTTATTTTCTTCTGGTGGACTGTTGGCTTCTATTTTTATGAAACAAACATTTATAAATGAAGCTTTGGTGAAGATGAAAGAGCAGTCGTAAAAAGTTAGAACTCTGATTTTCTGGTCAGAATGGGAAAAAAATGGCCATAATTTTTTTTTTTTTTAAATTATGGCCATTTTTTTTTCTATTCCGACCAGAAAATCAGAGTTCTAACTTTTTACGACTGCTCTTTCATCTTCACCTAACGCTTAATTTATAATGGCTGTTTCATAATAGTAGAAACCACCAGTCCACCAGAAGAAAATGAAGTAATGGAAATGTCGGAGACAACACTAAATGCTGAAAAAGCAGAATTCCTTTTCTCTAGTTTTGCTTTACTTTTTTACTGGTATCAAACTCAAGTGTTTTAATCACTTTTTGAGGGTGCATATATGTACCCATGGTCCCGAACGGGTTAAGGGGGCACGGACATTTAATTTTTTTTCCATTTCCAAGTAGCAAAAAAGAAAATAAAAGCTTGAAGAGGCTTTCCTTGAAAAGGAGAGCCAAGATAATCCTTCCTATGGTGGTGGAATTTATTAATTGATGTACGATTTATAATAGCATATTAAATTTTATTTTCATCTTTCTAAAAATATTTTTTCCCCCTACATCACTATTTATCTCATAAACTATACAAGATACACCTTTGAAATTTTTAACACACGTTTTTTTCTCATACATACATAGTTTAACACAAACATTTTGTAATTTGAAGGTTTTTTATTATTTAATGAATATTTTAATTTTAATTTTTTATATATTTCTTTTTTCTGTCTTTACAAGAAGAAAGTATTGCATTCGTGAAAAATTTCGACTTCCGGTTGTCGATGGATTTATACGTTTTAGAATGTCCTGAACACGATTTGATAGTTTTTAGAAAATGGCTGTCTGTGAGTTTCTGTGTCACAGTTCGAGTCTGTTTGTGACAAAAATTTTGTGGGCGCTCAAGAAATCCACATAATTTCACAAAACTTTAGATTCATTTAGATCTTGATATAAACTGGTACTGATTACTTATTGGTGTAAATCGTCTAACAGATGGCGCTGCTATGCTGCATTTTTCCCGATTTCCGTGATAGCTGTATCTCAAGAACTACGGCACGGATTTTCATAAAGCTTCATATTCAGTTAGTCCGTGATATAGTTTGATGCTGATTACTTTTTCGTTAAAATCGCCCAAAAGATGGCACTGCTGTGCTGCATTATTAACGATTTTCGCAATAGTACTATATCAAGAACAAATGCACGAATTTTCATCAAACTTCAGATTCAGTTAGTGCCTGAAATAAATTAGTGCTGTTTAATTTCTAGCGTAAATAGCCCGACAGGTGGCGCTGCTATGCTGAAAATTTCAAGATTTCACAATAGGTGTATCTCAAGTACTAATGCATGAATTTTCATCAAACTTCAGATTCAGTTACTCCCTGGGATAAATTCGTCTTAATTAGATTTTGGTGTAAATCGCCCAACAGGTCACGCTGCTCTGAATATTTTTTTTTACAATTTCCTCAATAGATCTATCTCAAAAACTAATGCACGGATTTTCATCAAACTTCAAATTCTATTAGAAGTTGACATAAGTTGTCGATGCTTAGATTTTGGTGTAAATCATCTAACCGGTAGCGCTGATATGCTGCATTTTTTCAGGAAATATTAACACGTATGAGATGGAAGAATGTTTTTGGATTGCCGCATCCGACTAGTTTTAGTAATTTGCAGTAAAAAATCATAAAATTATAATTGTAGCCAATTTCAGGAAATCCCTTTGTAAAATAGGTAAAAAATTATACGGAATAAGCTTTTAAATTTTCGGCTGATTCTTTGGAACAGATCCTGAGATAGAGGGTCATCAATATGACAAATTTACAATCAGAAGATTCAGGTGACCAAACTGCCCATTCTAAGCATTAAGTAAATCAATTTTCACAATAAAAGCACTGACGTTTTTAAATTATACTTAATTGACACAATCAGAAAAAAGGGAGAAGACGCATGTAACGAAAGCACACTCGAGTAAACATCAACTTACAAAGATGTGACTCATACCAATCACTGAGTAATAAAGTCTACTAATTAAACCTATCAATGAATTATACCTCGTTGACTTACCTATTCTTTAGTCTATTTCCATACATTGTAAAGACTAACAACCTTTAAAATTTCAAATACCAAAATTTACTGGGGGTCGCCTACTTATGCAAAATGTACCCAACATTAAAAAATTCAGAACTAACACCTAATTTTGACATCATATTTGGACTTTTCTTAGGATACCAATAAGCCAACTGATGTGTAATAAGTAACTATCACTGCAATAAGGAACGAAAAATCTCCTGAACTCTGTTTTACTTTTTTAAATTACTTTTTATTAAATTTTTTTCCCAGAAATTCATTAAAAATGTAACAGATCGGTATTTAAGTCACAACAGAGTAAAAATACATTGTATATTTAATTTGCTTAGTATATTTTTTATGAGTGGTATTTTTTTTTAAACACACTTTCATTCAAATTCACAAAAATGTAGATTTTTTATTTAATGCAGTAAAAATTAAAAAAGTCGTGAAAAAAAGCTTAACAGCTCTGAAGAGAAATTAAATTGTATTGCGGTGAGCTCGAGTATGGAAGATTAATGGATTTAAATGTGAATTTCGCCAAATTAGCCAGCTATCGCCAATTTGGCTTCATACATGGCAACTTACGTTTGTCGTCATATTTGGTGATTTTCCGCGGTGTTTGCCAAACTTTGGCTCTATTGTGGTAACCCTGTCATAAGTACTTTTAAACAAATTCTCAACAAATGCATTGTTGAATCTGATAATGATTTCCCCATGGAAAATCAAACAATAATTATGCTCATCATTAGGATTCTAAAGGTATAGGATCGTTGAATTGTGTGCATTTAAAAAGATCGTATTATGAAACAAATCTTTGAATTTCATACCCCACACTCTTAGATGTCTGCAAACAAAATTCCTAACCCAAAGAGCACAATAGCGTCACT
Organism: Maratus speciosus; assembly: GCA_963932465.1. Taxonomy (NCBI): domain Eukaryota; kingdom Metazoa; phylum Arthropoda; class Arachnida; order Araneae; family Salticidae; genus Maratus; species Maratus speciosus. The sequence continues at coordinate 33,093,596 of OZ010790.1, read as the reverse complement.
TGTTGGGCAATATACACACAAACCTAATAAGTATGTATTTATGTGATCGTGTACCAGTGTTTTTGAAGTATAGCTATAGTGAAAAACATGAAAAATACAGTATAGCAGCGCCATCTGTTATAGAATTTACACTAAAACCTAATCAGCATCAACTTATGTCAAGGTCTAATGGAATATGAATTTTTATAAATTTCTGTTCTCGAAATATCACTATCAGTAAAATCGGATAAATCCTGAAATAAGTAGCATAGAAGCGCCAAATTTTGAGCGATTTGCACCAAACATTGATCATAAAAATTTTATGTCAACGTCTGACTGAATCTGAAGTTTGATGAAAATCCGCGCATTAGTTCTTAAGATTCTTAAGATACAGCTATTGCATAAATCGTAAAAAAAAAAAAAAAAAAAAAAAAATGCAGCATAGCAGCGCCATCCATTCGATGATATACACGAAAAACTGATCAGCACCAGATTATATCAAAATCTAACAGAATCTAAAGTTTTTTTTTATAATTCCATGCATTAGTACTTGATATAGAGCGCCCACAAAATTTTTATCACATACAGACAGACAGACTCCTGCAACGCCACCTGCTGCGCGATTTAAAACAAAACCTAATCAGAAACAACTTATGACCACGTCTAACTGAATCTGAAGTTTGATGCAAATTCCAGATAGAAGTCTTGATATAGAGCTATTACAAAAATCTTGAGAAATGCAGCATAGTAGCTCCACCTATTGTGTGATTAACACCAAAATCTAATAAATACAATGTTATATCAGTGTCTAACTGAATTTAAAATTTTATTAAATTCCATGCATAAGATCTTGAGATAGAATGCCTGCACATTTTTGTCACATACAGACAGGCTCAAAGACAGACATTTTATAAAAACAATCAAATCGTGTTTAGGACCTTTTAAAACGTAGAAATCCATCGAAAACCGGAAGTCAAAAATTTTCATGAATCCAGTACCTTTTCTTGTAAAGATAGAAGAAAGTAAAAAAAATAAGTCTTCATTCTTTCGTTTCGTTATTACTTTCTTCTCCCTTTGCAAAAAAAAAAAAAAAAAAAAAAAAATATTGGATTCATGAAAAATTTTGACTTCTGGTTTTCTACGGATTTCTTTTCTCAAACCTTTTTCTATAAAATGTCTGCTGTGAATATGTCTGTCTGTATGTGAAACAGTGTTTGTGGGCGCTCTATCTCAAGAATTGTTGCACGGAATTTAAATTTTAACATTCAGTTATAACTTGATATTATTAGTTGCTGATTAGTTTTTGATAAAAGTCGCCCAACGGATGGGATTGCTATGCTGCATTTTTCACGATTTGCGCAACAGCTGTATCTCAAGAACTATTGTACGGATTTTCTTCAAACTTCAGATTCAGATAGACGTTGATATAATTTTTTTTAGTTAGGTTTTCTCGTAAATCGTCCAATAGGTGGCGCTGAAATACTGCATTTTTCAAAATTTTCAAATCTTTAGCAATAATCTATACATGCATAGAGGTCAATTGTAAGTGGATAAAGACAGATTTTTCTCCATGAACACTTACTGCCACCCACACGCGGTTGTAGTGATTAGATAGCCTTTGTCTCTTGCAGTTAGTTTAATTTGCTTAGACTATTTATTCGAAAACCAGTCAGGCCTACGCTGAGTTTTTTTTAAAAAAAGAGCCAAGTACGCATGACGCAAATCCAGATGTAACGAACGAATGATTTCTGAGAAAAGTTCGTTGTTTACCAAAACTAAAATGTTTAAAATAAATGTTTAATTGAGATAATAAATTATCGCAGTTAAAATAATGTTTAGCAGCCTCTTTGCGTTAAACTATTATTTGTAAATTATGGTTGCATTAGATTTAAAATGTAATTTTAAAATTGTTTTTTATTTTACTGTTAAAGTGCAAACCAAATAAGCAGTAGTGTAAAGTTACACCAGTTAAGCAGTAGCGTGAATTTACACCAAAAATGGTGGCAACTAAGTTGCCACTAAAAGTGGTGTTTGTTTAGACCATTTGATAGCTGGTGGCTCATTACACCAGTTTACAAATGGAATTTCATTACACCACTTGGGGTGGCAACTTAGTTGCCACCCTTTTTGGTGTAATGTAAGGGGAATTTTTTTTACAGTGTACTATTACGATTACAAAAAGCATAACAACCTTAAGCCTTTAAACCTTTAAAAGCATCCTTAACATTTGCATGCTGTACTGCGGCATGCTGCCAATTCAGATTAAGTTCATTGTGAATTATACAAGGAAAACTTTTATGCTTGAAATACATTGTTACGATTGCATGACATGTACCTTACATCCAGAAATTAGCATACCTGTTCTTCTTCGGTTGTCTTCTTCGGAATGATTCTTTAAGAAAATCCAAGACGCAAAAACTTTAAATTTTGAAAGAAAAAACAATACAGCATTAAAATATTCCCTGTTTTTTTACATTTAAAATGGCGTTTAAATTATATTTATATCTTAAATAGAACAGGGCATATTATTTTATTTTACTTTACTAGGGGGCACCGCCCCCCTGCTCGCTACGCTCACCAGCCCCCCGCGTAATCGCTTAACTATTCCATTCTGTATAGTGAAGCAATTCCTATTTTCTAGCCAACCCCAGATTATTGTTTGTGCTTAAAAATAATGTAAATAGTTCAATTAAGCTCTATTCATAAGCTAATATTAGTTTTCGTTGCATTGAAATATCTCAATTTGTTGATTTCCTGCATGCAAGTAAACCCTATTGTATTTCAGTGGGAGTCTATCGAAATTTGGCGAAATACTGGAAATAGCGCTAAGTTGGCGTCACTTTTGGTGACAGAGAGACTGGTCTCCCCTTGGTAACCTCCCTTATAGCGTCATAAAGCTCTGACCAATCAGTTGCATTTCACGGTATCTACGCAGATTTTCATTGTTCCATTTCCAAAGCATTACTTTTTGCAAGGCATACTTAGATACTACTACCGGCAGACCGATTTGCGTTTAATGTATGAAGTTGCTCGCCAGAGGACTCTGATACGCTGCCCAAAACAGAAATTTGACTCTGACCGTAACTTCAACCACGAGAACCAATCAAACCGCTCTGGGCAGGGTTCAGAGAATTCCAATGTGTTTATATTTTTTTTCCGTATATATATGATTCAAAAGAGTTTAATAAAAATATTAACTCTAATCATCAGAAAAAAAATTATCATTTTAACAATTATCGGAATAATAAATGGTGCGACCGGAGAATACTTCCAAGGTTGCTACTTAATACCAAGTTAATACTAAATACCAAGGTTGCCACTTTGGCGCATTTATCGCCAGGTTGGGGAGAAGTAGAGTATTCTACGATTCACCCCAATAAATAAAAACAGGCATAGTCTAAAAACATCAATGTCACAAATTTATTTGCTATCTTCACTGCTGAAACAATAAAACTAATGGAATTTCTTTTAAATATATTAAAGTACTCATAAAATTCCTTGTAATAATTAATAAATATAATTTATTAAGTAACAAATACACTTACATGATTTAATCAAAATTGATTGGATAACATAAAATATTGCAACGATATTTAAATCTGCGATAACCATTTCTTTCTATGATTAAAAATAAGAATATTTAATGTTTAAGAAAGATCGTCTTTTTTTTTTTTTTTACTATTATTATTATTATTTAGTTCGGACGATATCAAACAGAAACATTTTACGGGTAGCAATAAATTCGTCAAAAATAACTGGGTACAGATGTCATATTCGGCCCATATTGGCGCGATTATGTTCTGTCGCCAATATCATGTAGGCAACACGTACTTAACTTGCGCCAAAGTATCGTTATTTTGCTTGATATAGTAAGCCGGATGTTGTTGTTTATACTGTTGATGCGTTCCCCAAATTAGCGTTGGAAAAATATCGCGCCAATATATGACATTTGTTCCAAACTTTCATATGAAAGGCGAAGGGATCAGATCGTATTTGTTTATGTCATTTAATGACTTGAACTATTATAATATAGATGAAATGATGGGGATAGAATAATATTTAGTGACTTATCACCTGTACCTGACTAATATTAAAGTACCAAAATGTCACCAGGAATATAAAAAGCGATGTGGTTCGCCCGGAACTCTTGATTTAGTCACATGACTATAAGTATTTTATTTATATAAGTATTTTATTTATTATTCTGAAAATACGATCAATGATTCTGAAACTTCGACGATGAGAAAAAAGCCGCTATCTGGGCAGGGTATAAATGTAAACAAAAAAGAGCACGTTGTGATGTTTTGGTTCAGAGTTTGAAGCTGAATCCGACTTCACTTTTTCGACGGTTTTCGGCGAAATGCGTGGGCCGTATATATCATTGTAGGCTATGCTTTTTGGGGAACAGATGTCATATTCGCCCCATATTGGCGCGAATTTTTCGGTTGCCAATTTGGCAAAAACATCAACAGCATAAACAACATAATCCGGGTTACCACATCAAGCAAAATAAAGACACTTTGGCGCAAGTTAAGAACCCGTTGCCTATATGATATTGGCGAGACAGAAAACAATCGCGCCAATATGGGGCGAATATGACATCTGTACACTTTTTGGTACTTTTCCGTTACACGGACAGCATTGTCGCCAAGCGCAATAGTTGGCGCAAAATGAAAATCACGTGAATTGAAACATTTGAAAAATAAAAGAAAAACATTGTCGATATTAAAGTGAGCATTTTAAAAATATAACATTTTAAAATTACAGAATTTTACGAACTATTTTATTAAATCACAAATATATAATTAAAATAAGTGAACAAATAACTGTTATACAATAAAGTAATAAAATAAAAAAATCATATTAAACTGCTGCCATAAAATTACAAATCTCTTTGGCACAGGTGTCATATTCGCCCCATATTAACGCGATTTTTTTTCGGTTGCCAATTTGGCGAAAACATCAACAGCATAAACAACATAGGTACAGATGTCATATACACCTTATATTGGCGCGATTTTGTTTCTGACGCCAATGTCATATACGCAACGGGTATTTAACTGGCGCCAAAGTGTCGTTATTTTGCTTGATATGGTAACCCAATTGTTGCTGTTTATGCTGTTGATATTTTCGCCAAATTGGCATCGGAAAAAAATCGCGCCAATATGGGGCGTATATGACATCTGTGCCACAACATAATCCGGGTTACCACATTAAGCAAAATAACGACACTTTGGCGCCAGTTACGTACCCGTTGCGTATATGACATTGGCGTCAGGAAAAAATCGCGCCATTATGGGGCGAATATGACATCTGTGCCATATCTTTTAGCATTGCAGTAAACATTTCATTTTTTGAATAAAGTCGTCGCCACATAAACTCTATGAGATACGACTCTAAATGATGACGAACTGTTCCACGAGGTCTTTTGTTGCGCCATTTTGCGATGCCCAATAATCTCTCAACATTTTGAGTATGACATCCAGTATTAGGGTCGACAAAATTGTATTTGTGATTTACTGTGAAAGGATCATAACCAGCACTTCGCAGTCCATCTGTTTTATATCCTTTCCAGTAATCTGTATAAATAATACTTCCATCAGCTACATTGTTTTCTATTGCCGCCATTAAAGTTTCAGCTGTGCGATCGGAAATAGCAGTAAGGAAACATCCACGTGTTTCACGGCATAAACCATCTAACACCCATTGAGGAGGAAGAACACGCCCTACGTTGCTTTTTCTTCTGGTAAAAGACTTTCATCTACTTCTATAATTTTATTAAGTCCACTGATTTTTCTATTTGGCCGTGAACATAAAGCATTTGCACAAACTTCTCTAAAATAGCTATTCCAGTCCACTGTTGTGTTGTGGTTCATATCAAGTTGCAGCTCACAAAGCTCAATCGATGTCAACTCTTGGCACCATAAATATATAAACCTCAAAGCATTAAGAAAAGACAACCGCGATCCTTAAAACCATGTTTTTTGTCGTATTCCTACGCTTTCTTCGCATGATCGTAAGCTACATCTCCATTTCGGATTTCTAGAACTCATCCATAATTTCATTTTATGGTTGTTTGAACACAACCTTTTATTATGCAGAATTCCAAATTCCTGAAACAGTTTTATCGCAACTTTCTCATCATCTAGTAATTGACAAATAGTAAAATCCATCTCAGCTTCAACAGTAAAAGTAAATTATAGTTTTATAAAAAAAAAGCATTTTTATTTCGAATAATAGCAAATTAAAAAGCTTTCCAAGGTTAAGGTTAAATAATAATCATTCACGTAATTCACGTTTCATAAATAACAAATCCCAATGTTTCGCATGGTTTACAAGAAAAATCCTTTTCACGATGAGGGCTGAAATAATTAGCGCATTAGCATACATTTTGGCATGCTGTCCGTATAACGAAAAAGTACCCTTAATTTTGGCGAAATACTGGAAATAGTGCCAAGTTGGCGACAGAGGGACGGGTCCCCCATTGGTAACCTCCCTTATAGCGTCATAAAGCTTTGACCAATCAGATGCATTTCACGGTATCTACGCAGATTTTTTATTGGTCCATTTCCAAATCAAAACTTTTTTTATATATAGAAGGATTTATTTTTTGTTTTGAATTGTTTCCAAAATCTACTTTTCAATCTATGGTTGTCATTGAAACGACTTCCTATGAAATGTAAATTTTGAAACATTTTCTAAAATGTTTAGAAATGTTAAAGTGCCATTACACAGGAAAATGTGAAGCGACAAAAATTCCCTGCCACTCGTCAGTTTTAAAATCATTTTATTTAGTTAAAAAAAATGGCTTTTCTATCGTAAGTTTTCCCAGTATTTGATTAGCTGTTCTGAACGACAACGCTTCCTGATGTGTTTGAGGGCCATCGCTGGCGACAAAATGGCTCCAAGAAAAGACAGTTGCTTGCTTTCAGAGCAACTCTTTTAAAGCCATAGACTAACAGTGGATCGCCCGTAATTAGAGGCAACTTTTACACTTAGTGTAATTGCACTTTTAAAGGGGAAAATATGAAGTTGTCAGAGTTAAAACTATGAAAAAACTCGAAATCGACATGTATGAAAAAACTTGTTTCAATCAACTGACACATTGAAACAGTAAAGAAAAATGGTAAGAATGGAAAAATAACTAAATCAGAAATTGAAGCAACAGGATGGATTTACTTACTCACCTGGAAACTTTAAAAAGCATTTAAACGTTCTATTAGGAGCCAATCTTTGTTTAAAACTTTAAATGCATCTTTCTGATAGTGTTTTTCAGCATGTCTCATCTTAAAATTCATATAATACAGTAACCGTTAAAGTTAATGGTTCAAACTTGGAATATATCTTCTTCAAATATTTTACTTAAATTTTAATTCGGCAAATTTGAAAAAAAATACTCACTTTTGAAAATATGATTTGTTTAAAATAAGTTGCATCTTTTTTTTTTTTTTTTTTTCAATTGCTGTTCTAAATATTTTCATTTTTCTTAAATTAATATTTTTTAAAATGCTGAATCAGAATTTAAACTTATATATTTCTATTTAATTAAAAGAAAAAATTAAATTCGACAAATAATATTTTGCGTTATAACAATTTTAAATTACTCTGAGTTTTTTGAAAAAAAAATCATTATTTTTTAAATTTTGTTACAAGTCTTATGATATGATTCAGTTTACAAGTTGCATGGTTAACCATCACACAAATATTCAAAATTCTAACTCTATAAATAAATAAAAAATAAATAAACGTTTCCCGGACACCGTACAGTAACATTGTTTCTCGAATTACATGCATTCCAATTTGTGTCTGATCCCATGAAACCTCACGAATTATTAAAATTGAAATATCTCTGTGAGTTTTACAGATATCAAGATGGATTTTTTTTTATTCAGGAATGGATAAAGAAAAATTTCCTAACAACACATTTTATCCTACGGGGTCCGTATAAAAATTTAATTTTTGTATTTTCTCAAATAGAGCCCCCATGAAATTGCAAATTATCTCATCAAATTTTGAACCCCTTTTTTATGAAATTTTGCAGTTGGAAGTATGGGATTAGAGGCAATATTTAAGGAGATAGCCTATTGTTTCGATATTTATGAATCAGTCTGATAAGTAAATTGATTCGCGCGATTTATTTCTCACAAATTAATTAGTTGTTTTTTGTTGTTTTATTATATTTTCTATTGAATATAAGCTGTTTTATAAATAGTAATAAGACCTCGTATGCCATTTTACCTAAATTCTGTGTTTGAAATTATTGAAAATAAATAAACTCTACATACATCATACAGATAAAGAGACATGTTATACTTATGAAAAGAATATTTTAATTGTTACCAGTCAAAAAATACCTACTCTGCGGCTTCTGAGTACCTTCTTCCTATAAAATATGAATTTTATGGTTCCTTCATAATTTTGCATCTCAAAACAGTCTTTTGGACAATAGGTAAAAAAATTTACATATCTGTTTTTCCTGTAATAAATGGATATTTTTATTACAAATTATCAACTGATATAGAAATGACATGCAATTGACGTACCCATCACAAAACATCAGACTTGCTTAAAGATTTTCATACAATGCATAGAATAAGATACGTCAAAAAACTTACTTATCATGGATCCATTTTTAATCATTATATCATTTTTTCTATTATATACAAATTGCCTACCAGAAAAATTTTAATTACTAATGTCTTAACTGTCAGTGAAACAGGTGTGTCTAGAAATACAAAAGGCACATAACATCTGCAAAACATTTTTTTAAACTATATAAAGCTTGTATAGTTCAATACTAATAACAATAATCCACTTCATTGAACTTTTTCGAAACCGTCAGGTAAATTATTTGTTTTCTTTTCTTCTTTTATTTTTATATTAGTACCTTATACAAATATTGTTAAAAAAGCTGTGTTTCTGTGTTAATAACGTCAAACTTAAAATAAATACAGATGATCTTAAGTAAAAGTTACCCCTTTTTGAACATCCTGTGTTCTGAGAGTTATAATGTAAATAAACAGTAAGATGATTAAGTACTGTTAGATGACAAAGCAAACTATTTTTGAATGTGCCGCAAAATTCATGCAATGAGCAAATTAGAATTTATCAAATTCTTTGTATTAATAACGTTCCAGTAACTTTACGCTAGTGATTTATACAAATTCTTCAGTATAAAAAAGTAAAAATATCTTTGTAAGTATAGTCATTACGACGCAAAAACAGAAAACAGAAAGTTAGGTAAATTAAAACATGTAGTAATGGGGAAAGTTATACCCAGTATAATGCGCTCAAGATAAACAAAATGTGTGCATTTATTATCTAAGAAGCAATTAACATACATTTATAAACAAAAAAATACTGGAATATGTAACAACTTTGTAGCTAAAAATAGCTCAATTAGGAATTTTACTATTGCTTTTATAAATTTCTTAAGTACGTCAATTGTTCTATAAACTACCTTCATTCGAAGTGTTCATTTCAGAAATTTCGTTTATATTCGGAAATTCTCAATTCAAACTAGAAATTCTGATCTATAATTTTTGCTTTATTTAATTTCAGGCGTTTAGTGATTACATAAAACAAAAAATTCCTCGTTTGGAATTTTCTATATGAATTTAGAATTTCTGCATAATAGAATAATAATAATAATAATAATAATAATAATGCGCGTTTATATATGTCTCTTATGCCAATGGGTTATCGAATCATTATTTAATGGCTGCTGCGTTTTATGGTCACATATTACTAAACCAAATATATCTTTAATGAATAATTTATATCAATAAATGTACAGGGTGCATACTTTCAACGGTGTCAAATGGCTAATTCCTAAACCGTTAGTAATAGGCATATAGTTTCAATTACGAAATAAATATTTTAAAAGCGATTTGGGTTAATAAAGACATTCATTAAAAAACTACGAATTTTAATTTTTATACCGTCTCCTTATTCTATAAGTTGTATTTAATAAAAATATCCTATTGCATTAAAAAGTAAGACAAAAAGAGTACCATTTTTCTATGATTAAAACTGACCGAGAAAGAGCTGCTTAAAATTAAAGCATCTCTTTTGCTGCGAAATTGGGTTTATTCACAAATTTACTCAAAATATAATTAATCGTCAGATCTAAAAAAAATAATAGTTCAGAGTAATATCTAGACACACGGCAGTGTGTCAGCCAAGTTCGCCTAACATAGCCGTGTGTTATTTACACGAACCATTTCGAGCTGTTTTCATCTAATTTCAATGCTCTACAACTGAAAATCTATGAGACCTAGGTACTTGTTATACGAAATGTGTAGTAAGGCCACCTTAATTACCTAAAATCCAAAATTTTATAAATAACGCATAATTAGTTTCCGAGATAATGACATTTGAAAATGTCTGATAATCGATAATTTTACCACTGACTGACTGACTGACTGATTGACTCACTCATCAAAAAGATCTCGTATATCTACTGCAGCTACAGACTTCAAATTTGGTGGGAAGTTCGTTTACACTATAAAACTAAGGAAAAAAATAAAAAAAATGTGAAAATCGATTAATTATCCACCTGGGGGTGCCCATTTTTACTTTACCATTGCGTCTATTAGGCGAAATTTTAATTTGCCGTAGGAGGGGACGCTGTTCTGTCGCCAAATACCGCCAAGTTTCTCGCCAACATGGCGATATGTCGCCAAATTTGGCGAACAAAATTAGTCGCCAAAAATGACGCCACCTTGGCGATATCTCTGATATTTCGCCAAATTCCCATAGACTTCCATTGTAAACCTATCTACTTACTGGGGGTTTATGTGGGTTTACTTGCTTACAGAAAATCAACAAATTGAGATATTCTGTCCGTCACAGAGCCCGTTCTCAGAAACTATACATATTGGAGGCGTGAAATTTTGCAAATTTACAGCTGAACACCTCACATCAAATGATAAATCATAAAATTTTGAAAAAGTTGTAAATTTAACCCTTTGGGGTCTCACATGTGTATTTTAAACAATCCTTTCTAAGTGAGCCCCTAATTAGGTTGGAGGCGTGAAATTGTACATAATTATAGCTGAACACCTCACATCAAACGACAAATCATAAAATTTTGAAAAAGTTGCACATTTAACCCTTTGCGCTCCCACATGTGTATTTTAAACAATTCTTTCTAAGTGAACCCTAATTAGGTTGGAGGAGTGAAATTTTGCATACTTATAGCTGAACACCTCACATCAAACGAGAAATTATAAAATTTTGAAAAAGTCGTACATTTAACCCTTCGGGCTCCCCCATGTGTATTTTAAACAATTCTTTCAAAGTGAGCCTCTAATTAGGTTGGAGGCGTGAAATTTTGCATACTTATAGCTGAACACCTCACATCAAACGGAAAATCATAAAATTTTGAAAAAGTCGTACATTTAACCCTTTGGGCTTCAACATGCGTATTTTAAGCAATTCTTTCTAACTGAGCCCCTTATTAAATTGCAGATTTGAAATTTTGCATACTTATAGCAGAACACCTAAGGCTAGGCGACAAATCATAAAATCTTGAAAAAGTCTTACGTTTAACCCTTTGAGCTACCACATATGTATTTTAAGCAATTCTTTCTAAGGGAGTCCCTAATTAAGTTGGAGACATGACTTTTTGCATACGTATAGCTGAATACGTTAGAGCACGCGACAAATAATAAAACTTTCAAAAAGTCTTGTATTATTTACTCCTCCGGGCTCTAACTTGTGTATTTTAAGCAATTTTTCTAACATCCGCCCTTTTCACCCGGGGAGCACTTTTTCAACTTTTGCTGACACCCCTTTGACCATTCTTTCATATTATGCACCATAGTCTTACATATTTTAGTTCCACTTTTTATCGCCAGGTGCACCTACTTATCTCGGGTACTATGGGCTCAATCCACTCGACTAATATATCTACGGATAGTATGTAAAACGGAGTTTCGTTCGGATAGAGGTTTGTTTAGAATAGAGTGCGCCCCTGGTTGCGAAATGTGGAACTAACAGATTTTTCAAAAGGATAAAGTGTTTTGAAGGGAATATTAAACAAAACCCTCTGTGCGATCTGTGATCACACTTACCCACTTGTTATTTTCAAAATCATCAGAGAAAAGTTTATTTAGTTAATTAAATTTAAAAATCCAGGGAGGGGCAATGTCCTTCCTTTGCACTGCCTCTTTGCCCGCACCCATGGATTAATGATACATAGTGTGGCATAAGCACATAACTTTATTTTTTACTTCCAGTACAAAAAAGCAGGCCCAGCTATAGGATATTTAATTGGAAAATTTAATAGGAAAATTTAATATAAAAATTTAATAGGAATTGTTGTTTCAGAAACAATAAAAATTTCGAATCAATACATTTCGTTTCAAAACATGCATTCAGTGTAGCAGTATTAAAATATAGATTTCTGCCGCAAATTGACAGCCAAATAGTTTGCTGTAGGAAATTTAAATTAAAATTGAATGTTGCTTGGTGAATAAAATAGTCTCATGTAAACACATTAAAAAACATTAAGTAAAGTGTCTAAATATATTGTAACTTTACAAAAAGTAATAATATCTAACAAAAACATAGCTGTGAAAAAAGGGAGCCAAGTTCTGTAAAGACAATGGCAAGAAAAGAAGTGATATCTAAGTGGGTGCCAATTTCAAATAAAATTCACTGAAACTTACCTACTGAAGTATTATAGCATTTTTTTAAATTGTTTAGAAATAAAAATTATTGATAGCATATTAATAATAAATCTAGAACTTGGCAAGTTTTTGATAAATGCTATGCCTATCAATTTCATGTCTTAATAAAATGATGATGATTAACAACAATGTCATTATAAAAAAATTTATATAGTTATTATTATAAACAAATGACTCATGTTAAAGATTTGATAAACCAATAAATACACAAATACATTCCCGCTCGTCTTTGGTTATCATTCTAGCACCCACCCTTCGGAAACCTCAATGCAAACAGACTAGGCCTGAGAAAGAAGCCTGAGAAGGCAAAGCCTGAGGGCCTCAGGCAAGGCCTGAGAAAAAGACAGTTACCTTTACGCTTGTTCTTGGTTATCCCTCTAGAGACTGCACCCCTTTTTAACCCTTCAGGGGCAAAGAGCTTTTATTCGTGACATGTTGAAATGATTCAATCACACCAGAATTTAAAAACAAATATATTTCAAAATGGGTAAAAGCTTCTTTTCACGTATTTAATAAAATTAAACTTTTTAGTCCTGAATTCTAGTGTCAATGTGGCATTTTGCAGTTAAAATTAGGTGGGATATATTTTATCACACCATCCTTCAAGGGGAAGGAGCTCACTCAAATGAAGGCTTTCAAACATGAAATAACAAGTTTAGATATAATAATGTCATTAATAAAAATAAATGACTTGTATGTAAAAACTTGCCAAGTTCTAGATTTATTATTAATATGCTATCAATAATTTTTATTTCTAAACAATTTAAAAAATGCTATAATACTTCAGTAGGTAAGATTGAGTGAATTTTATTTGAACTTGGCACCCACTTAGATATCACTTCTTTTCTTGCCATTGTCTTTACAGAACTTGGCTCCCTTTTTTCACAGCTATGTTTTTTTTAGATTAACATTTCAGTATAAGTTTGAAATATTTTTTCATTCAGACATATTAAAGTAAAATATAAAACTTATACTAAAAATAAAAATAACAGAATATTCTTAAATAAAATGACGAAAAGCAAGTCTCAATTCCTTACAAATGATACATATTATAAAATGATATTAGACTACCTTATCTAAATTTTAATTAATAAAATTTTATTTATCTTAAAAATTGTTCGAAATGACTTTCTTAGGCTTCAATGTAGAAATCTACATTACAAAATTAATCCTTCATGTACCAGGGTCGAAACTAGAGAAGGGCAGAGGGGAAATACCCCGGGCGACAGAACGGAAAATGAACTGGATGCCAAATTAATTTTCGTTTTTGAGTTCTTAAGGACCTACACTAGCAATACGAGGGACTTGCAAGCTAATGTAAATATAGGAGCGTTTATTTCAAGTTTCTCACACGCATTTTAATATTTTTAAATAATGTTTTTTACTTAAGTGTTGGAAATCTGGACAAAGTCTTGTCCCCCAAAATTTGTCGTCTGGTCTGTTCGGAAGTTATATCGTTCAGAACCAGTTTTTATTTTTCGCTTTCGGTCGTAAAGGCACTCTCTTTTAACTGTGACTGTATGCATATTTTTTATTTCAGTTTGATGTACTCAGTAAGTATATCTAGTGTGAAACAACTCGATGGAGTGTGTGGTGGTGTGAGGTGATGTAATGGAAGGACGATAGAACCGGAGTTTAAACTTACTCCTTGCTACAGTTATGATATGTTAATATAACCAAGTTCCCAGCAAAAGCTGGAGGTGTATGTATATATCTTTATTATTTAAGTTTTAAAATTCAAGCTGAATTTAATAAATGAACTGTAATTTTCAAATGAACTGTTTCATCGATGTGATTTATACTTAACGGCACACCAAAATGACCTTAAAACCTGCGATTTACATACGATATCTGGCTTTCTAATAAACTCCCAGCAATTTCGGTCAATCAATACACATTTGACGTCAAGCTTCTAGGAAGGATAATTATAATCCGATAGCTTCGGGAAGGAATAAGTTAACTCTGGAACTTGTGCCATTATATAGTATCTATTTTATCTAAATTACACCATATCTATTTGACCTTTAAATAGCATGACATGGCCCATAACCGTGTTATAATTAGAGCAGAGTTATGAGTTTATTACAAAGCCAGATATCATATGTAAATCGGATGCCTCTGATCGTGAGAAGAGTGATTTTGAACGGCGTAAACGAAGAGCTTATACGACGATTTACCAATCCATCGAACGGAAATTCCAGATACTAATTGCTCAGATAGAAATCGGCAAAGATGCCTGGGATATTTTAAAGTTAAACTTCGAACCAACTTCACGAGCACGCTTAGCTGGATTAGTCGATGGATTTTTCGAGATGAAGTTAAACTCGCAAGAAGAAACTACGGGTTTATTTTGTAAAAAAAAAAAAAAAAAAAAAAAAATGAAGGAAAGAAGGTTCAAATTAAAGATGCTGGATTTAAGATGCCAGAACTGTTAGTATGTTTTCAACTAATCCGTCGATTACCTGAGGAATATGATAATCTGGTTCAAGTGTTATATAGACTAGATGATAAAGAATTCAAATTAGAAAATGTATCTAAGCAGTTAATAACTGAATATGGGAGAATCTGTTTAAAATGCAAAGATGAAGGTAAAGAGGTTATCGCTGTGGGTGATGATTATGCAACTAAGTTTAAAAACCCTACCGTTAAACCAACCATTCCAGCGGAGAATTTTGGAAGCAGTAAAAAGCCATGGGTTACACGTAGTGGAAGCGACCTAGACACCACTGGACGATCGTATACTTCACCAGCTAATCGTATGGGGCCGAGTTTAATATGCAGTTACTGCAAGCAACCTGGTCACACAGATACAAGGTGTTTCAAAAAGAACTCTAGAGGGAAAAAGCAAGTTTTCTACAGTGAGCCTACAAAGCAATCTGAATTCGCCCTTATGTCTTCAAATGATGGAAAGCTTGTGGAATTTCTTCTGGACTCAGCAGCTACTTCTCATTTTACGAATGACAGGAGTCTATTTGTAGCATATAGGAACCTCCCCCTCAACAAGTGCTGATAGGAGACAAGGACTGTTCGTCGGAAATATATTGGGTATTGGTGATATTGACTTTATCATACTAGATGTAACAGGTAATGTAGAAATAACTTTAAAAATGTGTTATATGCTCCTAAAATGAGAAGAAATTTAATTGGTGGGTCTAATATAGACATTGTAGGAAACCAAATGAAATGGGGGAAATAATAAAATGATTGTGTATGATAAATTTAATAGATATTGTTTTACTGTACCTCGAGTTGATAAATTGTATATTGTTAAAGGTTATGCTTCAAAATGTGAAAATTTTGCTTATTCTACTAGTTTAAATTCAGAGATTGTACATCATAGACTTTGTCATACAAACTTACCTTTACTTGAAACTGGTATGTTGTGGCCATCACAAAACTTTCTTCTATCTCATACATGTCAATACTTCAAAATTCGCTATCACAGTGCCAAATTAAATGGCAATCTGTGCTCATCATGAATGAAATTCCGTGCATCAGTTCCCGAGGTACGACTGTCTCTGAAATCGTGTAAATCCACCAAAATGCAGCATTGCAGCGCCGCCTATTGGGTTATTTACACCCGAAACTAATTATCATCAACTTATGTCAACGTCTAACTGAATATGAAGTTTGAGGAAAATTCGTACATCAGTTCTTGAGATAGAGCTATTGCGCAAATCATGACAAATGCAACATAGCAGCTCCACCTGTTGAGCGATTTACACCAACACATAATCAGCAGCAATATTAATCAAGTTATACTTAAATCTGAAGTTTGATGAAAATCCGTTCATTAGTTCTTGAGGTAGAGCTATTGAGAAAATAGTGCAAAATACAGCACAGCATCGCCACCTATTGGGTGATTTACACCAACACGTAGTGAGCATCATTTCATATCAAAGAGTAACTGAATCTGAAGTTTGATGAAAATGTGTCCATTAGTTCTTGAGATGCTCTATTGCAAAAATCGTGTAAATCCTGCAAAATGCAGCGTAGCAGCGCCACCTGTTAGGCCATTTACACCAAAACGTAAACAGTATCCATTCATGTCAAGGACTAACGGAACCTGAAGTTTTATGAAAATCCGTGCATTAGTTCTTGAGATACAGCTATTGCGGAAATCGGGAAAAATTCACCATAGCAGCGCCACCTGTTGAGCGATTTACACTAAAATCTAATCAGCACCAATTTATATCACGGACTACCTGAATATAAATTTTTATTAAATTCCGTGCATTAGTTCTTGAGATAGAGCGCCCACAAAATTTGTGTCACAAACAGACAGACTCACAGACAGACATTTTGTAAAAACATGTTTTTCGAATTCTCTGACCCCTAAAACGTGTAAATCTGTCAAAAACCGGAATTCGAAAATTTTTATGAATCCAATACTTTCTTCTTGTAAAGATAGAAGAAAGTAAAAATGAGTAAAATAATTGTGTTAAAGGTATTGAAAATATTAACTGTAAAAACAAAAATAAAATGTGTGAATCCTGTGTAATTTCAAAATCTAATAGAAAATCGTTTAAAAGAAATTATTTGTACAAACGCATTTCTAGTCAAATCCTCGATGGGGTGTATATGGGTTTGTGGGTGTCCTAGCCCTGTTAACTCGTTATGAGGGGGAAATACTTTTTGTCAATAATTGACGATTATTCTAGAAGGACTGAGGTTTATATAATTAAGGATAAAACGGAAGTGTTTGAGTGCTTTAAAAAGTTTTTAGTTAAAGCTGAGAGACAAATTGGTAAAAAGTTAAAATGTGTACGAACTGATAATGGGCTGGAATTTACCCATAAATTATTTGAGAAATTGTTAACTGATTTAGGTATAAGAATCGAAAGATCCCCCATTTATACTCCAGAACAGGTGGGTGCTGCTGAAAATTTTAATAAAGTAGCAATGAATGCAGTTAGAGCAATGCTATACGATAGCGGGTTAAAACCGTCATTCTGGGGGGAAGCTCTTTTGGCGTTTGTTCATACAAAAAATAGGACTGAACACTGAAAAATAGGACATTTTAAGTTTAACCCAAGATCTTACACCGCAAAAATTATGGACGGGATTCAAACCTTCGGTAAGACATTTAAGAATTTTTGGTTCTTTAGCATTTGTTCATGTTCCTAAAGTTAAACGAAATAAACTTCAACCGAAAGCTTTACTAGGTATTTTAGTTGGTTATGCCATGAAAACAAAAGGCTATAAGGATTTATATTCCAAAAGAAAGGCGAGTTGTAGAGGCTATTCATGTGCGTATAGATTAATCCAAAAAGGGTGTAGAAACATTATTTGCGGAAAAAACAAATATAAGGATTTGATATTGAATTTTAATGAATCTCAAAGTAAAATAGATGGTTTAAGTAACGCAACTTTAGATCTTAATTATGAACTACCAGGAGGTAGCTTAAACGAAGATGAAGAGGAAAAGGGCGGTAAGGTAGCTGTAAGTTCTATAAATATTTCAGAATAGAAAAGGATTCAAAAACCTAGAACAAAAAGTAAAAGAATTGACGTATATTATTATACCCCAATAACAAATACGAGACTGAGATCTTTAAATGATGTTAAAAAATATTATAAGAAAAATAAAATCCCTTTTGAACCAGATAAGTTTGACTTTAAACCTAAAACTACTCATCCTAATGCTGAAACTTTAAGTGAACCCTCAACTAGTGATTCGGACGATACATATTTAGCTGAATTATTTCAACATGAATTTTACAATACCGAAATCATTAAATCATTTAAGGATTCACAAATAAATCCAGAAAGTGGGAAATGGAATGCCGCGATGAGGGAAGAACTTGAGATGATGAGTAAGAGAAAGGTTTGGCGGCTGGTTGATCCACCAAAAAATTCCACAATAGTAGGAAGTAAATGGGTTTATAATATAAAAAACACGGAAAAAATTGTAAAAAGTACAAGGCACGTCTCGTGGCTCAAGGTTTTAAACAGAAACCAGTTATTGATTTTAATGATATATTTCCACCTTTTGTAAATTTTTGAATTATAAAACTAATGTTTATTTTATTAGTTTCTATGTTAAATTGGTATCATATTCAATTGGACGTAAAATCAGCATATTTATATGGTTCTTTAAAAGAAACTGTGTTTATGAAACAACCTCCGGATTTGAAATGAGAGGTGCTGAAAATAAAGTTTGTTTGTTAAATAAATCAATTTATGGATTAAGGCAAAGTGACCGCGAATGGAATTCTGAATTAGATAATATATTACATAATCTTGGATTTTGTAAATTAAAATGGTGTAACTGTGTGTATAAACTGAACAGCAATGAAATTTTAATTGTCTATGTAGATAATTTAGTTTTGTTTGCTAAAGATGAAAATGTATTGCAATCTGTAACCAATATGTATAGATAGCTTGGAAATTATTGAAACTAGGGGACCGTACCCGGGCTTCCCGGGTTAAAAAATATAAGTGAAAACATTTTTTAATTGAAAACTAAAAAAAATTTTATATGCAATAAATTTTTAAGATTGCCCACTTACATTAAAAAAGCATTTTTCATATGAAAAATACGAATTATACAATCAAATAAATTTTTGAAACTTATCAAAAGCGATATATTGTTATTAGCCGCATGCTAAGCGTTATTTGTCCAAGATTTTGCTACTTACGGCATCCTTTTATATTCTGATAATTTCAGAGCTGATACATGTTTGTTAAATTTGTGTTTTATTTATATTATTTTATTTATTTATTCATAGCGAAGTTTTTTTAACGGATATTAGCCGTAAGATAATGATGAACTCTTTATTTTGTTTTAAGGGCAAACGGATTAATCTTTCGTAATCGAGCTTCGCGCGATACAGATACATTAAAAAATATTTCATGCTTTAAAATTGTTATTAAAACCATAGACAATCAGTAAACTGAGATGAACTTTGCAAACAAATTCCATTTGAAAAAAAAATCCTATTTGGTGATCTAAAAAATTTTCACCGTCTCAAAATTTGCATACGCACTTCTCAGTACTACTTAGTTATCTCGTCGACCAAAAATCTATCGCCAAACTATAAGATTAAGTGTCAATAATGGTTGATCGTAAATGTCACATTCACTTGACTTTAAGCAAGTTGCACGTGTTTACGTCATAGAGTGATTTTTATTTCGACGTTTTATTTGTATTTTTATTAATGTTATGCTAATTTATTTGTTCTTTCGTTATTTAAATTAAAAATTATATCTATTTGTATAATTTGGCGAGTGTTTTGGCTATTTGTATAATTTGGCGAGTGTTTTGGCGATTTATATAATTTGGCGAAATTGGTCGACGGAATAACTAAGTAGTACCAACTTCTCATATCCATATTCATCATTAAAAAAATTGTATTTATCATTTTAAAATCATTTTAACTCAAAACTTGAAGTCACGATTGTCAGCAATATCTTTTATGTGAACAGACGCTCTCTTTACTTGAGATTCTAATCTCAATTCCGGAGAGTAAAAATTTCTGTTATTTATGTTTTTTAGACGCATTTGTATTAAAATGTTTAGTTTTATCTTTAGGAAATGATCGTTTTCTTTGAAATATGACTTCATTTATGCTCCTAATGGGATTTTTCTCCACTAAATCCTATACAACAATTTTATCAACAATTTTGAATTTTTATCAGAAAATAGCATGAATAAAGATAAAATACCTCATTATTTCCCTCTTGTCTGCAATTATGAAAGCTATCTAATTTTCAATATTTTGAAGAAATTTCATAAAATGCTTTTAAAATTAAAATATAAAAGTGGTGATATTAAAAAAAAAAACAGATAGTGCGATCACATCTAGAAATGAACAGCTTTGAGTTAAAAAAAAAAAAAAAAATTAGTAAAATTGGTTCAGCAGAAAGATAAGGGCAGATCATGGAATAAGGAATAGAACTGGAAGGAAAACCGGTATCTCGTAACACAGAGAACCTTTTACCTCCTCGTTGCCACCAATTTTGACTCCGTTGACTAGTTTGGCGCGAGCAGGGGTATAGCCTGGTGTGATTATCGCTATTTGGCTGTATTTCTTCTCGCTTAACATTTGCTTTTCTTTATTTGGATGTTTATGTTTACGCAAGAATCGCATTTTTTTAGTTCATTAGATGCAGCACACTTGGTCGGCAGATTGTAGAAGGATTGAGATATTTTAATGTTTGCTAGTGATTCATTTTAAATGTTTGTAAAATTATATTTCGTTTCATAGAAGGAATTAATTTTTTTTAAACTAATATTAAAATGTTGAAGAATTTTCAAAAATTAGTTAATAAATTCATTGATTTATCTATTTATTTTTGTGTTAAAGTGATGCATTTTTTTTTTTAATTCTAGTGATACTTTTATTTTTTTACAACTTGCTTAAACAGAAACACTGAATGTTTCGTTCAAGTTGCATTTCAGATTAAATATTTTAGCTTTAGTAGCTCAGTTATTGATCAAAAGTACATTTATGGGGGTAATATCATAACTTTTTTTTTTCAAGTAATAGTTGCTTATAAATTGACAAGAAAAAAAAGTAATGGAACTAACTGAAATTTTACATTTCTCTAAATTAATATATATATATATAGTATATATATTTAAGTGCATGTTCTTGGGGGAAAAAAACACCTAATATTCACAGTCAGAAAATAATTATTAATTTGTGTATCAAAGTTACAGGAATTCTAATTCACAATAATTTTTAATGAATAGTTGTAATTATTATATTCTAGTTTTTTTTTTTTTTTAATATTAAATTAATCCCTGAACATTATGTAACTAAGTCAGTTTACATTTCATATTAAATATTTTAGCTTTAGTAGCTCAGTTATTGATCAAAGGTACATTTATGGGGATAATATATATATATTTTTTTCAATGGTGAATAAAAATGTATTTATAATAAAAAAAAAGTAAATTAGAAACCCAAAATTTCAGTAATGAACAACCTTCAAAAATAGACAATTGCTTTTATAGTTTTATTTAGAGCGAATACTTAATGAAACTATACTAATTAACCCTAGAACTACCGGAAATTTTACTCAAGTTTTATAAAAACATTCTACACCAGAATTTTTACTTAAAACTATTTGATTTGTTTATTTAACTTATTATTGTCTGATTTATACATTTAGTTTGTTTTGAAGAAATTTCTGGTTTGAATAAATATTTTGAATGTACATGCCGGGTCCATTGGACCCTTCTGGTAGACAGAGGGTTAAATAAAATACTTATTTTCAAATAAATTTAACAATTGGGATACCAATAACTAATAAGATTTTTATAAGATTAATTAGTTATTCAAGTTAATTCTTAATTGCTTTATCGAGGAATTAATATTTAAATTATTTTTGATGGGTTATTTAAAATACAGAATTCCAGAGAATTATAGTTATCAAATTATTGAGTGAATGGCAGGGTTTAGAAAAGCTACTAAAAAATTTAAATTCACAGGGAAAACTATCGAAGTATCATTACATGGAACCTGCTACATTTTTAAAAAGTGAATTAAAAAAAGAAAATAACTACCTAGAATTAGTAACACAAATATGAAATAGGGCTGGAATTTTGTTCCCCCTCCCCCCCCCCCCCCATCTGTCCTTTCATCTATTGCTTTTAACTATGAAATAGTTGTTAGGAAGTATATTAGTCTTAAGATTTTTTTAAGGTTAATTTCTATAAAAGTAGACATTGCAATCACTTTGTTTATATTGTCATCACAAATAGTCAACAAATGATTGCTTATGAATTGAAAAGAAATAAAAGTATGGAACTCTCTTTTTAAAATTAAAAAAATTACATTTGTCTAAATTTTTCAAAAGATGTAATTTTTTTAAGAAGAACATTTAAACAATATAACACATTATTTATTAGTCACTTTCATAAATTAATTATTAATTTGTGTATTGAAGTTATAGGATTCTAATTCACATAATTTTTTAATTAATAGTTTAAGTCACATTTCCAAAAGTGATTCAAAATTTATTTGTAATAACAGAAGTAAATCAGAGCACCCAAAATTTCAGTAATGAACAGCCTTCAAAATTATTTATATATATATATAATTTTATTGAAAACATACTAATGAAACAAAATAGTGATTTTCAAATAAATTTAACAATTGTCATATCAATAATTAAAAGATATTTCTAAGAATAATTAATAAAGTTGCATTTTGACGGCTTTATCACAGGATCAATATTTTAATTAGTTTTAGATAGACTATTTAAAATACTGAATCACAGCTATTCAATAATTGAGATAGTGAAAAGGTTACTAAAAACTTAAAAATCAGAAGGGAAAACATTGAAGCATAAGTACATCGAATTGTATATCCTGCTACAATTTTTAAGAGATTTTTGTAAAACTACTTTCAAGAGAAACAAAAATATGAACCAGGCTGAAACTACGTTTTTCCTCTCCCTGCTTCCGTCCCTTCCAAAATAACAAGTTTTTGATCTACTGCTTTTATTTTTAATATGAAATAGTTGTTAGAAAGTATCATGAGACTTTCAGGTTAATTTCTTTAAAAATTGACCTATTGCAATCACTGTATATTGTCGCCACAATAACACAGAATCAATTCAAACCTTATTGGGAAGGTAAATTCATCTGCCAAGTATCGTTAATCAAGTATGTAGCTGTTATAGTTTAAATAAAAATAACAGATACATTTTTACTTTGAGTTGTCTATTTCAATTACTTTTTTTCCCCAAATTTTGTTATTTATTTGGAATGAATCAAATCTTTTCTTGGCTAAATGACGCATTTTGATACGATACATACAAGGTTAATTTTTTTCCAGAGTGCATTGTATTAAAACAAACAAAAAATGAATTTGGTACAAAATGAATCAGGGGATTGAGGAACAATACAATCGAAGAAAAGTATGTGTTACAGATTAAACTTTTTCTCATTT
Source organism: Maratus speciosus (assembly GCA_963932465.1). Lineage (NCBI taxonomy): Eukaryota > Metazoa > Arthropoda > Arachnida > Araneae > Salticidae > Maratus > Maratus speciosus. The sequence goes on along the minus strand of OZ010790.1, from coordinate 33,070,018 downwards.
TATTACAATGTGAAGTTGGAAATAGGGGCTCCATTTATAACATCTTAAAACATTTGTATATTCCAAAATTCTTTTGTCTGTATAATCCTCAATATATCTGTTTTAACAGCAATAGCCACTTTTTCAGTATAAATAATTCCTTTGACATCACTGATATGCTGTTTTATCAGCATTTACTTAGTTACTAAAAATAAAGATTTTCCAAAATCAAATGATGAACAATAGATATTGTTTATTCACTAAAGAAAAAAATACCCATGATTATTTTAAAGTAATAAAAAACAAATAATGTACATATTTTTATAGTACATTTGATTTAATATGTCTGAAATTTTTGTGTATGTAGACATGAAGGTTATTTTGAGATTATACATTTCCATGCGAAATTAGACTTTCAACTCACTAAGTTAAAAAATATAATTTCAAAAATGTTATTACTTTTATTAGATAGAATTATTTATAAGCAACATGTAATCAATAGGAAATTTTATCGGCAGGAGCGATTTTCTATTTAAAAAGAATTCCAAAATAAATATATTTTTGAACAGTGAAAGATATTACTAACAAGATGGAAAATGTTGCTAATAATTGATTTACAAATAAACAAAACAGAAATGAATTTATTTAATCCCTTCAAAACCAACATCACATACATAAGATTTATTTAGTTGTCAAAAAAATTTTCCTTTTTTTTAACTATAGCAATTTTTAGTATTTATAAAAAACTTTGCAATTAAATAAAGCAAATAAGTTTCAAAATTACAGGTTCTTAAAAATAGGCATATGCAACTCAGGTCTTGAAGGAATTAAACTAATCAAATAAAATATTTAAATAAAATTGAACACAGCCTAATATTTAACAAAAAATGAAGCACAATTTTTTGAAAAAAAAAAAACATTTTATTGCATAAAATTTACAAAAATTAAATAAAAGTACAAAAAATTTTTCAAGCTGATTTTATAAAGCAAATAAATCTTACGCACAGATACAGCAGAATGGAGATTTTTACAACAAAACCCAAAAATATGAGGTTGTGTGTTATGTAAGTCACATTTCAGGCATCATTAAACTTGCCTTGTAAACATGACAAAATATGTCTAAACCACATCAAAATACAGTAAAACATCTTTATACTGCATTCCTTAGGACCAGAAGTTGTGCAGATTATAAATATCTTCATAATACAGATCATTTTATGCGTTAAATTTACTTTATGAAACATGGTCTAAACATTCTTGTACAAAGTATGATACAAGTACAGAAAACTTTTGAAGTTGATGATTTTACAAAACAATCTTTCACACAGATACAGCGAGATGAATACAATACAGTAGATCTTTATAATGAAACCTAAAAATACAAGATTGTGTGTTATATAGATCATTTTATGCATTGTTAAATTAACTATATAAACACAGCCAAATCAATTTATTACACAATTTCAAATAAATTTATAGTATTAATAGCAATTTTTTCAGTCAAGTTCTGAATTAACCCTTTATCTACTGGCAGTACTTATAAGTACCATTAAAATAACTTGTTATAAAATTCATTTAATACATCGATTAGTTGCAATACAGTTTAGAATGAGTTGTAGATACATTACTTTATCTTGTTCAAAAGCATTATTGGGTACACGAAACAAAAATATTTTTAAAAGGATGATTTTTGCTTTTGTATTTTTCAGCTTTCTTAGCGGTTTTTTTTTGCGAGGGGGGGGGGGGGGGATTTTTCAATTCTGAAATATTTCCATTGTAAGAACAATGTAATTGTACATTTCCTAATTCTACAAAATACTAAGAATAATATTTAAAATAAAAGATTTGAGTGGGGTTATAAATATTGCACAAAATCCCTATAAACTCAAATTTAATTAACCCTTCTAAAATTTATTAAATGATTATGTAAATCTTCTAATGTAGTTTAAACAATTCACGAAAAATGCTTTAGAAGATAAAAGTTTCATGAATTCATAATTCAGTACATAAAGGGTTATAAAGCGACAAACTTTTAAACGATTATATCAAATTTAGTCCAAAAAGAGAGTACTTTTTTACAATGTTGGAATACAGATGCTTCTTAACTTCAAAATTCATTGTTTACATCTCAGAAGTTGTACATTATAAAGATCTACTGCAGCAAAAGAAGAAAATTAGGATCAGAATCTAAAATCCAGCGTTTGAAGGTAAAAGCGATCTTTTCAAGACAGTTTGGCCGACTAACTCAGTAACAGCTATCATTAAGTTTCTTTTGAGGAAGCCATCCACTGAAAATGTTATTCTCCCAAAAATATGCAAGACTTCATAAAGTGATACCATTCACAAGCAGCATTTGCTCAAATCAGATGTATGTGTAAATTGTATCCTTCTCATCATAAGATTTTTTAACCCTTTATATCATATCAGACTGTACAATAAAAGTTAATGAATAAAATCAAATATTTTTTAAGTAGATTTTGCACTTAATTATGTGATAAAAGTGGTTTAAATCTTGTAATTAATATTCTTTTTTAATTAATCTAAATTTGAAATTGATTAAAGCTGTTGTCACATACATGATACTTCAGTTTATGCCAAATGTTTACACTGAAATGTACAGGATGATTCTGTAAATTTCAATGTACTCAAAAAAAAAAAAAGAAAAAAAAATATATATATAAAGGGTTAAAATAGCTTCATCAGATTGAGGCATCAAAGATTACAAAGTTGTCCACTAATAGCATCATATTAATAAAAATATCCCAATACTAAAATTTGCTTATTAATAATGTCTGAAATGGAAACTACCATGACCTAGAGATGGATCAACTACCTCCTGGGCTTGACATTTTTAGCAACCCTGTCCCCTCCTTCAAAGCGATATATTTTAGTGTTTTCTGGCACTGAAAACTGAAAAAGCACTTTTTGTTAAGGTAAACATTGAAATTTCATAAAATTCAAAATATAATATTTCTCTAAGTTTTGGTCGTAGAAGAATGGAATATTTCAAGTGTCATTCCTTGACAGAGAACAACATTTTACTAAATATAAATTATTGTACGAAGTCACCATATAAGGAAAATAAAATTTTAATTTTTATATGTATAAGCCTTTAATAAAACATATATAAAAGCTCTATTTGATTTATATACTCTTTTTAACAATTTTTAATCTTTCATAATGGATTTATAGTAAATAAATTTACAAATTAATGCATTTTCCATTTCAATTCCATGAATGCATTTTGCATTGTAAATAAAAGGCACCTGTCAAGATCGTGTTTAAAAGGCTTACAGCTAATAGTAGCCGAAAAAGAACGCCACAATTTCGCCAAGCGTTTTGGGTTACCAGCATTTTACTCCCATGATTCCCTGCCGAAAGAAGAACGAAACTAATTTCCCGTTATCCATCTATTAGTATCCTATATCTATGGGGCAGATGACTAAAAAACACACTTGCGTTTTAAATATATAGATTATGTAAAATTAGGAAAATTTAAATTAAGCAAATTATATTATTTTGTTAAAATTATAGTAGAATGTCCTAAAGAACAGCATTAAAATTATATTAGTCGAGATAATTATGGACAAAACTTCAGGAACATGATATTATTTTAAACCTCGAATTATTTGTTTGCTTGTCTAACTCGGCGAAGCAAATCCATCCAGGCGAAAATCCTCAATTTCTGTAATATAAATCGCTATTATTTGCATGTCACCATTCTTTTATAAAGTCATTCTTTGTAAAGTCAATTTTTGTAAAACATTCCGTTTTATCAATGTGTGATTTCGATTACATTATTTTCAAAAGTGAAACATTTTCACCTGTGAAGAATTTCAAAGCAGCTGGGCTGTGAAAATGACGCACTTCTACGAAACATAATTCAGGTTTAAGAATTAAAATACCCGCTTTTTTATAAAATGACGTCATTTGGAGCCTCTAAAGCAATCCACTTTTACAGTCCACTCTTAAACTTCGTCTATAGAAAAGTATGCATATGACGTCATTATCACGGAATAACAGACAATATTCTTGACGTAGTCCATATTTTAATTTCAACTTTATTTTTCAAGTTTTATGAGAAAATGGCAATAAAAATATACAGTGTCTCCTATTTTCGACTATTTTCCGTTTACTTTCAATAGAAATGGGGTGCTTTTGTTGCCACGATTAGAAAAATGGTATTAAAAACTACAAAAAAATTAATATCTCCAAAATAAATTGAGATACAGTTTTCAAACAAATTGCATTTAATAGAGCATTTTTTTCTTATACGACGGTGTAAAAATTTAAAATGTGCGATGTTTAGAAATTTAAAAATTTGCAGTAGAGAAAATTGCAAAACAAAAATTTTATTTCAAATTTCAAAGTGCTGCCATTCGCAAAATGACGTATGCGTTACGCACAGATATGTTTGTCCTTTATAATATAGATAGGATTAACAAAGTATTTGCTAGGTGTTAATTTTGAACAGATTAAAGATTCATTATTCGTTCATCAAAGAACTTATATTAAAAGATTAGAATTAAAATATAAGGATTCACCTAAATGTTATGTTAAATTACCTTTTAAAATTGGCTCTGTTTTACCAGATAAAGTTAACGAAAATGAAATTATCGAAAATGAACTAATGAAAAAATTTCCATACCGATCTTTAATCGGGTGTCTGTCATTTTTGTCAAATAGATCAAGACCTGAAATTAGTTTTTCTGTAAATGTAATGTCGCAGTTTTGTAATGGGTATACATATAAACACTGCTTAATAGTAATAGATATTATGAATTATGTTTTTGCTACTAAAAGTTTAAAAATAAATTTGTCTAATGTAGAATCATTAAGTTTATGTGCTTATTAGATGCTAATTGGGGATGTCAACTGACTAAAAGACATTCAAGTAGTGGTTATACACTGGTTATCAAAAATTAAGGAAAAGTCACAAAATGCTAATTTTTAAATACGCGAATTCTCAAAAGGAAGTAATATAATTTGAATAATTGCTATCGCTGCAGAACAGCTAGTCCATATAACATCTCATTCATGTCACACATGGTCACAAGAGTCACAGTCACTACGGCGAAACAAAAGATAGGAAATTCCATACGTCTCTTTTATGAGTCTCAAATGACTACTATATGTGACTCCACTGACAGGTCACTGTGACTGCTGCTTTGTGGCGAGTCACCATGTGACTTTGCAATGTTGTTTCATCGAGACTCTCGTGTGACTCCCATCTGGAGATTCAATTTCAAAGTCATTGTGCACGTTGCATTATGATAAATCACCAAATAATGTCACATTAAAGTCACATGATGACTTTCTGTCACATGACTTTGTCAAATGGTAACAGAGACCCTACTGTAAAGTCACCACTGTGAAAAGTGGTGAAAAGTCACCATGTGACTTTAATTTGACATTATTTGGTGATTTATCATAATGCAACGTTCACAATGACTTTGAAATTGAGTCTCCAGATGAGAGTCACACGAGAGTCATGACATTGTAAAGTCACCTGGTGACTCCCACAAAGCAACAGTCACTGTGACCTACCAGTGGAGTCACATATAATAGTCATTTGAGACTCATAAAAGAGACGTATGGAATTTCCTATTTTTTGTTTCGCCGTAGTGACTGTGACTCTTGTGACCATGGTGGCCTGAATGAGATGTTATATGGACTAGCTGTTCTGCAGGAATAGTAATTATTCGAATTATATTACTTCCTTTTGAGTATTCCCGTATTTAAAAATTGGCATTTTGTGACTTTTCCTTAATTTTTGATAAACAGTGTATAATTTAATTTAGTAATGTTCCGTTTGCTTGAAAATCATTAAAGCTAAAATGTATTGCACTCAGTTCTATGGAATCTGAGTTTATCTCACTAACTGAGAGTGTAGAGAAACTAACTTGGTATTCAAGAGTTTTAAGTGAACTTAATTTATACGATAGAATAAAACCAATTAAGTACTGTGATAATGAATCTGCCTTTTATTTTTCTAAAAATAGCCAAGAGAATTTTAAAACACATTCACATAAGATGTCAATTTATTCGTCAGTTAATAAATGAAAATGTTTTTGAGTTAAAACGTGTAACTTCTAAAGATAATAAGGCAGACTTTCTGACAAAGCCTCTTCTGTATGTAAAGTTTCAAAGAGCTTTTTGTAATATTTTTGATTTTGATGATAAAAAGAAAGAGGGAGTATTTACGACCGATGGGGCCGCATGTTGGAAATCTGGACAAAGTCTTGTCCCCCAAAATTTGTCGTCTGGTCTGTTCGGAAGTTACACCGTTCAGAACCAGTTTTTATTTTTCCATTTCGGTCGTAAAGGCACTCTCTTTTAACTGTAACTGTATGCATATTTTTATTTCAGTTTGATGTACTCAGTAAGTATATCTAGTGTGAAACAACTCGATGGAGTATATAGTGGTGTGAGGTGATGTAATGGAAGAACGATAGAACCGGAGTTTAAACTTACTCCTTGCTTCAGTTATAATATGTTAATATATCAAAGTTCCCAGCAAAAGCTGGAGGTGTATGTATATATCTTTATTATTTAAGTTTTTTAAAATTCAAGCTGAATTTAGTAAAGGAACTGTTATTTTCAAATGAACTGTTTCATCGATGTGATTTATACTTAATGCCACACCAAAATGACCTTAAAACCTGCGTATTTATAACTGTACTCTAATTATAACATGACAGCTGAGTTTGATCTTTATCGTTGCTAATTTGTACGTTTTCGATTTTAGTTGTTGTTTTTTTATGAAGTTATTTTCATTTTCGGAACCGTTTCAAACCGTTTCATTAACACGGCTAGAGATCAACCTCAGCTATCCCAAACAGAAAAAAATTATAAAAAAAAATTAAAATGCAAGCGAGAAATTCGAAAAGAACGCTGCTATAGATTTAGCATTAGCTTGCGAGTTTCTTTACGTGAGTTTTTTTGGATTTCGTTTTCAAGGTTTCAATGATCAATATTTGAGAAAGTTAGTTACGCAATTCAGTATTACGTATTTTTTTATTAAATATTTTAAATTTTACAATAAGTCGGCTATTAGAATTAAAATTCTCTTTGTAAATTTTCTTTGCGGAGGCTGCGGAGGGGCGCCAAAATATATGTTTGGAGCAAGAAAGGCTGGTTTCGGCCATACTTGTACTAATAGTCCAGGGGAAATTTACATTTTACCTTGCAAAAGATCGGTTAGAAGAATTTTTGTTTTCAAATTTGTTTATACTGAGGCCAGCATGGAAAAACCAAGATTCCAATAAAATTTTCTAAGGGAGAATTTTCTGTGGCCAAAAAAAAAAAAAAAAAAAAAAACAATTTTGGGACTTTTTTTTATTATTTTTTTTTTAATATCTTAAGATCCTTTGTCGCAGCATATTATTTGCCAATTATAACCTTAAAGAAAGAAAATTTCTTTGCAACTTTCATATTTACAATTTTTTTATACACTCAATGGCAAGCGCAGAATGTCATTTTAAAAATAAGACAATTTTTTTTAAAACCGTGAAAGATGTAGTTTTTCCCGATTATTCAAATGTTCCCCATGGATTTAATCGCGGTATGTCGACTTAAAAAATTTGGTAGCAGTAAATTATCTATTATTTGAACATCTACGTCTTCATTTTCATCTCAACAGATATTTTATATTCAATAAATTTATATAATTTTACATGAAAGGCAGAGTGTATATGAATGAGACAATTTCCATATTTAGACAGTAACTTTAAGTGTATACAATGTTAATTTCAAAACATTGTTTAAAACAATACTTCAATATTTTGTAACTTATTGGCACGATAGTTTCAATTAAAAAAGAATTCTTGTTTAATTTTCATAATTTTAATAACTTTATAATTTTTATAATTTTTATAATGCATAGATAATTTTCTAGGGATCAGTGGGATATGTATGAAAATTTGCGAAAAACATATTTTATTCCACACTACAATGGTATATTTTATTTACCAATTATTGATAACATATGATTTATGGTTTTAAAGCTAGCGAACATTAGATCGTATTTCAATATAAAGGGGGTGGGACTTAAAAAAGAAATATATTTTATGTAAGAAATACTTTTCCCCTATAAAACAGATACAATAAAAATGACAACTGATTATTTCGTTAACTAATGTTATATATTTATCTATTGTAAAATTTCAAAATTATATCAATAAAATATCTGTGATCACTACTTTTATAAAAATATTTAGAAGATTGATTTCAATAAATATTGTCAATATTTTTTCCACTTATATCAATAAATATAACAAAAGATTATATCATTTTAGCATGCAAAAATATATAAAACTTTGAGATTATCTCTTAATAGCTTTAAAGCTCAAACAGAAAATAAATACACTTTGTGGAATATTCTAATCTTCTGTAATATGTACTGTTTTGAAACTATATCTGTTTAATGATCTCAGTGATACTATTTATCAAATGAAATACCAATTTATTTATGATTGTAGACCGTAAAAATATTCTTGTTTTCGCATTGATCCCCTGTCTCATTCAATTCCACTTTCCCTATACAATAAAGTAATGGACGAAATATGACTACATAAGCTAAATGAAAAAATGTATTTTAATAATAATAATTTCTACAGGCTATTTTACAATATTTTTTTTCTCTTTGATGGCACTGTGTTAGGATTATTAGCATCCGGTTTCAAATGAATATCCCTTTCCTGAATAAAAGAGATATATGGATTATGTTCATCTAGAGGTATAAAGCGATATACTTCTCATTCATCAGCATTTTAATGCATTTTCTCTAGATTTCCACAGTTTTTTTTTCTTTCAGATGGTACCTGATGTCGATATCTAACGTTGTGCGTTTTAAATTTTTCGAATTTGGTTGGATTTTTTTAATGAGGATAATTTAAATTTCAGAACAGATTCCAAACAGTTTTCCAAAAATGAAAGTGTCCGAATATTTAAAAAAATAAGTAAGAAAAATCATGCGTTAAGCATAGATTATGAAACACTTTCCAACACTTCCTGAATGCTTTATCAAAACTTCGTTATTTAGGGAAATAAGGTACATAACAGAACTAAGTAACCATTTTAAAGAAAACGCATAAAACATTTGAAAAACTGATTTCAGCAGTTATCATCCATAGCAAATATATATTCAAATTCTTTTGAACAGCTCTGTATTTGATCTGTAGGTTGATATATATGCTATATAATGGAGAAATTTGGTTTAGCAAGAAAACAAATAACAGGTTGAAATTTCTCCTTCAGCAATTTATACTAATAGATGGAAACATACTTGTATACTTTAGTACAACCCGGTAGTTAACCTAGTACCTTTATCACACGCCACTATTTAGCTAAAGTTTAATTCAAAGTAAAACACTCTTAAAACTACTGGAATCACATTTCCAGAAATTATCATATATAGACGGCTATGTATCCAATTCTTTGCGTGACCCTGTATATAATTTTATCTATGTTATACAAACATATCTTAGTAAACAAAATGCAGTTCAGAGTAAAAATGCATAACTCATTTAAAAACCACCTTTAAGCAATTTACAATCATACCCAGTAATCATTACGAATTCTTTTGTGTAGCCCTGTATATGAATTACAGCATTTAAACACACAGTATACAATGCATAAATGTAGTGAAATATAAAAGAGCATAACATAATTAAACAAGTAAGAAAAATCATGCGTTAAGCATAGATTATGAAACACTTTCCAACACTTCCTTTATGCTTTAAAAAAACTTCGTTATTTAGGGAAATAATGTATATAAAAGAACTAAGTAAACATTTTAGAAAACGCATAAAACATTTAAAAAACTGGTTTCAGCAGTTACCATCCATATCAAATATGTATTCCAATTCTTTTGAACAGCTCTGCATTTGATCTGTAGGTTGATATATATGCTATATAATGGAGAAATTTAGTTTAGCAAGAAAACGAATAACTGGTTGAAATTTCTCTTTCATTAATTTATACTAATAGATGGAAACATACTTGTATACTTTTGTACAACCCTGTAGTTAACCTAGTACCTTTATTACACGCCACTATTTAGCTAAAGTTTAATTCAAAGTAAAACACTCTTAAAACTACTGGAATCACATTTTCATAAATTATCATTTATAGACGGCCATGTATTCAATTCTTTGCATGACACTGTATATAATTTTATCTACAAACATTTCTTAGTAAACAAAATGCAGTTGGGTGTAAAAATGCATAACTCATTTAAAAACCACCTTTAAGCAATTTACAATCATACCCAGTAACCATTGCAAATTCTTTTGTGTAGCCCTATATATATGAATTACAGCATTTATACACATCATATACAAAGCACAAATGTAGTGAAACATAAAAGCGCATAACATAATTAAAAATGCATTTCCAGCAAACATCGCTACCGTACAATACTTCGGATACAATATAGTATCTGAAATCTTTCGTGTGTCCCTGTAAATGCTATGCACTTCATATTATACATGAAATAAGCTATAATAAACCTCAGCGACGTATATCAATTCCATTATACATGAAATAATTTAACATAATTAAAATACGCCGGAAAAAATTCCCTCCACCCGTATATCATTATGTAACGGAATTCTTTTGTGTGGCCCTGTAAATGAATAATATTTATTCTTTGCAGCGCATATTCTACAGAATGCATATTTTAGTGCACTTGATAAATGCATATCACTTTTATTGTGTTTGAAAGCGTGTAATATCATTAAAAATCATTTCAAACGATTCTTTCCCATAGGCCGTAATGTAACGGAAAACTTTTGACTGCCCCTGTAAATGAACTAAACGTGCTTCAAACTTCATTTGCAATAGAGTTTGTGCTATGGTAGAGGTCACTAACATCTAAAAATTTCAGAACGATCCGAGTATATTTACGGGAGTTATAGCGCGTACAGACGGACAGACAGACAGACAAACCCAATGCATAAACACTTTTCAACTTTGTTGGAAAGTGTTAAAAATGCAACCAGAGCCGAAAAAGTACAAAAGCACAACATTAGATATTGATCTCAGGTATCGCATGAAAAAAAATTATTCAAAAGTAATAAAATGTAAGCGAGATATTGTCAAGAACGTTCCGAGAGGTTTAATATTACCTTGCAAATGTCTTTGTGTGACTAATTTAGTCTCATTATTCGTATCAAGCAATTAGTATATCTACTAAGATGGAAACCCGTTTAAAGCGAAATATATTTCGGCTCATTTCGGTTCGGTTTTCAAGGTTTTAATGAATTAATGTTTCACAGAGCTGATTACGTAGTTCAGTATTACGTATTCATTCATTACATACTTAAAATTTTCAAAATCCGGCTATTAGACTTAGTAAAATTCTCGTGGTAAATTTTCTTTTAAGATTGGGGAGGGGGGGGAAGGGGCGCAAATATCTATGTTTGCTCCGGATGCAAAAAAAGGCTAGTTTCAGCCCTGTAACACATAATTTACTGCTACCAATATATAGAAGTCGACATACACGATTAAATCCGTGGGAAACATTCGAATAATCGGGGCAGAGCTACGTTTTTCACGGTTTTTAAAAAATTGAAAAAAGTCTTATTTTTGAAATGGCGTACTACGCTTGCTATTGAGTGTATAATAAAGCTGTAAATATGAAAGGTGTAGAGAATTTTATCCTCTTTAAGATTTTAATTGATAAATAATATGCTGGCAACGGGTCTCTAGATATTAAAAAAAAAAAAAAAAAAAAAAAAAAAAAAACTGTCCCAAAATTTTGTTGTTTTTTGGCCACAGTAAATTCTCCTTTAAGAAATTTTGTTGGAAAACTTGGTTTTTCCATGCTGGCCTGATTATAAACAAGTAAGTAAAATAATCCTCTACCCGACCTTTTCCTAGGTAACGCCCTTTTTTTGGTTCATTTCCCTCGGACAATAATCACTTTGTGGACAATCCCTTGAAACATTAACCAACTCATTTGTGTTTAGATGTAGAAAATTGCTATAAGTCTTGCAATTAAAAGTTTCATAACTCGGTAAATTTCAGTATTAGATGAACTGGACTTTTTTATCTTATTTATTTGTGTTATAGGATATTTTTACTAAATATAACTTATGGAACAAGGGGATCGTATACAAAATTAAATTTCGTAACCTTTTTAGAAATGATTCTCTGATTAACTGTTTAGAAATTAGCCATTGATCACCGTTGACAGTAGACACCCTGTTTTTTTACAGTCTAAAACTTATTATCAATAAGATAACACAGCCACCAAACTGTTCAAAAAAATAAATTTCATTTGTGGATCATGTTAAAAAATTTTAAGGCGGTGAATATAAATAAATTTTTAGAATGTCAGAAGAGTGTGTCATTTTTTTTAGGTGCGTTCGTAATTATATAAATACTTAGTATCTATAGTCTTCGTCTACTCCGGTCGTCTGTCTGTCCGCTTATCTGTCCACATATAACAGCGTAAAAAATATCCAAACGAATGGTATGAAATTTAATATATACAATCGTTGCAGAATTTTGTTGAATCAATTCAAATTTAATGAAAATCGAATCAAAACTTAAAATAATATTTAAAAATGTTTTATTCGTTCTATTGAATCATATCATACGTCATTAATTCAATGATATCTCATGATAGATAATGATTCTAGGTTGCCATAGTAAATACGTCCTATTTAAGATTAAGTCATATTATTTCCGTATTTGTGAATTTAATATATATAATCTTAATAAATTTTGTATTCATGCATTTTTTCATAATAGTACAACAGGTATTGCATCAAGATCTGGATATTTATAAAACTAGTTATAGTACGAGCGCACCTCATTTGCCATGTTTGCTGTACAATTTCTGATTCGTTGCGAATATAGGAGAGAGATTATTTGATGAAGGTCCCGATAGTTTGTAGATCTGAAAAACCTATAATAAATAAATAATTCAACGATATGAGATTTTATTAGAACGTGAGACTGTATAAACCAATTATGTAATCAACTTAGTTTAATATTTGATGTAATTTAGTGTTTTTAGTTATTTAAAAAATTTGAACCTTTTCACGCTTTCATATTTGATCAACTGTTCCAAGCATATGTTCTCTCTGCATTATCATTTGAAAATCACATTAGCTATAACCACAAACTTATACTGCCATTTGTCAGGTATCAGAATGTTGGTGATACACTCTTATATGTAATTTATTATATTGTAGAAACACACATTCAAAGATTATAGTAGATAAAATTAAATAAATGTTATTTTCAGTTGAACCTGTGCAAACATGAAAGTCTTCATTGCATTATACATTTTCTCTGTCATGCTGTTACTTACTGCTACATCTCCCACAGGTGAGTGATAAATTTATAACTGTGATTAAAAAAAAAAGTATTTGATAGTTTGCAATTAGAAAAGCACAAATCTCTCCGATAGCAGATTGTTTCTCTTCAATAGCAGAATTTAGTTTTGTGTGTATAAATCAGAAATGAGAGTTTTATTTAATTTTTTCTTTTTTTTTTTAGTTTATGATATAATTTCCTATTATTAATTTATTTTATTTTTAATAAAATTGATGAAAATTCTCTAATTTCATGAAAAATAAAGCAGTGAATTGTGTAATAAGTTTGTATTTTAAATGAAGTGAAAGAAATGCGCATGAAACGGTACTTGGTAATATATCACCTGTGCCAAATTAAAGAACAGTATCGAATATTTTATGGACTTGTTATATTATTTGATTATTAATTTGTAAAATATTGTTTTATTTAAAAAAATTCCTCTGTTTGTTTTGGTTGTGAAAAATATTTTAAGACTAAATACAAATAATTGGTGATTAGTTGAATAATGTAGAAAAATGGATGTTTAAAATAAATGCCACTAAATATTTTACTAAAATAATTAAAATTCGGGTGCATTCTCAAAATGAAGATATTTCATGTAAGAAGAGATGACCAAAGACTTTAGCAGCGTGTGGAAGTAGTAAACCAATTTTATAAAATGTAATATCAATTGAATCCACGAGTAAAATAAATATACATATATACCTTGTTTGACATATTTTTTTAATGAATGCTAAAATCCTTAATGGTTTATACGTTTGTGACGCAGCACATTATCTTATGGCTCTAAGATTTTTAAATATGGATTTTAATTGTAATGATATAAAATTTGTGTGACTCTGTGGTATTAATTAAGAAATATTTATTAATATTATTTATTTCATCATTTTATTTTTGTTTTATTTATAATCGCATGTACAAAAATTTTGTTCAGCATGAAAAAAATGTATAAAAATTTATTTGCTGATGCTTTTTCATCCAGATCTCTGAAAAATTAAAAATATGGGTATTAAAAGATATGATATAAAATTTAAACGACGGTTTGATGTGACTTTAAAAGGTTTGTTTAAAAATTCAATTAAAATTATTTTTGGTTTGGTGAAAATATATTTACGCATCTAAGCAATACTCTTAATTTTCCAATACACTGTTAAAATATATCTCTTTCACTGAACCTATATTGTGCATTGAAATGTACTTATTTCAATAAATTGATTTATCTTTTGTGCCACGCTATCCAAAGTAAAATTTATGTAAATGGTGTCTTTGCGTCATACTATCTATTTGCATACATTTCATTCAGTTTGGATACAAATTATTAATATTTTTAATATTAATATTTTTAATAAATATAATATTAAGATTAGATTTTTCATTTCATTTTATTCAGTCATTACTCGGTATATAAAATATAGATTTCTTAAAATATTCTGCCAATTATCAATTTATATATAAAAAAAAAAATTGATAGTTTTTAAAAGAATTACTCGAAACGATTTCGATGCTTTTTATTTAAAGATATTTTTATCTTTGTTATAAACTTTAATTTAAAATACACAAATGTAAACTCTTTTAAAATTTTATTAAAAATATTAACAAAGAAAATTCGGTTTAAAAATTGTTTTATTAAAAATTAGAATATTTTAGAAGAGGATAATTCGTCTATGCGGAGTTAGCAGGAATATTTATCGACAATCATTTTGCAGTAGTTTCATTCATCATGTGCATGAATATTGGTAATATTAAAAGCAAATAAATATGAATGGTAAAAATAAATTTCAACTATTATTTTATTAAAATTCACAAAAATGATTTTTTTTTTTTAATGTACTAAAAAGTAAAAAATCTTTAAAAAAAATTAATTGTGCGAAGTTTAAATTAAATTTTACTGCGGTTTGCTCAAGTATGGAAAATTAGTGTATTTAAATGGGAATTTTGCCGAATTAGACAGCTATCGCCAATTTGGTTTTCATATGGCAACTTATGTTTTTCGCCAAATTTGGTGATATTTCGCCTAGTTGGCCAAACTTTGGCACTATTGTGGCAAACTTGTCATTAGTAATTTTCAACAAATACTCGTTGTTGAAGCTGATACTGATTCTCGATGGGAAATCAAACAATTATTGTATAACCTTAAGTAAATTACCCCCCCCCCCCCCCATTTCCTTCTCTTAGGGATCGGATTTTAAAAAATAAACCCCCAGTTCATGTATTTTCCCCCAAAATACACATATATTCATATTTCAAAGCTCGATGTCAACAAGAAGTCGTGAAAAATGAGTAACAAAATTTGACTGCTGCATACAAACATAATTGTAAGTTAAAAGAAAGCTTGTAATTAAACGCAAACGTATTTTCCCACTGAATCATAAACATCCTTTGCATACAGTATGGTAGCAGCTCCTGTAGCGCAGTTAGAAATGTGATCCTCTCCAATCAGAGGAATTGGTCTCCAATCATGGGCTGGCTAGAAATAAATATCGTAAAAATTCAATGGTACTGCAGTTCAAATTCACTCGAAACATTCTCATTCTTTGACGTTGAAAGATTCACTTACTTCGAAAAAGAAAATTAAATTATTATCATTAAAAATAAATAATCAAAATAAATTTACAAAGTCTACTGAAAATTTACAGAATAATTTCTCTGTTATTTAACAGAATCTCTGTAAATTTTCCATGAGTTGTTGAGTAATCATTAAGTACAGTTCTTGTACAGCACTCGTTCTTGAGATATGACTATCGATAAAATCGGTTAAATCCTGAAAAGTGCATCATAGCAGCACCATCTGTTGGGGAATTTAGACGAAAAAACAATCAGCACGCTTTTATATCTAGGTTTAACTGAATCTAACGTTTTATTAAATTCCGTACATTTTATCCTGAACTAGAACGCCCGCAAAGTATGTGTCACATACAGACAGTCATACTCATAGGCAGAGTATTTCTAAAAACAGTCAAATCGTGTCCAGGACCTTCTAAAATGTCTAAATCTGTCGAAAACTGGAAGGCGATGGACATAGGTTGTCTTTTAATTTTGCACTGTGAAAGAGAAGTTTGAAGCATTAACATGTATAAGATAGACGGAAATTTTAGGATTGGCACATCCGACTACTGTTTACTCTTCCAATTGATTTGTTAAATATATAAAATGATAATATTAAATAACATTATAATTTATAATAATAGTAGACTTTATACTATAAAGTTTTAAAAATACAATGCTATTGTATTACTTATCTTCATAATATTACTATTAAAACTCAATTTTTTTTTTCCTTTTTAAAGCATTTGAAGTTGAAGGCAATTCTGTGGAAGGGTAAGTATTTTCAAATAAATTAACTAAAATATTTTATTTGTGTAATATTGCATATTTTCTTGTATTTAGGTAGTTTAAATATATGTATATATCTGTACAGCAAAGGGTGGCCGGTCCATTGCGGCCACTGGGGCAGCGCCCCACCAGTATTTTCTGTTCATTTAAAAGAAAATTATTCATATTTTAAATTCAAATATTAAAAAAAGAACTGTTTACTGAAAATATAATGCAAACAAACTGCTTCTTACATCATTCCCACTCATCCGTTATCGACTCTCAGCATCTATGTTTTTCTTAAAGGCAATAAATCACTTTACTGACCGCTACTTCCTCCCGTCACCAGGGTTACTTTAC
This sequence comes from Maratus speciosus, assembly GCA_963932465.1. NCBI lineage: Eukaryota > Metazoa > Arthropoda > Arachnida > Araneae > Salticidae > Maratus > Maratus speciosus. The sequence goes on along the minus strand of OZ010790.1, from coordinate 33,053,038 downwards.
CTGGGCACAAGATATTTGTGCCCATCTGGCGCGTTAATTCGAGTATTTCCCTTCCTCACTTATCATTCAATTTTGGCGATGTACTGCTCTGTTAGAGCTAAGACGGTGTCCCATCTCCCGGTCCTGGACTCTGACAAGACCTTGCGCCCCTGCTAGGAATAACCAGGAGGCCGCACCCCGCGATGCGTCCCTAAGGCTGCCCCTCACCAAAGCTCCTGTCAAAACCGACTCACTGCCCCCGCACATCACGTCGGAATATTCCCAAAAGGGATGAATTTGTTGCATACGACAGTCCTCACCACCCAGCCGGAAGAGCCAAATTGTCCCTTCTCTTGTTTCCCGACCCGGTACGTTTCAACAGCCCGCAGGAACCGAACACCTATAAATGAGTCGGGCCCACGAACCTAAGCCAAGGTTTCTCGAACCGGAGTTACTTTACGGAGAGCTCTCAAGATCAAATACCATTTTTTGGCAAAGACATTTTTGTGAGCCATCCGATGGAAAGTGAAGGTGACCCTAGCTAAATCCCTCGGAGGGACGGGGAAAACCCATCCTGGTGGACTAGACACGCAGGATCTGGGTCGGACGAGATTCGTCCGAGATTCGAAGCGCCGCCGAGTTAGTCGGCGAGCCTCCAGCCCGGTTCCCTGCAGGGATAGAGTTCAATGGCGGACCCGCCGGCCGACCCTCTCCCAGGGGGTACGGCAGGACATCGGGCAACCAGAGCCATACTGGCCTCCCTCTGCGACCGCTTCCTGGTCGAAGAGGGCACCACCAAACGCTACCCACCTTAGGGTCGGCTCACAACTGCTCCAGCTACGGACATCTCGGTGGGATGAGTCACCTGACGCAAAAAGTACATCAGGTGCGAGCCCTGTCGTCACCAGCGAGTCACCGAGACCCTGTTATACAAAGCCCGCTCTCTCCTCTCAGACTCCCTCTCAGTCAATTGGTAGATGGGGTCCTACCACATTAGCTAGTCTTTGCTCGGCGACACCGTCCGGCCCTTAAACCGGCACCTTGATCGATCTATGGATTGTCACTATCCGGCTTTCCCAGAGAACCCGGGTGCCGGGGGTCAAGGTATTGATCGACCCGAAGGCCCACGGCCCATGCACAAAGCCCGTTACCGTGACCGCCGGACTCGAGGCCTGTCGACCGCGAGCCACTCTAGGAGGCTGTGGTTCGTCCCCATCCGGCCCTCTCGCATTTGTGTATAACGAAATCGTTCGGGCTCCACTTCTCCTCCCCCACTCAACGGGTCGGTTTCGGACCACCCGAAGGGGCGGCCACCTCTTTCAGAGCTAAATCTTCCATATTTTTTTTGCAATGTGGGGCACTCGGCGAGTTTGCCCTTGATGCAATGCAAGGAAAGATTACTTAAGCTTCTGTTAGAATACGGGGATTCTCAAAAATATTTGGCGACATTTGTATTACTATTGCTTGTTATTCGTTAAATTACTCAATCTTTGAGTACTCTAAATGGAGACGCATGTTATTGTTAAGTTCTTGAAATAAAAAAATGGATTCTGTGGATGATTTATTACGAAAGCCCTTTTCAACAATGAATTTGGAAGAAAAGCTTGAAATTAAACGCCTGGGACCTTATCAACCGAAGAATTTTGAAATGCAACAAAAATATGTGAAAAAACTGCGTAATTTCTCTACACAGTTGTTTGACAAATTTCAGTGGATTTCAGCGAGTGCAGAAAAAAAAAACATTGTTCTGTTTTTATTGTTTATTTTTTGGAGGGGAAAATCATGGAGTACGGCTGGCTGTACCTATTTGACGCATCTTTCTGAAAGAGTAAAAAAAAACATGAAATGAGTACTACTCATTCAAATAATGCTATCAACTATAAAACCTTCGGAACTGTTATTATTGTAGCGCAGTTGGATGAAGGTTTCAGGATTTCATTACAAAAACACAATGAAATGGTTGAGAAGAACAGGTATTCGCTAGATCCTGTGATCAATTGTTTGAAATTCTGTGGATTTCATGAATTAGCTTTAAGGGGTCATGATGAACTTACAGATTCTTTAAACCTAGGTATATTTTTAGATTTGGTCACATACACCTCAAAACAGGACACTATATTGGAATACCATTTAAATAATGCTACAGTATCTAAAAATACTTCAAAAGCTATACAGAATGAGCTGTTGGATTGTATATATGAAACGTATATGCATGAAATTAAAAATGAGACTTCTTTTTTTAATTGTGTAGCATTAAAAGCAGACGAAACTACTGATGTAAGCTGCACATCGAAATTTGTTATCATTTTACGATATATAAAAACAACAAACGCGTGGAAAGATTTGTACAATTCATTGATGTCCATGATAGAACAGCAGAGGGACTTATTAAAATCTTCACTGAAAATTTAGAAGATAAGCTCGTTGCGCAAGCATATGACGGTACAGCTGTTATGAGCGGGTGTCATACTGGTGTCCAAGAACGAATGAGAGACAATTTTCCTCATGCAAAGTATATCCATTGCTATGCCCAGCAAATGAATTTAGTGCTTAAGAAAGCTTGCACTAATATTAAATCTATCAGATTATTTTTTGCAAATTTAAATTCATTTTCTACCTTTTTTCCGGCATCACCTAAGCGTAGTGATTTATTTCGTGAAATATATGCTAAACGAGTTCCCGCACCATCAGAAACCAGGTGGAACTTTCATTCACGTATCATCAATTTCATAGAAGAAAATAACTCCGAACTATCAGAGTGTTTTGATAGAATTCAGAACGAAGTGTAGTGGGATTACAAAACAATCAGCATGGTATACAGAGAATTTTAGAAGATGATGATTTTCTCTTTCTCTTTTTTTCAATCCAATATTTCAACATGTAAATATTTTATTTAATGTTTTTCAGATGATAAATACCACTTCATTTAATGCCTTGCAAGCTTTCAACAGTTTTACAGATGCCGTTAATGAAATCAGAGGGAAAATCGATGTTCATCAAATTGCTGAAAATTACGAAAATACGTGCAAAGGGAAACGCATAAAATTCAGTGGCTATAACACAATAAAAATATATGCCAAAGAAGCGTGCGACATTATAATATCCGAAATGAAAAACAGGTTTGTAGAACAGGAGACTTTTAATGTGTTTACAGTACTAGAACCAAAAAAATTCAGTTTTTTTAAGAATAACTTGCCTGAAAAAAAACATTTATATTATCGCAGAAAACTACAATATCATAACTACAATAATAAAACTACAAATCTATATGCTGCTATTTTATGTCCAAAGGAGAGGCACTGTCATAAGTCAACTTTTAATAATGTGCAATTTGTGAATGATACCTATATTGCATTTATAATCAGTCAAAAACTCGTCGCTCAGAGGCATGGATAAATTGTGTAAGTCACGAATTTTGGATTTTAATATCTCAGGGTTCCCAGCAAAACATGACTGGCAAATTCCCTGACTTTCCATGACCAAATCTAAAAAAAATCCATGACATTCCTTGACCAAACGGGCATATAACGAAATTTGCTACTTATTTTTGCAGTCCTTTGTCAAAATTAGTAATTTTTTCCCGAAGCTATTAGATGAATTTCGCGTCATTTTTCAGTTTTTCGATGAATTTTGTGTCATTTTTCATTTTTTCGATGAATTTCACGTCTCTTTCATTTTTTCTCCGAGACTTTTCCATGACTGCTTAGAAAATATTTGTAAATTTCCTGACTTTTCCTAAATATTTGGAAAATTCCCTGACTTTCCCTGACTACTTTGAAATTCCATGACTTTCCATGACACTGGGAACCCTGTATCTCTGCGAATTTTGAAGATAACCAGATGAATTTTTTTTTTGTTTAATTCAGGAATGGGTAAGGAAAATTTTCCTAATTAGGAATTTTACTCTACGGGAGCCGTATAAAAATTTATTTTTTGTACTTTCTCAAATAGACCCCCTCTCCTGCAGGTGCAACCTATTTCATTAAATTTTCAACTTTTTTTAATGATACTTTGAAATTGGAAGTATGTGCCTAGAGGCAATATTTAAGGAAATAGCCTATTGTTTCGATATTTATTAATCACACTCTATAGGATGAGTCTTATTTAATGTAACGAAAAGAATAATTTCAATCAGAAGTATTTAATCCTTTTAATGCAAATATTCCAGATATACTTTATAAGACTCAGTTTAAAATTCAAAGGATACGATTTAACTTTAAATTAAAAATTGTAAAAAATGATGCGAATTGCTTTAAATAAAAGCCCAGTGTTATTTTGAATAATAAATATATTCTTATTTTATTTGTCTGTAAAAAATTAGCAAAAGAATTGAAATTTAAAATTTCTGATATCGTTACGTACTTTTCAGAAAAAAATAGTCTAATTTCTAATATTTTTGAATTCAGTTAAAATATTGAGCGGCAAGACAAGCTCGGCAAAGCAAAAGTGTGGACAAAGGAGAAGCTGAGTGAAAGAGACCGACGGGGTATTGAAGCGGATTGTAATATCTAAAAAGAAAACAATTGCAGCCAAAGTGACCGCAGAGCTCAATCAGCATCTGGATCTTCAGTGTCAGTAATTACAGATATGAGGCAGCTTCATAAACTGAACATTTACAGCAGAGCAGCAATTACCAAGCCACTTGTCACAGTTGTTAATGCCAAATGTCGTCCACAGTGGTGCCACAACCACAAAACCTGGTCGATTGGTAAGTGGAAAAAAGTTATATTGTCAGACGAATTATCATTTACACTTTTACCCACAGCAGGACGGGTGCACGTTTGGAGGACACCTGCACAAGTATATAATTGTAATTGTCTCCTTCCAACTGGCAAGCATGGAGGTGGATCTGTCATGGTATGAGCAGCCGTGTCGTGGTTTTCTGCTGGACCAATCGTAACTCTGAAAGGAAGAATCACAATTGAGAAATATACAGAAGTTTTAGACGAACAGGTCCATCCTATGATGCAAACTTTATTTCATGCACGAGATGGAATTTTCCAAGATGATAATGTTCCTATTCTTGCAGCGAGACTTGTCCTATCATGGTTTGATAAACACGAGGATGAAATGTAATGTGCAACATCTACCCTGGCCCGCACAGTCGCCGACTTCAATGTAATCGAACAGTTACGGTGTATTTTAGAGCGTTCAATCCGAACTTGATATCCTCCGTGGCATCTCTACCGGAACATTCACAATATCTCCACAAAGAATCGTACAATATTTCTCTAAACAATATTCAGTGCTTGTACGAATCGATTTCCAGACGAATCCAGGTTGTATTACATGCCAAAGGTGATACTAACTTTTTGGTAAAGGACGGTGTTTTCATTATTTTGATAACCACCTGTACATGTTTAAGAATCTGCTATCACAAAGCCAAAATTAAATGATAATCAATGACCATCATGAGAATTCTAAAAGATCTATTTATGGGAAAGTACAACGGAATATGAAGTTTGAATAAATTCCGTGCATTGGTTGGTTTAGATAGAGTTATTGCAAAAATCGTAAAAAAAAATCGCTATACATAGCAGCGCCACCAGTTATATGATTTACATGAAAACCTAATCATCACCAAATTCTGTCAAGATCTATCTGAATTTGAAGTTTGGTGAAATTACATTCAATTATTCTTGAGACAGGATTATTGCGGAAATTACGAAAAATTCAGCATAACAGCGCCACCTTTTGCGCGATTTAAAACAAAACCTAATCAGAAACCACTTATGTAAACGTCTAACTGAATCTGAAGTTTGATGAAAATCCGAGATAGAGTTGTTGCGGAAATCGTGAAAAATGCGGCATAGAAGATAAACCTAATGGGCGATTAACACCAAAAGCTAATCAGTACCATATTATATCAGTGTCTAACTGAATTTAAAGTTTTATTAAATTCCGTGCATTAGATCTTGAGATAGAACCTCCACAATTTTTTTTTGTCACAAACAGATAGACTCGCAGACAGACATTTTCTAAAAAGAGTCAAAATGTATTCAGGATGTTCTAGAACGTATAAATCTGTCGAAAACCAGAAGTCGAAATTTTTCACGAATCCAATTCTTTCTTCTTGTAAAGCTAGAAGGAAGTAAAAATAATATCAATGATTACAAAATAATTTTGTGTTTCCTTTTGTTGAGTTTACATAAAGTATTTCAACAATTTCATAAGTATTTCAAGAGTATTTAATAATTTCACTCAAAATGTCTTCATATAAATGATAAACAAAAATAATTCATTGCAAAATTTATTTTTATTTAATTTTAATTTAGCTGAAATTGAATACTATTTTTTTTTTACATTTCTTTACATATCTTTCAGCTATTAAACATGTCTTTTTATTTTCAAATTACGACATCCCAAAAGGGTCATCTTTTATCACATTTATGTTGAAAGAGAATTTTATTTCAATTCTATATCAAATTTATTATTTGGTGTTTTTTCATTTTCTAACAAATTGAAAAATTTGTAAAATAAAGTCATACATGAGGGGCTCACAACCGTAGTAGACCAAGTCCACTTAAGCAAAAAATGAGATAGTGCATGTAGAACATGCATTAAACTGTGTTTTATTGTTTGTTTGCCGTAGTGCACCAAATTTGTAGTTCACATACTTTCTCATAAATTGCATCTGTGTCCAGAGTTGGTGAATTAATACAAAAAACCGTCACAACCGTACTGAATCAAGTCCATTCATCAGTGTACTACTCTTTCATCTGTGGTCCCCTTTTGTCTAAATCTTGCCTCATTATTATCAAAAAACGTTGTAGTTTAAATAAGTAACGATTTCTAAACTTCTGAAGAAAAATAAACGTTCGTGAATTATCAGATACATAAACTATGAATGGAAAGTAATATTGTTTTTGATGAACCCCTGCCTCCCCTCGGTAAACTTACCGACAGCGTTTATTCTTTTAAAAAATCATTACAAAGAAAAAATCTCTAATCACATAGTTTGATCCTCGGCTTAGAGAGGAATGTACGACAAAGAATAAGATCCAGTGAAAGAGAAATCCTATTACAATGTCTTCAAACAAAGTTTAATTTACATTTTACTCCGCCAAGTACAGATACATTTAAATTATGTGAAGACATATCGATCAGCTTTCGACAGAAAATGATGACAACACTAGAAAAAGTTTTGAAACAGAACGAGATCTCCAAATGCGGAAAGCTAAACAGGCTAGAGAGAAAATGAAAACTGATAAAATGAAAGCCTCAGATTAAACGTGAATCAGTTGAATTACTGCTGTACATTCGACTTGCAAAAAACACTTTCCTTTCCTAAGCTTCTAACATCCATAGCATATTATAAACGCAATCTATATGTTTATTATTTTGGGGTGCATTCCTTTAATAATACTGTGGGATACATGGACGTCTGGGATGTAATAGAGTGAGGAAGAGGTTCTCAAGACCTTTCTAGCATTGGTGCAAGACGCCTAAGAGAGAAAATCTCTAAACATAAGAAAATTATTCTATATTTCGATGCCTGTGGTGACAAAAATAGAAACATCTAAATTTCTCGTACGTTGTTGAAACTAGTTAATAGTACAAACATTACAGTAGAGTCAAATGACCATAAATTCATGGTGTCCGGCCACTTTTTCCTTCCGAATTACGCAGAATTTGGTCTGGTCGAAGCAGAAAGTACCGAGAAACAACATATCTATGTTCCAAGAGACTGGAAGGGAACTATTATGAATGCAAAGAGGAAAGGTACTAAATTTGATGCCATTGAAGTTAAGAATGTCGACTTTGTTTCTACTACAGCTGTGGGACAAAGTATCACAAACAGAAAGAAGGATGCAGAGAGAGCTTCTTTTAGTTGGATGCATATTAGATGGCTACGAGTTGTGAGAGATTCTCCCTTCATGTTACCGGTCAAATAAAGTCTCAATGACGATGAAACTTTTAGCAAAATAAATTTGGAAAAACGGGCGCTAGTTACTTTCTTTGTCAAATGTCAGCCAAGATGTATTGTACGCCGTCTGTAGAAAAATCACTTTGGCCAAAAAGGAAGATATGATGGATCTTCTGCCATATATTCCGCCAATTCATTATGTATACTTCAGAATCGTCCAGTAGAAGTCAATACCAAGCTTCAAGCTACTTCCTCTAGAGTACATCATCATGACGATGATCATGATGATGGCAGTATTATGTACAGTGAATGATTTACGATACCTGGTAATATGTTTCACTCTTTGTATTTAAATTAGAGTAAAAAAAATGAATAAGTTAATATAAATCAAAATCAGGAGTTTTTATAGTCCTAATAAGCAAGTCTTCATTTATACATAGAAATTTCACAACCATACTGGACCAAGTCCTCATTTTTTTAAACGTATAAATTTGCAGTAGAAATATTAATTTGTCATTTGTAAAAGTAGGGCACTATAAAACTGATACTTTAAATTGAATATTGACACATATAATCTTAATAAATCACTTGACCTGAATTAATTATTTATTAAGAACTTTAAAGCATTATTATTCACAATAGGGATAAATGGACATGGTCTACTATGGCTGTGAGCCCCTCATATGATATACTTTTTAAGAAATTTATTGATAAACACAGAATTGAAAAACGTTGCCTAAGGAATTTTCAGGTTTGTTTTATTTTATGCATTTCACTACATTTTCTTCAATCGTAATCCTATGTATGTTTTTTTTATAAATATAAGATTATAGGATAATTAACTGGACTTTTAAAAATTTAATTAACGGTTCTTGTACCTTTTAAACGCGACGAAAATCAACAAACACATTCGAAGTTTGAATAAGAGTATCTTCAATCCTTTTATGTATAATCATGAAAATTTGAAAAGTTATTTAAAAAATTCGGCTTTTTAGTGTACTATTATTAGAAATTTACTAGACTTTTATAGAATTTGTGCATATTTAAAATTAAAAGAACTCATTTTTTTACTCCGTAAATCTTTGCGCGCGTCTTGAAAGAGTATGCATGGGTTCACTGTAAAAAAACCGTCAATATGCACAAATTTTTCCGTAAAATTTTACGGAATAGTTTCACTTTTCTAAGAAAACAGTACAATCTCAGTAACTGACATTTTGAGCTTACAAATCCGTATAAATCCAGTAAGTTTTCCATCAATTTTACGGAATATTTCTGTATTGCTTTCGAAAAAGTTCAAGTTCCGTAAATGATGTTTAGAAATAACTTCTCTGTTTGGAAAGCGAAGTAATTAATTGTTGTATACACATCCCTTACAGTGACGTTATTTTCAATGAAACTTTTGTATTAGATAAATGTGGTTGTATGTTGAAAATACATCCAATCATTCTTGAATATTTAATAAATAGTTTTGGGGTCACATTGGTTTTTAAATCGATAAAAGTTATGGCGCAATCTATAGTATGTATTTAAAGAATTTAGATACAAAATTTAGTCAAAATTGATTCAGCCGTTCTCTAGATATAATTAGCTTGACCCTGACGCATTATAACCCAAAATGACCCACTAATCGAATTTTCTCGAACACGTAACCCATCCCAATGGTCTTTTCGTGCCCGAAAACAGTAGGGTGCAAAATTTCATCAAAATCGCTAGAGCCGTTATCTAGATAAACTTAGTTTGACCCACGGTGACCCAAAAATGACCCCATAATCGAATTTTCTCGAGCATGTGACTTAACCCAATAGTCTTCCCGTAATCCAAAACTGTAGAATATAGAGTTTGGTGAAAATCGTTAGAGCCGTTTTTTAGAGAAAAATAATTGACCCACAGTAACCCAAAAATGACCCACTAATCGAATTTTCTCGGACACGTGACCTATCCCAATGGTCTTTGAGTGCCCAAAAATGGTTAGATACAAAATTTAGTCAAAATCAATTGAGCCGTTCTTTAGATATAATTAGCTTGACCCTCACCCATTATGACCCAAAATGACCCACTAATCCAATTTTCTCGAACACGAGACCCATCCCAATGGTCTTTTCGTGCCCGAAAACAGTAGGGAGCAAAATTTCGTCAAAATCGTTGGAGCCGTTATCTAGATATTTTGACCCACGGTGACCCAAAAATGACCCTCTAATCAAATTTTCTTGAACATGTGACTTAGCCTAATGGTCTTCTCGTAATCCAAAACCGTAGAATATAGAGTTTTGTAAAAATCGTTGGATTCGTTTTTTAGGTAAAAATAGCTTGACCTACAGTGACCCAAAAATGACTCAGCAATCGAATTTTCTCGAACACGTAACCCATCCCAATGGTCTTTTCGGGCCCGAAAATTGTTAGATACAAAATTTAGTCTAAATCGATTGAGCCGTTTTTTAGATATAATTAGCTTGACCCTGACCCATTATGACCCAAAATGACCCATAAATCAAATTTTCTCGAACACGAGAGCCATACCAATGGTTTTTTCGTGTCTGAAAATGGTTAGATACAAAATTTAGTCAAAATCGATTGAGCCGTTCTCTAGATATAATTAGCTTGACCTCGACCCATTATGACCCAAAATGACCCACTAATCGAATTTTCTCGAACACGTAACCCATCCCAATGGTCTTTTCGTGCCCGAAAACAGTAGGGTGCAAAATTTCATCAATATCGCTAGAGCCGTTATCTAGATAAACTTAGTTTGACCCACGGTGACCCAAAAATGACCCCATAATCGAATTTTCTCGAACATGTCACTTAGCCCAATAGTCTTCTCGTAATCCAAAACTGTAGAATATAGAGTTTGGTGAAAATCGTTAGAGCCGTTTTTTAGAGAAAAATAATTGACCCACAGTAACCCAAAAATGACCCACTAATCGAATATTCTCGGACACGTGACCTATCCCAATGGTCTTTGAGTGCCCAAAAATGGTTAGATACAAAATTTAGTCAAAATCAATTGAGCCGTTGTTTACATATAATTAGCTTGACCCTGACCCATTATGACCCAAAATGACCCACTAATCCAATTTTCTCGAACACGAGACCCATCCCAATGGTCTTTTCGTGCCCGAAAACAGTAGGGAGCAAAATTTCGTCAAAATCGTTGGAGCCGTTATCTAGATATTTTGACCCACGTTGACCCAAAAATGACCCTCTAATCAAATTTTCTTGAACATGTGACTTAGCCTAATGGTCTTCTCGTAATGCAAAACCGTAGAATATAGAGTTTTGAAAAAATCGTTGGAGTCGTTTTTTAGATAAAAATAGCTTGACCTACAGTGACCCAAAAATGACCCAGCAATCGAATTTTCTCGAACACGTAACCCATCCCAATGGTCTTTTCGTGCCCGAAAATTGTTAGATACAAAATTTAGTCTAAATCGATTGAGCCGTTCTTTAGATATAATTAGCTTGACCCTGACCCATTATGACCCAAAATGACCCACAAATCAAATTTTCTCGAACACGAGAGCCATCCCAATGGTTTTTTCGTGTCTGAAAATGGTTAGATACAAAATTTAGTCAAAATTGATTGAGCCTTTCTCTAGATATAATTAGCTTGACCTCGACCCATTATGGCCCAAAATGACCCACTAATCGAATTTTCTCGAACATGAGGCCCATCCCAATGGTCTTTTCATTCCCGAAAATGGTTAGATACAAAATTTAGTCAAAATTGATTGAGCCGTTCTCTAGATATAATTAGCTTGACCCTGACGCATTATAACCCAAAATGACCCACTAACCTAATTTTTTCGAACACGTAACCCATCCCAATGGTCTTTTCGTGCCCGAAAACAGTAGGGTGCAAAATAAGAGCCGTTCTTTAGATATAATTAGCTATACCCTGACCCATTATGACCCAACATCACCCACTAATCGAATTTTCTCGAACACGAGACCCGTCCCAATGGTCTTTTCGTGCCCGAAAATGGTAGGGTGCAAAATTTAATCAAAATCGTTAGAGCCGTTCTCAAGATAAAATTTACATACACACACACACAATTTTTTCTCGCATTATAGTATAAGATTAAGAAAATTTCTTTACAATACTTGTGTCCAGAGCATTTGGAGGGCGAATTTACGCAAGGTACCTGATAGCACTAGTGATGAGTGATAATCACCTCTAGAGCGCAAAGAGTTAAAAAAAAAACAATCTGTTTAACACTAGAGCCACCGGCTATTTTACTCAATTAAAAAAAAAAAATTCAAAGCAGAATTTTTATTTAAAACTATTTAACTTATATCATTAGCCCATTTTTGCGCTGCATACATTTAACATATCTTATGAAACAATTTCTGGTTCGAGTTGCCTATCATCAACTTGGCAGGGGTCAAAATGAACCCTAATGGCGGTTCTAGTGTTAATTAATAGTCCAAATTTTACGCATAAACGTTTTTGATCATACAACCTTTCAAAAGTTTATTCTTTTTGTTAATCTGCAGCACGTTTAAGAGATAAAAGTAGTGGTGCCACTTATCCCGCGTAAATCAGGCCTCCGAATGCTTTGAACACAACTAATTTTGTACAGTTTTTTTTCGCCATTTTTAATCGCAGATAATTCTGTCATTAGATAAGGCGAAGAAAATTACTTTAAAATACTGGTGTCCAGAACATTTGAAGATCCAATTTACGCATGACACCTGGCAACATTAGATACAAGTCTCCTTTACCTCTTCGTTCCCTGGGTCCCCGTTTTATAGATGATAATCGAAGATAATAACAATTTCGATATTAAAATTATATCTTTCGAAGTCTAAGGTTCGAACTAATGCAAATAAATTAAAAATCTCAATCTGAAGTCAAACGAGATAAGAAATAATTCAGTAATAATCAATAATATTGCATTAATAGTCAGTAACGAAGAGGTTAAGGTTTTTAAATAATGCTTTATATAAAAAAAGAATGCTGTGCGTTAGTTTTCCATGGTTTCGTTTTCCCGTCGTTTTCTACGACGAAAACTAATGCACAACGAAGATAATAATTTCAATCAGATGTATTTAATAATTTTAAAGCAAATAACATCACTTTTTAATTACTTTAATTCATTAATTTAATATAATGTTAATTTATTTTAATCACTGTTTTATGCTGACATTATTTAAGCTTTGTAATATATTTTAAGTACTATAACGCACATAAAAATGTATTTATTCTAAAACTGGGTCAATTACACTTTTTTTTCACACAGACTTGTTAAACTTATCATTCTTTTTAACTTTTTAATTTTCTGAAGATGAACTGTTTTGATCTACTAAGGATATATATATACAAGCTGAAATACCTGGCGTTTTCCGGAGTTTTAAATATGTTTGATTAGAAAATTCAATTTCAAAATTAAACACCGTACGGATTATGAATGGAAATATGCTTTGTTTTTTAATATATTGAAAGCCCTGAGAAATTTTGCTTTTATACCAGTGATTTTTTTAAATGTTTCCTAAGCTTAATTAAATATAGCCTTAATTCTTGAAAAAAAAATTGAAAAAAAAATTTAAATTCATGAAAAGCCCTTCATGTTATATGAATTAAACACCATACGGATTATGAATGGAAATATGCTTTGTTTTTTTATATATTGAAAGCCCTGAGAAATTTTGCTTTTATACCAGTGATTGTTTTAAATGTTTTCTAAGCTTAATTAAATATAGTCTTAATTCTTGAAAAAAAATTGAAAAAAATAATTAAATTCATGAAAAGACCTTCATGATATCACTTTTTCTTGTAAAAGCCATCCTTTAAACATATATCCGTTTTAAATATGTGGTCATACATGTATTCACCCGCATTCTTCACAATTAAAATGAAATGGCGCATCTAGTATTTGTCGAGAATTAAATAAAAATCATGCACTTGTGACATCATAATTCACTTTTATATTTTAACAGAATAATAAACCTACTATAATATGTGACTCGTGCTACAGCCAGTGTATACACTCCAGGAAACCTTTCCGTTATCGTTTTCTTTTGACGTGAATGTTTCGCTATGGTACTCCATTGTGAAATTTGGTAATTTTAGAAATTCAATGTTTGAAAAACAGCATAATCATTAGATTTGAAATTTATATCAAGAAAAAAAATTACCTTTTTAACGCAGTTTATCTAACAATTTTCTGATAAATACTTCTCGAGCTATTAATTTTTTCAGTAACTTCAAATGTTTCATTTTCCGAGATTAATCTGAGGCAACGATTAGCGAAAAAGCCAGTCACCAGCAACACATAGCTTTTTATTAAAGAGGATATGTGTGAGTGTGTATAAATATTTCACTTATCTACACTGATATTTCAGCTTTAGATGTATTTGCCTGTGAATTGTTGCTGTTAGGTTTCAAAGGAAAATCGTTTTATACTACTACCGTTACTTAAAATTTACTTGTTTCACAAAATTTCTCTGTACATTCTTTTTATAGTAAAATTAATACAAATAATGATAATAATAATAATAATAAGAAGAAGAATAGTGCTAATAATAATAATAATAATAAACAATATTAAATTAAGAATATTTAAAAAAGAAAATAAACCCTTTTAAAAAAACATTTTTAACGCATTATATTCTATATATATTTAAATAAAGTTTTTTTTTCTTAAAGCCCATCTATGAACGAAGCCGAACTTGATGGGGAAAGAACAAATTTAGTATTGCCAGCCTCCGAAGATTTACTGGAAAGTGACGCCGCTATGGAGAGTCAAAGAAAACGACTTCCACCATTTTGCCCGCTTACAATCTGTGGATAAACTTCCATAAAAAATGTTACGAATTCAACGACTAAAAAAATGGTGTTAAATTTCAATTTAATAGATTACTGAAAGATGTATCAAATATGTTGAATTCCTTAATAAACATTTCTGAAAGCATATAGTTGAGTGAATTTTGTTTAACTTAAAACATCTATAAATTTACACAGATTTGAATATTTTGATTAAAGATAAAATGTAACATAATTGAAAGCTAAAAGTGGTCTTCTTTTTATTATTACGCAAGGCGAGTGAAATCCAATAATTAAATTAAGGAGGATTTACGAAGCACGTTTTTAACTTTCAGGAGCAAACCATTGTATTTCCGTAACATCAAACTGAAACCGGAATTATTTTAATATTTATTTTAAATATAAACAAGAACGAAAAATCATGCATCCAGTATAGATTTTGTAACACTTTTCAACACATTCAGAATAGAGTAACAAAACGTCACAGTTTATTAATGTGTAATATGATGTATAAATAAACATTTGAAAAACTCAAACCGCATTTGAAACCCAATTTCTGCTTTTACAATTAATAGTCGGAAAAATATCCTGGGTTTTTTGTGCAGACCTGCATATGATGTATGGATTTGTATGTATGCTACATAGTATGCTGAATGTTAGTTTATTGAAACGAATAGCACAGTTGAAAATTTCCATTCAGCAATTTCCGTGAATAACTTGAGAAATTTTGTGCAGCCCTGTCTATGATCTATGGAATTTACCTAGACTAAGTAATATTTTTTTTTAAGTTCAATTTAAAAATGCGTTCCACCACTGAAAACGCACTTCGGTCAATTATTGTTCATAAGCTTCAATAGTTCAGTGTCTTCTATAGCCAAATTATTTTGTGTGTCTCTGTAAATGAACAATATATTCTATTCTACAGTAAGTAGTTCAGTTCCTCTCAGTATATGTATAAATTTCAGTATGTTTAAAATATTCTAATATTATTAAAATACACCGCATAGGATTTTCCCCTATAGACCGTAATGTAACGAAATTCTTTTGAGTGTCTCTGTAAATGAACCGTAAATATTATACACTTCATCTGCAATACCAAACATGCCATCGTGATACCAAATAACATCTGTCAATTCCATGGCAATTGGACGATATTTACGCGAGTTAGGGCACGGACGGACAGACAAAAGGAATTAATAAATTTGAACTTTGTTGGAAAGTGGTGTTAAAAATGCAATTTTATAGCTTTAGCATTGAATTTTTAAAGTGATTTTTTTTCCGGTACAAATGTTAATTATAATTAAATGAAATAAAATAATCCCAACCGCCCTGCAAATAGTTAAATAATAAACATGAGTACAAATCTTAACTATATTGGTGGCGCACAATATATCCAACTGCCTTTCACGTTTATAAATAATTAACTGTTTAAAATGCAAGAAACTTGTTTCACATTCGAGGCAAACGAAAATGACAGGCTACTTACTGCACCTGCATTATATATTCTTACCATTTTAGTACCCTTTGAGTCAAGTTATGCTTTCTTCGTGATGTGATGCGGCAGATGCATGAATGCAGGTGCACGAAAGTAACTTCACGTGACTCAAGTGGTCCTAGGCCAGATAATGTTCGGCATCTGGCCTATTTTGTCTACTTTGGTGACATGTTGGTGTCAGTAGTTTTAAATTGTAAATTTCACCTTATTTTATCACAGCTCATATTAAATCCCGCAAATGTTTTTTTTTTTTTTTGATTTACAGGACCTAAAATTTGAAAATTATACTCAGGAGCTCGTCGATAAGGGTTAAAAATAATTAATTCATTTAGAAAATCTCCATAGATATTAATATTAGCTATATTACAAATAATAAAAAGCGGCTTAGCCTTAATATAATTAGTTTTTGAAATAGAAATTTATATTACAGATATCGTTTTGAATTATGAGAGTTTATTTTATGTTATATATTAAGAGGGCTCAGTACTTTTACAACTTTTTCTTTTGAGTATTTTACAGTAACATTTCGACATATTATTAACTGGTTTTTAAAGATAAACAATATTCTCTAAGAAAAAATTTAATTTGTACAATAAAATTAAAAAAATAATTTTTTTAGAATAATTTATGAAAATTATAAATTAAAATTACACTTTTCTAACGATTTTAAGGTGTTTGAAACTTGTCATATTTTTCTTACATGAATACTTTATACTTGTAAATATCAGAGTTTCAAAAAGTTAATAAGTTTATAAGAAATAATAAATAAAATTTCATTACAAATGTAAACATACATCACCCATCACTATTTACTTATTATTTTTATTTATAAAAAATAACCTGCTTATATTACTGGAAATCTTACTCATAATTTTATGAAATGCACCATGTGCATTATTCATTAAAAAGTAGAATCAATTAAAAAATAGAAATATAATTTCTAGCGTTTTTATTATAATAATATATTGAAAGCAAAAAAAATTGGTAAAAATAATTTAAAGATTGTACTACACTGTTAAAAATTTCCGTACAATCTTGAAACATTATACGGTTCAAAGTCAACAAAAGTACCGAAAGATGATTCAATCTCTATTTCAGAAACTCTCATTTTGGTGAATCCTGGAATATGGTTCAACTTTTTACAATCTATGGTAAAACATTATAGCCAATCACAGATCATCCGCCTTTGAATCTGCAGTGTACGTGTAGGATAACAGCGATCACAAGGCATTGTTATTTTGTTCCTTTTAATCTTAATGATATATAAGGATTTCTTTACATTTCTTAACAATAATTTGTGAATAAAGTAGGCTTCTTTATTAATTCTTAACTATATTTCATTTTTTGTGTAATGTTAATAAAATATGATTTACAACGTGTTTGTATGTATTAGGTCTAGTTGAGTGATGTTTGGTTTGATTTATTTATTTTTATTTCCTATTTCTTGCGTATCATATATTAATTTTAGTATTCATGTTCTGGATTAAGCACTGATATTGTGAATTAAGCTCTGCTAAGTAGCCGAGCGTGAAATTATTGTCAAAATATGTTTTGGATTCGCCAAGAATTTGAATACGGTCTAGATTTTAACGCGCATTTGAAATGTATTCTATTAACATGTTGTTTGATCAAATGTATGTTAGCTAGTTAGTGTTGAAATTAGAGAATAGTATCATTCGCTCATCTTTAGCGAAAACTAAAATAATACATAACAAAACATTCCAATGAAAATGGTTTAAAAATTTTATCAAAGTCAATACAATGGATTTTAGCGTTCAACTATTACGTAAGCATTCAAGGGGGTTCAAGATTTTGTCATCTTCGCTGAGAATGGAAGGAGGGGGGAGCGGAACAATGTTTACGTCAGTACAGAAAGGTTGAAAAAGGCAATGAAAAAATTATGTAGCTTTTGAAAAATGTTACTTAGGAGGAGGAGCGAGGTTAGATATATGCTTACATATACTTGATTTACTTAATGCATTACAAATGCTAGGAAATTAATTCAGCTGAAGTTTGAGTACTGAATTTCTAGTATCATTTTAAATAATAATTTTGGTTTTGCGAAATAAATTTGTTCGATCAAATACACTGGATTTTGAAGATTAACAAATAAATATCCGCTATTCATAGTCTGGAAAAAGTTTCAAGAATGATAGTAATAAAAATGCACAAACATAAATTACTTAACAGAATAATATTTCAATTTGATAAGTATTTTTTAAATGACGTACAAAAACATTACTACTTGAGAATTATGGCAACCAGTCACTTAAGTTAGAAACACTACACTATAAATATAAGCAATGTTCATACATTTTAGTGGAAGAAAACTTGAATCATTTATTTTGAAATGGAAAGCAAATATATTTTTTACAAAATTCGAATTTATAAAATTTTAAGGTGTGTAAAAATAGTTAAATTGTCGACGTACAAAAAATACCTTAAACAGATTGTTTTAAAGTGGATTTGTGTTTGCAGACAATTTAACTTCTTTGTAACATTGATATGTATTTATCATTAAAGTAAAAAGAAATATATAATTTATTTGGTTTCAGTTTTGAAACAAATGCTTCAGATTGCCTCGATAAAAGTGCATGAGCAGTGTCATAAATAGAATTTATGATTCAACTAAAATTCAGTTTATGGTTCAATCTATTTCCAAACGATGGTTCAACTTATTACGAAACCATAGTTCAATTACCACCAAATCATGGTCGTGATTCTGCAATTTGAACTGTCGCATCCGCGCTTCATGGACTAAAATACAAAAAAAAAAAAAAAATAAAAAATAAATAAAAAAAAAAAAAAAAAAAGCAATTTAACAAATTACAACGACCATTTGGAAAATGATTTTTTCGAAGACTAAAATTTAAGACATAAAAAATCGCACGGCGTTGATCCTAGATTACGTACGCCATGGATTAAACGATAACATTCCTGGACTCCATCATGAACAATTTTTAAAAGAAATTTCAGTTTTACAATTTTCGGTACTGTAAATTTTTAAACTTCTACGGAGCTGATCATACATTACGTACGCCACGAATTAACATTAATAGTGTTATTACACGTAAAAATTGCAAGCGACAAAACTCGCCGGCGCCTCGTACGTATTATGGTGTTATTATAGTGTTATTATGGTGTTATTACACGAGGAGTCAAAGTCGCTTGAAATTCCAGGCGTCTCCATGTTATTTCTATGGCTCCAGGGGAGTCGCTTCTAAAGCAAGCAACCTTTTTCTTTCGGAGCGTCTTTGACGCCTGAAACGAAACGAATCGCAAGTAACAGCCAATCAAATACTTAGAAATCAGACGATGGAAAAGCCTTTTCCCGAAAAGCCAATGAAATGTTTGGAAAACGAAAAAAGTGCCTTTCAAAAGCGGGAAATCAGAGGATTCGCAGGCGATTTTTGTCGCTTGGACTTTTTACGTGTAATAACACTATTATCCACCTGAAACTTACGTATTATCCAAGCATTTCATTGGCTGTTCGGGAAAAGGCTTTTCCATCGTCACATTTCCAAGAAATCTGACGACCAATTTTAAAGGAAATTTCATTCTTAAACTTCTAAACATCCCACAATATTACTTTTTACACCGTCATATAGAGAAAAAAATGTACTTTTAAATGCAATTTGTTTGAAAGCTGTATCTCAATTTCTTTCTGAGTTATTAATTTCTTTTTTGTAGTTTGTATTACTTTTTTGTCATAGTGGCAACAGAAGTATCCATCTCTGTTGAAAGTAAAGGAAAATACTGATTACTGTATAGACCAATCAGAAAACGAATAAAATGCGGATTAAACCAATAAAAAGCTTCAGATATGCTTTTGATTTCCTATCCTGACGAGGACAATAACCTTTTTTCCAAATAATAATAATAAAAAAGAATACTAGAAAATAGGAATTCTGCTTTTTCAGAATTTAGTGTTGCCCCCGATGAAAAAAAATATATGTATATATAAATAGTACAAAACATATTTCAATTTTAAGACATAAAGCACAAACTTTTATTTTATGTAAAATGACGTCATTCGCATCCGCTTTAAAATTCCACATTTACGATCCACTTTTATCCATCTACAGTAAACCATGCATAGGATGTCACTATCGCAAAATAATACACAAATGCAGCAGAATCATGCCGTCATTAAAGAAACTCGGCAGAAAAAAACGGCTATCTAATGATTCATAGGCATTCATTTGTTTGTAACATTAATATAGACGATTTCAGTCGTGACGTCAGTCCTGACGTTTTGGTTGGTAACTGACACCAAACAAACGGTTGCTATGTAGTATTTTCTATTTTGTTTGTGTGTTGCAGCTATATCTTATATCTATATCTCACATCTAAGTGTTTTAATACTTGATATGTACTAGTAACATTTTCCACGATTTAACATTTTGTAACGAAAGTTGAAATTCAGTTACTCAAATTCGAGCAAAGAATTTATTAGCAAAAACTTCTTCAAATCCCTTTGCTAAAGTTTTTGTTTTTCGTGACATGGCTTTGTTTACAAATTACACATTTTAAAACAGTTTTTAGGAAAAAAGAATATTACGAAACGCCTATTTTGTTAAAAGGAATTTTGTGAAGGGGCCTGTTTTATTAAGTTCATTTTTGTGAGGGGCCCATTTTATTAAATTTATTTTTATGAAGGGGCCCATTATATTAAATTAATTTTTGTGAAAGGGGATATTTTATTTAATAGATTTTTGTGAAAATGTCCTAAATAGGCCCCAAATTTTACCTGGATTGACCGTTGCCATTGGACTTTCACCTGTTCCCTGCATTGAAAGCCGCAATCTCTGGACGTCACTTCCAAAACTATGATGAGGGGTAGCCGACTGTCCAACAATTCCTTGCATCGCAGGGTACCGAGTTTTAAAAAAATGGTTTCTTCGAACTGCATGCTACAAAAAATGTCTCGATGTCGGTACGGACTATGTTTCAACATAGTGCAAGGTGTATGGTGCGTGATGACATTTTTTGTGGCGATAAAGTTTCCATGTGAAAAAGAAATGACGAAACTTAATTTCGAAACGTCCCTCGTAAATTAAAATGTGCTAAATAATCTTATATTTCTGATTTTATAATGCACATTTCGACAATCTTGAAACAAAAATAAACCAGCGAGACAGAATACACGTGTCGCAAATTATATTGAAACAATCAAAATATTGTAGAAAAAAATTATTCTACCGAGTGGCCAAAAATTATTGTCTATCTAATCCATATCATTTTGAGCTAGACTGTTTTTTTTTCAATCAAGCAGTATTAAATATATTATCCTTTAAGTTACGTGTACGATTATGCATTGTGAGAAAATCGCAAAAAATACACAAATTATAATGACAATTGTAATGGCCAGTATTTAAAAAAATTAATTTTTAATATAAATCAATTACTTTTAGGATGCGGCTGCATGTACTATCCTAATACAGGCCAAGCAATATCAAATATTTTGTCATAAACAGGACTTTCGAGAGAAAAACTGTCAAAAATTCTCTGTGCGATAATATGTCTCTCGTAACTTCGTCACTGACGAACTTATCGTTGTTTGTAACTCCTACGGTACATATTAGTACGAATTTGACAAATAAGAGGGATCTAAAAACTGATGTTCTCAGGTCTTGGAATTTATACTTTTTTCTTTTTTAATAACACTTAGTAGCAATTACTCATCAAATGTTCCGCGTGTTGCTTACATTTTTGGATGCTGTCAAGGCCGACTTCAATACTGAAGTTGAGCATGATTCCGTTCTGTCTTTAAAATAATCCTAATTGTTCCGCGAAATATCCTGTTGAAAAATACGAGAGTCTATACTTTATAGCATATATTTCAGATCATAGTAAGCACGATAAAATTTTAGCACGGTTAAATTACAATCACAAGTACTGTTCTAGGGTGTGAAATATATTCTATCGGTTCCAGCGATTTTTTTCGCAATGCAAGAAGTTTTATTTTAAAGATTGAACAGAATTGGCAAATATAAGCTACATGGGAAAAATTAGCGAGTAATTTCTGGTGTTATAAATACTAGTTTAAAGAGTAGGAATTTAGAACAGCCCTTTTTAGAACCTGCTGATTGGAAGATTTCCAGCTGAAGTCTATCGAAAGACGGACAAACAACAATAAGTTTCTTAATTAATAGTCCAGGCAATAGGGAATTTTGCCTAGCAAAATTAATGGTAGTACTGGAAATCGGCTTTCTAGATGTTTCTTGGGTCGCTGAATCCGAATTTGTAACTTCCCACCAAAATTTCCCCCCGGCAACCTCCCCAAATTTTGATAAAAAGCCCCCCAAAAAAGGTTTTTATTAAAAAAATCAATTTTTTTATTGTTTTAGAGAAAAAGTATCTAGAAATTCAGAAAGTAGACAAAATTTCCAACAAATTAGGTATATGACATTATGCCTTAGGATGAAGGGGAAGGGGGGATCTGCCTCGGAACATGCGCGCGGTGCTGCGTAAACTAAGTTGCGCCATTCAACTTAACCACTCACACGTTTACATTCGCCCTTCCATCTCCCCTCGAAACTTTCTCTATAAGGTTTACTTTAAGATTTTTGGGTCGCTGAATCCGAATTTTTAACTTTCCCCCAAAAAGTTCCCCTAAGCCCCCCCCTCCCATCAAATAGTTGTTTTTAACTTAAATTTCTTATTGTTTTAGGGGAAAATCATTACGAAATTCAGATACTAGACAAAATTTGCAACAAATAGGATGTATGACATTATGAATTAGGATGAACGGGGAGGGTGAGGGCTGCCTCGGAACATGCACTGCGGCGCTACGTGTGCTAAATGATGAAGTCCAGGCAATAGGGGATTTTATCTGGCAAAATTAATGGTAGTACTGGAAATCGGCTTTCTAGATGTTTTTTGGTCGCTGAATCCGAATTTGTAACTTCCCACCAAAATTTTACCCGTCAACCCCCCAAAAAATTGATTTTTTGAAAAAATTTGGTTTTTGAGAAAAGCGCGCGGGGAATGTTCCGAGGCAACCCCCTCTCCTAGCTTAGACCCCCTAGCTTAGACCTATAGAAAATCAAATAATGGAAAATTTTGAAGTAAAACCAACGCTATGGATCCGTTATGTAGACGATGTGTTTATAGTTTGGGATCATGGCATGACAGGCATGATTGGGATCATGGCACTCATCCTTAGATGAGTTTTTAGTGAAAGTTAATGAAATAGACACGAACATTAAATTCACCTTGGAAGTAGAAAATGAGGGGTTTTTACCATACCTGGATACAGAACTAATAAGAAATATGGATGAGGGGAAAATAGAAAGAAGAGTATACAGGAAGCATTGCCGTTCGAATAACACCATCTCTTATGACTGTATCTCCCCTTTCAAATATAAAATTGCGGCTTACAGATTTTACGTAAAACGAGCCTTTGATATTTGCAGTGAAAAGTACCTACAAAATGAATTAAATACAATTAAACACATTGCAGTAGAAAACGGATTTTCCCCTCTGCACATATATAAATTAATTTATGAAATAAAGCAGAAAAATCAAGAAGAAAGAATAAGCAAGAGAGAACTTCGAATCTGTACCTTCGATTATGTACCAAGATTATATGAAAGGTTAAAATACGCTTTAAGGAAATTTGATATCAATTTAATAGCCAAACCTCCTACAAACCTAAAAGCTCTAACTGAAAGGAAAATTGATCCTATACGTAATAGGGAAATTGCAGGTGTTTATTCTATCCCATTTCAAACGGAAAATCAGAAGGAGTTAAGCTACATAGGTATGACCACTCGAAAATTTAAAGAAAGATTGGGGGAGCACATGAGAGATATCAAGTTTAACCGACCGTCTACAGCACTTTCCAGATTAAATCAACGCCAAAATTTGAAAATAGATTTCGAAAACGCAAGAGTTATTTTACCTACATCTGATCATTATACTTTGAGAATTAGGGAATCACTGGAAATTTTAAGTAAAGAAAATAATGTAACGATGTTTTATCTTATGATATACCTCAAATCTGGTTTAACATTTTGAAAATATCTAACACTTCAGCATTGGAACGAAACAACTTCATAGACACCCCGAACAAATAATAGACTGACCCATTTTTTTCCCAGACTGGTGTATAAATAGCTCAGTGAATGCGACATTCCAGTGAAAGTATCCTTTGAAAATGATCGCGTTAGCGATCGAAAGATCTCAGGAATCATCTTTTTCTGTTTCATTATGATTTTAACATCAATGGTTTTTAAGTTTTAAAGACCAGTTCATTTTGTAACGGTATAGTTTAATAAATTTTTATGCACCTTTTTAGTAAACAGTTTATTTTAGTTACTTATAGAGAAAGTTCGGAGGGAAGATGGAAGGGCTAATGTAAACGTGTGAGTGGTTAAGTGGAATTGCGCAACTTAATTCACGCAGCACTGCGGCGCATGTTCCGAGGCAGATCCCCCCTTCCCCTTCATCCTAAGCCATAATGTCATATATCTAATTTGTTGCAAATTTTGTCTTCTTTCTGAATTTCTAGCTTCTTTTCCCCTAAAACAATAAGAAAATGGAATTTTTTAATAAAAACCTTTTTTGGGGGCCTTTTTACCAAAATTTGGTTCGGGGGGGGGGGGGGTTGCCGGGGGAAATTTTGCTGGGAAGTTACAAATTCGGATTCAGCGACCCAAAAAACATCTAGAAAGCCAATTTCTAGTACTACTATTAATTTTGCTATGTAGAGTCCCTATACGATCGCTATTGTCTGGACTATAACTAAGATACGAAAAGTAAACTATCACATGTCGTGCTCGACCTTTTCTCTTTCAGGGAATATAGAGGGTAAATAGAGCTATGTTTGGTTAATAGGTTAAATCATTCCACAATAACACTGGTATAATGTTCCAGCGTAGAAACAGTGCCTACATACATTGTCAGAAAAACTCGTCAATTTACACTAAATTATTCCTTCTTTTTTAACAAATAATTACCGTACTCCTAAAAATCACAGTTCCTTCCCAAAATTCTGAAAAAGAGGAAGAAATCCATTCATTCTTAGCACGTATGCGCTCTATTAATACTAAAATCCGAATTTAATTTAAAAATGTAAAACCAAAATTCTGTACATTAAGATTTCTAATTTAATTAAAAAAGAATAAGTTTTCGAATTAAAAAATGAATAACAATTACTTTTCTCATTCATTCAAAAATACTCCTATTTTATTTTGTTTAAGTTGAATAAAGTTAAATAAAGTTGAATATATAAAGCTGTTTATAACAAAAATATTCGCATTTAAAATATATTTTAAATGAACGGAATTAAAAGAAATTTTAATTTAAATATTAAATGGAAAAAAAATCGATTCTACTCAAAAAAAATCTTATCGAAAAAAATTATCATATTCATATTTTACATCTAGTAGTCCACGTAAAAATATTTATAATTCACATTTTTATCATATACTAAAGTTTCAAAATCCCAGACACAATCTCATTAGAGACGAAATATTCCCAAAATTAACTTCAAAATAAAAACTTTTTAAAAGAAATTATTCAAGCGATACCCATCTGAAGCAAACATTTATTTCAAACTGTTTCACTACTGTGCAACTGTAAACAATCATTAGAGTACTCTTCTCGTAACACTGAGATAGCTGGTATGATTCCATGTCAGCAACATTTATCTGCTCCCCACTTTCTTCAATTTACGTACGCTTTATCCCTTGTGAAAATCATGGCAGCAGCCGAGAGTGTAGGATAGTAAGTGTTTTTGCAGCTTTGCCTATTAACATAAACGGTCAAGTGCGAGCACTACTCGAGCTCAGAGGGTTCCGTACAATAAATATATGAATTAATAAGTGTATTGCTAAAAAAAACATTGCCAAATGAATAATAAGACTTTGTAAAAAAACTATACAACGTAGGGTTGAGTATAGCTGTATATACTAGAAAAGTATGAATGGGTATACTATAAAAGTTCAAACAGATATGAAGCCTAAATAATATCAAATATTGCTATTCCGTATAACTCTTTTTTTTTTATCTTATCCTAATCTGTTTATGATGAACTTAATTCGGTACTGACAATAAAAGTGGTGCATATATAAACTTTATTTGGCAATTCATAAAACTGATACACTGATAAGTAAATTGTTTCGCGCGCTTTCTCACAACTTAACTAGCTGTTTTTTGTTGCTTTATTATATTTTCCATTAAATATAAGCTGTTTTAGAAGTAGTAGTATGATCTCTTATACCATTTTAGCTAAATACTCTGTTTGACATTATTGAAAATAAATAAATTCTACATACATAATACATAAAGGGATATTTTATAATTATGAAAGGAATATTTTAATTGTTATCAGTCAAAAAATACCTACTCTACGGCTTCAGAATACCTTCTTCCTATAATATGTGAATTTCATAGTTCCTTCATAATTTTGCATCTCAAAACAGTCTTTTGGACAATAGGTAAAAAAATCTTACACATCTGTTTTAACTTTAATAAATGGATATTTTAATTAAAAAGCATAAACTGAAATAGAAATGAGATACAATTGACGTATCCATCGCAATACATCAGTCTTGCTTAAAGTTTTTCATACAATGCATAGAATAAGATGTGTCAAAAAACATACTTATCATGGATCAATTTTTAATCATTACATCCTTTTTTCTATTATATACAAATTGCCTGGCAGAAAAATTTTAATTACTAATGTCTTAACTGTCAGTGAAACAGGTGTGTCTAGAAATACAAAAGGCACATAACATCTGCAAAACATTTTTAAAAACTATATAATGCTTGTATAGTTCAATCCTAATAACAATAGTCGACTTCATTGAACTTTTCCGAAATCGTCAGGTAAATTATTTATTTTCTATTCTTCTTTTGTTTTTCTATTAACATCTTATACACATATTGTTAAAAAAAGCTAAGTTTCTGTGTTAATAACTTCAAACTAGTTTAGTATAAATGCAGATGATCTTAAATAAAAGTTACCCCTTTTTGGGACATCCTATGTTCTGAAAGTTGCAATGCAAATAAACAGTAAGATGATTAAGTACTGTTACGTGACAGAGCAAACTATTTTTGAGTGTGTCGCAAAATTCATGCAAGGAGCAAATTATAATTTATCAAATTCTTTGTATTAATAACGTTCAAGTAACTTTACGCTAGTGATTTATATATATTCTTCAGTATAAAAAAATAAAATGTTTTGAAAAGAAAAATGAAATAACATTTAAAATCCACACTTTTTTTGTTGTTGTTATTAAGCGGTAAAAATCTCTTTGTAAGTATAGTCATTATGACGCAAAACCAGAAAACAGAAAGGAGGTAAATTAAAACATATAGTAATGTGGAAAGTTATACATAGTATAATTTGCTCAAGATAAACAAAATGTGTGCATTTATTATCTGAAAAGTAATTAACATACATTTATAAACAAAAAAATACTGTAATATGTAGCAAATTTGTAGCTAAAAATAGCTCAATTATGAATTTTACTATAGCTTTTATAAATTTCTTATGTACGTAAATTGTTCTATACCCTACCTTCATTCGATGCGTGAATTTCAGAAATTTCTTTTATATTCAGAAATTCCGAATTCAAACTAGATATTCTGAATTATAATTTTTGCTTTATTTAATTTCAGGCATTTAGAGATAAAACAGAAATTCCTGTTTTGAAATTTTCGATATGAATTTAGAATTTCTGCACAATAATAATAATAATAATAATAATAATAATAATAAAATAATAACAGTAATATAATGCGCGTTTATATACGTCTCTGATGCGAATGGGTTATCGATTATAATCTATTATTTAATGACTACTGCGTTTTGTAATCACATATTACTAAACCAAATATCTGTTTAATGAATAATTTATCTCAATAAATATACTGGGTGCATACTTTCAACAGTGTCTAATGACTAATTCCTAAACCGTTAGTAATAGGTATATAGTTTTAATTACAAAATCTTTTTTTAATGAGGTAAATAAGTATTTTAAAAGCGATTTGGGTCAATAAAAACATTCATTAAAATTAGGAATTTTAATTTTTATACCGTATCCCTGTTCTACAAGTTGTATTTAGTAAAAATATCCTATTGCACTAACAAGTAAGACAAAAAGTGTACCATTTTTCTGTGATTAAAACTGACCGAGAAATAGCTGTTTAAAATTGAAGCATCATTTTTGCTGCGAAATAGGGTTTATTCACAAATTCACTCGAAATATAAATAATCATTAGATATAAAAAAAAAATAATAATTCAGAGCAAAATTAGCATTACAGTATAAGTTTGAAATATCTTTTCATTCTGATATATTACCCTTTCACTCCCAGTGAGTCCAAATGGAATCATGACATTCCATATTTTTTTAGTCCCCGGAATGCTATTTCTTTCTCCCAGCTTATTTTGTCTCCAATAAATAACGTTACCTTACAGACGCTAGCCGTAAAACAAAGCATTACGATTAAATACTCTTTAGCAATTTTTTAAACTTCTAAGCATCGCACATTTTCAACTTTTATACCGTCGTATTGGGAAATAAAAAAGTTCTTTTAAATGCATTTTGTTTGAAAACTGTATCTCCATTTATTTTTGAGATATTATTTTTTTTGTAGTTTTTAGCGACATTTGTTTCCTTTTGGGAACGAAAGTACTCCATTTCTGTAGAAAGTAAACAAAAAATAGTTGAAAAATAGCAATTATATCTTTTTGTTGCGACTTTCTCATAAAAACTGCAAAAAAAGTAATTAAAATACGTGTTATTGCTGCATGTAAATTGCTGCATTTGTGTATTATTCTGAGATAATTACGCCCTACCCATACTTTATTGTAAATGTTTATGATTGGATCGTAAATGAGTAATTCTTCAGCGGATTCGGATGACGTCGTTTTTTATGAAATAAATCGCGTGTTTTAAGTCTTAAAACTGACCTACAGGTAGAGTTCCTATTATCCGAGTTCCCCTTAACCGAGTGTTCGCTTTCACCGAGTTATTTTCTTTTGATGGACTGATGGCTTCTATTATTATGAAACAGCCATTATAAATGAAGTGTTAGGTGAAGATGAAAGAGCAGCCGTAAAAAGTTATACCTCTGATTTTCTGGTCAGAATGGGGAAAAAATGGCCTTTTTATATTGTAGAAACGCGAATTCATAGATTATAGTAGATAAAATTAAATAAATGTTATTTGCATAAACATTTTAATTGCAGTTGAACCTGTGCAAACATGAAAGTCTTCATTGCATTATGCATTTTCTCTGTCATGCTTGTACTTACTGCTGCATCTCCCGCAGGTGAGTGATAAATTAAAAATAGAAATATTTGATACTTTTCAATTACAAAAGCTCAAATCTCTCTAATTGCAATTTTTTTTCTCTTCAATAGAAGAATTTAGTTTTGTGTGTATAAATCAGAAATAAGAGTTTATTTTGAAATAAAATGTTTTTAGTTTGTGATATAATTTCCTATTATTAATTAGTTTTATTTTTAATAAAATTCATGAAATTTCACTAATGTCATTAAAAATAAAACAGTGAATTGTGTGATAGGTTTGAAGTGAAAGAAATGTGCATGAGACGGTACTTGGAAATGTATAACCTATGCCAAATTAAAGAAAAGTATCGCATAATTTAAGGACTTGTTATATATTTGGTTGTTAATTTGTAAGAGTTTTTTAATTTTAAATTCAGCTGTTTGTTTTGGTTCTGAAAAATATTTTAAGACTAAATACAAATAATTAGTAATTAGTTAAATAACGTGGAAAAATGGATCTTTAAAATAAATGCCTCTAAATATTTTACTATTCTAAAAATCTAAAATTATTAATATCTAAATATTCTAAAAATTAACTAAAATTTGCATGTGTTCTCAAAATGAAGATATTACAAGAAACAAGAGATCACGAAAGACATTAGAAGCATGTGGAAGTAGTAAATCAATTTTAAAAAATGTAATATCAATTGAATCCACGATTAAATTAAAATATATATATATATATATATATCGTTTGACATTTTTTTAATCAATGCTAAAATCCTTAAGGGGATAAAAGTTTGTGACGCAGCACTTAATCTTATGGCTCTTAGAATTTAAAATATGAATTTTAATTGTAATGATATAAAAAATTTCTGAGGCTATGGATTAATTATGAAACATTTATTCATATTGTTTATTTCATCATTTTATTTTTGTTTTATTTATAATCGTATGTACAAAAATTTCATTCAGCCTAAAAAAATTTATAAAACTTTATTTGCTGATGCTTTTTCATCCAGAGCTCTCAAAAATTAAAAATATGAGTTTTAAAATATATAATATAAAATTTAAGCTACGCTTTGAGGTGGATTTAAAAGGTTTGTTTAAAAATTAAATTAAAATTGTTATTGGTTTGGTTAAAATATATTTACACATCTAAACAATACTTTTAATTTTCCAATACACACAATAATACATCTCTTTCACTGAACCGATATTGTGCATTGAAATGTACTTATTTCAATGAATTGATTTATCTTTTGTGCCAAGCTATCCAAAATTGTAAGCAAAATTTACGTAAATGGTTTCTTTGGGTCATACTATCTATTTGCATACATTTCATTCAGTTTGGATATAAATTAATAATATTTTTAATAAATATAATATTGAGATTAAGTTTTCCATTTCATTTTATTCAGTCATTACTAGGTATATACAATATAGATTTCTTAAAATATTTTGCCAATTCACAGTTTATACCAAAATAAATGATACTTTTAAAAAGAATATTCGAAACGAGTCAAAAATTAAACTAGTCGGATGTGCCAATCCTAAAACTTTCTTCTATATCATACCTGTTAATGCTTCAAAATTATCTACATTCTCAAAAATATCTGTAAAAACATAGAGAAATAAACAGTTAAGTCCGAGTATTACTCGCGCTCAGAGGTTTCCGTACAATAAATATATGAATTAATATCTGTATCATTAAAAAATCATTGCTAAAAGAATAATAACACATTGTAAAAAACTATACAACGTAGGTTTGGGTATAGCTCTATATACTAACAAAGTATGAATGTGTATGCGATAAAAATTCAAACAGATATAAAGTCTAAATAATATCATATGCTGCTATTCAGTATAACTCTTTTTTTAATCTTATCCTAATCAGTTTGTGATGAACTTAATTCAGTACTGACAATAAAAGTAATGCATATTAAAACTTCATTAGGCATTTCATAAAGTTAAATGCAGTGTAGTAATAATCTTTTCTTTTTACAGTGTAGCTAAAACAAAACCCTTGTTCAAAGTTTAAGATTGGCATTGTGCTAAGCGCGCTTCGAAAGGAGGTCGCAAAGTTGCAACGCCGCCTTGGTCCATGCCGCATTTTTCCAGATAGCTTTTTAATTAACTTTTAAAGACACGGGAGGCATGTTGAGAGATTCTAGTAGCGAATCCCGTAGTCTTTATGTGATTAGTTCTAATTAAATTAGTCTGTTCTTAACAATTTAACGTTTATTGCTTTTATACTGCTACTGGGCATTGCATAACACAAACATACCATTAAACGTTGTTATCTAGTCTTTAAAAGTCGATGATACACAGAGTACGCTGCTACTGTCATTATCTATGTCCAAACCGATATTTCGGCTAATTACCGACAATTTTTTTTCAAAAATCATTGTCAGGAAGGCTTTTATACTTCTGCTACGATAGGTACCTCCAGCGCTCCTCAACACCTTTGCTGAATGCCCGCAAATCAAAATTTGTGCGTAACAGAAAAATGCGCTTTTCTCAAAAACTACATATCCTAAAGGTAATCGTTATAATTTTCCTGCAAAGTTTAATTTAACGTCTACCATCTCTAATTTTTTCATAATTTTAGTTTTCGTCAATTTGGAAATAGAAGGGGAGAAGCATATTTTTGCACAACAATTTCGACGATATCTATGAGAATATAATACCTAAAATTTAAAAAAAAAATGTATTTTTGAGTTGAGCATTACGAAAGCTTTCACACGATACCCCACACCCTATTAAAAACAAGGGACCTTAAAATCCTTTAAAATATTTTTTTCTATTTTTTGTAAATTTCACCTAATTATTATTCAAGGGTACATTATATGCATTATGGCATGCATTTATCACAAAAAAAAAAAAAAAAAAAAATGGAACGCGTCGTCTTAGATATCTTCGAAATGCCCCCTGCGCATTCCATATCAATGAAAATCTCCAATATTTTTTATAAAAGTTTGGTTTATATACATAAATAAAATAGATCATCGAACTTTATATATTTGAATTTAAAGGTAAAAAAAATGAAAAAAATTGAAATTTTTTCAAAATAATTTCAAAATTTACATATGGGATTTTCATTGATATGGAATGCGCAGGGGGCATTTCAAAGATTTCTAAGACGAAAATTCAATTTTTTTTCTTAAAAATGAAATTTTTTGGAAATTTTTTGCGATAAATGCATGCCATAATGCATATAATGTTTATAAATAGAATTACTCCGTCACGGAAAGGATTAAGTGATCACAGGACACTTAAAGCTTCAAAATTTAAGAAATTTTATTTTTTTAGATGTTAAACTCCTATCTTTTCTGAATATTTTGAAATAATTGTTTCCTTGAAATTCCCATTAGAACAGAAGTTTTGGCTTTTAGAATTATACCCGCTCAATAGCTGGAGCGGCGTTTCCGAAACTTTAAAGTCATTAACTTCCAAATGGCGTTTTTTGGGCATAACGCGCAGGATACCTCAAAAACTTCTGAATATTTTTTCATGAAATTTTCAAAACATATATTTCATGTTAGTCTGTATAAACTGAACCAAAAATTTCCTTTTTATTGTTCAAAAAAAATATTTTTTAGGTGATTTTTCTGTTGAAATTTTCAAAATTTTGTATTAGCTAAATGCAACATTGCATTAAAAATATAAAAATGCTTTAAATACAAATTTATTTAAGTTCAGGGAAATTATTACAATCTGAAGTATAAGTAAGCACCAAAATTTTCATTCTAGTTGCAATATTTATTTTGTAATCCTGCAAACTGTCATCCCAATTTTCTGTTCGACAAATGTCTAGCAGTTTCGAGCCCCCTATAAATACTATTTCAGCATCTTGCAATTTTTTAAATACATGAAACGAAAGAACATACTTATATCTTTCATCCCAATTAAAATTGTGTTTGAAAATCATATACATTTTAAGACATTAAACGTTGAAAATGGTCTATTTTTCATTTATTCCACTTTTTAGAGCCCCGAGACCCTTTAAATTAGTATGTTTTTAAGAATTTGACGTTTATTGCTTTTATACTGTAACTGGACATTACATTACACATATATATCATTAAAAGTTATTAACTAGGCATAGAGTACGCCGCCCCTGTCCTTGTGTATGTCCAAACTGACCGTACCTTTAAGGGTTAATATCTCGGCTAATTACCGATGATTTTTTTCGAAAATTATTATCAACAATGCTTTTATTCTTCTGCAGCGATAGGTATATTTAGCGATGCTCAACAAATTTTCTGAATGCCCGTAAATCGAAATTTGTGTATAACAGAAAAATGCTAATTACTCAAAAAGTATATGACCTAGGGTAATCGTTATAATTTTCCGGCAAGGTTCATATTAACGTCTACTACCTCTAATTTTTTCATAGTTTTAGTTTCAATAGATTCGGAGTTAGATTGGGGGGGGGGGGGACACATTTTTGCGCTACATTTTCAACAATATCTTTCAAAATATAATACCTAAAACTAAAAAGAATGTGTTTTTGAGTTCAACGTTACAAAAGCTTTCACAGGGTATCCCACATGATATACAAAGAAAAGAATTTTTTTAAAGTAGCATAATTAGCCTCTCTACTTTTTTACTAAATATATTTATGAATGTTTTTTAATATGAAAATATGTGGGTCAATGGTCTTTATTACTTCCCCGAATTTGAACTTTCCACGTTCCTTAGTTTACGAGTAAAATGGCTGTGACAGACAGGCAGACAGACAGACGGACAGACACAGGAGTGATCTTATAATGGTTCCGTTTTTACGTTTTAAGTACGGAACCCTAAAAAACTGAGACTATCTGTAAATTTACACTCGTTCTCGGTTAAATGCATTCGATTGAGTTCTTCGGTAATCATTTTGCAGACATTTCCCTTTCCTTATAACAAAATTCCTGTAAAGATTTCCATGCCTTTTATTTAAAGATACTTTTATCTTTGTTATAAACTTTAATTTAAAATACACACTTTTAAAACTCTTTTAAATTTTTGTTAAAAATATTAAATAAGAAAATTCGGTTTGAAAATTGTTTTATTAAAAATTAGAATATTTTAGAAAAGGATAATTCGTCCCTGCGGAATTTAGCAACGATTTTTATCGACAATCACTTTGCAGTTGTTTCATTCATCACGGACATAAAGCTTGGTAATATTAAAAGCAAATAAATATAAATGGTAAAAAAAAAAAAATTCAACCATTATTTTATTAAAATTCACAAAAATGAAAAAAAAATTTAATGTACTAAAAAGTAAAAAAGTCTTTACAAAAAATTAAGTGCGCGAAGTTTAAATTAAATTGTATTGTGGTTTGCTCGAGTATGGAAAATTAGTGTATTTAAATATGAATTTTGCCAAATTAGCCAGCTATCACCAATTTGGCTTTATATATGACAACTTATGTTTTCCGCCAATTTTTGGTGATATTTCGCCAAGTTGGCCAAATTTTGGCGCTATTGTGGCAACCTTATCATTAGTACTTTTCAACAAATACTCATTGTTGAAGCTGATACTTTCTCCTTGGGAAATCAAACAGTTGTTGAGTAACCATTAAGTAAAGTTGCCTCCCTCCCCCTCCCCCCCCCACATTGCCCTCTCGTAAAGATCGAATTTAAAAAAATAAACCTCCAATTCATGCATTGCCCCCAGGAAAACACATATATTCCCATTTCAAAATACTATGTCAACAAGAAGTCGTGAAAAATGAGTAACAAAGTTTGTCTCCTACATACAAACATAATTGTAAGTTAAAAGAAAGCTAGTAATTAAAAGCAAATGTATTTTCCCACTGAATCATGAACATCCTTTGTATACAGTACGTAACAGCTCCTATAGCACATTCAGTAAGGTGATCCTCTCCAATCAGAGGAATTGGTCTCCAATCATGGGCTGCCTAGAAATAAATATCGTAAAAATGAAATGGTACTGCAGTTGAAATTCACTCGAAACATTCTCATTCTTCAAAGTTGAAAATTTCACTAACTTCGAAAAAAAAAAAAATAAATTATTATCATTAAACATAAATAAACAAAATAAATTACAGAGTCTACTGTAA
This sequence comes from Maratus speciosus, assembly GCA_963932465.1. Classification (NCBI taxonomy): domain Eukaryota; kingdom Metazoa; phylum Arthropoda; class Arachnida; order Araneae; family Salticidae; genus Maratus; species Maratus speciosus. The sequence goes on along the minus strand of OZ010790.1, from coordinate 33,017,610 downwards.
ATTTACAGAATAATTTCTCTGCTATTTAACAGAATCTCAGTTGCACTAATCTCTGTAAATTTTCCGTAACATTTAAGACAGTGGATTACCAGTAGATTCTCGGCAATTTTACAGAAAGATTTTTAACAGTGATATCAGTGGCGAAAGCAAATGACAATCTTTATCCATCATGAAGATTCTAAAGGTATAGGTTTGTTGACGTGTGCATTTAAAATGATGGCATTTATCAAACAAATGATTGAATTTCGACACCCACGCTTTTAGATGTCTACGACCGAAATTCGCAACCCAAAGAGCATAAAAGGGGCACCCTGTTGGACAGTATACACACAAACCGATTTTGATCAAGCTTCAGATTCAGTTGACATATTTTGTTGCTGATCAGATATTGGCGTAAATCGTCCAATAGGTGGCGCTGCAATGCTCAGAATCTACACGATTTTAGCGATAATCATATCTAAAAAACTAATGCACGGAATTTAATCAACCATCATATTCTGTTACACTTTAACATAAATCTTATACTATAATACGAGCAAAAATTGTGTGTATATATGTGTGTCAGAGAGTAAATTTTATCTTAAAAACTACTCTAACGATTTTTACTAAATTTTGTATTTTACCATTTTCGGGTACGAGAAGACCATTGTGGTAGGTCATATGTTTGAGAAAATTCAATTAGTGGGTCATTTTGGAACATGGACAAGCCAATTGTATCTAAAAAACGACTCAATAGATTTTAACTAAATTTTATATCCAACCATTTTGGGGCACGAGTAAACTATTGGGCTAGGTCAAGTGTTCGAAAAATTTCGATTAGTGGGTCATTTTTTGGGTCACTGTGAGCCAAGCTAATTTTTTCTAGAAAACGGCTCTAACGATTTTGACGAAATTTTGTATTCTATAGTTTTCGGGCCCAAGAATACCACTGGGCAAGGTCGTATGTTCAAGAAAATTCGATTAGTGTGTCATTTTTCGTCACAATGGGTCAGGGTCAATCTAATTGATCCAAGAAATGGCTCAAACTATTATGACAAAATTTTGTATTAACCCCTTGAGTGTCACCGGTATATATTATATACCACCTACGATTAATGAAGTTTTACACCAGAAAATTTTATTAAATTTTACTTTTCTATCTTTGGTGGGAAAAAGCCGTAAAATTGCTTTTACTTTTTTTGAAATAGAATTTTTCAAAGATTCCGGTGGGAATTCAGCATTTCACAAACGCAATTGCTTGCCCCTCAAGGGGTTAAACTGTTTTCGGTCTTGAGAAGACCATTTGGCTGTGTCACATGTTCGAGAAAATTAGATTAGAGGGTCATTTTGAAGTCACTGCGGGTCGAGCTAATTTTATCTATAAAACGGCTTAAATGATTTTGAATATTTTGTATCCTGCCGTTTTTGATTAGCAGACCATTGAGCAAGTCACATGTTCGAGAAAATTTCATTAGTGCGTCATTTTGGGGTTATGACGGATCAGGGTCACGAAAGAGCAAAGTTGGCGACATTTGGCCGAAAAATCGATTTTCAAGATTACGAATGCCAAAGAACATACCCGGTGCGAAATGCAAGAATGTCACCAAATTTGGCTATCTTTACCGAAAATAATAGGCATATGTGAAAGAAGTTTTTAGAAATTCTTAAGAGGGCTCGAGCTACATGGTTAAACCAATCAGAGTTGAGCTAAAAATGTAACTTGGAAGGACGAATGTTACAGTGATGATATTATATCGAGTTGAACAAAAAGCTAATTTTTGTTCCCATGTTTGACCAGGCATAGCTCGGTCATCCCTGCTTGTATATTCTTATTAGACTTGGGCGTATGATGTCCAAAGGAGTACTTTTATGCTCTTTGAGTTACAGACATCTAAAAGGTTGGGTGCCGAAATTCAATAATCTGTTTGAAAAATGCTGTGCTTATATCTCCTTTTTAGATGCACACAATTCAACGAACCTGTACCTTTATAATCCTCACGATGGCGATGGACATAGTTTGTCATTTAATTTTGCAATGTGAAACCGAAGTTTGAAGTATTTACATCTATTATATAGAAGAAAGTTTTGGGATTGGCACATCCGGGTACTGTTTACTCTTCTAGTTGATTTTTTTAAATATATAAAATTATAATATTAAAATAATATTATAATTTATAATAATAGTAGACTTTAAACTATAAAGTATTAAAAATACAATGCTATTGTATTACTCATCTTCATAATATTATTATTAAAACTCAATTTTCTTTTTTCCTTTTGAAAGCATTGAATGTTGAAGATGATTCTTTGGAAGGGTAAGTATTTTCAAATAAATTAACTTAAAATATTTTATTTGTACAAAATTGTATATTTTCTTGTATTTATGTAGTTTACATATTTATATATATATCTGTACAGCTAATTTTGAACTGTAATAAGAAAGAGAGGAGTGATGATAAAGAATGCTTTAAATAAGGCTACAGTAAGTTTAATAGAACTTAAATATATTCCCGGTTATTTGGATTTAAATAAAATATTTTATCTAACTAAACGAATATCGATAAAATTATTCATAAAGTTTCCTTTAAGTATTCTAAGTGTTCCGTATTTTCTTTTCTTATAAAATAAGATTGTAGTAAAATGAACTGCAATTTTTATTTATTTAAGAATTTTTAAAATGCTTTATAAAGGAAGAGTCTTGTTTAATGTAACGCAAAGAATAATTTCAATCCGAAGTATTTAATCATTTTAATGCAAATATTCCAGAAATACTTTATAAGACTCAGTTTAAAATTCAAATAATAAAATTTAACTTTAAATTAAAAATGGTAAAAAAATTTTGAGAATTGCTTTAAATAAGCGTTCAGTTTTATTACTGAATCATAACGATAATCTTATTTTGTTTCCCTGTAAAAAAAATAGCAAAAAATTGAAATTTAAAATTTCTGATATCGTTACGTACTTTTCAGAAAAAAAATAGTTTAATTTAATATTTTTGAATGCAGTTAAAGTATTAAAAACTCTTTTTAAAAAGACTCCATATTAAGTATTATAAAATAAAATAAATCTTCATTAAACTGGAAACAGTTAAAAGCGTTTCACAATACTTAGATAAATATTCCAAAAAAGCTACAAAATTACTGGAATCTGAAGCAGAATATTAAATTACTTAATACTGTTAAGGGTTGCTTATCAAAATAATAGAAAAACCTGTGAAAAAAGTGACATTTAAGAATGCGCTTCGTAAGCATTAACATATAATTCTAGGTACTCCTTTTAAAAATATAAACAGCATACCTTGGAAGTATGAGGTAGCTTTCATAAAGTTGTGTACGTCGTGGATTCCTGTCAAATGTGTAAAATGTCAGACCTCAGCTTCATAAACAGAACATTTGCGGTAAAGCAGATATTCCCAAGCCACTTGTCACAGCTGTTAATGCCAAATGTCATCCACAGTGGTGCCACAACCACAAAACCTGGTCGATTGATAAGTGGAAAACAGTTATATGGTCAGACGAATCATCTTTTACATTTTTCCCCACAACAGGACGGGTGCACGTTTGAAGGTTTAGAGACACTTGCACAAGCATATTATCGTAATTGTCTCCTTCCAACTGGCAAGCATGGAGAGGATTTGTCATGGTATGGGGAGCCGTGTCGGGATTTTCTGCTGTCCCAATCGTAACGGTGAAAGAAACTATCACAGGTGAGAAGTATAGAGGAGTTTTATATGAACAGGTCCATTCCATGATGCAACACTGTGTCCTGTATGAAATGCAATTTACACGATGATAATGCTCCTATTTATGCAGCGAGTCTTGTCCTATCATGGTTTTATGAACACGAGGATGAAATGTAATGTGCAATATCTACCTTCGCCCGCTCAGTCCTCCGACTTCAATGTAATTGAACAATTACGGTCTGCTTTAGAGCGTTCAATCCGGAATTGATATCCTCCGCGACATCTATCCCGGAACATTCACAATATTTACACGAAGAATGTTACAATATTCCTATAAACACTATTCAGCACTTGTACGAATCGATTATCAGGCGAATCCAAGTTTTATTAAATGCCAAAGGCGGTCCTACGTCATATTAGTAAAGGATTCCTGATAAATCTAGGGTGTTTCTATTATTTTGATAACCACCTGTATATGTTAATCCTTAAGAATCATCAATCACAGTGCCAAAATTAAATGACAATCAATGACCATCATGAGAATTCTGCAGGATCTATTTATGTGAAAGTGCAACGGAATATGAAGTTTGAATAAATTCCGTGCATTAGTTGGTGCAGATACAGCTACCGTAAAAATCGTAAAAAATGCTACATTGCAACGACATCTATTATATGATTTACATAAAAACCTAATCATCACCAAATTATGTCATGATCTATCTGAATTTGAAGTTTGGTGAAATTCCGTGCATGAATTTTTGAGATGGGACTATTGCGGAAATCGTGAAAAATGCAGCATGACAATGCCACTTGCTGCGTGATTTAAAACAAAACCTAATCAGAAACAACTTATGTCAATGTCTAACTGAATCTGAAATTTGATTAAAATCCAAGATAGCTCGGTTGCGGAAATGGTGAAAAAGGCGGCATAGAAGCTCCACCTAATGGGCGATTAAGACCAAACGCTAATCAAGACCATGTTATATCAGGGGCTAACTGAATTTAAAGTTTGAGTAAATTCCGTGCATTAGATCTTGAGATAGAGCGCCCACAATTTTTTTGTCACATAAAGATAGACTCACAGACAGATATTTTCTAAAAACAGTCAAAACGTATTCAGGATGTTCTGAAACGTACAAACCTGTCGAAAACCGGAAGTTAAAAATTTTCACGAATCCAATGCTTTTTCCTTCCAATGCTTTTTTTCTTGTAAAGATAGAAGGAAGTAAAGTAATATCAATTTTTACAAAATGTGCCTCATTTTGTTGTGTTTACATAAAGTATTTCTACAGGTTCATAAGTATTTCAAGAGTATTTAATAATTTCATTAAAATTTTTTTCATATGAAAGATTAAAAAATAATAATAATTCCTTGCAAAATCTCTTTTTATTTGCTTTTAATTTACCTGAAATTGAATACTTTTTTTACATTTATTTACATATCTTTTAGCTATTAAATATATCTTTTATTTTCTCATTACGACATCCCACAAGTGTTATCTTTTACCACATTTACGTTCAAATAGAATTTTATTTCAATTCTATATCAACTTTATTGTTAGGTTGTTTTTTCCTTTTCTCACAAATTGAAAAATATATTGTAAAATAAAGTCAGATATGATATACTTTTAAAGAAATGAATTGATAAACACAGAATTGAAAAAGGTTGCATAAGCAATTTTCAGGTTTGTTTTAGTTTATGCATTTCATTACATTTTCTTTAATCATAATTCGATATATATATATTGTGAAGTATAAGATTATAGGAAAATTATCTGGATTTTTAAAAATTTGATTAACGGTTCTTGTACCTTTTAAACGCCACGAAAAGCAACAAACACATTCGAACTTTGACTCAGAGTATTTTCAATCCTTTTACGTATAATCATGAAAATTTTACAATTTGTTAAAAAGATTTGAATTTTTAGTATACTATTATTAGAAACCCACTAGTCTTTTACAAAATTTGTGCATTATTAAAATGAAATTAACTCATTTTTTTTACTCCGTAAATCTTTGTGCACATCTTGAAAACGTATATATGGGTTCACAGTCTAAAAAAAATCCGTCAATATGCACAAATTTTTCCCTAAAATTTTACGGAAAAGTTTCACTTTTCCAAGGAAACTGTACAATTTCAGTAATTGACATTTTGAGATTACAAATCCGTATAAATCCAGTAAGTTTTCCATCAAGTTTATGGAATATTTCTGTATTGCTTTAAAAACAGTACAAGTTCCGTAAATGATGTTTAGAAATAGTTGTTCTGTTTGGAAAGCGAAGTAATTGTTGTATATTCTTCTCTTACAGCGATATTATTTTCAATGAAACTTTTATATTAGCTAAATGTGGTTCGATGTTGAAAATATATGCAATCATTCCCGAATATTTAATAAATAGTTTTGGTGTCACATTGGTTTTTAAATCGATAAAAGTTATGGCGCCATCTATAGTATGTATTTTAAGGAACTCACTATAATATTTTTCTTTCTTTATTTTTTTTATAATAAAAAGCTAACATATTTTTACAATATTTAAAAAAAAAATTAAAGATTTTTAATTCTTTTTAAGTTTGAGACAGTTGAAAAGGAAAGTCATAGTTTATTTTTCATTAAGATTTTAAAATAATGTTTGGCTTATAGCATATTATTTTAAAAGTCTGTAGAATATTTTAAAGTGCAAAAAAATTACTTTTTAAATTTTAATATTTGTTTAATCTATTCACTTTATCTTTAATAGATTCGCACATAAAACTTAAAACATATGTGAAACATAATAACGAAATTATTATAGAATTGACGTTTGTCTAAGTTAAGGTCATAAAGGAAATTTATTTTAATACTCTGTAATAATTACCTTTATTGAGTTTACAGTAGATCGTCACAAAAATAAATTTGTTAAAAAACATAAGCACACATTGTTGTTTGAAAAAAACATATGAGTATCCTTTCAAAAATTAATAAATAAACAAGAAATATATTTCAATAAAATTTTAAATCTCTTGCAAAAAAGAAGGAAACATTACTCTTAATACATTCTTTCATGCATGTAATATTTTAAAGACTAAAATTTATCTTTTATAAAGCTAAAATTAAAAATTTCTAAAATTAAAAAACTAAATATCCGAAATTATGGAAAGAAAAATTGTAAAACATTCAGAATTGTGTACTCAATAGGAAAATATCATCTCTACTAAAATAAGTCCCTTGTTTAACATCTTGCCTTTGCTTTATAAAATGCATATGAAATAAGTAAAAATATTTGAAAACGTAGCTAGTGTAACCTGGACGTAACGGTAAAGCACAGCAAGCTGGAAGAGAACAGTTCCCTTCTTCGATTCCTGAGGGGGGTAAGTGTCGTTTCTTCACTGTTGTTTGAATTGAATGTAGGTGTTCTGATCCTGATGTTATCATGTCCTTGAAAAGTGAAGATTTAAATTCATAAAGATGTGAGTTTGTCCTTGAAAAATTATTTTGTGTCTTTCAAACGGAAAATTTTAAATACGGAAAAATGAAAAAAAAAAAAAAAAAAGCTGGACATTTTCTGGAATTTCTGGATTTTTTTCCCGTTAAAATACGGAAATAATACTGGCGTACTCGATTGCCAGTACAATTTCCGGATTCTAACGGATTTTTTTTTACAGTAAAATTACCTACTTTTAAGTATTTACAGTGATAAAATTTTCAGTTAGTCTATGGGATTAATTGAATTTTTAATCAATTTTATGTAAAATTATTTTTACAGGGTTAAAGAAATAATTTTGAGCTAAGAATAGATCATTTTAATAAAACGTATGTGCTTATTATCGATACGAAATTTCATAATAATCCCTACAAACTTTCTCAAAATATCATTCGCGCAGTGACTTACGGAGTAAAAAAAAAATAGTTATTTTAATCTCAACAATGCAAAAATTCTGTAAAAGACTAATCAGTTTCGAACGGTATTATATTAGCCCTATGCACTCGAGAGGTCACTCTCACTCGCCACTAGTGTTACCAGGTGTCATGCGTAAATCAGGACTCCATATTCTCTTGACTATTTCTTATAGTTTATTTCGCCGTCTTTAATCGCAAATAATTCTGCCATTAGATAAGACTAAGAAAATTTCTTTGAAATATTTGTGTCCAGAGCATTTGGAGCGCGAATTTACGCAAGAAACCTGGCAGTACTAGTGTCGAGTGAGAATCAGCCCTCCAGTGCAAAGGGTTAAAAAACGCAATCTGTTTAACATTAGAACCACCGGCTGTTCTACTCATTTAAAAAAAAAAAATGTTTCAAACCAGAATTTTTATTTAAAACTAGTTAACTTATATCATTAGCCTATTTTTGTGCTGCGTACATTTAACATATCTTATGAAACATTTTCTGGTTCGAGTTGACTATTATCAATTTGGCAAGGGTCAAAATGAACCCTAATGGCGCTTCTAGTGTTAATTAATAGTCAAAATTTCATGTTACACTTAAACTTTTTTGATTATACAACTTTTCACAAGTTTATTCTTTTTGTTGATCTTCAGCAAGTTTAAGAGATAAAAGTAGTGGTGCCAGTTATCCCGCGTAAATCCGGGCTCCAAATGCTTTGAACACCGCTAATTTCTTACAGTTTATTTCGCCATCTTTAATCGCAGATAACTCTGCCAATAGATAGGGCGAAGAAAATTACTTTAAAATACTGGTGTCCAGAACATTTGAAGCTCCGATTTACGCGTGACACCTGGCAACACTAGATACAATTCTCCTTTACCCCTTCGTTCCCTGGGTCCACATATGTGACCTCCGTTTTGCCCCGTTTTAGTGATAGTAATCGAACATAATTACAATTTCGATTTTAGAATGATATGTTTCGAAGTCTAAGGTTCGAACTAATGCAAATAAATTAAAAATCTCGATCTGGAGTCGAACGAGATAAGAAATAATTCAGCAATAATTAATAATATCGCATTAATACTCAGTAACGAAGAGGTTAAGGTTTTTAAATAATGCTTTATATAAAAAAAAAATGGTGTACTTTAGTTTTCCATGGTTTCGTTTTCCCGTCGTTTCCTACGACGAAAACTAATGCACAACGAAGATAATAATTTCAATCAGAAGTATTTAATAATTTAGAAGCGAATAACATCACTTTTTAATTAATTTACTTTATTAATTTAATATAATGTTAATTTATTTTAATCACTGTTTTATGCTGACGTTATTTAAGCTTTGTAATATATTTTAAGTACTTTAAGACACATAAAAATGTATTTATTCTAAAACTGGGCCAGTCACTTTTTTTTTCACACGGACTTCTTAAACTTTATTATAATTTTTAAGTTTTTAATTTTCTGAAGATGAACTGTTTTGTTCTAATAAGGATATATATATACAAGCTGAAATACATGGCGTTGACCGGGGTTTTTTAATATGTTTGATTAGAAAATTCAATTTTAAAATTAAAGACCGTACGGATTATGAATGGAAATATGCTCTGTTTTTTAATATATTGAAAGCTTTGAGAAATTTTGCTTTTATACCAGTATTTAAAAAAAAAAAATGTTTCCTAAGCCTAATTAAATATAGTCTTGATTCTTGAAAAAAATTGAAAAATAAATTTAAATTCATGCAAAGCCCTTTATGATACCACTTTTTCTTGTAAAAGCCATGCTTTAAACACATATCCGTTTTAAATATGAGGTCATAAGTAAATTCACCCGTATTCTTCACAATTAAAATGAAATGGCGCATCTAGTATTTGTCGAGAATTAAATAAAAATCATGCACTTGTGACATCATAATTCACTTTTATATTTTAACAGAATAACAGATCTACTATAATATGTGACTAGTGCTATAGCCAGTGTATACACGTCAGGAAACCTTTCCGTTATCGTTTTCTTTTTACGTGAAGGTTTCGCTATGGTACTCCATTGTGAAATTTGGTAATTTTAGAAATTCAATGTTTGAAAAACGGCATAATCATTAGATTTGAAATTTATATCAAGGAAAAAAATTACCTTTTTTACGCAGTTTGTCTAAAAATTTTCTGACAAATACTTTTAGGGCTATTAATTTTTTCAGTAACTTCAAATGTTTCATTTTCCGAGATTAATTTGTGGCAACGATTAGAGAAAAAGCCAGTCGCTAGCACACATTGCTTTTTATTAAAGAGGATATGTGTGTGTGTGTATAAATATTTCATTTATTTACACTGATATTACAGCTTTAGATGTATTTGCCTGTGAATTGTTGGTGTTAGGTTTCAAAGGAAAATCGTTTTATACTACTAGCGTTACTTAAAATTTACTTATTTCACAAAAATTCTCTTTAATTCTCTTTATAATAAAATTAATACAAATAATAAGAAGAAAAAGATGAAGAATAGAAATAATAATAATAATAATAATAATAATAATAATAATAATAATAATAATAATAATAATAATAATAATAATAAACAATATGAAATTAAGAGTATTTAAAAAAGAAAATAAACCTTTTTTTAAAAACCTAAGCATTAGTTTCTATATATATTTAAATAAAGTTTTTTTTCTTAAAGCCCATCTATGAACGAAGCCGAACTTGATGGGGAAAGAACAAATTTAGTATTGCCAGCCTCCGAAGATTTACTGGAAAGTGACGCCACTATGGAGAGTCAAAGAAAACGACGTCGACCAGGGTGCCCGCCTTACATCTGTGGATAGACTTCCATAAAAAATGTTATGAATTCAACGAATAAAAAAATGGTGTTAAATTTCAATTCCATAGATTACTGAAAATTATAACAAATATGTTGAATTCCTGAATAAACATTTCTGAAAGCATATATTTGAGTGAATTTTGTTTAACTTTAAACATGTATAAATTTACACAGATTTAAATATTTTTATTAAAGATAAAATATAACATTACACTCATTCAGGGTAACTTTGATCCGCATTTTCTCTATTTCCATATGCCGCGCTCTTATTTTAAGAATATTGTTGCAACTAGGGGTATAAAAGAGAAGATATGATCCTAAATTATTGTATGACTATCAAAAATTAGGGCATAATAATGATAAAAGCAATAAAAAATGAATTTTGGACCTGGTTCAAAGTTACCCAGCCATTTAGGGTAACTTTGCAACACATGATAAATATTATCTAAATAATTCATTATAAAAAAAAAGTATTATACTTAGGACAACTTTGAACCACAAAAATGTTTTCATATATGTAAAGACTCCGAATTTACATTTCCCAACATCACAAGATTTGTATAATTTATGATATTACAACAAATATTATGCATGAGAAAAGTGGAAGAAGAGAACCATGATTATTTATACATAAAAAAAAAAACTATTTATTGTTCATATAAAACATAAAAATGCAGTGAAAATCAATTTTCAATGTTTTAACTGAATAATATATCCATAGTTATACAGTAATACATACTAGTACTAGTATTATTCAAATAAGAATAAAAAATGTCGAATGTATGAAATGTCAAATTTGAATATCCCCGCCTCGAATAACGCCTTTAAATCAATTTTATATATTTTACACATATTTCTGAAAAAATTTACATGTTATACCTAATGCATACTTTTGGCATTTATATAAAATATACGTGCAAATATGGGAAATTTTTGACAGTAGCACCTATAATCAGTAAATTATAAACACCAGTATAACTTTGAACCGGCTCAACTTTACCCTGAAAATGTGGTAAAATGTTATTGCCTTCTTATTTTACATTTTATTAACTATTAATAAATAAATAATCATAAAATATTAACACATTTTCAACATTTAGATAATAATTTATAGATATAGATATGTCTGATAAATGAGTATATTGTTACTTGCTATGAAAATTTAATTGGATTACAACAACTTCAAAACAGCATTCAAAATCAACTTGAAAACAGTACTTCTCAAAAATAGTTAGACGATGCAATTAATTGCGCATAATGTTGCTAATTTATTTTCTAAAATAAAGAGTAGAAATCCCAGTTTAGAACTTTGCCAACAGAACACAGTTCTGGAGTTTTTTTAGTCTTTTGGAGTCAAAAATATTGAAAATTAGGAGGTGGTGCAAAGTTACACCCCATGGTTCAAAGTTACCCTGTATGACTTACATAAAAGCTAAAAGTGGTCTTATTTTTATTATTACGCAATACGAGCGAAACCCAATAATTAAATTAAGGATGATATCCGAAGCAAGTTTTAACCTTTAAGGAGCAACCATTGTATTTCTGTAACATCAAACTGAAACCGGAAATATTTTAATATTTTATTTTAAATATAAACAACACCGAAAAATACATCCAGCAATTAGTGCTAACTTTTATTTCTTTTTCACATGTTTTATTCTTTCTTATAGTAGCTCTTGCAGCTACAGCTATACCTGTATTTAAATATAACTTTAACTTCCTTTTCAAGTTCTTAAACTTATTTAACTTTTTTATCTCCAAAATTAAAGAACTTATGCTAGTACCTATCGTTAATATTTTTTAATTTATAATGTAGTTTTTAACATCTACACCGACATCTTTTCCCCAATGGCTTATTAATTTGTAAGACATCATCTCCACAGGCTGGGTGTTATGTTGCCTGACAATTAGGAAACCCCTCAACGCTGCTCCACTGTTCAGCACTGCGTCCAGCATAGATTATATAAAACCTTCCAACACATTCAGCATACAGTAACAAAACTTCACAGTTTATAAATATGAAGTATGACGCATAAAGAGACAATTAGAAAAACTCATAACGCATTTGAAACCATATTTCTGCTATTACAATCAATAGCCTGAAAAATATCCGTTTTTTTTAATGCAGATCTGTATGGATTTCTATGTATGCTACATAGAATAGTTCAAAGATAGTTTATTAAAATGAATAGCACAGTTGAAAATTTTCATTCAGCAATTTCCGTGAATAAATGGAAATGTACTTGAGACATTTTGTGCAGCCCTATATATGATCTATAGAATTTAAATACACGAAGTAATGTTTTTAAAAAAGTTCAATTTAAAAACGCGCATCACAACTGAAAACGCACTTAAGGCAATTATTGTTCATAAGTTCCAATAGTTCAGTGTGTTCTGTGCCCAAATTCTTTTGTGTGTCCCTGTAAATGAACGACATATTCAATAATAGCATATTCTACAGTAAGCTACTAGTTCACCTCAGTATATATATATAAATTTCAGCGTGTTTAAAATACTGTAATATTATTAAAAGTCACCGCAAACGATTTTTTTCTTCATAGACCGTAATGTAACTAAATTCTTTTGGGTGTCCCTGTAAATGAACCGTAAATGCTATACACTTCATCTGCAATACCAAACATGCGACAGTGATCCCCAATAACATCTAGCAATTTCATGGCAATCGGACTATATTTACGCGAGTTAGAGCACGGGCGGACAGACAAACCGTATTCATAAACACTTTTGAACTTCGTTGGAATGTGTTAAACATGAAATTTTATAGTTTTAGCATTGAATTTATAGATTTTTTCCGGTACTAATCTTAATTATAATTAAATGGAATAAAATATTTCCAACCGCCCTGCAAAGAGTTAAGTAACAACAGGGCTCGCACCGTTCCTAAAATTTTCGCACTTTGCTACCAGTATTTTAAATAAGAATTCTTCGTGGTAAATTCCTTTAACATTTATAATAGAACTGTACAAAAAAGATTATCGTTTTTATTTAGTGGTAGCAAAGTACGAAAATTTTAGGAACGGTGCGAGCCCTGTAACAAGTTAAATAATAAACATGAGTACAAATCTTAGCTATATTGGTTGTGGAAAATATAACCAACTGCCCTTCAAGTATAAATAACTGATTAACTGTTTAAAATGCAAGACACTTGTGTCGCATACGAGGCAATAACAGACTACTTATTCTGTTATGTTATGGAGAAATGCAACTTAAGGGTATTCAGAATAAAAAGGACAAAAGCAAATTCTAATAATTTTAAATATAATATATGTAACAAAAAAAAGTTACAATAGCATTTTTTACAAATACATCATCATGCCTGTTACTGTGTCCTGTTTAGACCTTTCTAAAAGCACCACATAATCAACACATTATCTTCCACGGCTAAGGGCGAAATACTTTTCTCGATGCTGCATTTTTTCTATCAAATCCTTTTCTCTCTGACACAATGCAGTATAACATTCTGTATAGTTAATTCAACGCATTAGCATAGTTTTCGACGTTAAAACACTGGATGGAAAAAAAGGCTGTCTTGCAGGCATTTCTGACCTCGAATCTGCCTCCACACACTCAGAGCTTCATGCACTATTGTTTGAAAATTTCAACATCAAACATGAAATAGAACCAAATTGTCCTCAATAACAACACTTTCCAGGTCGTCATCTAGCAAGTGTTCTGAAACGAAAAATAACAGCAGTAACATGCTCAAAGGGAAGTGGTTTTAAATTATTTTGTTTATATTTTCTTTTCTCAAATCGTTACGATCACCCCTCCCCTAAAAATGTAGGTTGCATTGATTTCTCTATTTTAAATTTTCATTGTACTTTCACATGACAATTAGATAGGGGTTACATATATATTTCATCGAATAGAAAAATATATCTTGATTAACCGCACGAAATTTCGCTTTATTTAAAGAGTGATTCACTATAAGGAAGTACAGATGCCAAAGAATTTTCTGTTCAGGAAATTCCTTGTAGCGTGGTAACCCTGTTTTATTATAAGGGGGGAAGGCAATCGTAAGTTAATATGAAAAATTTTAGAAAAAAGTGTCTTTTCGTTAAGGTATAATATAAGGAAAAAATATTGTCTAAATTTTATTTACTTTTTAATTTTCATTTTACAAAACTGCAGTTTACGAAATTTGAATATTTAGTAATGTGAATTTAGTCAAAGTTTATTACAGATTACTTCTAAAACAGGCTCTGCAATGGCAATTCAAAAAACAAGAAATTTCGAAATATATTTTAGGCCACACCAGAACGGTAGATAGAGGGGATAATTGCAAAAACTTAAAAAATAAGGTATAATTATATATTCACTGCGACACTATAAGACTCTGCAATCGAAATTCAAAAAATATCAAATTAAAAAATATATTGTAGGCCACCCGAACGATAGATAGGGAGGATAATTGCAATAACTTAAAAAAGTTAAAATTATATATTCACTGCGTGACTCGGGAGGAATTTAGTGGGAAACCTCAGCCACAAATGATGACAAGTTTAGATTGCGGATTAAATTCAACTTTCCTAATGGCAAGTCGACGCTGTTCCTGCCCCCAACGAGCATTACGAGGTTGCTAATTCCGCTTTTCCCATAGCATGCCAAAAACATTTTCACTCTCGATTCTTTTTGTACCATAATATGCGTCATAGTACGGAATATGTTGAATGCTAATACGATTGTAATCCGAATTGACTGTTTTTTTTAGGTATTTTTTTCATTTGACCTTCCACACTAAGTATACAGTGTCGGGTAATATTATTATTTTATTTTATTAAATTAGTAAAAACAACTTAATTGCATGCAATTTAACTATTACTATCTTAATAATATTGATATAATTCAGTGTTTCTTTTATTATACGAGGGACAGGCAATCGTAATTTAATATGCAAAATTTGAGAAAAAAAGTGTTTTTTCGTTAAAGTATAATATAAGGAAAAAATATTGTCTGAATCTTATTTACTTTTTAACTTTCTTTTTAAAAACTGCAGTTTACGAAATTTGTATATTTAGTATTGTGAATTTAGTCAAACTTTATTACAGATTACTTCTAAAACAGGCTCTGCAATGGCAATTCAAAAAACAAGAAATTTCGAAATATATTTTAGGCCACACACGAACGGTAGATAGAAGGGGATAATTGCAAAAACTTGAAAAATAAGGTAAAATTATATATTCACTGCGACACTATAAGACTCTGCAATCGAAATTCGAAACACAACAAATTAAAAAATATAATGTAGGCCACACCCGAACTATAGACATGTAGGATAATTGCAATACTTGAAAAAGTAAAAATTAATTATTCACTGCGTGACTCGGTAGGAATTTAAAGGGAAACCTCCGCCAAAAACTATGGCAAGTTGAGGTTGCGGATTAAATTCAACTTTCCTAATGGCAAATCGACGCTGTTCCAACCCTCAAAGAGAATTACGAGGTTGCTAATTCCGCTTTTCCCATAGCATGCTAAAAACATTTTCACCCTCGATTCTTTTTGTATCATAATATTTGTCATTGTACGGAGAAGTTTGAATGCTAATACTATTGTAATTAAAATTGACCGTTTTTGTTTTAGGCATTATTTTCATTTAACCTTCCACACTCAGTATACAGTGCCAGATAATTTTTATTATTTTATTTTATTAAATTAGTAAAAACAATATAATTGCATGCAATTTAACTATTACTATCATAATCATATTGCTATTATACAGTGTTTCTTTTATTATAAGGGGGGAAGGCGATCGTATGCTAATATGCAAAATTTTAGAAAAAAGTATTTTTTCGTTAAGGTATAATATAAGGAAAAAATATATTCTAAATTTTATTTTTTTAAATTTTCATTTTACAAAACTGCAGTTTACGAAATTTGTATATTTAGTAATGTGAATTTAGTCAATGTTTATTACAGATTACTTCTAAATCAGGCTCTGCAATGGTATTTCAAAAAACAAGAAATTTCGAAATATATTTTAGGCCACACCCGAACGGTAGATAGGGGGGATAATTGCAATAACTTAAAAAATAAAGTAAAATTATATATATTGACTGCGACACTATAAGACTCAGCAATGGGAATTCAAAAAACATCAAATTAAAAAATATATTGTAGGCCACCCGAACGATAGATAGGGAGGATAATTGCAATAACTTGAAAAGTTAAAATTATATATTCACTGCGTGAATCGGGAGGAATTTAGTGGGAAACCCCAGCCACAAATGATGACAAGCTGTGGTTGCGGATTAAATTCAACTTACCTAATGGCAAGTCGACGCTGTTCCTGCCCCCAACGAGCATTACGAGGTTGCTAATTCCGCTTTTCCCATAGCATGCCAAAGTCATTTTCACTCTCCATTAGGGTGGAGCGAAAAAAATGAATTTTTTAAAATCAAAAACGGGTAGGTGCCAAAAGTTGCCTTTATACAAGTACATCATCAGCGTGCAATATTACCGCTGAAAAAAAATGGCTTGAGTCTGCGCTTTTGGTCCAAAAGTCGAAATTTTGGGTAAAAGTTGACATTTTTTCAAAAAAATTAAAAAATTCCTATACAGCTGGCTATTATTTAAAAGTGTTATTTAAACCTTAATTATTAATGACTTAACATATTTAAACGATAAAAGGATATCTTTGTTCTGTATAACGGGAGCAAAACTGACAACTTTTGGTAAAAAAAGGCATTTCCACTCTGCTGTGTCATACAACTAATTGTTGTTTGGAATACGTAGTTTCTTTCAAATCTACCCATGAGGTATCACGTGGAGGTGGCTGCATTTCATAACACAACAGTGTATAGCTCGACCACTCTTCCATCTGAGCACAATGTTTTATTTATATATAGAATTGTGATTTTTTATCAAAGACTGTCATAAGTTTTCTACGTATCAACCTAGTCCATCTCTTCTCTGTATCCACAGACGTTGGGTGAGGCTGCTGTGACACTCCTTCACGTATATTTCTACTGCTTGTGTATGATAAGGTAAGCAGAATAATGCAGTGTAATTAATGGAATCTACTATTCAGTCCTCTAGTATTTTCACCAAAATTGCATTCAGTTACGGCATAGTGATTGGGAGTTCTGTTCCGACAACATTTTACAACATTAAGATATTTCATCTTTGAGTATGCCATCATTTACTCTACCTCTTGCATTTTTTTATATGCTGATAAGCTTGTTGTTTAATGTGATGGCGATCGTCATCAAAATTGCAATAAGAATTTGCTCGCGATGTGAAAAGCTACCATTGTCCTAAATAAATTATTTTAGTTTTTGTTTTTGTTGCCGTTTTCTGTGATGTTTAGTAGCCGAGTAATTTCCCATAAATTTTTAGATCAATTTCTTAGATGTGGATTATATTTGGTGTAAATCATCCCGCGGCATAAACTTGGATTACATACTTTGTGAGTGAACCATACTCTGATGATCAATCAGTGCTTATATGAAGGCGAATAATTTTATGCGCCTTTGTGATCCATCTTGCGTAAGACAAGTTTCTTGGGCTCCTATTCGCCAGTTCTTCTGATCAATATCTTGATGAAATAGCTTTGCAAATGTCTAGCAGGTATTTCTGGTATGTGCTGAGTACCCTTTTCTCGAATTTAGGAAATAATGTTTGAAAATTACTGTCTATGGCTTCAAAAATTGAAATAAGAAGGGAATAAGCACAAGGACAAAGATTTTCTTATTGGTCCGGCGAACCCTGTGGGTTAGAATCTAATTTTTGCCAACAATCTTGTCTAATAAACGACGCAGAGGAAATTCACTGGACTTGGAGGAGGCATATTATCAATTGTAATAATTCATTTTAAACATGTCCCTCGCAGAATGGATGACAACAACTAACAGATTTATTCACCTTCGAAAGGGCACTCACCGCCCATCAGAGTCTCTACGTTCACTCAAAAAGTACTATGTTATCCAAGTTTGGCCCCAGGATAGTTTACAATCAAATGCAACCCACAGTTAAAGAAGGGATCTAAAGACTCGTGGGAAATTACTCGGCTACTAAACAACACACAAAACGGAATAAAACAAATACTAAAAAAAGGTTATTTAGGACAATGGTCGCTTTGCATACGCAGAGGAAATTCTGATTTCAATGCTCTCTGACGATTGCCATCATATTAAACAGCTAGGTCCTCAGCACATAATAGTTGAAAGATGAGAGTAAATGATGGCATACGCAAATCTGAAATATCGACATTCAACTTTGAAGCGGATAATTATATAAATCTAATTCATTGGAAGAGTGTTGTGGTAACAGAACCTCTAATCAATATGTATTTATCGGGTGTAATCTTGGTGAAGATAATAAAAGGCTGAATAGATTACATTAATATCATCTGCACTGCATTACACTGTTTGTCTTCTCTTGCACAAACAGTAGAAAAATACGTAAAGGAGATCACAGCAGCAGCATCCAAAGTCTGTGGATTCAAAAAAGAGATGCACTAGGTTGATACATAGAAAACTCATGCCACTCTTTGATAAAAAATCTCAATTCAATGTATAAATAAAACAATGAGATCATATGGTAGGGTGTTCGAGCTATGCACTGTTGTGACATGAAATGCAGTCACCTTCACGTGGTACTTCCTGGGTAGTTTTGAAAGCAACTAGGTAAGAGCTGTATTTTAAACAACAATTAGTTGTATGACACAACAGAGTGGCAACGCCTATTTTTCACCAAAAGTTGTCAGTTTTGTTCCAGTTATACAGAAAAAAGATATCGTTTTATCGTTTAAATATGTTAAGTCATTAATAATAAAGGTTTAAATAACACTTTTAACTAATAATCATTTCTATAGAATATTTTTTAATTTTTTGAAAAAATGTGAAATTTTACCCAAAATTTCGACATTTGGACCAAAAGCGCAGACTCAAGCCATTTTTTTTCAGCGGTAATATTGCACGCAGATGATGTATTAGGTTGGCAAATAAGTTCCCGCAGTTTTTTTAAATAGAAGTTTTCTACCGGAATCTATATTTTGTTTTTTGGATAGAGTTAATTTGTGTTAAGATTCAGATCGTAAAATGTAGTGTCAAGTTGGGAAAATGGAGCATTTTTGACACCTCCTCATCTTTGCTTTTAATCAAGGTTGTTGGCCGCAAAAGCTGTTTGCAACAATTGTGCTGTGTATGGCCATAGCTGTAAGAACCGCTCGTGATTGGTATGTCAAGTTCAAAAATGAAATTTTGACATCAACGACGCACCTCATTCTGGCCGTCCAGTTGAGTTCAATGAAGA
Source organism: Maratus speciosus (assembly GCA_963932465.1). Lineage (NCBI taxonomy): Eukaryota > Metazoa > Arthropoda > Arachnida > Araneae > Salticidae > Maratus > Maratus speciosus. The sequence continues at coordinate 32,997,997 of OZ010790.1, read as the reverse complement.
GCGATTAAACCAACTTTTGCACGAAAATTCGCATCAAACGACAAGGGAACTCGCAGAGAAAATGAAATTCTCCCACGCTGCTATAGAGAAGCATCTTCACTCAATGGGAAATATTCAGAAGTGTGGAGTATGGGTTCCGCATGCTTCAAGTGACAACAACAAAAATCAGCGAGCCACAATCTCTGCTGGTTTGCTTGCTCCTCACCGCTCAACTCATGGACACCAGCAACGAATTCTTTACCGAATCGTTACTGGCGACGAAAAATGGTGCCTACACATTAATATGAAGCAGCGCAAGGAATGGCTTAGCCCCGGTAAATTACCAACACCGCACGTGAAACAAGAACTTCATCCACGTAAAACGATGTTGTGTGTATGGTGGGACTGGAAAGGGATTATCCATTACGAATTTCTTGAACGGAAACAAACGGTTAACTTAGAACTCTGTGTTCAACAGATGGAACAACTCAACACGGCTATTCAAGAGAAAAGACCTAATCGCGACATGGAGTTCTTTTGCTGCACGTCAATGCCCGCACTCATATCGCCAATATGACCAAGGTAGCCAATCAAACGCATAGCTGGGGATTGCTGCCATACCCGCCGTACTATCCCGATTTGGCACGAACAGATTTCCACCTTTTTACATCTCTTGCAAATGCTATGAGCAGAGTTTTGTTCAATACTAATGCAGAATTGAGAGCTTGGTTGGATGAATGTTTCGAGTCGAAACTGGGGTATTTCTACCAACGAGGTATTGGAAATCTTATTGAACGTTGGGAAGAAGTTGCAAACAACAAGGAAGAATACATTGTTGATTAATTAGTTTTTAAATTTTATTGAAAAATAAACTTTTAAAAAATTTAAAAAAAGGGCGAGAACTTAGTTACCAACCATGTTGGGAGTCCATAGTTGACATTCCATTTTAACATTTTCGACTCGGGAGTCTCTTATACAAATTTTATTCGCTTGACACCACTTTTTAAACAGAAGTTTCCTTCAAGTACACAATTTCAAAAATGCTCTAATTGAATAAGGCAAATTTTATTTTCCTTTATCACTGGTGCTAATATCAAATTTGCAAAGAAAGATGATGTCCAGTCAGGCTGGACATATGAGTGAAAAGAGTTAATGATCTGAAATTTAGCATAAAATAACTCGATCAAAAAACAAAATACAGATTACGACAGGAAAAATGTATTTCTAAAAAGGCGGGAACGTAGTTGCCAATCCAGTTGTCATTCTATAGTTGACATTCCCTTTTGATGATATGAAATTTAACCCGATCACAAAAACATAATTTAGAAACCTGTAACAAAAATGTATGTAGAAAAACGGCGGGAATAAATTTACCAACCAACTCTGAATACTATCGTTGATATTATATTTTATGATCTGAAACTTAACATAAATTAACTCCATCAAAAAATAGAATATAGATTCTGGTAGAAAAAGTGTATTTAAACAAACTGCGGGAACTTAGTTGCCAACCCAATACTAGTATAAAGGCAACTTTTGGAACCTACCCGTTTTTGATTTTTAAAAAATAATTTTTTTCGCTCCACCCTACTCTCCATTCTTTTTGTATCATAATACGCGTCATTGTACGGAATAGTTTGAATGCTAAGACGATTGTAATCCGAATTGACTGTTTTTTTAAGTTTTTTTTTTCATTTGACCTTCCACACTAAGTATACAGTGTCGGGTAATATTTATTATATTATTTTATTAAATTAGTAAAAACAACTTAATTGCATGCAATTTAACTATTACTATCATAATCATATTGATATAACACATTGTTTCTTTTATTATACGAGGGGAAGGCAATCGTAAAGTAATATGCAAAATTTGAGAAAAAAGTGTTTTTTCGTTAAAGTATAATATAAGGAAAAAATATTGTCTGAATTTTATTTACATTTAAATTTTCTTTTTCAAAACTGCAGTTTACGAAATTTGTATATCTAGTATTGCGAATTTAGTCAAAGTTTATAATAGATTACTTCTAAAACTGGATCTGCAAAGGCAATTCAGAAAAATATAAATTTCCAAGTATGTTTTAGGCCACACCCGAACGGTAAATAGGGGGGATAATTGCAAAAGCTTGAAAAATAAGGTAAGATTATATATTCACTGCGTCACTATAAGACTCTGCAATCGAAATTAAAAAAAAAATAAACAAGAAATTAAAAAATATATTTCAGGCCACACCTGAACGGTATATATGAAGAATAATTGCAATACTTGAATAAGTTAAAATTAATTATTCACTGCGTGACTCGGGAGGAATTTAGTGGGAAACCTCAGCTACAAACAATGACAAGTTGAGGTTGCGGATTAAAATCAACTTACCTAATGGCAAGTCGACGCTGTTCCTGCCCTCAAGGAGCATTACGAGGTTGCTAATTCCGCTTTTCCCATAGCATGCCGAAAACATTATCACTCTCGATTCTTTTTGTATCATAATATTTGTCATTATACGGAATAGTTTGAATGAATGCTAATACGATCGTAATCCGAATTGACTGTTTTTGTTTTTAGGCATTATTTGCATTTGACCTTCCACACTCAGTATACAGTGTCGGATAATATTTATTATTTTATTTTATTAAATTATTAAAACAACTTAATTGCATGCAATTTAACTATTACTATCATAACCATATTCATATAATACAGTGTTTCTTTTAATATATGAGTGGAAGGCGATCGTAAGTTAATATGCAAAATTTTTGAAAAAAGTGTTTTTTCGTTTAATAATAATATAAGGAAAAATATTGTCTGAATTTTATTTACTTTTTATTTTATTTTTTTTTTTTTAAACTGCAGTTTACGAAATTTGTATATTTAGTAATGTGAATTTTGTCAAAGGTTATTATATATTATTTCTAAAACAGGCTCTGTAATGGCAATTCAAAAAACAAGAAATTTCGAAATATATTTTAGACCACAACAGAATTGTAGACTTGAAGATTAATGTAACATTTATATTCACTGCGTCACTATAAGACTCTGCAATCGAAATTCATTATACATCAAATTAAAAAATATATTGTAGGCCACACCCGAACGGCAGATAGGGAGGATAATTGCAATAACTTGAAAAAGTTAAAATTATATATTCACTGTGTGACTCGGGAGGAATTTAGTGGGAAACCTCAGCCACAAATGATGACAAGTTGAGGTTGCGGATTAAATTCAACTTACCTAATGGCAAGTCGACGCTGTTCCTGCCCTCAAGGAGCATTACGAGGTTGCTAATTCCGCTTTTCCCATAGCATGCCGAAAACATTATCACTCTCGATTCTTTTTGTATCATAATATTTGTCATTATACGGAATAGTTTGAATGAATGCTAATACGATCGTAATCCGAATTGACTGTTTTTGTTTTTAGGCATTATTTGCATTTGACCTTCCACACTCAGTATACAGTGTCGGATAATATTTATTATTTTATTTTATTAAATTATTAAAACAACTTAATTGCATGCAATTTAACTATTACTATCATAACCATATTCATATAATACAGTGTTTCTTTTAATATATGAGTGGAAGGCGATCGTAAGTTAATATGCAAAATTTTTGAAAAAAGTGTTTTTTCGTTTAATAATAATATAAGGAAAAATATTGTCTGAATTTTATTTACTTTTTATTTTATTTTTTTTTTTTTAAACTGCAGTTTACGAAATTTGTATATTTAGTAATGTGAATTTTGTCAAAGGTTATTATATATTATTTCTAAAACAGGCTCTGTAATGGCAATTCAAAAAACAAGAAATTTCGAAATATATTTTAGACCACAACAGAATTGTAGACTTGAAGATTAATGTAACATTTATATTCACTGCGTCACTATAAGACTCTGCAATCGAAATTCATTATACATCAAATTAAAAAATATATTGTAGGCCACACCCGAACGGCAGATAGGGAGGATAATTGCAATAACTTGAAAAAGTTAAAATTATATATTCACCGTGTGACTCGGGAGGAATTTAGTGGGAAACCTCAGCCACAAATGATGACAAGTTGAGGTTGCGGATTAAATTCAACTTACCTAATGGCAAGTCGACGCTGTTCCTGCCCCCAAGGAGCATTACGAGGTTGCTAATTCCGCTTTTCCCATAGCATGCCAAAAACATTTTCACTCTCGATTCTTTTTGTATCATAATATTTGGCATTGTACGGAGAAGTTTGAATGCTAATACAATTGTAATCCGAATTGACCGTTTTTTTTTTTTAGGTACTTTTTTCATTTGACCTTCCACACTAAGTATACAGTGTCGGGTAATACTTATTATTTTATTTTATTAAATTTGTAAAAACAACTTAATTGCATGCAATTTAACTATTACTATCATAATCATATTGATATAATACAGAGTTTCTTTTATTATACGAGGGGAAGGGAATCGTAAGTTAATATGCAAAATTTGAGAAAAAAGTGTTTTTTCTTTAAAGTATAAATATAAGGAAAAAATATTGTCGGAATTTTATTTAGTTTTCAATTTTTTTTTTCAAAACTGCAGTTTAAGAAATTTCTATATCTAGTATTGTGAATTTAGTCAAAATTTATTATAGATTACTTCTAAAACACGCTCTGCAAAGGCAATTCAGAAAAATATAAATTTCCAAGTATGTTTTAGGCCACACCCGAACGGTAAATAGGGGGGATAATTGCAAAAGCTTGAAAAATAAGGTAAGATTATATATTCACTGCGTCACTCTAAGACTCTGCTATCGAAATTTAAAAAAAACAAACAAACAAGAAATTAAAAAATATATTTCAGGCCACACCTGAACGGTATATATGAAGGATAATTGCAATACTTGAAAAAGTTAAAATTATATATTCACTGTGTGACTCGTGAGGAATTTAGTGGGAAACCTCAGACACAAATGATGACAAGTTGAGGTTGCGGATTAAATTCAACTTACCTAATGGCAAGTCTACGCTGTTCCTGCCCCCAAGGAGCATTACGAGGTTGCTAATTCCGCTTTTCCCATAGCATGCCAAAAACATTTTCACTCTCGATTCTTTTTGTATTATAATATAACTCATTGTCCGGAATAGTTTGATTGCTAATACGATTGTAATCCGAAATGACTGTTTTTTTAAGCATTTTTTTCATTTGACCTTCCAAACAAAGTATACAGTGTCGGATAATATTTATTATTTTATTTTATTAAATTAGTAATAACAACTTAATTGCATGCGATTTAACTATTACTATCATAATAATAATTGATGTAATACAGTGTTTCTTTTATTATACGAGGGGAAGGCGATCGTAAGTTAATGTGCAACATTTGAGAATAAACTGTTTTTTCGTTAAAGTATAATATAAGGAAAAAATATTGTCTGAATATTATTTACTTTTTAATTTTTTTAAAAAAATTGCAGTTTACGGAATTTGTGTATCTAGTATTGTGAATTTAGTCAAAGTTTATTATAGATTACTTCTAAAACAGGCTCTGCAATGGCAATTCAAAAAACAAGAAATTTCTAAATATATTTTAGGCATCACCCGAACGGTAGAAAGGGGGGATAATTTCGATCACTTGAAAAATGATTTAAAATTACATATTCACTTCGTCACTATAAGTCTCTGCAATCGAAATTCAAAAAACAACAAATTAAAAAATATATTGTAGGCCACACCCGAACGGTAGATAGGGAGGATAATTGCAATAAATTGAAAAAGCTAAAATTATACCCGTAAGGCATGGTGACGTCACGTCGACGTCGTTGTGAAGTCACGCTGTGACATTGTGACCGTCGATGTGACGTCACGTGACGTCGATGTGAAGTCACTGTGACTAGAATGTGAAGTCGTTATGGCCGTTTTAGAGCTCTTTTGTGACGTCACATTGTGACGACTTTGTGAAGTCACGGTGTGACAAATTTGTGAAGAATGTGTCAGTTGTGACTATTTTGGTATTAACTTTGTGACGAATGTGACAATGCTTTAAAGTCACATTGAGACCAATTTGTGAAATATGTGTCATTTGTGACGAAATTGTCTTTAACACTGTGATGATTCTGTGACGACAGCGACACTGCTTTGAAGTCACATTGTGACAATTTTGTGAAAATTGTGTTATTTGTGACGATTTTGTCATTAACGTTGTGACGAATATGTGACTCTAGTGGAAATGTTGTAAAGTCACTCTATGACATACTTGTACAGTAACGTAAACTTGTACAGTAAACACATATGCATGTCACACATAGTCATAATTATGCATGTTGTAAGATCATTTACATCTATAACGTTAATATACTTCGGCGATACATCGCAATTAAAACTTGGGGGCCGCTATAACAAGGGTATACCAAAAGAATTTTATTGAATCAAAATGCAATGCCCCGCAGACTTCAATTTTTGTTCCACCTTTCTTTCCTATTGCAATAAATGAGAATATTGAAGACAACTGAAAATCGATCTATCACATTTTTTTTTCAAAATTAGCTATTTGTTAAAAGCATTAAAATTACCAAAGAAACAATTTGTTTAAATTTTCAAATCTTTATCAAAATAAAATTTGTGTTAAAAATATAATATCTTATAATATATACAGTACTTTTTATATTCTTTAAACTATAGAAAATACTGAATGAAATTAATTTATTTAATTTAATACGCATTACAATCTCGAAGTCACTGTTGAAGTTGAATTTTTTCGATTACACAACATTTATAATAAAAAAAAAAAAATGAAAGATGAAAAGAAATGCCGATATTAAGTAATTAAATTTTATATGTTTTATGATATTGATTACCATAAAATATATATATATGATTGTAATTCAAACAAGTTGGGGCAGAGAAAACAGGATACGTTTTTGTTATAGAGGCCCGTATAAATTTGATTATGCAAAAATTGCAGTAACGACATTGTTAAGATCATTGTGAAGCTTATGCATGCGTTATATACATATATATATACACTCGAAACGCTCATCATGTGCCATATAGTCATTATATACGTATTGTTTACGTCTTTTATGTCACATACATGCATTACAAAATTTCCGAAGTACATTTTAGCAATAACCATTTGAAACTACTCAAATGAAAAATACAGCTTTGGTATAGAAAATTAACTGAGTATCACCAGTATCATTATGTTGAGAATTCTAAGAACAATTTCGGCAATGATCGTTCTGTTGGAAGATAGCAGCAATGAATAAAATCGTATTTTTAAGCTCACTGTAAAAGTAAGTAAAACTTTTGGGTATGCATAGAACGGTGATACAAAGGGTTAATTTATTTTACATCAGGGTTTGCTTGAAGTAAAATACATATATAAACCAACTTTTTGATTATTAAAAAATAACTTTAATAATTGATTGCCAAAATTACATTTTTATTTATGAAATTATATATTATAGAAATAACTCTTATTAGCTATGATTTTTTAAAACAATAATACCTTATTGTTTATAAAACACAGCACCGCAGCTACTCTATTTTGCGTCTAATGTGAAAGTTTTTATGTTTTGCCAAAGATCTATCTGGCTGGATATATGTTGCCATGACCACTATAACTCTGATATTATCATAAATAGTACAAAGAGATTAGAATCTACTACGAAATATTTAGAATAAAGTCTGGTGAAAGTTTTATAAATACAGTAGAACGCCGATTATCGGAACTCTATTTAACCGAACTTTCAATTATCCAACAGCGTATTTCTCTTAAAGAATTCTTTTTAACCGAATTTCCAATTATCTAAATATTTCTCTCTCTGAAAAAAAAAAAAAAAAAAAAAAAACACCTAACTTCCAATTTATTTTTTGCTTAAATTATAATCTCTGAAGTTTAGAAAATGATAAAAAGAGAAGAAAAAATTAAATAATAAAAAAGTAAACAAAAAACAATTTAAAAAAACAAAACAATTTTTAAGCACTCCAGTACTAACTGGTGCTGTCAGTCCTAAACCTAGATAAAGTGTGAAGGTTTTAGAATAGTCAGCAACATCCCTTAAACTGTCTGCCCATTTATCCGAACTTTTGTTTATCCGAACTAGGGTCGGTCCCGACTTGTTCGGATAATCGGCGCTCTACTGTATATATTGTATTAGAAATACAAATAATCAAATTTATTTTTATATGACACAATAAAACAAAATAATGAACACAGTATCAAATGGTTAACTACTTTTTAATGTAAATAAAGTATAAAAATTGAGACCATAAACACAAAATAGAGCCACACATAGGTTCATTATTATTATTAATATTTTATTTACAATACAAGATTATGGTAATTATAAATAAGAAATCCATTTTAATCACGCTGTTTATAAAGAGTGTATAATATCGATACTTTGAAATTTATCTCGATAAAATCATTCAGGAAATAAAATGATAAAATTATCCAGAAAAAAAAGTAAATAATAAAAGATGGTTATTACATTTTAGATTCATACCGTTCAAGTATTCGCGTTATTTATAAAGTAAAATCATATTTAAACTCTTACTGATTGCGTAACTTCTATATTTTCATTTGCCAACAGACTTCTAGTTCACTTTGAAAACATTTCAATAAGAATGTTTAACTGAAAAGCTTTCACCCGCTATGACTATTTCTTTATAGATTTTAAAACATTTCTCAGGTTGAATAATACATTAAATAATCATTTTGTTTCTTAACATTACATATCTACGATCTCTTTTAATAGTATACGTTTCCGTTTTCTCTTATTTTTTTATAAATTCCTCTTCTGAGCAGATGCAATTTTTTAAAATAAAAACATGCAATGCAAATTGTTTAAGACCATCACTTAATACAAAATTAAAAAATTATGTTTGCCAATAATTTTATTCTATAAAAAGCCTTTTTAAAAAATAATTTAATTATATTTAAATGTTTATTAATTATATTAATGATTGATTATAATACTTGTCATACTTCCATATTTATGAGACCACGTGCTTTTAACCAAATATTTAAATAAGAAAATAAACCAGATTAAAATGCAATTTAAATCACTAATTTTAATAATCTGATCAAAGCTGTTGTAAAGGAAGTTAGATATTTTAACAAAATAAAAAATAAATGTAATGAAATATTTGTGTTCCATAACATGTTTATGAGAAGCTAACTAAAATTGTTGTAATTAAAAAAAGCAAACAGGGAAAATAATATTTTTACATACCTAATTTCATTGACGTTGTACGTGATACTTTGATTTTGGGGAACCAATTAAAACCGATAATAAGTACGATAGCAATGACTTGAATCATCTTCAACAAGTCAAAGCTACCGTAATTTTCTCGGGTTTATATTTTGTTAGCTGAACTAACTTGGATCCTGAGAACGTTCTTGTTTCAGTTTTTAACCCTAGAACTACCGGAAATTTTACTCAAGTTTTATAAAAACATTCTACACCAGAATTTTTACTTAAAACTATTTAATTTGTTTATTTAACTTATTATTGTCTGATTTATACATTTAGTTTGTTTTGAAGAAATTTCTGGTTTGAATAAATATTTTGAATGTACATGTCGGGTCCAATGGACCCGTCTGGTAGACGGAAGGTTAAATCCGTGTCAACACGTCTATGCTGTCCAGTATCCACAGAACTTCCCGCGTTTATTCTAAAAAGCTTCACTGTTACTTTTATCCGTTATTCTGCGGTCGAGTCGTAACAACTGAAATAGTGCAGACGATTTTTAAGTTTCGAAGTTCGAAGCAGATGTTTTTCGGTTTTATTTGTTTTTCTAACAGATTCGGAAGGAAATTAAATGTCTAATAATTTTATCAAATTGCCTCTCATTCAATTTCCTGTTTGAAAATGTTTTATTGTACTTCACCTTTTATTTTTATCAGTCTTACTGAATTGTAAAGTTTCATTTATGTAAATTATAATAATAATATTATCCATAATTAGAGTTTACTAGATAAAACATTGATTAAATTTTCAAAATATGTACAAATTAATTTAATGGTAATAATGAAGGCCCACTCCTTTTTTTAAAGTAAAATTTGTATCACAGGTAATATATACAAAATATCTTCTTAAAAAATACAACAAGATTATCGAGAAGAGATGAGTTTTTCTTTGTCAATCTGTCATTCTCTTAATATTAATTTTCTGTAGAATAAAACATCTTGTAAAATAATTTTTAAAGATATATTTTGAAAACAAAAAATGAAATATGAATAATTAATTATGTCATGGGCTTTGCATAAATTTTGTACATTTATTTTATATTCGGAAAATGTCAATTTTATTTTAAACGTCTGAAAGAAGTAGAATTAAAAAAAAAAATAGTTACTTAAAATAGTGAAACACTAAGAGGAAAAAATATGACTTGAATTCAAATCATAAAGCAAGAAATGCATATATGACTAAACTTTGAAGACGCTTTCTTCGTGCTCATTAAAAGCTGCAGACTTAATTGTAATAGAAAGTTTTTAGTTTGAAACCACAGAAATGTTTCGACTACTCTTTGAGAAACTTCTAGTATAACAGATAATCATTTACAAAAATCTTTATAAAAGATAAGTCGAGGTATGTTTACCTAAAACATTTGTTTAATAATATGAAATTCGCATAATTAGGAAATATTTTTGTGTCGCTGATGAATTAATTACATTTTATGTTATATGAAAATAAAAAGGTTTGGTTAGAGTCACAGAGGCAACTTGGACCACGGTTTAAAAAATATTTAAATCCGGCAGAAAAATATTTTTTACAGTAAATAACATGTTTTTAATAATTTTTGTAATTTTTTAAAGTTTTCTAAGAAGTTCACATCTCAGTCACAATGTGACATCACTGAGTGGTGGCATTTTGGTCACAGATGTGACGTGACCACAGTGACTTACAGTGACGTCACAACGACGTCACTGTGACCATGCATGCTATGAGGGTATATTCACTGCGTGACTCGGGAGGAATTCAGTGGGAAACCTCAGCCACAAACGATGACAAGTTGAGGTTGCGGATTAAATTCAACTTACCTAATGGCAAGTCGACGCTGTTCTTCCCCTCAAGGAGCATTACGAGGTTACTAATTCCGCTTTTCCCATAGCATGCCGAAAACATTATCACTCTCGATTCTTTTTGTATCATAATATGTGCCATTGTACGGAATAGTTTGAATGAATGCTAATACGATCGTAATCCGAATTGACTGTTTTGTTTTTAGGCATTATTTGCATACGACCTTCCACACTCAGTATACAGTGTCGGATAATATTTATTATTTTATTTTATTAAATTACCTAAAACAACTTAATTGCATGCAATTTAACTATTACTATCATAACCATATTGATATATTACAGTGTTTCTTTTAATATATGAGTGGAAGGCGATCGTAAGTTAATATGCAAAATTTGAGAAAAAGGTGTTTTTTCGTTTAATTATAATATAAGGAAAAAATATTGTCCGAATTTTATTTACTTTTTAATTTTCTTTTTAAAAACTGCAGTTTACGAAATTTGTATATTTAGTAATTAGAATTCAGTTAACGTTTATTATAGATTATTGCTAAAACAGGCTCTGCAATGGCAATTTAAAAAACAACAAATATATATTATATTGTAGGCCATACCTGAAAGTATTTTTAATTATTACTATAAATTCGTTTTGATAGTGATACAGAGTTTATTTTCTTTTGGGGAGGGGAAAGTGATGGGAAATGTTTAAGAACTAAAGACAATTTGAGAAAAATGCTGTTTCATTTAATATAAGGAAATAAATTGTGCCGGATTTATTCACTTATTTAGCTTTTTTTAAAAAAAACTCAGTATTTGACAATTTTATTTTTATTAATCTGCATTTATTATACATGAGGTTAGTAAAGTCAGCCCTGCAATCTCGAATCAGTAAATAACAAAATTCAAAATATATTGTGGGTCTTTCGCGAATGGTAACATTACTTATTTATTATTATTTTATTTTATTAAATTAGTAAAAACAACTTAATTGCATGCAATTTAACTATTACTATCATAATAATATATATATATTACAGTGTTTCTTTTATTACAGGAACATAAGGCTATATTAAGTTTATATGCAAAATTTGAAAAAAAATTGTTTTTTCGTTAAAGTATAATATAAGGAAAAAATAGTGTCTTAATTTTATTTAATTTTAATTTTCTTTTTAAGAACTGCAGTTTATGAAAATTGTATATCTAGTACTGTGAATTTAGTCAAAGTTTGTTATAGATTACTTCTAAAACAGGCTCTGCAATGGCAATTTAAAAAACAAGAAATTTCGAAATATTTTTTAGTCCACACACGAACGGTAGATAGGGGGGTTAATTGCAAAAACTGGGAAAATATGGTAAAATTATATTTTCGCTGCGTCGCTATAAGACTCTGCAATCGAAATTCAAAAAACAACATTAAAAAAAAATATATTGTAGGCCACACCCGAACGGTAGATATGGAGGATAATTGCAATACTGTCAATCTGGGTAACTTTGATCCGCATTTTCTCTATTTTCATATGCCACACTCTTATCTGAAGAATATTCTCGCAACTAGGGGCATAAAAGAGAAGAAATGATCCTAATTATTGTTTGACTATAAAAAAAAAAGGAATAATAAGTTTAAAATCAATAAAAAATAGATTTTTAGCCTGGTTCAAAGTTACACAGCCATTTAGGGTAACTTTGCACCATATGATAAATTTTTATATAAAATAATTAATTATAAAAAAAGTAATGTAGTCAGGACTACTTTAAACCCCCAAAAATGTTTTCCGATACGTAAAGACTGCGAATTTACATTTCCCAACATCACAAGATTTGTATAATTTATGATATTACAACAAATATCATGCATAAGAAAAGTGGAATAATAGAACCATGAACATTTAGAAAAAAACTGTTTATTGTTCATATAAAACAAAAAAAATGCAGTGAAAAACAATTTTCAATGTTTTAACTCAATAATATATCCATAGTTACAGTAATACATACAAGTACTAATATTATTCAAACAAGAATAAAAAACGTCGAACGTATGAAATGTCAAATTTGAGTAGCTCCGCCCCTAATCACGCCTCTAAATGAATTTTATGTATTTTACACATATTTGTGAAAATATTTACATAGTATATCTAATGCACACTTTCGGCATTTATATAAAATATACGTGCAAATATGGAAAATTTTCGACAGCAGCCCCTATAGTTATTAAATTATAAGCATCAGTGTAACTTTTAGCCGGCTCAAAGTTACCCTGAAAATGCAGTAAAATGCTAGTGCCTTCTTATTTTACATTTTATTAACTATTAATAAATAAATAATCACAAAATATTAACACATTTACAACATTTAGATAATAATATGTCTGATAAATATATTATTACTTATTATGAAAATTTAATTTATTTACAACAACTTCAAAACAGCATTGAAAATTAACTTGAAAACAGTACTTCACAAAAATAGTTAGATGATGCAATTAATTGCGCATAATGCTGTTATTTATTTTCTAAAATAAAGAGTAGAAATTTCAGTTGAGAACTTTGCCAACAGAACACAGTTCTGGAGTTTATTTAGTCTTTTCGAATCAAAAATATTGAAAAATAGGAGGTGGTTCAAAGTGGAATAATTTACTGTGTTTCAAATTTACCCTGATTGACTGTACTATAAAAAGTTAAAATTAATTATTCACTGCGCAACTTGGAAGGAATTTAAGCGGAAACGTCAGCCACAAACGATGAAAAATTGGGGTTGTGGATTCTGTTCCTGCCCTCAAGGAGCATTAAAAGGTTGCTAATTCCGCTTTTCCCATAGTATTCCAAAAACATTTTCACTCTCGAACCTTTTTGTATCATAATATGTGTCATTGTACAGAGTAGTTTGAATGCTAATACGATTGTAATTCAAATTGACAGTTTTTGTTTTAGGCATTATTTTCATTTAACCTTCCACACTCAGTATACAGTGTCGGATAACATTTATTATTTTATTTTATTAAATTAGTAAAAACAACTTAATAGCATGCAATTTAACTGTTACTATCATAATCATATTGATATAATACTGTGTTTCTTTTATTATAAGGGTGGAAGGCGATCGTAATTTAATATGCAAAATTTGAGAAAAAGTGTTTTTTCGTTAAACTATAATATAAAGAAAAAATATTGTCTGAATTTTATTTACTTTTTAATTTTCTTTTTAAAAACTGCAGTTTACGAAATTTGTATATAAAAAATCAAGAATTTTTCTCATGATACATTCAAGTTATTTACCGTCAAATCTTGACGGGCTTTATCTAGTTTTTAATTATTACAATAAATTCGTTTTGATAGTGATAGAGAGTTTCTTTTCTTTTTGGGAGGGGAAGGTGATGGGAAATGTTTAAGAACTAATGACAATTTGAGAAAATAGTGCTATTTTGGTTAATATAAGGAAGTATATTGTGCGGAATTTATTCACTTATTTAGCTTTTTTTTAAAAAAAAAAACCCTCAGTTTTTGACATTTGCATTTTTATTAATATGCATTTATTATACATAAGGTTAGTAAATTCAGCCCTGCAATCGTGATTCAGTGAATAACAAAATTCAAAATATATTGTGGGTCTTTCGCGAATGGTAACATTACTTATTTTTAATTTGAAATATATATTTTATGCTGAGCAATGTTACAAAATCTTGTATTATTATGATTTAAGGACAACTATTAATTACCTGAAATAAAAATGTAAATTTCCGTTATTATTTTAAAGTTGTATCGCATTTTGCAATTAATATTTATAAAAATTCATTTCAAAGTATAACAGAAAATATAATGCACCTCTATGCATTTCAATTTCATAGTTTAATTTGATTAATCCCGAAAACAATAATTGATTACTTTAGCTTTAACCAGCAAGTTAAAAGAACATAAAACATTTATGAACACAAAGTGAAATATCTTTTTTTGCTGCATTAGAATAGTTTCCCTTACAATTTGTTCACATATATGGGTCAATATCTGAAAATTGGAAAATTTGCGTCCACTGCCAATAAAATTTTATTAATTACACTAAAACCAAAAACTAAAAAATGTAATATATTGTAACATTTGTTATAGCAATTAAAACAATGATAAATGGACATATAATGATGTATAAATAATTAATTTTAAGCTTTAAATAAATGAAAGCATCATTTCTAGTCCCTGTCCCCAGGTACAAATATCCAATATTAAATGTATGCTACAAAATTTTCTATAAATATAAATATAACTAACTTTTGCTATTATATATATATATATATATATATATATATATATATATATACAGTATGGGAAAATATAATTCTCCTTTATTAGTACAGATTGTATAGTAAAATATTGTAGTAAATATATTTGTCCCTATAAACACACATTTAGGTTAACAGATACTAGGTGACGCTGGCAGAATTATTTCCATTAAAACAGCAACTAAAGTTCAACTAGCCACCATGGAAAAGATAAAGTTTTACATTTAGAAATATTTAATTTTTGTTCTGAATAGGGATGGGTATTATTTTATAGCATCATTCATGTTTCCATATTTAACTTTTTATTTATTAAAAAAAAAAAAAAAAAAAAAAAAAAAAAAAAAAAAAAAAAATCTTATTGCAACTTTAATTAGGTAACATACAAATGCAACATGGCGTATTTAATAATTTAAATAATTAAATAATTTAATATTTAAATAGTAATAATTTAAATATAGTGTGCAAAATAATTCAACAAAATTGCTGTACATCTGTTAAGACAAAAACATCACCTAATTCCCAATAATTAGACGACACTGATTATGGTGTTAACAGACACTTTCTTCCATAAAAGTTTATCCTAGGTATTAAATATACATCCTTCATCTCAAAACACTACAGCATTTAAATGACAAATCAGGTAAATCTATAGCAAATAGCACCTTATAATAATATATTAATTTCAAATGCTAAAAGGTGTAAATTAAAACTTTTAAACCAGTAAAAATACGTTTATTTTGACTGTTAAGTATACAAAAAAGGAGCATATAGCTGATATACTAGGTTGAGCAAAAAGTTCTGGGAAATATGTGGAAGTCGTGTTGTTATGCACAAATTAACAACAAAAGCAACAAGGACTATTCTTCAAAGTAAGAGACCAACATAGTCCACGACTTTCTGCCAGATTCCGGATTTCTTGAAAGTACGAAGTTTGTCGCCGTACCAGCACCAGTGTTGCCAGTTGGGCTACTTTTTTTTATTTCAGTTTCTTGATTGGCACCACTTTTTTGAAAATATAAAATGCGCGTTATTTAATGACATATTTATTAAGGCGAAAACAAAGGTAATTTTACCGTTTCAAAAAAGCGGTGTCAATCAAGTAATCTGAATTTAAAAAAAAGTAGCCCACTGGCAACACTGACCAGCACCCACATTAGTCTCATCGACGGCTTTCAGAATCGTTAGACCTTTTCTCCTATAATGCCGGATCAACACACGCAAATCATGCTGTTCAATAGGTATTTTGGAGCTGAAATTCCTGAACTCCTATAGATATACCACTAGTTCTTCTATATACGATACAAATTCTGGTAACCATTAGATTAAAAATTTCCCAGAACTTTTTGCTCAACCTCCTAACAGAAAAACCACTGCCCTAGCAAGATTTTATCAAAAAGAAACCATCCAAGTAAATTTCAATAAAAGTAAAATAATTTTCCCTTCCAACCTATGCTATCCAGTCATTATAAGAGGAACCATAGAAATTGTAACTCGCAAAAACTCAATATGTAACGATCCAGCATCATTTCATTTACCAAAAATATGCCTAGAGCTACTTAATGAGTATGAAAATAAAATAAACATCCATATAAAATAAAAATGTAATGTGCATAATATGAAAGAATACGTGGAAAACTGAATGATGGCGTGTCATAGACCGTGAACATTTAGAATAGCTTTATTTATTTGTTTTTGAAAATGACTCCGGGCGAGTCGAAACATGTCAACAGTCGAAAAAAACGTAATTTTACTGGTTTTAAAGTTTTAACCCTCTGTCTACCAGAAGGGTCCAATGGACCCGACATGTATATTCAAAATATCTATTCAAACCAGAAAATTTCTTGAAAACAAACTAAATGTATAAATCAGACAATAATAAGTTAAATAAACAAATTAAATAGTTTTAAGTAAAAATTCTGGTGTAGAATGTTTTTATAAAACTTGAGTAAAATTTCCGGTAGTTCTAGGGTTAATTTACGCTTTTAGCATGTGAAATTAATATATGACAAAACATGTATCATAGTATATAACTGTATGTGGTAGTTGGTACATTAATTTTAAAAAATGAAAATTTTGGAATGAAATTGTCCGGTTTTCAGATATTGACACATACATAATTTAAACAGTTGCATTTCTGACTTATTGTTATGAATTTAAATTACCTAATCTAAAATACCTAAAATAGTATTTGATCCCTACGTCCTAAACATTAAACATACCGAAATAAATCCTACAACAGTATTTCCTGTAGGTTTTCCCGCGGTTGCAAATATTTTGTAAATTCACTATGTTTCAAAATTTGCACTTTTACAAAGCATTTTAAGGTTTAAAAATGTAATACAGTTTCTTCTAAGTAAGTATTAAATAAGTGAATACTAAAGATAAGTTAGTATATAAGTATTGCACATAAATATAATTTATATACAGTTCTTAAATAGTAATTTACATTCATAGAATAGATATATTTTTTAAATCATCGAGAAACGCTTACCTTACTTGGAATAGAAATGTTAAAAGCTAGGCAGAGAGGCAAATTCAATAACGCACCTGGACAATAGAAATTTCATCGCATGATCTTCACTTTCATCTTAACAAATCTGATGACCAATCTATAACTAAAGAAAGCAATAAGATTCATCGTTAAAAATAAATTGTTCCAATGATAAATGTTACGGTGTTATACATTGATACAGACAACAAATATACACTGTTGTTTCGAATTTCTCCGATTGTTGAATAAAACACGTTAATGCATTGTTACAGGAATCTGACCTATACACCTTTAGAAACCATAATCTTTTTTCTAAAATGACAAATTTAAAGAAGAATTTATCCTAAATTATAACATACATAAGTATTACACGACATTGGCTTTAAACATAGCAACTTAAAATAAACTAAAATATCCATCCACACATTTTTATTGTGCAGCATAATAATAAAATTTCCCATGTCCTTTATTTTATAAATATATATTTGAAACAGTTCTATTTCTGAACCAATATTACACATGAATATTACGTCATCTTTCCAAAAATATTTAAACCTAACTTCATAAAAATTAAACAGAGAGGGTGAATTCTGATATAATTCTTTTTTACAGTTTTTTTCACTAGTTGTATATACACAATTTTTTTTCTTCGTCACTTTTTCACGTCACGAAAAGACATAAAATATTTTTTTTTTTGTAAATAGCATTATATAAATGACTTCTAAAGCTTCGATTAATATACAAATATTCCATAGAAAGGTATTTTGTATACTCTACGAATATATTAACTTATCTTCTTAGTGTTTAACTGTAAAATTGGCAGAAAACGCTTACCATTTGGAGACGAACTGCTAAAAATTCAGCGGAGATTAGTAGATGTCCAGAGTCGTATTCTAACAAATGAAAGCTAACAATATTTGGATCCGAGATTCTACTCTAATTTTGAACCTTTTAAAATTTTAGTCAAATTTGCAACTGATTGATGTTAGGAAAATTCCTTTCTAGAAACAATGTACTATTGTTATATTTAACGCGTTTATACATTCCTTCAATTAACAAAATTACACTGTTTTTAAGAAATGCTCCCATTGTCGAATATAAGGCGTTTTCACACTGTTACATGAAACAAACCTACATTGTTCTTTGGGTCACATTTTTTTAAGGCAAATTATATATATATGCTCTGCGGCTGATATGAGTGGTCAAAGCTCAAGTCAGCTAATCGCTTGTGCGTAAGATTTTGTGGGTTCGATTCCAGCTGGTTCCATTGCACACACACTTTGTGTGGAACTCCCAGGGTGTATTTCTTTTGTGTTGTAATATTTCCTTGTGCTATCTTGTCTCCGACTTATAAGCGGGCTCTCATGTCAAGCACACAAGTCGTATGTTTGTTATTCAATATATATATACATGTCCTTAATTAAATAATACAGACTTTTCTGTATCATTTGTTTCACCTCTTTATAAAATGTAATTTAAATTTTATTTCAAAGCTATGAATTTTTTAATTTTCAACAAAATTCATCAACAAGAACAATTTCTTTAACATAAGAACAATAATGTAAATTTTTAACTCAAAGGAAGTATAATATGAAATCCATGATTGCGGTTTGAAAAAGAAAATTAAAAGAACATAAAACATTTGCACAAATTAAATAACATTTGAAGAGCTGAGTGGATGAACATGTTATGCCACATTTTCTAAATTTTTTTTTTTTATCTTTTGGATGAAAGCGTTTTGAGGTATCCTATCACATGGTGAAGTCAAATTACTAAGATTCCATTTAGTCTTGAAGATTTAAAACATTATTTATTAATATTTAATATTTTAATATTTAATAATGTCAATAATATTAATAATTTTTAATATTTGAAAATTAAATATGAATAAGTTTTTCTGAGAGAGTTTAGTACCATGCCTGTTAATATTTTAAACACATGGTATCAAATAGAAAATAAATCATTAAAATTTACAGCAAAAACTTCCACTTCAAATTTCTTGAAATGTAATTTTTGCTACTTAACATGTTCTTCCACTTATTGTTGTTTATTGTTATTAACACATACATCTGACTTGTGTGCTTGACATCTAGGTCCGCTTATAAGTCATCGTCAATATACAGGAATGCGATAGCACAATGAAATTTACAACACAGAGAAATTACATCCGGGAGCTCCACAAAGAGTGTGCAATAGAGCCAGCGAGAGTCGAACTGGCAGACCTCTGCCGCTCTCAATCAGGGGCGTGCCTAGCGGGGGGGTGTTGGGGGTGTAACACCCCCCCACTTATTTGGAAGAGTTGGTAAAATTTAGAATAGTCGGAGAGTTAACCCCTGACCGCTGAGTAAAAGGGCAAAATTGTAATACTGTTTTCTCTTTAATTATGTTTTTAATGATAAAAAAAAGATGTTTTTTCCAACATGATATAAATTTTTTTTTATTAAGTATAGGTATATAAGCCTTGAAGGTATTAATCATAACCTTATTTTTTTAAACTGGATTATGTCTGTATAATTATATTAATTTAAATAATGCTGCCATTGCAGTGAAACCTGCAGCTTAGTAAACGGATATATCAGTTCGCGGCGGTGAGAAGGTTAAGAACACACCCTGCAAAAAGTACCCTCTCCCGTCGTCAGTATCATTTCAATTCTCTGTTGTCCGTCTTTAAAGGGGAAAAGAAAGAACTTTTCAAGGAAGATTGTGTATGATTCTGTGTAGGAGGGAAGTGTTGCCAGATAGTGGAGGTGATAGATATAGAGAGAGAATCGCGTTTCTGAGAATTTGAGACTTTCGTGAAAGGAAGGGGGAGGGGGTGGTTGTTGCAATCTCTATTGTAAGTTTTCCCATGTAGCATCTTTAATTGTTCCCTTCTGCTATGGACTGATTCTTAGAATTTGGTGACCTCTTGGTTCTGGATTTGGCGCTAGTTATTTGAGGTTGCTGCATTTAAAAGATGAAGTCACGACACAGAAGAAGAGCGATTTGCAAAAGTTTGTTTTTGTCGCATGATGGAGGGGAAATTCAGTGAAAATTTTATGCACACACTGTGATCGCGTACACACACATTTCACAGAAAAAAATAAATTTATATCGCCATATAAGAAAATTTTATCCGAATGAAGACATCGACCTCCGGAAAGGGAAACGGATTCAATGTACAATATGTAGATATTTCTGCATTTCTATTAGAGGCCTGCATAGTCATATTCAAACAGATCATCCAGATGTAAAATTATCTTTTGAAAAGGCTCCTGTATAGCCCCTCTCCCCCCCCCCCTTCTACAATCAGTTGGAATATCGCTTTCCGAAGCGGATTCAATGTACAATATGTAGATATTTCTGCATTTCTATTAGAGGCCTGCATAGTCATATTCAAACAGATCATCCAGATGTAAAATTATTTTTTGAAAAGGCTCCTGTATAGCCCTCTCCCCCCCCCCCCCTTCTACAATCAGTTGGAATATCGCTTTCCGAAGCTCATGCACAGTCTTACGACACCACGTCGAACAATGTCCGGCCGCATTTTAGACTGGCAATTAAAACTTTCAGAAATAGCTTGTAGATCTATCTTATACATACCCTGCCTCGTGCATAAAGTGAATTTATGTGTTGAACTGGCGTGCGAAGAAAGCAATATAATAAAATATTTCTACGACAGTATTCAGGATCTCTATAACTTCTTTTCACTGAGTACAAGGCGATTCGGCATACTGAGACAGAAAATTGAAGTTCTTCAGAAGAGTCTTACCTTGAAATCTTTGTCGAAGACAAGATGGACTATGTGAGCGGATTCAGTCAGAGATATTTTATCGTCCTATGATGCCCTCATCCATATTCTGCAAATTATTTCTGAAGACATGAAGGTTGACAAGGATGCTCGAGCTAAGGTGGCAGGGTCAAGAAGCAAAATGATGTCATACGATTTCATTGTTTCTTTACTTGCAATGAAAACAATTATGTTTAAGACAAAGTTAGCAACAGAGCAATTGCAACGTGAAGACCTGAACATTTTAGAGGGAACCGTCATAATGCAGAAAACTTACGAAAGCGTTCAGAAACTCCGGAATGATGACGCGGCGGCAATAATGAACATCATTAAGGAAGCTGATAACATCTATGAGACACATGGAATAAATCAAGATTATGAGTTCAATTTGCGGCACAGGCGACGGAGGCCTCCATCGAAGATCGACGAAAATCCTGAAACTGCAGTTCTATTTACACGACAGAATTATTTTAAAACAGAAATTTTGAAGGTGGTAGATTGGCTTACAACTGCATTTGGAGACATTCCTAAGTCGGTATTTCAGAAAGTTAAACCACTGGCCTGTCTCCTTCCATCAAGGATCAAGTATAGCTCTACCGAGGACATTTCTAAACTATGTCAATTATTCCCTGATGATCTCAAAGATATAGATAACTTGGAATGTGAAATTGATCTCATGTCCTCAGAAATAGCTAGTTCTGAATCGGATACAATTGGCGCAGCAGCGCAAAAACTTGTGGGGAAGGCTCATTTGTATCCTAACCTTTTTTTGGCCTACAAGTTGGCCTTAATTATTCCAGTAACATTGGCATGCAATGAAAGAAGTTTCAGTAGGTTAAAGTTAGTAAAAAATTACTTGCGTATCACCATGTCGGAAGAGCGACTGGACGAACTAATGCTATTAACCTGTGAAACAGACATAACTGACATGTTGGATTTAGACAGTGTAGCTGGAAAATGGGATAATCTGAAGGATAGCTGGGAGATAATTTAAAAATGTAGAAGGATAATTTTTAGTCTCTTATACTAATATATATCTTATTTTTAGCAAGCAAGATTTGTCTTTTTTATGTATTTTTAAATTTATACACTTACATTTCACAACAGCATGAGGTTTTATTTATAGAAACATACATTCCGAAGTACTTCAACATTCTTAAATTGTTACTTTTGAGAACCGGTTAATGTACGGTACATCCGTACACATTTCCTTTTAAATCGTAAGCAGAATCCTAATTAATAACAGGATTCTCAACTCTACTTATATAATAAAATAATTAAAAAAATATTACACATACTGAATAACAGCATTTAATTTCGACTGTGGTTAAGGAGAATGCAGGTGAACACTTAAAACTTTTAGTGATTTTTATAAATTCACAGTATTGTAGAACAGTTGACTCCGTCACTGAGGGGGGGGGGGAGGGTATCACAAAGCCTTTCTCACCCCCCCCCCCGATCTTGCAGTCGGCAAAATTCAGTTCACACCCCCCCACTAAAACAGCCTTCGGCACGCCCCTGCTCTCAATGCTTGGCGGCTGGCAGCGCGGCGTCCTAACCGCTCGGCCACCGAGGCCCCTGTTCTTCCACTTAGCTCTTCATTTATATAATGCATCAAAATTAAAAACAAAAGATCTCCTAATACTTTTTTTCATAAATAGATACCCTAAACAGTATTATTTTTGAATCAATATTGTAAATTGAGATTACATAATACTTTCTAAATTCCCAAATATTATGTATTATTATACATTGAGGACATTGTTATTATTGAGGACATTATACATTGTTAATTTTTAAATTATTTCGTCTGAATGCAGTAGTTATTAAAAAACTTGACATCTTAAACAAAAACATAATCTGCCGATCAAATTAAAAAAACAAATTTATTTCCTACATTATTTAAGCCCGGAAGAGACAGATATTAAGATTTTTCATTCAGTAAGTTCTGCTTTTGATGTTAAATTTTTGTAACAAATTAGTTAAAACAAGTGAACATTAAAAAGTAAAAATGAAATTGAAACAATATGATGCTTAAACAACCTGAAAACTTAGATTCCGTTCAAACAAAATCGAAATAAATATTAGAATTTTTTTTTTTTTTTTTGAAGGTTTGTATTTCAGATGTGCCTAATCATTAGTTTTCACCTACCGTAAACAAAATAGAAAATCAGCGATACAATTATTTTCAACTTAAATTTGGAAAAATGTCTAAGATTTATTGTGATTTCGTTTGA
Organism: Maratus speciosus; assembly: GCA_963932465.1. Classification (NCBI taxonomy): domain Eukaryota; kingdom Metazoa; phylum Arthropoda; class Arachnida; order Araneae; family Salticidae; genus Maratus; species Maratus speciosus. Next base: position 32,974,269 of record OZ010790.1, on the reverse strand, counting down.
ACGGAATCTAAGTTTTTAGAATATTTAAGTATCATATTGTTCCAATTTCATTTTTATTTTTTAATGTTCACTTGTTTTTAATTAATTTGTTACTGCTGGACAGATAATTACACCTGTTTATTTTCTATTTAATTTACATCCAAAATTGTTAATTGGTCCAAATCATCCAAGCAACCTCATAGTAAATTGGTATATAATTTTATATACCTTAGATAAATTCAAATAACATAAGTGATCGTAATTACATATTTCTAGTAGAAGAGCAACGCGAAGCATTAATAAAATTAAATTATAATTCGCGTCAAAATGTAATTATTAAATTTAAATAATTACGAATAAAATTAAGAGTTTGCGTTGTGAATTATTTAGACGAACTCTTCCACTTATGAATTAAACTAAAATTTAAGCTGTAAAAATAAATTGACATACCTTAAACATTATCAATTAAATAATTACAGAAACTTTTTAAAACTTGATTAAATATTTTATTTACATTGAACACAACTATATACAGAAATACATAATATTAATTCAAAAAAAAAAGAAAGCAATACTTTTGTTTGCTTCTCATTATTTTATGTATATTTAATCTTTAAAAAAAAAGACAATATTTTCATTTACTCTAATTATTATATATTTTTCTTTTTGCTAAAAGAATAATTCTCTTTCATTTTTAAATTACCTTAATTTTATTTAATTATTGGTTTTGTCGGATCTCAGATTACTCTTTACCATAAAATATCAGAAAAGTATATTTATAATTTTTCATATGATTTTAAGTGGTAAAAGAAAAAAGTTTAAGGAAGTACCTTTTTTTCATATACGGGATGGTGGCCTTTATTCATCAAATTCAGAGTTGTCGCGTTGCTAAGGATCATATCCTTATGTCATCAGGAATTCGCTTCGTATCAGAGCGGCGATATCGGGATGGCAGGATGCATAGCTACGGACCTCTGTAGAACAATCCACTTTATTTTAACATCAGGAAGACATCCTCAATTAGGCTTGCTTAGGCTCACTCCGATATGTACATCAGGAAGACATCCTCAATTAGGCTTGCTTAGGCTCACTCCGATATGTCCATCTCGCCTGGGCATTACTAGGGCTTTCGGGATTCATTGCACGGGCTTTCAGGAGAGCTCCTGCGTCCTCTACATCTTTTTTCAGACTCCCTTTTTCAAACCTTTTTTTTCTTCTAGCACACCAACTCCTGCAGTGGGTGGAACTATTTTTGTCTAGTCCACTCTTATTGGATGTGAGAAGATTTTGCATTATCCTTCGATAGGCCTATTAGCTAACAGTCTGCAAATGGCCCCTTACATATACTTTAATATTATTATCTGCCTTAAAGTTTGGGTGGTCTGAAAAGCCATAAATTTATCCCAACACTTTTATTAAGGCCATAAATTTATTCCAACGTTTTTATTATTTTACGATTTCTAATTATACACCACTTTCCATTGGCTTGTCATAAAACGACACCATGGCGTCTGGCTATTGTTGTTATCTGAGATCCGAACTCTATTCAACATTATACATTCATTTTACAATACAACAATTTTTAAAAATATATATTTAATATTTAAAATCAACTTAATAATTTTTGTATGAACTTACACTCCTATTTTACTTAAATATATAAACATTATAATTTTACACTCATAATTATATTTTATAAAAAATATTTATACAAACAGAAATAACAAATTACGCAATTTTACTTTGATTTAACCAACATGGTGCGGGAACATATCATTGTTATATGTTGCCCAGCAGTTACAAAAATTTAACATTAAATGTAGAACTAACAATGAAATATCTTATAACTGTCCCTTCTCGGGCTTAAATAATATGGGAAATAAATTTGTTTTTTAATTTGTTCGGCAAATTATGTTTGTTTAATTTATTTATACCTATATATATACAGTATGGGTAAATATAATTTTCCTTTATTAGTATAGATTGTACAGTAAAATATTGTAGTAAATACATTTTTCCCTGATGTTAACCACCATCTCAGTCCCTCTAAACACACATTTAGGTTAACAGATACTAGGTGGCGTTGGCAGAATTATTTCCATTACAACAGCAACTAAAGTTCAACTAGCCACAATGGAACAAGATAAAGTTGTTCTTCTCTTTGTTTCATATTTAGAAATATTTAGTTTTTGTTCTGAATAGGGATGAGTATTTTTATAGCATCATTCATGTCCCCATATTTAACTTTTTATTTATAAAAAAAAAAAAGATTATTGCAACTTTAATTATGTAACACACAAACGTCACATGGCATATTTAATAATTTACATATGTGCAAAATCATTAAACAAAATGGCTGTGCAGCTGTTAAGACAAGAATATCACCTCAGTCCCAATCATTAGACATTAATTATGGTGTTAACAGGCACTTTCTTCCATAAAAGTTTATCCTACTCATAAAATATACATTCTTGATCCAAAACAGTACAGTATTTAAATGACAAAACATGTATCATCTTATAGAATTGTATGTGGTAGTTGGTACATTAATTTAAAAAATTAAATTTTTGGAATGAAATTATCCAGTTTTTAGATATTGACTCATATATAATTTAAACAGTTGTATATCTGACTTATTATTATACATGAAAATTACCCAATATTTTCTAAAATAGTATTTGATCCCTACTCCCTAAACATTAAACATACCGAAATAAATCCTACTACAATATTTTCTATATGTTTTCCCGCGGTTGCAAATACTTTGTAAATTCACTATGTTTCAAAATTTGCTCTTTTGCAAAGCATTTCAATTTTTAAAAATATAATACAGTTTCTTCTAAGTAAGTATTAAATAAGTGAATACTAAAGATAAGTTAGTATATAAGTATTGCACATAAATATGGTACCGTATAATTTATATACGGTTCTTAAATAATAATTTACTTTCATACAGTGGATATATTTTTTTAAATAATCGAGAATCGCTTACCCTGCTTGGAATCGAATTGTTAGAAGCTAGACAGAGAGGCAATTCCAATGACGCACCTGGATGCTTTCATCTTAACAAATCTGATGTCCAAACTATAACTAAAGAAAAGCAATAAGATTCATTGTTAAAAATAAATTGTCCCAATGTTAAATGCTACGGGATTATACATTGATACAGACAACAAATGTACGCTGTTGTTTAGAATTTCTCCTATTGTTGAATATAACACGTTAATGCATTGTTACAGAAATCAAACCTACACAGGTTTTTAGAAACCATAATCTTTTTTCTATAACGACAAATTAAAAGAGATTATTAAAATTAATTAAAAGAATTTATCCTAAATTACAACATACACAAGTATTATTATTATTATTTTTAAATATAACGTACATTTCAATTTACAGCTATGTATTTCTGAAATATAGAAGGAGTTCCTCTAACACAAGAAGAATAGTGTAACTTTATAACGCAAAAGAAGTATAACATGAGATCCACGACATTGGCTTTAAGCAGCAACTTAAAATAACCTAAAATATTCATTCACACAATTTTATTGTGCAGTATAATAAAATTTCCCATGTCCTATATTTTATAAATATATATTTGAAACAGTTCTATTTCTGAACCAATATTACACATGAATATTACATAATATTTCCAAAAATATTTAAACCCAACTTCATAAAAGTTAAACAGAGAGGATGAATCCTGATATAATTCTTTTTTACAGTTTTTTCACTAGTTGTATATACACACACAAAAAAAATCTATAAACACGCACCTTTACACGTCACGTAAAGACATGAAATATTTTTTTGTAAATAGCATTATATAAATGACTTCTAAAGCTTAGATTAATATACAAATATTCCATAAAAAGGTATTTTGTATACTCTAAGAATATATTAACTTATCTTCTTACAATGTTTAACTGTAAAATTGCTAGAAAACGCTTGCCATTTGGTAAAGAACTGCTAAAAGTTCAGCGGAGATTAGGGGTCATCCACAAATGATGTCACGCTTGGAGGGGGGACGGGGGGTTCATGAAATTGTGACAGTTCGTGACAAGGGGATGGGAGGGGGTGAGATGAAGTGTGACATCACACATGTTGGTTAAAATAAAAGCATTAAAAAACAACAGATTAAATTTTAAACTTATTTTGAAATTAGAGTATTTTGTGTTCATACAGTAAAGATAACATTTAAAGATAAATATATTAAATTCCATTTCAAATTCCAAAATACTACTGCTTTTAATTCTTCTTTCAATTAATATTTTATTACTATTGTATATTAATTATGTTTTTTGTTGTAAATCTTAATCTTATTTCATACAAAATAAGTACACGAATCATTTTTATTATTATGATCACAAGTGTCGTTAAAACACATAGTTAAAAGTTTCAAAATAAAATTTGAAATATGATCTATAACATAGTACTTTGATTTTGAACTGCAAGTAAATGTTTAAGTAATATAGCGTGACATGTGACAAGAGGGGGGAGGGGGTATGGTGAAATGTGACACTTTGTGACAAAGGCGGATGAGGGGGGTCAAAAATATTGAAAAAAAGTGTGACATCATATATGGATGACCCCTTAGTAAATATCCCGAGACGTATTTTAAGAAATGAAAGCTAACAAAATTTGGATCGCAGGAACTTTTCTAACTTTGAACCTATTAAACTTTGCGTCAAATCTGCAACTGATGGATATTTGGAAAATTCACTTCTAGAAACAATTTACTGTTGTTATATTTAACGCGTTTATACATTCCTACAATTAAGAAAATTACACTGCTGTTAAGAAATGCTCCCAGTGTTGAATGTAAAGCGTTTTCACATTGTTTCATGAAACAAACCTGCACTGTTCGTTGGAACACATTTTTAATGCAAATTATATATATATATTTAATTAAATAATACAGACTTTTCTGTATCATTTATTTCATCTCTTCATAAAATGTAACTTAAATTTTATTTCAAAGCTATGATTTTTTTTAATTTTCAACAAAATTCATCAGCAAGATCAATTTCTTTAACATAAGAACAATATTATTACAAGGAAATTATTACAGAGGGAATTATTCCATAGTGAGAAATTTTCCTCGCTGGGTATCGTTCCAGGTGGTTTAGGCGGTAGAACGCCAGTGCGCTATACTGATGGCCCGGGTTCGAGTCCGGGCTTGGAATCTTTTTCACAATGTTGGCCTTTGCGCCTTTTAAGCAATTACTTTGAAATTTGATTTTCATTTGAAATAAGAACAATAATATAAATTTTTAACTCAAAAGAAGTATAATATGAAATCCATGACTGCGGTTTTAAACAGCAAGCATAAAACATTTACACAAGTTAAGTAACATTTATATAATGCATCAAAATTTAAAAAAAAATCTCCAAATACTTTTTTTTCATAAATAGGTATCCTAAACTGTATTATTTTTTAATCAATATTATAAATGGAGATTACATAATATTTTCTAAAATGCACGAACCAAATTCCCAAATATTACTAGGTTGAGCAAAAAATTCTGGGAAATTTGTGAAAGTTGCGTTGCTATGCACAAATTAACTACAAAACCAACAAGGACTATTCTTCAAAGTAGAGTCTATCATAGTCCACGACTTTCTGCCAGATTCCGGATTTGCTGGATAGACGAAGTTTGTCACCGTACCAGCATCTTCATCTTCATTAACCTCATCGACGGCTTTCAGAATCGTTAGACCGTTTCTCCAATAATGCCGGATCAGCAACCGCAAACCATACTGTTCAATTGGCATTTTGGAGTCGAAATTCCTGAACTCCTATAGATAAACCACTACTCCTATATACGATATAAATTCTGGTAACTCTTAGATTAAAAAATTCTCAGAACTTTTTGCCCAACCTAATATTTATTATTATACATCGAGGACAAATCGAGATATAAGGCTCTCTTACAGTTTTTACTAGTTGTATATACACAAATATTTCTTCTATAATTATACACATTTAAAACTAATTACATTGCATGATATAAAATGTCTTTTTATAAATAGTGTTATATAAATGGCTTGTAAAACTATAGTAATATATAAGTATTCTATACAAATGTATTTTGTATACGGTGCTAATATATTAACATACATTCGTACAGTAGATAAGCGAATAATTGATCGCTGAATGCTTAACACTGGGCAAGGAATTGCTGAAAGTTTGACAGCGACGCATCTTGGATAAATGAAAACTAATAAAATTTGGTTCGCAGGAACTTTACTAATTATCTGCCTACTGTGTCTGATGTCCAACCCGCAACTAGTGGACGCGAAGAAAATTCAATGTTAGAACATTCTTAAATTTAACGCGATTATCATTCCTACAATTAACAAACCAACACTGTCGTTAAGAAATTATCCCATTGTTGAATAAAACGTGTTTTGGCATTGTTACATGAAAGAAACCTACATTGTTCTTTCGGACATATTATTAATGCAAATTAAAAATATATATGCCCTAAATTACATAATATACTGATACTTTACGTATCATTAATTTCACATGCTTAAAAATTTAACTTAAATTTTATTTTGAGGCTATGAATTTTATTAATTTCCAAAGAAATTCATGAACAAGAACAATTTCTTGAACACAAGTACAATAATTTAACTTTTTAACTCGAAAGAAGTATAATATGAGATCCATGACTACGGTTTTAAATAGCAAATTAAAAGAACATAAAACATTTATAAACACGAAAAGTAACATATATAGCAGCATAATAAAAAAAATCCCCAAAATACTTTATTTTAATAAATAGATAGCCTAAACAGTATCGATCTTGAATCAATATTATACATGACGATTACATAATCTTTTCTAAAATACACGAGCCCAACTTCCCTAACATTAAACATTAAGGATAAATCATCATATAAGTCTCTCTTATAGTTTTTTTACTAGTTGTATATCCACAAATATTTCTTCCATAATTATGCACTACGCCAGTTACTATATAGCATGAAGATATAAAATATAATTTTCTAAATACACTCATGTCCAAAAGTAAGGTCACAAACATAAAATCTGTGAAAACTGATGAACTATTTAGTGTGTTGCCACGAAATTTGGTACAGATGTTTATTACAATGGAAGAAAGAATACAGCAACATAACAATATGAAAAAGATTTTATTTCTGAATTAAGAAACAGGGTATATCAAAAAGTGTTAAATCATGAATCAGAGATAAAGCATTTATGTCGGGAAAAATCTGTCTAATATGGAGTGTGACCACCGTGCACTGATATACAAGCCTCACAACGACCTCGCATGGTGTTTATGAGGGTGTCAATAAATGTTTGTGGCAACAAAGCTCATTCTTCCAAAAGCGCGGCTTTTAACTCCTGGCGGGTCCTGGGAAGGGGTTACGCTGTGCAATGGCTCTTCCTAGACCATCCCAAACATGTTCAATAGGATTGAAGTCCTGAGACCTCGAGGGCCAATTCATATGGCGAATATCAATTTCTTCCAGAAAATGATCAACAATATGAGCTCTGTGTGGTTTCGCATTATCGTCTATAAACATGAAGTCCGGGCCTACAGCATCCCGGAACAACCTAACATAGGATTCAAGGACCTCATCCCTATTGCGATGTACGTTGACAGTACTCTTATCGAAGACGTGCAGTGGTGTAAGACTGCCCAACAATATCCCGTCCCAGTCAAGGATTCCTTTGACACCGAATCAGTCGATTTCTTTTAAGTAGGAGGGTTGATAGCGAGCTCTATGTTCTTTCTAAATGAAGATTCGACGAAAATCACTCTGCGTGGTGAATCTCGACTCATCACTGAAAAGAACACGCCCCCATTCTTGTTGTGTCCAAGATTGATGACTTCGGCTCCACAACAATCGTATCTCCTGTTCGATGCAGCGAAAGGGACACACACGACTGGACGCCGGGCGTTAGGGATGAGGTCCTTGAAGCCTATGTTAGGTTGTTCCAGGGTGCTATATGCTCGGACTTCATCTTTATGGGCGATAATGCGAAGTCACACAGAGCTCACATTGCTGATGATTTTCTTGAAGAAGAAGATATTCGCTGTATGAATTGGCCCTCGAGGTCTCCGGACTGCAGCCCTATTGAACATGTTTGGGATGGTCTAGGAAGAGCCATTGCACAGCATAACCCCCCTCCCAGAACCCGCCAGGAGTTTTAAACCGCGCTTTTGGAAGAATGGGCTTTGTTACCACAAAAATTTATTGACACCCTCATAAACAGTATTAGAGCTCGTTTTAAGGTTTGTATAGCGGTGCACAGTAGTCACACTCCATATTAGACAGACTTTTCCCGAGATAAATGCTTTATATCTGATTCATGATTTAACACTTTTTGATATACTCTGTATCTTAATTCACAATTAAAATCTTTTTTCATATTGTTATGTTTCTATTTTCTTACTCCCATTGTAATATACCTCTGTGCCAAATTTCGTGGCAACACAGTGAATTGTTCATCAGTTTTCACAGATTTTATGCTTGTGACCTTAATTTTGGACTTGATTGTAGTATCATATAAGTGGCTTGTAAAGCTACATTAATATATAAGTATTTTGCACAAAGTTGTATACAGAGATAATACATTAACACATCTTCTTACAGTAGATCACTGAAAAATTGATAGACAAATGCTTACCATTGAGTAAGTGTCGCTGAAAGTTTGACGGAGATAACAAATGTCCCGAGACTTATCTTGACAAATGAAAGCTAAAAAATTGTGTCCCGGGAACTTCAGCAATTTGCTGCCTACTAAACCTGACGTCAAATCTGCAACTAGTGGACGCGATAAAAATTCATTGTAGGAAAAAATTCGTACCATTGCTAAATATAACGCGATTATATATTCCGACATTTAACAAATCGACATAGATTAAGAACTTCTCCAATTGTTGAGTATAACGCGTTTTTGCATTGTTACATAAAATAAACCTACATTGTTATTTAGAACACGGTGTTTCTTAAATTCCAATTATAAAAAATTATATGCTAAATTATAACATACATCGATATTTTCTGTATCATCAAGTTTATCACTTAAAAAATATAAACTAAATTTGACTTTGAAACTAAAAATTTCTATAATTTTGAAAGAAACTCTTTAACAAGAACAATAGTGTAACTTTATAACTCAAAATAAGTGTAATATAAGATCCATATCTTTGACTTTAAAAAAGCAAATTTGATGAACATAACACATTTTCAACACAAAAAGTGTTTATTTTTTATTCCGCCGCATAATAATATAATTTTCTCATATGCTTTATCTGATAAATAAATATTCTAAACCTTATCACTTCTGAATCAATTTGATACCTGAAGAATACTTGATCATTTCTAATATACGAACCCAAATTTCCAAGTATTAAACGTGCAGGATAAATCATATCAAAATTCTCTCTGATACGTTTTCATTATTTGTATTTAATTTATCAAAACGTTTCTGCAATATTATCTCAGAACATTATGCACCTGTATACGCAATTGTGCTGCATAAAGGCATAATACATACTTTTGTAAATAATATTATATATGTGACCTCTAAATCTTACGGTAATACTGGTTGCGGTGGTTAATAATTCTTACTTTTTTCACTAAGGAAACGCGTATAATTTGGGAGAAGAGTAAAAATGGTTTTTTAAAAGCATGTGCCACCTCTTGCTACACATTTTTCCCATATCTCATTGTCGAGTTCTAGTTACCCTCCAAGATAACCATGCATCTTTTGAGGTGATCCAGTCATGAAGCCATATTTCTTCATCTCAGAAATTGTTGAAGTGTTTCATGTGCAGTGCGTGAGTATCGATGAAAACGAGTGGTAGTCGGAAGAGGACCAGTTTGGTGAGTACGGCAGATCAGCAAGAATTCCCAACCAAGTATAAAAATTGTTTCTGTGACAACTTTCTCTGTGTGTGTGGGGAGGGGAGGGGTTTCGTGAAGCAAAATCACTTTTTCGTGTCTTGCAAAACATTCTGGTTGCTTTTGAATTAATTCATGATTCAAATTGATCATTCGTTGACGGCAGGAAACGGTATTAACTGTTTCACCTGATTTTAGAAGGTCATGGTACACGACACCCTTCTGATCCCACCAAATGCACAGCATTGCCTTCTTTCGAAAGTGATCGGTTTTGCGGTCGATGTTGATGGTTGTCCTGGGTAAATCCTTGATCTTGCATTAAGTCTACGATGGCTTCCAATCGCGTTTTTCTTTTGTTTGAATAAGAAAACCAGAACTTGCCGCATATGATCTTTATTTGACTGGAAAATTGGCATATTTACCACTCAAAAAAAAATATATGACGCTAACTCGAGAACGCTTAAACATCAATAGTATTTTGAAAGAAGCTGTCATAACTACAAAATGACATACGAACTTACTGTACAGTGAACCGACCATTTTTTCCACCGACATCTCTTGAAAAAAAATTAGAATTATTAACCGCCACACCTGGTATATAAGTATTCTAAAGAAAGATATTTTGAAAACGATACAAATATATTAACTGATCTTTTTACAGTAGATAACTGAAAAATTCAAATGCATACTACTTGGCAACGAATATGGGGTCCCGAGATGTATTTTGACAAGTAAAAGCTAATATTGAATAAAATTATCATATTCATATTTTACATCTAGCAGTCCACTTAAAAATATTTATAGTTCATATTTTTATCATATACTAAAGTTTTAAAATCCCGGGTACAATATAGACAAAATATTCCCAAATTAGCTTCAAAATTAAAACTTTTTAAAGAAATTAATCAAGCGATACCCATCTGAAGCAAACATTTACTTCAAACTGTTTCACTACTGTGCAACTGTAAACAAGCGTTAGAGTACTGTTATCGTAACACTAAGATAGCTGGTACGATTCCAGGTCAGTAATATTTATCTGTTCCCCACTTTCTTCAATTTACGAACGTTTTACCAATTGTAACGGAGAAAAAAAGTAAACGGATATTCATCAATTAATAAGAAAATCATGGCAGCAGCCGAGAGTGTAGGATAGTAAGTGTTTTCGCAGCTTTGCCAATTAAAATAAACGGTCAAGTGCGAGTACTACTCGCGCTCAGAGGGTTCCGTATAATAAATTTAAGAATTAATAACTGTATTACTAAAACAATAGTTGCCGAATGAATAATAAGGCTTTGTAAAAAACTATACAACATAGGGTTGGGTATAGCTATATATACTAGAAAAGTATAAATGGGTATACCATAAAAGTTCAAAGAGATATGAAGCCTAAATAATATCAAATATTGCTATTCCGTATAACTCTTTTCTTTAATCTTATTCTAATCTGTTTATGATGAACTTAACTCGGTACTGACAATAAAAGTAGCGCAAATTTGAACTTCATTTGGCATTTCATAAAACTAAATTCAGCGTAGTAATAATATTTTCTTTTTACAGTGTAGATAAAACAAAACCCTTGTTCAAAGTTTAAACTTGGCACTATGCTAAGTGCGCTTCGAAAGGAGGTCGCAAAATTGCAACGTCGGCTTGGTCCGTGCAACGTTTTTCCTGATAGATTTTTAATTAACTTTTAAACACACGCGAGGCGTACAGAGAGATCCACTCAATGCAAACTAGTCGCAAATCCCGTAGTATTTATGTGATTAATTCTAATTAAATTAGTCTGTTTTTAACAATTTGACGTTTATTGATTCTATTGTTGAGAATGCATTACACGAATATATCATTAAAATTTGTTATATAGGCTTTAAAAGACGTGTTACATACAGTACGCCACCCCTGTCTTTATATATGTCCAAACCTCCCGTGTTTTTAAGGGTTAATATCTCGGCTAATTACAGAACTATTTTTTTCGAAAATGATTATCAGTAATGTTTTTATGCTTCTGCTATGATAGGTACCTCTAGCCCTCCTCAAGACCTTTGCTGAATGCTCGCAAACGGAAATTTCTGTGTAACGGAAAAACGCACCTTTCTCAAAAAGTATGCGACCTAGGGTAGGCGTTATAATTTTCCTGCAAGGTTTAAATAAACGTCTACTACCTCTAATTTTATGTAGATTTCGTAAAAAATACTACCTATTGCAGTCGTTACCATGGTGCGACTTTTGAAAAATTCCTTCATAACTTTTCATTATAGGACCCCAGGAACTCAAAACCACCCCCACCTAAAAAGTTTATATATATATATTTAAGTATTGCGCGGCAGCGCAATACTTATTTATTTCCAGTGTCACTTCTCAATGTTAATTTAACATGGAAAAGCCTATGGAGATCATAACTTTTTCATTTTTTCTTCCCACATTTTTGTCCCTGATGCCACTCATTTTTTATTCTTTACTAATTCTAATGATATTATAAATTTAAAGTGCAAAAACGTTTGCCTGACGTCAGGGTCAAAACGAATGGTAAAATGCCTTTGCATATAGGTGAATTATAACCCAGAGAGAAACATGGGCCAATTTTTGTTTACATTATCCAATTATTTTTCTTAATAAATCCAATTTTCGCTTTTTTCATTGAAAATCAACGGACATTTTCTCATAGAAAATGTGACATTTTTACTTCATTATTGCAAAAATTTCAAAAGCCGTAATAATAATTTATTTCTTTTTAGGTGAAAGATTTTCACGTGAAATATTAAACTGAGCTAGTTTTTTTCTTTTCTTTTTTTTTTTTTTTTTAATTAAAAAGGTGAATATGGCGTCATAGTGGAAACAAAAAGGATATTTTCAGAATAAGTTTTTGCTTTGGTCAAGTTTATATTTTAGTAAAAAGTTTCTAATGGATAGTTGTTTTTACGCAGGTGGGGAATTACATAACTTAAATTTTAAAATGTATTTTTTTTCCGAGATGAGAACTATTTATACCCCAAGTTAAACTTAGGTAATAATTTTCTGATGCGTTTACATCGCCCCTTGGGAGAGATTAAGGTTTAAAATTTTGAAGTAAAACTTTTATTTTTTATTTTCTACTGTATCACAGCTATAATATTGTTAAATGTTAGGAGTAAGGATTCAACACAATTTACATTTACATTCATAGCGCTCCTGAGTGGGAAATAGGGTATCTAAATTTAAGTGAAGTTATTTTTGAAAGTGAGGATTGAAAATGGGCAAAATCGGCCCAAGAGAATGGAAATGGGGAGGGTTCAAAATTTTGTATACCGGCTTAACAAGATTCTGATAAAACCAGCTCTTACACAACAATGACAGAAAAAAATAAATATTTTTCGTTATAGCAGTTGCCAACAATAAAAAAAACAATAAAATTCTCACCACAACAATTGTTTTTCTATTGCAAGATTTTCACGTGAAAAAATAAATTAAATAAATAGTTTGACGAATTGAAAACAAATTGAATATTATGTCATAAATTTCTAGAGCAATATTTCAGCATGAAAACTCAAAATGAAAGAAATAGTTTGACGAATTAATATATATATATATATATATATATTGCGTCATATTGGAAATATAATGGACCTCAGCAGGTGAATATATAACATACGAGTTTGAAGAAACGTATTAAAACATGATAAAAACCCGACTATGGAAATATCAACATATTTTAGCCTTTTGAGGTTCTCTGAATTTGTATTAGCCATTTTTAAACCTATTCCATATACACGCGTGTGTGTATTCGTGTATATAAAATTTTCACAAATGTTTAGCTCCCTAGAGCTCATTCTTTAAAAAGGAACTGGGTTTATCTCTAATCTTGATTTAAGTTTTGTTGGTGAATTTAGTTCTTAACTTCGAAATATATCTCCGCCTGTAGGCCCGAGCCAGCAGGGATTTTTTTCATAATTTTATTTTCAGTAGATTTAAAAATAGGCGGGGCGGGGGAAATGTATTTTTGAGTTCACTGTTTTGAAACCTTTCACACGATATACAAAGAAAAAAATTTTTTTTTTCAATTAACATAATTAGCCCTTCTACATTTTTCTTAAATATATCTGTGAACGTTTAATAATCTGTAAGTATGTGGGTCAATAGTCTTTATTACTTCCCCCAATTTGAACTTTCCACGTTCAATAGTTTATGAGTAAAATGGCCGTGACAGACAAACACAGGAGTGATCTTATAATGGTTCCGTTTTTCACTTTTTAAGTACGGAACCCTAAAAATCACTAATTTCTAAGACATTCACGAAATTCTTTTATTTGGAAACAAATTCTTGAACAATACATGGTTTGTACTGGAAACCAATTGCCAGTACGATCTGGAAGCATGAAGTGCGCCCGCCAAGTTCGCACTGGCCGCGTCTATATTTTCTTTAATTGTTTTACTGTGAAAAAATTTTGGAAAAAGGTACGATCGCGCAGCAACAAAAACTTTGTAAAATCGCTAGATACTATACATTATTGTAGACTGTGTTAAATAATTTTCAGATATCATATTATGTCACAGAACTTTGTTGAATAGAATTAGATAAGTCACCACAAGACTTTATAGGAATAGGACATCGTATAATTACAGAATCACATGGTAAAGATTAAAATTATTCCGAATATTTATCTGTGTTTTGATGATTCATTTTGTTCACTATTTTATACAATTCGCATTTTTTGAGTCATTGTAGCTATTATTTTCGTTTGTTCTGAAAATATTATTGATTCAACAGTTTTATAAGGGGCAGTCAAATGAAAACGAGGCAGACTAAATAACGACTATGACGCAGAAGTTGGTAAGGCAGGTAAGTGTGTCTATAGGTGTAAGTGTTCCCTCTATAGGGAATTAGAAAGGAACAGCGCGAGCAATCACCGCTTTGCCATTTTTCTATTAGACGCACTGAAATTGAGGTGAGAAGGTCCTGTGTGACTCCGGCATAACTATGGAGACCGGGATTGAGGAACATCGATGTGTAATGCGGTTTTTGACTACGGAAGGGGTGTCAGGAAGTGAAATTCATGCCCGAATGTCCGCTGTGTATGGCGAAAACAGCATGTCACGCGCGCGTGGTTTGAGTGGAATAAACGATTTCGAGGAGGTCGGGTGTCATTGAAAGACAGACGTCGGCAAGGGCTGGTTCATCGTGTCACTACCATTTCTGTCATTGCTGGAGTGGATGACAGCGTCAGAAATGTCCGACGACGGATTCTGGAAGACATTTGACTCATCTTGTGCATTAGTCACGGTACAGCGCACGCCATCTTCACAGCGCTTTGAAGTATCTAAAAAAATTTATGCGCTGAAAATCTATGCGCAGTGTGTTCCCCACAGCCAGACGGAGGACATAAGCTAAGTTTTAAATTAATAAAATAACAAACAGTTTACTTACTTTTATTACATCTGTCTCGCTTTCATTTCACAACAGTTTACCTACATTTTTTTCCATCAGTCTCGGCTGCATTTGACTACCCCTATAAAATGTAGTTTTAAAAGGTTTCTTTTTCTTATACAAATGAGAACGAAACGAGAAGAACTGCGAGAAATGAATTTAACAAAGAAAAGCGTGATTTCATCTAAGATATCCCGTATTTTTCTTGCAATTACATGCTAATATATTTTGTCTACAAAGATACATTTTGATAGCCATTAAACTGTGTGTAAAATACCCAATTTATAGAAATTAACCAGGCACCCTGATTATGGTAAAAGGAACGAAAGACATGCCCAAAAATTTACAAACACATTGTCTGTTGAATACCTTAAAAATCGGCTTCATTTAGCCGATTTTTTTACGCACAAATGAAACAAAAAGTATCTGTTTTAAAATGCGAAGCAACAGAAAAAAAAATTATCCATCTTGTCCACTTGGACACGTAAATAAAATGCAGCAATAATGCAGTTTTCCTCTATTTTTAGAACGTATTTATTTTTATTCTTATTGAAATTTTTTTCAAATACTTTTTCTAAATTATGAAGCTTTCAAATTTCAGAAATCTTATCAAATTAAAGAATTAAATTGTCTTGTTGTTTTACAAATGAGTGGTTTAGAATCTAGTTTTGATAAATTCATAATAATCCATGAAAAATAACTTTGATGGAAAATAAAATGGCTCTAATGATAAATGATACATGGCTTTAAAATACAAACGATTAGTAGATTAAAATAAAGGATGGGTAAATAAAAATCCTGTCAGTGATTTATGCTGAAGAGAATTTTAATAAAGATGCTCCCTCAAAGAAAGATTAATCAAAAGAATTTTTTTAATATTTTATGTTATAAATTTTTAACTGTCATCATTTTTCTAAACGATCAAAATTTAAAATGTATGTTTTTTGTTGAGACATGTGCATTTAAAATCGAAATTTCGATAGTGTTCTATATAACCAATAAAATGTTTTCTGTGGCCCTGTTTTCATAGAGCACACATTTTAAAATGCCATTATAAAAAATTAACAGTCATTAATAAAATTAAGCTATTATTACTAAAATTGAGCCTCAGTAACTTCAGCTTACATGTCACCTTTAAAACGATGCATAGTTGCATTTGTTAACGAATAATACCTCACAACAATAATTATTATATAGAAATAATCTAATTATAATTATAAATATTACATACAATTAATGATAAAATAATATCTATTGGTAAATGAACAGCGATTTTGTTAAGCATACAGTTCCACGTACCTATGTACATGTGTTTGCCTGTATAGCTATATAATTATGGTACAATACTGAAAATTGTAAATACCCGTAAAATTTATTATTATTATTATTATTATTATTATTATTATTATTATTATTATTATTATTATTATTACTATATTTGTGTTCCTATTTAAAATGTGTAGAATGCAGCACTACACTATACTCTCCTAAATTCATGAAAATAATTTACCGATGTAAATAGAATACTGTCTATAATGTGATCGTCTCTGTATGTAACTAGTGTTTGTTTGTTAATGTATAATATTGAATTTTAATTATGTATTTCCAGGCTGCTTCATCTTTGAGTATTGTGATAACTATTAATTTATTAGTTAAAATGTACTACAATTATTATTTGGGGAACATAACGTTTATCACTATACTATTATACATATATGAAAACAAACAACATAGTCGTCATCCATATGGAAATATGTCATATACAAACTTCTTGAAAACACGATGGAAAAAACTAAACACAAGTGTTTTCAAAATTGCATAAAAAATGATAAAATCTATATGAAATTCCAATTATAAACAAATGACATTCAGTTATCAAATCTATCAAAATAAATATCTGATTTTTAAGGATTTCTAAACAATGCACAAAACTAAATATTTCGGAAAACATGTTTTTGACGAATTAAATATTAAAAGTTTAATATATTTTTTATCGTATACTTATTTACTCACAGAAAAATATTAATTAAATGTGTCATAGCTGAATGTATAGCATATGTTTCTAGAAATACAACAAACATCTTTAAACAGCTGCGTAAATTTTGTAAAGTATATATATCATGCTAATGTATTTTTATGGCTATACTGATTTATACAGAAGTCACCAGGTAAAGTAAACCTTAAAAGTGTATTACTTTCAATATAAATTATGTTTTATAGATAATTTTATTCTTTATAAGATACGAATTTTCTTTTAAAATTTATATAGCATGAAATTAAAATATGGAAAATGTTTATATTTGAACAGGTAAAACAAAAATTTATAGGTAAATATATCGAAACACTTTGTGGCACTTTTATGCTGTACATTTGCTTCATTCCAATGCTCACATTATACTCTTAATCCTTAACGGACCAATGCCGCCCTATGAGCGGCATTGGCACCCTTAACTAAATTTATTCGCTTGGCACTACATTTTTTTAAAAATACAGTAGAACCTCGATTATTCGAAGTAATTGCGGCCGTCCATCTTTCGGAAAACCAAAATTTTCGTATAATCGAGAATGCTCCAATTTTAAGATTAAGGAGAAATATATGCAATATTTCGTATTATGGTAACAAGTGCTTAATAAAAATAAAGCAATAGCAAAATAGAAACACGAATAAATTACCCGAATTTTAATTTTGAAGCTAAGTACCTTTTACATATATCACAAGGGTTTAAAAAAATGTTTTTTTATCGCAGTTTAGATTGCCTTTGCTTTGAAGCTCTATCACGGAATTTTTTTTAATATTATTAGTTCCCCAGTTTTACAATCTTTCTGCTGCTCCAGCCATGCCAAATCTTTTGCAAAACATTCAAAAGCTTCAGAATTGCTAATTTGTTCGTTTTCTTCGTTCCACTCCGCAGTTTACGGGAGCTCAAGTTAAATTTAAAGGAACTCTTAGAAAGGGGATCGAAAATATTTATGTGTACTCGTAGTTCGGAAAGGACGCTTGCACACAAGGTGTATGGTAGTTTAAAAAAAAAAAAAAAAGCTTTCAAAACACAAGGAAAGTGATGCAAAAAAAAAAAAAACATTAAAAATTGGTTTTGGTTAATCGAGAGTTTTGGTTAAAAGAGGTTTTACTGTACTGTTACTTGTTCTTTAACAACATGTGCAAGATAAATTTACTAACTAATTTACTTTTAAAATATAGTGCTGCGAATTGAACATAAAAATAGAATAATATATTTAAAATTACCGACCGTTAAGGGTTAAAATGCCTGTTACATTCTGGTGGTTCTGTCATAAACACAATGAATTGATCTCAAATCATATCGCTTCACAATTGAGGGATTTCGTCCAGCAGCAACACCTGCCTTTTATTTTCTCATTTTAATCACATTTTCGACAAAATATTCACAAAGGTTTCTACAGATAATGGTATGACACCTGTCTTGAGAGAGCCACTTTTTTAATTTTCGTAAATGCATTGGTATATGAAGTAGAAAAACTTCATTTATCGCACCCTGAAGCAGCTCTATTAATTTATGTATCTGAGAGTTATAATATGGGACTGATGTTTGACAATAGAGCACTTTAAATCCTCAAATTGTAAATATAGTCACAGAAATTTTTAAAAGTGTTTTCCACAATAAATGTTTTATCACGTTATTAATAAAAATTTACGAACGTTTACAAGCTAGTTCTTGACAGCGTATTTTTTTATTAGGTGGGATATTGTTTTTTAGTACCGTACATTATAACATCAATTAGAATTGTTGTTATATAAGCTGGTTTAAAAAAATTAACACGCTCTTTAGCTTTAAAGAATAATATATAATTTTTAAATGCATATATACAGGATATTGCTGAAATCGAACAACAAATTCAGTAGAGTTATAGTAGGCATCAAGGAGGTGGGGAAAAATACCATAGAACATATCGCTCACCCGCAATAAAAGTGACACATCTCGACAAAAGTAAATTTCACAGGAGAGGCAAACGGGGGGTGGGGAATTGGCATGATTTTACAGTAAAATGAAACAGCAGCACTTAGCTCTGCATGCAGGATTAAAAAGTGCATAAAAGTATAAAATTCTTAAAAATGAAGACATAGGATGAGGTTTGGAGGGTTGGTTAATTTTACTTCCCCACACAATCCAAACCTCTTCTGTGGCCACAAATGGACAAGCAGCGTAATAAAGAGAATTTCTGTATAAGTAGACTTATGAAAGTGTTAGTGTAGCAAGATACACCTATGACAGACCTATTAGTGGAATAAAACTCAAAATGAGTTTTTGCGAGATGTGGCACTTTTCTTGCGGGTGAGCGATAGGGTCGAAAACCACGTATTTAATCAAAAATACAGAGTGTTCTACCCTAACCCAATTTAGGTCGACGGTAATAAGTTCCAGAAAACTGAAGTTTATTGTAATAAAACTTTTAATAGACATTTTCAAACTTGTTGTAAATGTGATTGTATAAAAAAAAAAATGGTAGAAGCTTCCACTATACGCAGCAGCATTATGCACTTGATGCTCCACATTTTGGACTACGATAAGCATTTGATACGGTATCACCGATTGATTTAGCATCCTCCGTACCTTTTCCTGATGTTATAACACTTCACACAAAACAAGGTACATATCGTTGCATTTTCTTTACAACGATTTTATTTTTCTCAAAATTATTACTGTCAACTCAAGTTCAGTTAGAATGAAACACCCTGTATTTGTGACTAAATATGTGATTTGCGAAAATATATGTTCTATGGCATATTTTCACCTTCTTGATGCATCTGTTCTATCACCCAACTGAATTTGTCGGTCGAATTCGGCAACATACTGAATATGTTTAAATCTTGTGTACGTTTGTACAGATAACAGTAATTGATTACGCTGAAGACACAAAAGTCCTCCGTTAAAGTATTTCGTTTTATTTATTTTATAGGATTTTGATTCATCACCAGATTAATTTTAACACAATTATTCTAATTGGTAAACAAATCATATTACATGCAAATTTCCAACTCGGCGAAAAATGTCTGGACCACGATTCGAACTCGGGACCTCCTGGCTGAAGCCGCCAGTGCTCTGCCATCTGAGCTATCCCGGACGATTTTGGTCGAACTTTTTCCCCCAGCTAACCTTGAAGATTACAGCATCTGGTCTGAGCCAGGACGTCCCGAGTTCGAATCCTGGTCCGGACATTTTTCGTCCAGTTGGAAATTTACATCTAATATGATTTGTTTACCAATTAGAATAATTGTGTTAAAATTAATCTAGTGTAATTTCGTATCCAGCGGTTTCTGGAGTTCCATTACCTGAGATTTATTCTGTTGAGCTGAACCAGGTTTCAGACCAGATGTTGTAATCTTCAAGGTTAGCTGGGGGGAAAAATTTCGACCAGAATCGTCCGGGATAGCTCAGATGGCAGAGCACTGGCGGCTTCAGTCAGGAGGTCCCTAGTTCAAATCCTGGTCCGGACATTTTTCGCCCAGTTGGAAATTTACATCTAATATTTTGATTCATATCTGATTAACTTATTAATTAAAGTGAAAACTAACTTTTTAAAAGAAAAAAAAACTTATGCTGTAAGCGGATTCTTTAAAAACATTGTTTAGATTTTGAGGAAATAAAAGTATAGTATGTGCTGTTTTTATAGTCACTAAACGAAAATCTACAAATAAATATATGCAAAGTAATTTTTTCACATATTTGTGAGTAATTTGTTTCAGAAAATAAATTTTTAAACCTTTGTAAAATCGTGTTATTCAAAACTCCAAAAAAGTAATTTATAACACTTCAGTGAAGTTGTATTTATTTATGGACTTGAGAAATGTTAGATGAAAAATTGACACGGAATTTCCAGTCTTAAAATGGGAAAAATGAAAACGACATCATGATTTTAGAAGGAAATTGTTTGAAAACAGCAGAACCTGTTTTTGTCTGAGGTATATAATTTTATTAAGCTGGATGTTTTACTTTTCTGTTTCATACATTTTAAGAGTAATTAAAAATATTTGAATATAAATAACTACCAAAAAGTTCAGTCAACTATTTGTACATATAATCCATAAGTATTTCATTATAAAAAAATGAAAATACTCTTAAATATATGAAGGATGTATACAAAATAAAGTATTGCTGCACATGGAAAATAAAGTAAAACCTGATAATAAGGTAAATAACTTAGAGTTATGGATTATATGTAAAATACAAGTTTTAAATAAACAGATTTATCTGTGAATAACTTATTAATGCAACTATTTGTATCTAAATAAGAATAAACAACAGCTTTGGTTTTCGATTGACAGTTGTGCTGATGGGAAGCGTGCACCAAACTTGAAACGTGCACTGTAATTGGTTTTATTAATTGATTTTAATGTGTTTTTTAGTTTTGTTATGCTTTTTTTATCAATCAAATGATTCGTAAAATCTGAAATTACATATCATGTATTAATAAGTCGGACGAAATTGATAATTAATGTTGAGTATTTAGTCGCACACATTATAAACCTTTAAAAAATGCTGGTACCCAAGATTTCAGGAGCTTTTGCTGCCGGCCTCTCCGTTTTTATGTGCGTTCGTAATTATATAGTTATGTCGCACTTATAGTCGTTATCTGGTCCGTCCGTCTGTCCTCACATAACAGCGCAATCACTACCCAACCGAATGATTTGAAATTTAATATATGTAGTGGATGCAGAATTTTGTAGAGTCGTTAAAAAGATGTTTTAAAAAGTTTTCTTCATTCTATTAAATCGTGTCATACTTAATTAATTCAATGATGTCCAATCATAGGTAATGATTCTAGGTTGCCATGGTGTTGACGTCCTATTTCAGGTGGAGCCCATTTATTTCCGTATTACTGAATTCAATATATAGAATCGTAATAAATTTTGCATTCATCTACTTTTGCATAAGAGTGCAACAGCTATTGCACCAAGATCTGAATATAAAAGTACTTATAGTACGAACGCCCCTCATTTGCCACGTTTGGCTTATAATTTCTGACTTGTTGTTAGAATGTTTGATGTCCAGAAATCGCGAAATTGCGTACAACAAATCTGTTATAAATATTTGAATTTTATCTTGACTCTAGTAAGTAATATATGTAATTTGAAGTTCCTTTCATACAAATATTAATATAAAGTTTTAATAAGTAAGATAATTTTAATTTTAGGGTATTCCTCCAGCAGACATGAAAGTTCTCGTTACCATATGCATTTTCTTCGTAACAGTAGCACTTATTGCTGCAGCTCCCGAAGGTGAGTAAACAAATTTTATTTCTTACCACCTGTTTAACCCGATCTACGCACGGGAGTTCATGCATTTAATTCTAAAACCAAAATTAAAAATTATTCAATTTAGTAAAATATTTTTCTACTACTGCGCATTTTGTGTAATGAAATTTAATTTATCATGTTGCTATCGCATCAGGCAATAAAACGATATCTTTGGAATAAGGGAATAAATAGAATAAAAAGCTTTGTTTATGTTCGTGATAAAATATTTTTCTTTATTTTTTAAAAAAGGTAATAATTAAGCGCAATTAAATAATCTGTAAATATTTGCATGTGGTCTAAGAGAATTATCGTAATACCCACTACAGCTTCTTAGTATCACAGCGTGGCCAACGCAATATATGTATCTCTAATTATTTGCATGTGAGGTAAAAGTATTATTGTACGAGGGTGAGTCGGAAAATAAGTTTCCCCTGGCAACTGTAGACAGATGTGTATATGAAAGACAAAAAATGTAAAGAAACATTAAAGATAAGACGTAACTTTATTTTTCTACATAAGTGCCAAGTGAGTTGAGACATTTGTCATACCCCTTTATAAGCTTCAAAAAGCGCTCCTTGAAAAAATCAGGGCTCTGCATCATTCTGTTCACAATAGATATGGAGAGAAAGTGCGTTGTGAATTCGTGATCAACGGAGGAAGTGAGAACGGTTGTCCGCTATGAATGGGCACATGGAGTATCGGGAGCAGAAATCCATAACCGCCACGTGGGAGTCTATGGACCAGATGTGTTGTCGAAACAAATGGTGCCGCCAATTCAGTGAGGGGCGTCAGCAAGTGTTGGACAGACCGAGATCTGGACGGACGTGCACAGCCACTACAGGCGAAAGCAATGCTTGACTACTTCTTTGTAAGCAATGCTGAAGTCACACAAGCTGTTCAACGCTTCTTTTGTATGCAGAGCCCTATTGTTTTTCCTGGCAGGCTTTATGAAGCTTATAAAGCGTATGACAAATGTCTCAACTCACTTGGAACTTATGTAGAAAAATAAAGTTACCTGTTTCCTTGAATGTTTCATTAAATTTTTTGTCTTTCATACACACCTCTGTCCGCAGTTGCCAGGGGAAACTTATTTTCCGACTCAGCCTCGTAATACCCACTACAGCTTCTCAGTATGCGCGCCGTACGTAATACGTACAGCTCACGTTGCAGCAAAAATTCAGAACTGGTTAGAACTCGCGCGACTACGGGTTGAAAAAAAAATAAGGCAAATTCGTCAAAAATCATTTTATGCGTTAGAATTTGCCGGAGTGCAGATTGCATTAATTTTTTTATTTTGACTCATTTTTTCAGGTTTTATTTCTATTTTAAATTCAAATTTTCAGCATTTCTAGAGATATTTTTTACAGATTTCAGAAAATTGTACTAATTTAAACTGTTGCCAACTGTATAAAAAGCGCAAGCAATAATGTTTGCTTCAAATTAAAAATTTATTTACACGTGACTATTAAAAACAGGAAAAAAACTTTCAAATTAGAATTAAATAATTATCTATAAAAAGCAGGAACTTATTAAAAATTTCGTCATAAAAAGTATACACGTGAATTTTAAAAGAGAAAGGATATTGTAAAATAATAAATTCATTAACATGCGTTAGAAGTCTTGGGAGAAATTACGTCATATTTACGTCACATTATAGTTATTACATAAAATGAACACAAAATAATATTGCAAAAAAGTTTAAATTTAGAAATTGCGCTAGACATTTATTTAATATTTTGAGAGGATATTTTCAACTATGTTTGTTAGGAAAGCGCAAATAATATTTCATTGCTAATAAAAGTACTTTCACGCGATTATTTAAAAGAGAAAGAATAGCTTAGAAAAAATTACGTCAGATTAAAAACGATTAATTTAAAATGTCTCATTTAAAAGAACTTTCTCTTCGCTTTGTTAAAAAATACCAGGAGACAAAGACTCTGTTTACTTAATTCCTTTTATATTAGCTTATTTTGAAATGTTGTTACACGTGTCTACGTCATCAAGTTATTTTTATTTCGACGTTTTATTTGTATTTTTATTAATGTTGTACGAATTTATTTGTTCTTTCGTTATTTAAAATAAAAATTATGTCAATTTGTATAATTTGGCGAGTGGTTTGGCGATTTATATAATTTGGCGAAATTGGTCGACGGGATAATCAAGTAGTACCGCAGCGGATTTGGCATTAAAATTCCCCAATCAAAGAGAAATGAATAGAAATTCGTTTATAGGGAGATCGCCACTGTTTTTTAAATTATAATTCAATCTTTCGAAATCTTTTTAAAGCCGATCAAATTAGCGTGCATTTAGAGTCTGCGGTGTCTGGACGGGGGTTGGCGAGCGTAGCTCGTAGGGGGCCGAGCCCCCTAGTATTAAAAAAAAATCTGTTTAAAATTTTCGAATTTTTGCCCCATGCTGTTCATGGGCTCCCTACCAGCAACCCGTGTGCCAAATTTCGTAGCCCCGCGCCCTGTGGTTTCCGAGTTTTTGCAGTTACGTAGATACGCGCACGGAATTTAATAGGATAGATTCCGAATCCTAATATTTTTAGAAAGGTATGTTGCAGTTTTGTATTGTTTGTATTTTGCTAATATTTTGCACTGTTATTTGAATTATTTAAAATATATTTTTGTCTTACTTGTTCCACATTGTAAAATGAATCGTATTGCGTCGGTACAATTTCTCGGTGAAAATATTTCGGGAATGCTTTAGAAAGTATAACGAACAGGGCCGAAACTAAGAGGGCAGAGGGGACATGTGCCCCGGGCACCAGAATGAAGTGGCGCCAAATGAAGGATTATATCTTTGGAATGGATCATTTTCCTCTGATGGACTGATGGCTTCTATTTATATGAAACAGCTATTATAAATGTGGTGTTAGGTGAAGATGAAAGAGCAGTCGTAAAAAGTTAGATGTCTGATTTTCAGGTTAGAATGGGGGAAAAATGGCCCATGGCCATTTTTGTTTTCCCATTCTGACCAAAAATCGATTTTATTTTTTTTATATATATATTAAATGAAAGTTTGTTTAATTGTGATTATTTTGATACCTAAAGTTTACTCATACGTCAATTATAAATCGAGATATTGTAAATTTTCTTAATATACCAGCTCAATTAGCCACACAAATTAAAATTTTAAATGGCTTTTTGTCCATGTTCGTATTTTCTTCACTTTCCTGTTTTAAAAATGCCAAGGCTGTTTTTGTATTTGAGATAGAGATTTAAACTTTTATATACATGTTCTTTATTATATAAGTGATAAACTGCGCATGGAAATAAACTTCAGGCTTTTTGTTATTTTTTAAAAAACTAGGGGGCTCTGCCCCCTACGAGCTACGCTCTTCAACCCCCCTTCAGACACCCCAGATTCTAAAAGCATGTTAATTTCATCGGCCTTAAAATGATTGAATTATAATTTTAAAAAACAGTGATGGTCTCCTTGTAAACGGTTTTTCATTCATTTTCCTTTGATTGGAGATTTTTAAGACGAAATCAGCCGCTGCTAAGAGATACAATGGCTGTTTTCGTCTTTGATTAAAAACAAGAAAGAAAAATCTTGCGTGCAGCATAGATTATGAAACACTTTCGAACACTCCCTGAAAGCTTTAATAAAACTTCTTTATTTAGGGAAATAAGGTAAATAAGATAACTATCTAAACATTTAAAAAACTGATTTCAGCTGTTACCATCCATAGCCAAATATTTATTCCAATTCTTCCGAACAGCCCTGTATCTGATCTGTAGGCTGATATATATACTTTATAATCGAAAATTTAGTTTAGCAAGAAAACGCATAACAGGTAGAAATTTTTCTTTCAGCAATTTATGCTAATAGATGGAAACATACTTGAATACTTTTGTTCAGCCCTGTTGTTTACCTAGTACTTTTATTACTCGCCACTATTTAGCTAACCAGTTCAAAC
Source organism: Maratus speciosus (assembly GCA_963932465.1). Classification (NCBI taxonomy): domain Eukaryota; kingdom Metazoa; phylum Arthropoda; class Arachnida; order Araneae; family Salticidae; genus Maratus; species Maratus speciosus. The sequence continues at coordinate 32,947,803 of OZ010790.1, read as the reverse complement.
TAAATCACTCTTAAAACTACTGAAATCGCATTTCCAGAATTTATCATCTATAGGCCGCCATGTATCCAATTCTTTGCGTGGTCCTGTATATCATTTTATCTATATTCTACAAACATTTCATAGAAAACTACATGCACTTTTCAGCAATTTACGGTCATACTCAGTAACCTTTACGAATTCTTTTGCGTAGCCCTGTATATCAACTACAACATTTACACACACCATATAGTATGCATACATATAGTGAAACTTAAAAGCGCATATCATAATTAAAAATGCATTCCCTGCCATCGCCGCTAATATACAGCACTTCGGATAGAAAATACTTGTCTGAAATGTTTTGTATGTTCCTGTAAATTCTATGCACTTCGCATTATACATGAAATAACTTAAGTAAGCCTCACCGACGCATATCAATTTTATTATATATGAATTTGTATGATTAAAATACCTCGCAAACAATTTCCCCCTGTACCATTTGTAATGGAATTCTTTTGTGTAGCCCTGTAAATGAATAGTAAATATTCGTTGCACCGCATGTGCTACAGAATATTCTGCATATTTTAGTGCACTTCGTAAATGCATGTATTTTTTATTATGTTTGAAAGGGTGTAACATCTTTAAAATTCATTTGAAATTATTTTTTCCCATTGGCCGTAATGTAACGGAATACTTTTGACTGCCCCTGTAAATGAACTAAACATGCTACAAACTTCATTTGAAATAGGGTTCGTGCTAGGATAAACGTCAATAACCAAAAGTTTCAGTGCGATACGAGTATATTTACGAGAGTTAGAGCGCGAACAGACAAACCGAAATCAATACCGCTTTTCAACTTTGTTAGAAAGTGTTAAAAATTACTTAAAAATTTGAAAGTAAGCTAATGTAAAATGAATTAAGTACACTTTAACAGAGTCTTTGTCTCTCGGTACTTTTTAACAACGCTATGAGAAAGTTCTTTTAAATGTATCGTTTTAAATCTCACGTAATTTTCACCAAAGTTTCCTTTCTCTTTATAATATTCACATGAAAATACTTTTGTTGTTAGAAAGGAAATAAAGGGAATTATTTGCGCTGTCTTGGAATTCACTATAATAGTTGAAAAGATTATCTCAAAATATGAAATAAACGTCTCGTGCAAATATATTTTTTAATTTAAAGTGTTTTGCCAACTTTTATTTATTTGGCCTTTTTAAATATGACGTAATTTTCTTCATTTGTGACTTTTAACGCATAATAATGAATTTAGTATTTAAAAATTTTCTTTCCCTTTTAAAATTCACGTGTAACTGTAGTTTTTATGATGTAATTTTCAATATTTTCCCGATTTTTAACACGTAATCATTTAATTCTAATTTGAAAGTTTTTTTCTGTTTATAATAGCCACGTGTAAATAATTTTTTTATTTGAAGGAAATATTATTCTTTGCGTTGTTTTTAATATTGGCAACAGTTTAAAATGATTGCCCTTTTCTAAAATGCGTAAAAAATATCTCTCGAAATGCTGAAAATTTGAATTTAAAATGGAAATAAATCCTCCAAAAATGAGTCAAATTAAAAGATAATTGCAGTCTGCACATCGGGAACTTCCAATGTATAAAATGATCTAAAAATGTTGAAATTCCTATGTATAGTTTTTCTTCTATAAAACTTTTTTAATGGAACGATTTTGACCATCTTTAACATTAAATCTCTTTTAAAATAATTATTCGATTTAAAAAGTGTCTGCATCAGCGTGTTTATCAAACATGTCTCTATAATACCACTGATTTTCTTATTTTTGTATGAAACAGTTTTCTTAATATTAACGAAGAAAGACCCCCGGTCATAAAAAATATGGATGCCGATCTAGTAGGAGTATACCCGGATGATATCTACTCAGATTTTCATTGGTCCGTTTCCAAATCAAAACTTTTTTTATATATATAGAAGGATAAAAGAAAATGAGGATATGTTAGATTTCATCGTTTTACACTATATGTATCAGTAAAAAATTATATTAAAAGTAATATTAGATGTATCTAAAGATCCACGCGCAGTCTTGTGTGATACACATTTGAAAATCTTAAAAAAAAAAAAAAAAAAAAAAAAAAAAAAATGGGCAAAAATCACAATATTTTAAAAAGTTGTAGGGATTATTAAAAATTCAACTTTTTAAACCTTTAAAAAAAATTTATTAAACATGCAGTATTTTTTTTCTTTTCAAAATGCACTTTTAGTTGAACATTGAATTGCAGTGAGTTCACCATTTGAAACATATTTTTTAAAATAAACAAAATTGTTGAAAAGATAAAAAACAGTCCCCTTAATTGATATTTTATTAGAGATGTTAAATTTAAATTTCTCTTTACACTACAGAAAAGTCTGTAAAAATACCAATATTGCACACAGCATAAAACTTTCTATATATATTTTTTATTATTTAACCCTGTTTACACTGAAAGGAATCCTCAAATCCGTATTTATTACCCCCTGGGGACAAATCCACACGCAGAAAATTTCACCTAAATGTTGTACTGCAAAATTAAGGAAGCTATTTTCTTGCAGTGTAGCTATACAGTTTTAACAATTGCTTTTATCCCTTTCTGATCTCTTTAGGTGCGATCGTAATTATATAAATACGTAGCACCTATAGTCGTTGTTCGGTTTCAATGCATTTGAAATAGCGTAATGTTATTAAAATTCTCTGCAAACGACTTTTCCCCATATACCATAATGTAATGGAATACTTTTGAGTGCCCCTGTAAATGAACTATTAATCCCACATACTTCATATACAATTATATACAATATTGACTATACATATACAATATTAACTTCCATTGTAAACCAATAGGGTTTACTTGCTTACAAAAAATCAACAGATTGAGATATTTTAATACAACAAAAAATTATATTAGCTTGAGGGATTATATTAATTGTATGTAAGGGAGTCGAAGTAAATTAAATTATGAATAAAAGTAACATGATACAATGCGTAGCATGCTTTCCCAAACATAAATTTTAAGAGAGACCAAACTGATTTCCAAGGGCGGCTAGTTAAGAGTATTACTCTTAACACACAAACTGCGGCACGTTAAAGTGCAATTGTTGTTCTTAGTTTATTTTCTACTTCTATATTTGCACAATTATATCGCAAAATCCTTCTTAACATTTTAAGCGGTAACGGAATGAAAGCATATAGATGTCAGAATCAGTAGCATAAAACTTTCATTTCAGATTGCAGTCAGTAATATTCCGTTTACATAACGCATTGCGCATAATTTGTATACGGTGCATTTTACTGCTGCTAAAATTTTGGACAACATATGTACTTATTTTATATGTATATAATACAGAATTATTATTGTAGTATGAAATACTTATACAGCGTTACGTTTTTACCCGACTGCCAAGAAGAGTTATGTGTTTGACGCGTATCTGGGTATGTGAATATCTTTATACCCCAACATCCCAACGGCTAGATGTATTTTAATGAATGAGGTCTCTATCAATTCGTCTTAATCATCCGATGATTATAGGCTAGGTTTTGTTTTTATAAATTCAAAAAGGTGGCCGTAAAATATAAAATGGCGGTAGAGAATTAAAAAAAAAAATTACGCACCCTATTGTGTGGCATATCATTGGATAGGTCTTTCAAAATGAAGACGGTGTTTCATTGACTATTTTACCGGCAGAAGATCCGTTTAAATATTACACAACCTGGAAGTTGTGTAGGTAGGATCTCTAGCTTAATTCTACCTTCATAGACATCTATAGGCCTCATCAAAACAGTGTTTATAGATAGGAACTAACAATTAAACACAACTTAAAAGTCATCAATACAAGTAAATAAAAAAAATAGGTAAGTAATATAAAAAATAGTTTCACATTGATGAGAAATAATTAATTAGTTCGCTTTTTACGCAGTCGGGTTTTTTGATTTTTTACATTTAACTTTCACCTGTTGTAAGATACATTTTCTTAAATTTGCATTTAATATCTAATTTTCTTTTTTTTCTTTTTGTTTCACAGTATTGGAAATTGAAGAGGACAATCTCATGGAGTAAGTATATTAAAATAAGTTCCATTTATTCTTTGTCTTTGTGGGTTAGAATTTTCTCATTCTTTTCCAGCTACATTAAGCATAGCAGACGTTAAAGAGAAAAATTACACTGGAATTAACTTTCAGTGATATTTTTTAAAATGTAAAAGTATTCCTCATCGTGCTACTATAATAGGGTAATTCATACAGATATAAGCCTGTTGATACATGCATTTCATAAATTTTTAGTGAATAGGACAGATTTTACACAGTGAAACAGAGTTTTAACCCTTTATATCCTGGCGGTATTTTTAAGTACCATTAATGAAAGATCAATGTAAAATATATTTAATTCGCCTACTAAAGAAAGTACAGTAGAACCTCGATTATCCGAAGCAATTGGGACCGACCCTCTTTCGGAAAATTGAAATTTTCGGATAATCGAGAATGCTTCTTCAATGTTAAGATTAAGAACAAATGTATGCGTTATTTCTTATTATGATAACAAGTGCTTAATAAAAATAAAGCAATGGTAAAATAGAAGCAAGAATAAATTACCTGAATTTTAATTTTGAAATTAAGTACCTTTTACATAATGAATAAAAGAAACACCTGCTTGACCACATTCACACATTCCGGTTCATTCTTCTCCTACTGTGTTCTAGTCCACTCTGCAAATTACGGGAGCTTAAGTTAAATTCAAAGAAATTCTAAGAAAGGGGATCAAAATATTTATCTGTACTCGTGGTTCGGAAAGGATTGCTTGCACACAAGGAATTTGATAGTAAAAAAAGCTTTAAAAAGGAATTTTGCAAAGAAGGAATGTGATAGTAAAACTTTTAAAAGCTTTAAAAATGGATTTTGGTTAACCGAGAGTTTTGGTTAAAAGAGTTTCGGATAAAAGAGGTTCTACAATAGATTGTACTTTTCATACAAAATGTTTTTCTGGTTCACATTCCGTAAGCACAGCGAACCAGTCGAAGTATTTTTTAAAGTGGTTATTTTCTCAACCATTTACCTAGTTTATCTCTTATCCTATTAAAAATGTTATATGAAAAATTTGCAACTACAAAGCACTTCACTGTTACAGATAGGATTGCAATACAGCTATTTACACTGTTCTTATAAGAATTGTGAGATTTCGATAACAGTATTTTTGTTAATTAATCTAATTGTTCTTGTAAATATTTCGAAAAAAGAAGTCTAACTACCGATTTATTAAAAATGTTTTAATTAAAAAAATATCTAAAATTCAAATTATTATTATATGAGGCATTCCTACAATCTTTTGACTTTTAAGTCCCTGAATAATAATTTTTATTTTAGTACATATTCTTATTTTTTTTTGTTTTTTTTTTTTGTTTTTTTTTAATTTCATATACTGAGGAACACACCATTGCATGATTTCATAACAATATTAACGAGATAAATAAGTTTTGGACGATGTAGAGTGTCCGAATACCAGTAAAACCACTACACCGTCCCGTGTTTCTGATGCTGATTTTTAAGTTTGGAGCTGCCTGTATAAAATTGTTTCAATAAAAGTAATTCGATGTCATTTTTTTTTCCAAAACTGGGACAATTGTTTTATATAAATATGTAGCAAAAAATTAACCTGCACACATTTTTACGGTTGATATTATTTTTTTAACTCTGTCCCTTGGTTTTAGATTCCTTACCATCCCTTAATGTACATTATAGACTTACTTTGTGAACTACTTTTAAGTATTTACAATGGTAATATTTTTAGTTATGACTATTTTTATTCATTAAAAATACATTTTTTTTATATATTTAGTTAATGAAATAATTTTGGCCTAAGAGTAGCTCATTTTAAACAAACATATATGTTAAATATCTTTAACAAATTTCATGACAATCCATACATACTTCTCAAGATATCATGCGCGCAATGACTTCTGGAGGAAAAAAAAAAGAACTATTTTCATTTCAATAATACACAAATTCTGTAAAAGGCTAATAAATTTCTAATGACAGCATATTACAAAGAACAATCTGTGTAATTAATATCCAAAATTTTATGTTTATACATAGAAAGATTTGAAGATAGACTAATTCAAATTTTGAAATTTTTCGTTAAATTTCGTCGCGTTTAAAAGGTACAAGACCTCTTAAGTGATTAAAATGCAAATTTGAGGAAATACCTTAAAAATTAAGACGCATGGAGCATTTTAAAATTTCGTTTTAAAATTTTATTTATTTACTTTAAATCTTTAAATTATATCAAGATTGAAAATTTGTTTTAAGGTGTCTTATATACTTATGGTGAAATGTATATTTGCACATAATTTCTCTATGAGGAAACTTTAAAAAAAAATTTCTTTCTCCTTAAAAGAGAAAGTAATTGAATAAATAATATCTCTGATCATAAATAGACTGTGGGGTTTTAAACACATCCTATATTAGATTCGTTCACATTGTTGAGTTATCCTTCTGCACCCTCTAGTACTTTAGACTAAACTACCACGATGGGTCAAAAGACCCTTTTTAAATTTTCTGCCTGTTTAAAATTAAAAATCAAAGAAATATCTCAAAAATTAAGACGCATGGAGCATTTTAAAATTTCGTTTTAAAATTTTATTTATTTTTTTAAATCTTAAAATTATATGAAGATTGGAAATTTGTTTTAAGGTGTTCTATATACTTATGGTGAAATGTATATTTGCACATAATTTCTTTATGAGGAAAATTTAAAAAAAAAATTTCTTTCTCCTTAAAAGAGAAAGTAATTGAATAAATAATATCTCTGATCATAAATAGACTGTGGGGTTTTAAACACATCCAAGTATTAGATTAGTTCACATTGTTGAGTTATCGTCTGCACCCTCTTGTACTTTATACTAAACTACCACGATGGGTCAAAAGATCCTTTTTAAATTTTCTGCCTGTTTAAAATGAAAAATCGAGGAAATATCTCAAAAATTAAGACGCATGGAGCATTTTAAAATTTCGTTTTAAAACTTTATTTATTTTTTTAAATCTTAAAATTATATCAAGATTGGAAATTTGTTTTAAGGTGTTCTATATACTTATGGTGAAATATATATTTGCACATAATTTCTCTATGAGGAAAATATAAAAGAAAATTTCTTACATATAAGTTTATAACAAAATCCTTTTGACTTTGCGAGATTCATTATAATTTACATTTAATGATTTTTTATATCTTCGATATAAAGAAAAGGACTACGACTGAATACATTCATAATTATAAAACAATTCCAATACAGACATTACATTACACTAAATTTATCAAATTTAATAGTTAAAAGCACTAAAAACAATTTAAAAGGAGGTTTCGGATTCAAAACAAGACTTAAGCTGCATAATCATACTTTTAGAAATAAAAAAAATTAATTCTAAAATTGTTGACCACGCCATGAAAACTGATCATTTTCCAAGTATTGATAATACTTTTATAATTAGATCCAACTGCAGCATTTCTGCAAGTTGTATATTTTTGGAAGCTTGGCACAGTAGAAATGCTGATTTAGCAATTAACGATGCTGTATTTCTACCAATAAACTATTCAGTTTTGTTTTAACTATAATTTTCACTTTGGCAACTTGATGTAATATTTTTCTGTTTGTTGAACTTTAATACCTTAGTATGACTTTTACGTTAGGAATTAGCTGATGAGGAATTCAGATTAAATCCGAAACGTCCTTTTAAATTGTTTTTAGTACTTTTATCTATTACATTTAGTGTAATGTAATGTCTATAATTTTGAAAAAAAAAATTATGGGTTTTTTTCTCTTATTTATTTTTTACCGATAAATGTACTCAACTTGATCTACTTACAGCTTCAGGTCCTTTTACTCTTGTAGTAGATTGTGTGCATACTTTTCAACTTCTATTATTTTTTGTCACAGCTATTTTCAAATAATAATCCTCACTTAGTTCAATCGCAGAAATTGAAATTAAATAGGACAAACATAAGTATTAGAAAACTGTCGTGACATTGATTTGTAGAAGTTTGTAACCGATATTTTTTTTTAGGAATAAAATAGGAAAAAATTTAAGGAAAAAATTTTGTTCTCTTATGTTTATGTATTAGGTAGCTTTCTTTACAAAAAAGCTACCTATTGCAGCCGTTCGGAGGAAAGCGATTTCAAAAAATTTTGGTATATTTTCATCGATCATGACCCCCAGGACCCCGAAACCACACTCCGTTCAAAATTGATATATATATATATATATATATATATATATCTGACCTATGTCACACTGTAACTCCCGTAATTATGAACCGATTTCGATGTAATTCGGTGTGTACATAGTACATACCAATGTCTCGACCGAGTTCGTTGGCCAGCTTCATCTGCCTTTTTATTTCAAAATGGCGGCCATTTAAAATTTTTAAAAAAAATTTAAACTTGAAATGTGGTACCAAAAAATTAAAAATGGAAAAATATTTTTTTCTTATGTATTTGACCTTTATACAAAGATTCCGGAGCAGTTTTTGTTTCGTCTATATCTTAAAAAATGGCTGAGTTATAGCATTTTGAATTTCTAGCGTGGCTGACATTTTGAAACGTCCTGAATTTTGTCACGCGATAAAAGGCGTATTTATGAACCGATTTGGATGTAATTCGGTGTGTACATAGTACATACCAATCTCTCGACCGAGTTCGTTGGCCAGCTTCATCCGCCATTTTGTTTCAAAATGGCGGCCATTTAAAATTTTTTTAAAAATGTAAAAATTGAAATGTGGTACCAAAAAATTGAAAATGGAAAAATATTTTTTTCTTATGTATTTGACCTTTATACAAAAATTTCGGAGCAGTTTTTGTTTCGTCTATATCTTAAAAAATGGCTGAGTTATAGCATTTTGAATTTCTAGCGTGACTGACATTTTGAAACGTCCTGAATTCTGTCACGCGATAAAAGGCGTATTTATGAATCGATTTGGATGTAACTTCGTTCATACATAGTACATACCAATGTCTCGACCGGGTTCGTTGGCCAGCTTCACCCGCCATCTTGTTTAAAAATGGCGGTCATTTAAATTTTTAAGAAAAATTTAAATTTGAAATGTGGTACCAAAAATTGAAAATTGAAAAAATATTTTCTTCTTATGTGTTTGACCTTGATAAAAAGATTCGGGAGCAGTTTTTGTTTCGTCTATATCTTAAGAAATGGCTGAGTTATAGCATTTTGAATTTCTAGCGTGGCTGACATTTTGAAACGTCCTGATTTTTCTCACGTAATAACAGGCGTATTTATGAACCGACTTGGATGTACCTTGGTGTGTACATTGTACATACAAATATCTCGACCGAGTTCGTTGGCCAGCTTCATCCGCCATCTTGTTTCAAAATGGCGGCCATTTAAAAAAATTAAAAAATAAAAAAATTTAAATGAGATACCAAGAAATTGGAAAATGAAAAAGATTTTTTTTTTATGTGTTTGACCTTAATACAAAGATTCCGGAACAGTTTTTCTTTCGTCTATATCTAAAAAAAAATGGCTGAGTAATAGCATTTTGAATTTCTCTTGTGGCTGACATTTTAAAACGACCTGATTTTTGTCACGCGATAACAGGCGTATTTATGAACCTATTTGGATGTAACTTGGTCTGTACATAGTACACACCAATGTCTCGACCGAGTTCGTTGGCCAGCTTCATTCGCCATCTTGTTTCAAAAGGGTTGCCATTTAAAAAAAATTAAATTTAAAATTCAAAATGAGGTATTAAAAAATTGGAAAATGAAAAAGATTTTTTTTATGTGTTTGGTCTTGATACAAAGATTCCGGAGCAGTTTTAGTTTCTGAAAATTTGTTCTTTTGTTGATATCTTAAAAATGGTTGAATTATAGCTCTTTGAATTTCTAGCATGGCTAACATTTTGAAACGATCTTGTATTTGTCACGCGATAACACGCGTATTCGCCTATTTCGATGTAAGAAGGCATGTGGATAGTATACATCAACACCTCGACCAAGTTCGCTGGCCAGATTCATCAGCCATCTTGTTTCAAAATGGCGGCCATTAAATTAAAAAATATATATATATTTAAAGTGAGGTGCAAAAAAATTAGAAATTGAAAAAGGTTTCTTTCTTAAGTATTTGATCTTGATATAAGGATTCAGGAGCATTTTTTGTTTGTCTTTACCTTAAAAAATGGCTCAGATATAGCAGTTTCAATTTGTATTGTGGGTGACATTTTGAAAAATCTGATTTTTTGCATGCGACAGCACTTCTATATATTAACCGATTCCGATGTGAGTGAGCATGTGCACAGCAATTACTAAGGTCTCGACCAAGTTCACTGCTTAGCCTCATCCACCATGTTGTCTTAAAATGACAGGCACTTTAAGAAATTGCCGAATTTGGCAGCCAAATATAAGTTACTTTAAAGAAAAGCAGCTTGGATAAAGCTGACTAATTTCGCGAAATTCTCATTCATTATATTGATAAAAATTAGTATTGAATCTCCTATATTCGGTTTCCACTAAATTGAGTTTCGTGTGTTTGCATGATATAAGTTGGCTTTTTTTAAATAAGGATTATGAAAGCTACCTCTTCCTCCCGGCACTGGCCGGAAGGACTTTTTTTTATTGGATAAATAAACTAATTATCGTTATTTGAACAAAATTATTTTATTTACGCATCAAATTGTACTAAATGAAATATTTTTGCTGTACATACAACGCTGACTTTTAGACGTTTTCTAAAACAGATGGTGAAAGGATCTACTGTGGTAGGAATACAAACATGGAATAAGGGTAGGTTTAGTGTTAAAATATGTGCTGATACAGGATGATTTGAATGCAGAATATCTACAACGTACAGTGAAATACGTTTAACACGAAAACGCTTAAGATGAAAAATCGGTTAACACAAAATGATACAGTAGGCCGGACAGTATACTATGCAATTTAATACATTTTTTTTCTTTTAACACGAAAAAAAAATCGTTTAACACGAAAAATTTTCGCTTAGTTAGTTCTCTATCTAGTTAGTTTGAATTGAAATTGGTCAATTTTATGTTAAAACCACTGAATTTTGGGTGAAAATAAGTGAATTTCATGTTTGTTATTTTTTAAAAATTAGCTTATGTTTCATGAGCACAATGGTTGAGAAATCGGTGTGAAAACAAACTGATATTTCTCTTCAATGGATGCAACCTACTAGTAGTTTAACAAGAAATCGAAATAAAATTTCACGACGTCGAAAATATTTGTGAGTTTTGTTCTCTTTTTTTACGAAATTTTTAACGCGAAATTCTTTTAGCACGAAAAAAAAGTTAGCTCCCCTCAGTTTCATGTTAAACGTATTTCACTGTATTTCTGTTTCACTGAAATTCATATGGGTCACATGCTTCGCGATCTACTTTTGCATGTACGGAAAGCTTATTTTAGCGAAAATAACGTCATATTTAAAGGAAAACTGAAGATTTGTTCATAATAGAGGAACATTTTAGTAAATTTGAATCTATAGGATTGAAGTTTCACTAATTTATTATTCGCCTTTTATCGATGTTTACGCTGCAAAATGTTTTTTGTTTGAATTTCTTTTGATATTTTAGAAGCATATCGACAAAAAAAGAATAAAATTAGGTTTTCAAAATTTCCTTTATGTGCTTCTTAATTGGATTTAATTGGAATTTTTAATTTAACCCTATTTAACCACCGAATTTTTTCAATTAAATTATTATTATAGATGGTCTTGTGTGGTTCCTCTTTTTGGGGGACAGCGGCATTTGGGGCTTTCTTTCCCTCCAGTCTGGTCTGAACAATCTCGGGACGCATGATTCCACGTTACTTGCTATCACCGGAGGTGAAGGATGTTTAATCCTAGGAACTCTATAAATTTTCTCGTCCAAGTCGAAGTATCATTTGAAATTTACTTTGCACCTGGTTTCTCCAACAGCGGATTATATGCGCATATGGCCGAACAATAGGAATGCCGATCGTTGCGATATTCCATATTTTGGAATGAAATGATTTTATAATCATTTGATGGTTTTAATAATAAATTTGTATTTTCATAAAAATAGACAACAGACTTAAAAAAAAGTAACAGAACATGTATGTAAAAAAACAGCTACAAAATAAGAGAAATTTTTTGTTGAATCAAAAATGATAACGATATCAGAAGACAAAATTTACCGTGCCCCTAGAGATACCTTACGATATCAAGTGCCAGACCCTCCCGTCCTCCCTAAAGTTATAACGTTATGTATGCGCATCCCCATGTAGGAAGCGTTGAATTTGAAAGTGAGCAAGTCCATTTTATGCTACGGCTAGATCCTAATTAATGGTTGGAATTTAAATGGATTTAATAATATTTATAAGCAGTAAATAGACTTATTTTATAAATTTTGTGCTCTTATTTCATTTAAATTTAATGTGCAATATTGTGTACATATTTGAAGGAAAACTGAAGTTTCGTTCGTATTAGAGGAACATTTTAATACAATTGCAACTATAAAATTTAATTTTCACTAATTTATTATTCACTCTTTTTCGATATTTAGGGTCTAAAATATTTTTTGTTTGAGTATTTTTTTATATTTCAGAAACATATCGACAAATAACTAATTAAATTTTGTTGTAAAATATTCTTTATATGCTTCTTAATTGAAAACTAAATAGCCAGAGAAATATCGCAATTGCATTTCGAATAACGCAGTTTCGTATCGTAATACACACCCTATTTAATCGCCGAATTTTTGCAATTAAATAAGGCAAATATTACAGAATTAAAATAGTGGTATTTGAAATTAAATTGTGGCATTTCTCTGGCGACTAAGAAGTCTAACAAGGCGTTCTTTTTTTAGCAAATATTATGGAATTGTTTTTACATGTCATACTTGATAGATTTTTCATCTAGTGCTGCAACTTTAATATTTTAATAACCTTTTTTCCCCCACAGTCCATCCATGAAGAAAGTAGAAGAAATGATTGAAAGCGCAAGGACCGTAATGCTTGCAGCTTTAGATAGTTTAATGGAAACTGAAGCTGCTGCTATGAAGGAGAATGAAAGGCGATGTGGAGGCAGATTGATGGATTGCGCCGCTGAGGAGAAAGAACGGGAATGTGGCAGATTGTCTTGTGATGGCTAAATAGAAACGTAAAATGTGAAACACCGTAAAGACAGCCAATTGAAAAAAAGTGTAATCCTAGATGTAATTCCACGAAATATTATTATTTAATAAAATTTTATTAGATTCCTATTGCATCGATTTTCTTTATGATAGTTTTTTTCTTTTTTAATTAATTACAGGTTGAATCTAAACTCAAAGACAAAACTTTAAGACGGGGATAGGACACATCTATAGAAGCTCTAAACATCATTCAATGCATGGTCGTAACTCAAGCAGTGCAACACTAGAGGGCTCTTTTTGATGTTGGAGAGAACCCTGTTTACTATGCAACTTGGGCTTATAAAGCTTTCCCCTCCACAGCATCAGCGGCGCCAACTTATATGGGCCCATCTTATATGAGCGATCCCACCCGATAATTTGATCTCTCCGTCCAACTAGTTTCAATTGAGTTAATTCATAATTTATTTTTTTTATTATTTACTCGCTGAAATGAAATTTGACTTTATTAACGTTCCCAAAATAGTTTTGTTGGGAAAAATAATAAGGACATCAATTAGACTTACAGGAGCCCTGAAAACCCCTTCAGCGGATTTATACTTTAATTTTTCACGAAAACAAATTCCCTGCCTATTTGCCATCTGTTTTGATGTCTTGAATGGATAAAGCACTTGGTAACTAAAATGTATGTTTTTCTTGACACTTAGTTTTCTGCACTTTCAATACTTAGCAATTCCAATGTTATTTAAAATAAATATTAATGTATTTATAAGGAAGAGCTTATAAGAATATAATTTAATAAAATTATTTATAAAATTATAATTGAATTATAATAATTAAAAAAATTGCTTAGAAAAACATAATTTAATTTCGAATTATCATCTTTAGTCCAGGCGCGGATCCACGGGGGGGGCGATCGGGGCGATCGCCCCCCCCCCCCAAAAAAAAAGTATAAATCCACCGCTTATCGCGAATTCCAACAAATGGTCACCGAAAAAAAATTAATTTCATCATTCGTTCCCAGAAAAAAATCACCAAATTCATCAAAGCATCGCGCAAAAAGTGCCAATTTCGTCAAAAAATCGCGCATTTCGTCAAAGGACCGCGAAAAACTGAAAATTTTGTCAAAAGGACCGCGAAGAAAAACGCAAATTTTGTCAAATAATCGCAGAAAAAACGTAAATTTCGTCAAAGGATCGCAAATTTCGCCAAAAAATTGCGGGAAAAAACGCAAATTTTGCCAAGAGATCTCGGAAAAAATGCGAATTTTGTGAAAGGATCGCGAAAAAAATACGCGAATTTCGCCAAAAAATAGCTAAAAAAACGCGAATTTTGTCAAAGGGCCGCGAAAAAAATGAATATTTAGCGCCAGGAGAGCCTCGTTAGCGTGCCTCGGAGACTTCCCGAGGCACGGATCCAGGGGCGATCGGGGCGGTCCCTCCCCCTCCCCCAAGATATAAATCCAACGCTTTTAAGGGGAGTTTTCGCGGAACAGGCAGACAAGCAAACGAAAACCAAACACTTTTCTGGTGGCAATGGTAAATCTCACTGAAGTTTCACCAATTAATGAACAAAAAAGGATTATGTCCTGTCAAAAGGCATATGGAGCCATAATTTTTGACACTATGGGTTGAGGTGAGGGTCGATGCCACTTCGTGTACCTTTTGTTGAATTTCTACAACAGAAAATTGACATTGTTATGCGGATCCCTTTAAAGTTTGGAAACTTTTTCATCTTTTCAAAGAATCTGCACTTCTAATTTCTGTATGATATTTTTGCAGAGAGCTCCTTTGTTTGAGAAAATAATGGGATTCGTAGCAATTTTCAAAGAAAGAAAGAAACAAGAAAAAAAGGACCTTTTAAAACTTCAAGCATCTTAATATTTTTTGAAAAAGCCACTAATGTTTAAAAAAATTTACTGCTATTGCCACCTGCATTGTTGAATTTCAAGGGTATTTGATGAATAAACAAAAAAGATTATGTCTTAGTCAGTTAAAAGCTAAAATGAATATGGTGTGTTAATTGTTTTAAAGCCAACTTGGTAAACCAGTTCTTCCTTTATGTATTTATTTAATGAAAGGCCTTCTAGGGTTACCCACCATTAATTGTTTTGTTTACCATTTTTCGCTGTCTTTCTACCTCTTGTAGAGAAGCTATGGAAACAGACCTTAGTTCTCAGTAACAAATGTTAACCTTGATGGACTAATAATGAGTAGATTATGAAGAAGTATACGCACCGCGTAGATGACACATTTTGACTTTTCAAGGAGGTTAAGACCCCTTGAGATTTTTATTCAGTCCCTTTTTTGAATAAACCAAAAGATAAATAATTACCAGGGTAAAAATGAAAAGAATAAAAATAAGACATTTAATAAATAGATTCTATGGTAACATTTTTAATTTTTTGGCACAATTAGTAACAATAAGTAATATTTTGAGGAGAGGAGGCTTATATAATAGGGTGGGCCGAAAATTTTTTTTTTCTATTTTCTATGATGGGTAATGCGGAAAAGTTGCCACTGGTGGCACTAAGTTCACGAAAAAAATTTGAGATTTTTAAGACAATTCCTTCATTTGCCGCAAATGGCTTAAAGTTTGGCTGAAATGCTGGTTTTTGAACTTTTTTAGCAAAAGTTTAAAAAATGATAAATTTAAGTTTTTTTCAGCTAAATTTACTTGAAATGTCATGTTTAGTGTACGAAATGTTTAAATAAGCTCTAATTATGTATTATTTAATAGTTATGCGCATTTTGAATTAGGTGACTTTTACAGCTTTTACGCGTATAAGTGAACAAAAATTGCAGGAATTGTGACAACAGGGAATAAGGATCTCGTCATCGGTAAAGACTTGGTCAGGAGGTAGAAAAAGAAACTTGGAAAGAAGATACAGGAGGAGGAAGATCTTAGAGGAAAAAAAATTACAAGCATGTTTTTTGATAGTAGAAAAAATAAAACGATCTTCATAAAAAAGGGGACTTGCAGCACCGTCGACAGAAAGACGGAACAAATATCACCATGTTATCTGAACGTGGTTTGGAATATTTGGGTCATTTGACACCTCCTTCTGACCACTTCCGAGAAATAGAAAAATCATTATATAATTTTCTAAGTCAGAGTAAAGCCTGCTTTGGAAATATCAAGAAGAGAACTGCAACATTTGATATGTATTCTTCATACGAACGAGCTCCCACTCCGACAGCGACATCAACTGTCTAAACTAGATGGTAGAGCCATTTGGCCTAAGACCTTTACCAACTGAAACGGAGATAGATTAATAGAGTACTCAAATCTTCAGCCTTTTGCATTTTTGATGTCCACGAAACAGAAATAGGCTCGTAGAAATGAACAAGTACATTTTCGCAAGCCATTAGGGATTATGTGCTTCGTACTTCTCTCGACGGTGCCGCTTGTTCTTTTTTTCTATAAAGATCGTGTTATTATTTCTACTGTAAAATATGGTTGTAATTTTTCATCCTCCTGTATCTTCTTTTCAAGTTTCTTTTTTGTTCTCCTCACCAAGATTTTATCGATGACAAGATTTTTATTCCTGGTTGTCACAATTCCTGCATCCTGAAGCACAGATGAAGCTCTTAACGCAGTTTACCTATGTGATATACCAGTTCTAAATCTGGTGAACTCTGTGTGAGAAAGGTATATGCGTTTGGGAGTATCTGCTTTTGAATACCCTGGTTCAAATTCTGATTCAGACGAACTGCCTGCTTCAAAGTTCCCATTTTTTTAATCTTCTGACAAATAGCTGTATTTTAGAGCAGAAAAATAATTAAAATCCCATCTTGCAGTTACTCCCATCTCCAATTTCCTCCCTCATCCTTGTGATGACTGATTGCGTTTTCATTGGTTTCTGCTTCATATCTCCTCACCTTCCAGGACTGCTGTCAAGACATGCTGTGGTCCGGCATTCAAATATGTGACTCTGAACGCATCGAAAAACCGAAGGAAGAGCGAGGAACATAATAAGGCAAAAGAGAGAAACCGGCCAACGAACCAAACAATACTTACAATTTTTGCTCAGTTATACGCGAAAAGGCTATAAAAATTGCCTAATTCAAAATACACATAACTAATAAATAATAGATAGTCAGAGCTTATTTAATCATTTCGTACGCTAAACATGATATATCAAGTAAATTCAGCTAAAACAAATTTAATTTACTATTTTAAAAATTTTTGCTAAAAAAGTTCAAAAATCAGCATTTGAGAAAAATTTCAAGCCATTTGCGGCAAATGAAGGAATTGTACGAAAAATCTAAAATTTTTTGTGTAAACTTAGTGCCACCAATGGCAACCTTTCCGCACTATCCATCATCGAAAATCGAAATAAAGTTCTTTTTCGACCAACCCTGTTATATAATAAGAGGGTTGGTTAACCGAGTGTGTCGGTTAATTGAACGTCGGATAATCGAGAGTCTATAATCTCTCTATTCTAAAAAAAAGTAACTACCGCTGTCACCGCCGCCGCCGCCGGTTTTGAATTTTTTGTGACCGGAGGTCTTTCTTCGTTAATATTAAGAAAAATAATGCATACAAAAATATGAAAATCGGTGGTTTTATACAGAAATGTTTGATAAACATGCTGATGCAGACAGTTTTCAAATCGAAGAATTATTTTAAGAGATATTTAATGCTAAAGTTGGACAATATCGTTCCACTAAAAAAGTTTTATAGCAGCAAAAACTTTACATGGCAGTGAAATCATTTTTTGATCATTTTATGCGTTAGAATTTGCTGGAGTGCAGATTGCATTAATTTTTTTATTTTGACTCATTTTTTCAGGTTTTATTTCTATTTTAAATTCAAATTTTCAGCATTTCTAGAGATATTTTTTACAGATTTCAGAAAATTGTACTAATTTAAACTGTTGCCAACTGTATAAAAAGCGCAAGCAATAATATTTGCTTCAAATTAAAAATTTATTTACACGTGACTATTATAAACAGGAAAAAAACTTTCAAATTAAAATTAAATAATTACGTATAAAAAGCAGGAATTTATTAAAAATTATGTCATAAAAAGTACACACGTGAATTTTAAAAGAGAAAGGATATTGTAAAATAATAAGTTCATTAACATGCGTTAGAAGTCGTAGGAGAAATTACGTCATATTTACGTCACATTATAGTTATTACATAAAATGAACACAAAATAATATTGCAAAAAAGTTTAAATTTAGAAATTGCGCTAGACATTTATTTAATATTTTGAGAGGATCTTTTCAACTACTTTTGTTAGGAAAGCGCAAATAATATTTCATTTCTAACAAAAGTATCTTCACGTGAATATTTAAAAGAGAAAAAAATAGCTTGGTAAAAATTACGTTAGATTAAAAACGATTAATTTAAAATCTGTCATTTAAAAGAACTTTCTTTTCGCTTTGTTAAAAAATACCCGGAGACAAAGACTCTGTTTACTTAATTCCTTTTATATTAGCTTATTTTGAAATGTTGTTACACGTATCTACGTCATCAAGTTATTTTTATTCGACGTTTTATTTGTATTTTTATTATTGTTGTACGAATTTATTTGTTCTATTGTTATTTAAAATAAAAAATTATGTCAATTTGTATAATTTGGCGAGTGGTTTGGCGATTTATATAATTTGGCGAAATTGGTCGACGAGATAATCAAGCAGTACCGCAGCGGATTTGGCGTTAAAATTCCCCAATCAAAGACAAATGAATAGAAATTCGTTTATAGGGAGATCGCCACTGCTTTTTACATTGTAATTCAATCTTTCGAAATCTTTTTAAAGCCGATCAAATTAGCGTGCATTTAGAGTCTGCGGTGTCTGGGCGGGGGTTGGCGAGCGTAGCTCGTAGGGGGCCGAGCCCCCTAGTAATTTTAAATAGTAAAAAATATTTCATATCCATATAATAATTAACTGCAAGGAATGATTTAACCAACAAAAACTATGACTGTGTTGATTATATATCATCCATCTGGTATCGCCCCCCCCCCCCCAAAACGAGTCTCTGGATCCGCCCCTGCTTTAGTCATTCGCTCCTCCTCTCTCTCTCCATACACACACACACTAACTGAAAAAACACAATATTTTTGAAAAATTCGCGCTAGTGCACAGCACCATGCATGAACTGCATGCCTTCTTTCTCCTGATTATAGTAGAACCTGCTATCTTTTTTGTAATTCATGGTAGAAATAACCATGGGTGTGAAAGACTAGAGCTTTATGTATATAATGATATCGCCATCTAGCGGTCACTGTTTACGACACGCCTAAGCATTGTACGATATGCAGAAAAATACTTGTTTCTATGGGTTCTGTCACCACTTATCGTTTTGCCCAGAAGTTATGATTCTCCTTCAGTTTCTCTGAAGGAAATTTTGTCCAACTTGAAATAATACCCTTCTCCCTTGATCTCAATTTTTTGACAAATAAAGTCACTTACTTTGGAATTTCTTGATTTCTTTTTATACTTTTCAATTTTCTAGTTAGAAACAATATACCGCATCAAAAAAATAATAAATAATGTACAACACATTGTGTAGTCAACAGGATTCCTTCTACAAACAGAAAGCGCCCTGTAGCACTTTACTGCTTCAGATATGACCATGTATAACGGTAAGCTGGGGTAACTGGGCCATAGACTGTTTTATGAAAAACCGTTGATGTCTGTTAAGTTTTAGTTTTGTAAACATTACACCCCCATCTCTACTTCTTAAAACAACGAGTGTCCACTTAACTGAGAGTTAACTGTCATCTTAACGAGTGTTAACATAACTCTGTCTTTACTGTGATAGGTTGTCGAAAATTTAGGTTTCTTTTTTAAAAAATAACGTCGATTTGTTTGAACTTCCTCGGCTTTTTATTAAAATACGGTAAATACTTTTATTAAACAATCATTTTTTTCAAAGATTAGACACTTAAATACATTAATATTATTAGATATCTATACATATTTACTTCATGTTTCAAATGTAAGGCCGGCGTTCCAATTGTTCCATAAATGTTTCAAGAATGGGGTAACTGGGACTTGTATCAGGGATAACTGGATCATGTGGGATCCAGTTACCCAACAGTTATAAATATTTTTTTTTTTGAGTTTCTCTTACTACGGGAAATTAATTTCTCCATTTTTTTTTGGTTCAATAAAGAAAATTACGTAATACCTTATTGAAATTACATAATAAAATTAAAATAAAAGTATTTGGGGGTATCAAACCAAATTTTTAAAGCGTAATAGCAATAGCTCGAAATTTTACGATACAGATGAAGACAGATGTACAGATGACAGATGTACAGATGGTACATAAGGCAAAGTGAGATTATTAGAAAATTATCGAAACGAATAAAAAAGAGCTCTGTTCGTTATAACAACATAGTTACATTCTCCACAGGTTTATTGGGCATATCAAACTTTCATGGTGGTAAATAAAAAAGAGAATAAGATACTTAAGTATTTACATAGCCGTTTGTTCACAGATTTACCTTGTTATTTTTTCCCTTAAAATATCCATGTAACTTTTATACTTACTACCTATACTAAAGTATATAAGTACTTACTAAATCTTTATGTTTTTTGTATAAATAAGTCTTATATTTTTACTTTTAGTGCTTTTTTAGACACATTGACACACTCTAAAAAATAAATGTGTAAATTAGTGAATTTTACCCGTGTATATGTGTAAATTTCTAAAATTACACATCTGTCGTAAAATTTACACATTTTGTTCTGAAATTTACCTGTTTTTATGTGTATTTAGCTTATGAAAGTAAGTGTGTAAATTGTTATCACTTGAAAAACTCAAATAAGTGTGTAAATGTAGAAAAATGCCTTTATTTACACGAATTTGCGAGTCATTCTAATTTAAACATAATTATATATACACAGATAAGTGTGTAAATTTTTTAAATTACATACTTTTCATAAAAATTACACATTTTGAACAAAAATTTACCTGTTTTTATGTGTATCTAACTTATGAAATCAAATGTGCAATTTGTTATCTCTTGATAAACTCAGACAAGTGTGTAAATGTAGAAAAATACCTGGATTTACACAAACGGGCGTGTTACACATAATTATAAGCAGGGCTGCGGAGTCGATGGGAAAAATGGACGACTCCGACTCTGGGAATTCTAACAGATCCGACTCTGACTCCGTTTCCGACTCTTTCGCTCAAAAATGGGCCGACTGCGACTCCGACAACGCAGACCTGCTTCTAAAATGGACGACTCCGATTCCGGGAAATTTAGCAGATCCGACTCCCGACTCTTTTGCTCAAAAATGGGCCCCGACTCCGACTCTGACTCCGTAGCCCTGATTATAAGTTGTTATCTGAAAAGTCAGCGTGAAAAGTGCATATGTTTTTTTGAAAAAAATCTATCCAACGGCTATTTATAATTACAGAAGAAGAACCATAAGGTTCAGAAGTAAACGTTTGAGTAAGATTTTTAATTAGATTAACTGTCTTTGGTATATTCATTGCCATTACCCATATATCAAGCATAGTCGCTGTGACGTCGCTGTAGGTCACGGTGGCCATGTCATATCTGTGACTAAAATACCACCACCCGGTGGCGTCACAATGTGAATTGCTTAGAAACATTTAAAAAGTGCAAGAACACTGCAAAATATGTTATTGAATGTGAAAAATACATCTCTGACAAATTTTTAAATTTTTGTGACGCCTCTGAAAGCTATGTCACGTGTGTAATGAAAAGACCCCACCCCGTATGTTGTGAAGTCATATTTTGACGAACATGTGAATTTAAAAGATATTTGAAAAAGAGGAGAAATATAATAATAAGGATTGTCTGAATGCACTTCTGAGATCTGAATCTGACTGATATATATATATATAAATATATATATATGATGGTGGTCGGTAATGTTTAATTAATGGTTATATATATATATATATATATATATATATATATATATATTGCGTGTGTGTGTCATTGCTATTTAACCTACATTCCTTAATTTATTTACCGACTTAATGGAAAATGCTTCACAAATAGATCAATTTCAATCGATATGAAATACTATGAATCATGATGCAAACATAATTTTGCATGTAATACACGAAACAAAACACTTTTTTATTAAGGGAGTTTTTTTATTGCTTTTTCTATTATATGAAAAATTTATATTTTTTCTTAAATTAACAACAGCAACCAATATTATAAAGCGAAAACATATGCGTGATTGGCTGTGGCAAGACCACACCAGACGCATAAATCTACCTTTTATTGCAATTTTTTAAACTTTTAAACATTGCAAAATTTTATATTTTGCACCGTCGAATGTTCTTTCAAATGCAATTTTTTAAAAAATTGTACCCCAATTTACTGATTTCTATGGGTTTAAAAATAATTTTCAAGCATTAGTTTTAAAACAAGAAACTTTTTGTCTGCATTTCAATTACAAAAGATTAAAAAGTTTCCTCTTCAAGCAATAAAAATAATTAAGCGTTTGTTTCTGGCTAATATTCCACAACAAAATGAAAAACTTCATCAAAAACATGTACATAAATAAAACACAAATTTAATACACATGCAATTGAACTTCGCGCTTAAATTACTAAACTTAGAATTAAAAAAAACTGTTGCGGGTGGTAAAATCTTTGGCGATTTCTCCGACTATTAACTCTTGTATGACTCTTGGTTAATTTTAGGAACAATTTTGCATTTACCATAGATTATACAAACTTTAATTTTCTATTTTCAAAAGATTTTGCACTATTGCCTATTAAAATCATTTTTAACTACTCTGATAACTTAAACATTGTTTAATTTGTTGTATCTTCTATATCAGTATAATTATTGTTACATCTGACAAAAAAAAAAAAAGGGATACTTACAAAACTTGAACTATTCTGAAGTAAATCGAAAAAAGCGATAAAAAAGTTCTTAAAGTATGAAATTTTAATTAGAGAACTCTTGTAAACGTATTACTACAAGAACAGTTGAGGGGGAGGGGGAAAGAAAAAAAAGCCATCTGCGAGCTTTCAAAGTCCGGCCGGAAACAGCAACGATATTCGAATAAAAAACTACATTACATTTAGAACGTTTTGGAACAAGCAAAGTGAGTTAGTTTGCAAAGGGAAAAAATGGCCGTTTTGCGTATATATAGTCAGTCTGGATATAAAAATTTAACCAAAAAACTTCGCAGGAACTCTTCCATGTTAAATATGTTTCCGTGAAAAGCACAATTAGTCCAGTCAAATTGTCAAAAATAGATGCAAAAATTCTGCTAGAAGATTTTATGTTTTTAAACTGTTTATGGGGATGCTAATAACAGGAATTAATTGTTTCCCAACAAAATATCTCGAGGCTAAACTTTGTGGAGCCAAAAAACCACGAAATTTTCGGACTGTTTTCAGTTTTTTGCCTATAACTCGAAAATTATAAAATTTTTGTGTACCATACTCAATTACAAAAAGAAAGAGCATTAAATTTTCTACAAATTTCATTACAAAAGTCTTTTTCTGAATCCATTATTAAGCGCGCTACAGCTTCCTGAAAATGATACTTTTTTTCTAACTTTGTGAAAAAATCGCAAATACCAACATTTGACACCATTTTTATTTCTTTTATCCTCTTTAATGTAATTTTTTATATTGCAGGTATTTGCATGATAGTAATAATGATTAATTACAATGGTAAAACCGTAAAAAATTGACAACATTGTATTTTTTTTTTTTTTTTTTTTTTTTTTTTTTTTGTATTTACAACTTAAGGTGAGAACAATAATAGTAGGTATTATGAATGTAGGTAGCATGAATGTAAGTAAAACAATACTTACAGTAACATCTTTAATGGATTTAGTAACGTCTGGAGCGCTTGCGGGTTGATGAGTTTGATTCGTCAACCTCAGCTTGAGAAGCAAAGGAGCAGGCTGCATGATCTTCAACAGCTTTGAACTGCTTTGAGCTTGTTGCGACATCATCATCCTGGCTGCGAAAGTCATCGACGTTGCTGGTTTGGTCGATGGCTTCCCAGGTATCAGCTTCATAATCCTCTTCTTCTGCATAAATAATATCATCCACATTTTCACAATTGACCCCGTTACAGTTTTTGCAAATTGCCGAGCATTTGAGTCCTGATTTTTGGCAAGAGCATGCCTTGGTGCACCCTTTTTTACAGCTACATGAGACAACATGCAGCAAGGATTCAGGTGCTGGGTTTTGGTACATTTGAACTGGCTGAAAAAGACCGTCAGACCTGCGAACCCACCCCCATTCTTCAGGGGGCATGTTGTTTTCTAGCCAAGCTTGTACCTGGTGATAACATCTTAGGAAATGATGCTGCGCAGCCTCTTGCGTCGGTGGCAGCCTTGCAAGATGAACTTTGCTTTTGAAGATTTTGATTACGAAGATTTGCTTACGAAGATTTTGATTGACACTAGTTTGTTTTTATTTTGTCGCACTATCGTTCTTTTTCGTACCATGCTAAACTATATTGAATGCGCCAGTAATGTTTTCGTTAACGAATTTCTTTAAAAAGTGGTTATTATTAATTAATCGATCTAATCATTATTCTCTAACTGCACTTGTATTGCATTATTCTGTTAACATTTTAAAACTAATTTTGCAGTCTTATCCAATTACGAATGAAAAAGTAATTGAATTGTAAGAATAAAGATAAATCAGACCATCCTGCAATTTAATAATTAGGAAAATTTTAGCAATGGACACCCTACAAAAATAAATATTTGTATTTAACCTTGTAATCATCGCGCCCGATACAATCACGGACAAATTGCCCGTGAATGTATCAGGCTCAACGTTTAATGGTTAAGCATAAAAGGTGATAATAAATCAAACAAAATATCTAAACTTATGATACAGTTAGACTAAATAAAAAATTTTATAATGTAGATATTTATCTATAATAAGGTAGAGTTCACTTGATCTATTTCAACAGCAAATGCGCACTTAATATTACACAACTCACCCAAGATTTTTGTATTACTGATCTAAAACAAGCCGTTTTTACATTTGATGCGCATATCCATAACTTATTTTTGGCAAAAGGTGAAATTTTAAAGTAAACTGAAAAAGAATATTTTTTAAACTATCAAAAGTGGGATGGGGTAGAAAAATGGAAGAAAACGTTGTGCGGACACATTTAAACGTACACCTAATACCTAAAAAGCACTATAGACCTAAAAAATACTAAAAACGTATAACGTACGAGAAAAACGTACTATCTGGCAACCCTACCTTCTGCCTAACCTTCTTGAAAATTTGCCTTCTTACTTATTCATCAATAGGTGCATTTCATTTCCACAGTTAGTGATGAAAAGAAATTATTTTTAGGGATGGGAGGCGAAAAATAGGTCACTTTCTATGAAGTTGAAAAAAATGTGCTATTTTCAAAAAGTTGTAGCGCGCTTAATAATGGGTTTAGAAAAACGTTTTTAATGTGAAATTTGTAGAGAATTTAATTTTCTTTCTTTTTGTAATTAAGTATGGTACACAAAAATTTTATAATGTTCGAGTTATAGGCAAAAAACTGAAAAAAGTCCGAAAATTTCGTGGTTATTTGGCTCCACAAAGTTTAGCCACGAGATATTTTGTTGGGAAACAATTAATTCCTGTTATTAGCATCCCCATAAACACTTTAAAAACATAAAATCTTCTAGCAGAATTTTTGCATCTATCGGCCCAATTTTCTGACAATTTGACTGGACTAAATAGCTTTGGCATGTTTAAAAGGATTCATGTCATTGTTAGTGTACTTATGATCGGAACATATATATTTGTTCATCAAACAATAAATGGATTACTTCAAAAAACGAAAAACTACGTCAATGGAGATTTGGTATGTAAAAACATTATTTTTCCTGTTTGCTTTTGTTTAAATTATAACGATTTTATTGAAATAAATAACTGTCTAAATTGCACTTGTCTACAATTGTAACCATATGATAAAAATCAATTTAAATTACATTTTAATAAGATTTGTTTACTGTTAAAATATCATTCGTTAAAATCACATTTTTTCCTCAAGTTTTAAAATTACATGGAAAAAAAATATATTCAAAGTTTAACATAATTAGCAGATATTTAAAGATATTTAAATTATTGAATAAAAAAGCTTTCTTGTAGAATAAAGTTGTTTGCAAGCTTTTTTTTTTTTTTTTTTTTTTTTTTTTTTTTGTATTAAGTAATGGTATGGAACAATTTGCAATGCATATTTTTACTAAAAAATAATATCTATTCAGAAGATGAATTTTAAAAAAAGAAGAATTTGTGGACACAATGGAAAAGTACTATTAAAAGAAATCAAAGATGTGTAGTATTAAGAAAAAAAAAATCAATGTCAGTGAGTATTATTCAATTGAGAAATGTTATAAAATTTATAAAAATATATACATGGCGGTTGAGAAAATTTCATTCAATCAAATTAAACATTCTAATTAGAAAGTTTTCAAAGTAATCTGCAATTCTGAATCATTTTTAATATTTTAAAGAATATTTTTCAGAGATATTAATGCATTTTTTCCCACATACTGAAAATTGCCTAGTTTAAACTTTGTTTATAACTGACACTAAATATTGTGTAGGAAAAGAAATTTTCTTCAGAAGTATTTGAAAAATTTCCTCTATTTGATAGAAATGCTTCTAAAACTCAGAATAACTTTCTTTTTCTGTTTGATGCTACAACAAATATCTCTTAATTTGAAACTTTTTCAAGGGGCTTAACATACATAACTTTATCAATTTGGGAGGCAGGGGTGGTCTGGCAATGGATATCGTAAGATTTCTCGTGGGGAAGAGGGGGCTGTCTTTCGACATCGTTAGCATTTTTGATCCAACCAAAAAAAAATTTTTTTTGGTATTTTTTTCTTTACATCAATATAAACTATTATCTTTTTTTTCCCTCTTTTAGTCTATTACATATTTTTATGAAAATACAAAGTTATTATTAAAACCCTTAAATGATTATAAAATCATTTCATTCCAAAATATGGAATATCCTAACGTTCGCGATTCCTGTTCTTCTAGTATATAATTCGTTGTTAGAGAAATCAGGTTCGAAATGATACTTACTATGTTTACTAGAAAATATGGGAAAGAATATCGTTCACCTGTTTCGTTTATAAGAAGTTATGCTTACCCCCGCGCAAGAAAAAGTGCAAGAAAATATTATTACTGTTGAATGCATTATGCAACAAAAATATATTATTAAATAATTTTAAGTAGTACGCATTTCAAAGTGTTATTTGCTATAAAAGGATTTCAGATGTAATAATGATATTTTATTAACTTCTTTTCTTCATTTAAGTAAAAAAATATATATGGAGCTGTCCATAAATGATGTCACACTTTTATCAATATCTTTTACCCCTCTCCTCCCTTGTCACAAACTGTCACAATTTCACGATACTTATTATGTTTACTAGAAAATATGGGAAAGAATATCGTTCACCTGTTTCGTTTATAAGAAGTTATGCTTACCCCCGCGCAAGAAAAAGTGCAAGAAGATATTATTACTGTTGAATGCATTATGCAACAAAAATATATTATTAAATAATGATGTCACACTTTTATCAATATTTTTTACCCCGCTCCCCCCTTGTCACAAACTGTCAATATTTCACGACCCCCCCCCCTCCCTCCAAGCGTGGCATCCTTTGTGGACGGCCCATATATATATGGGAGTAATAAATGCATAATCATACTTGTATATCATTGCAAACGTATAAAAAGAAAAACAAAAAAATTGTAATAAAAAGAATTTTTAGACACTGATAACGATATCATTAGGAAGAGGGGACTGGTATAATGATGTATGATATCATAAGGGAGGGGGGAGGGGTGTCGAAAATCGCCAAAAAGTTGATCGTTATATATGTATATCCTCTAAGAAGATACTTTTAATAAAACTCTTTTGTCTGCAATATACCTAATTTAAGCTGTTTCAGAGAAAGTGTAAATATAGGCAAGCTGATTATACTAAAATACAGAGACACAATACTGGTGCGGGCGCAGACGGAGCCAGTTAAAGTAGGCTCTGGCAAGCTTTGTTCGCGCCATCAGTTACTGATGCGTCAACTATCTATAGAAAAATTAACAACATTTTTCGCACCAGGTGCGAAATACTGTTGCTGTGGCAATGCTTGGATATCAGAGCTTGAAATTAACTTCTTTTTTTTTCCCAGGAGATTTCAGTAATTTTTTCTGAATCAATTAAAAAAGAATATTTCATCTTGTGTTATGCAAAAACAGGTATATCAATGATAAGAAAATGATTTGTCTATATGTGGTATGTAAATTGCCTAATGACAATATGAGTACACATTTTGCTTATTTGAAAGAACAAACACATCAACCCTATAAGTTTGTTTTTCATGTATTTTTTTTTTTTTTTTTTTTTTTTTTTTTACTATCATAAAACATTTAATTCGCAATTAATACAAACCAAAGTATAAAGATAACACTTTGTACACAAAAATCTCCGTATTTTGAATATTAAAATAAAATTTGTGTTTTGTAGATTACGCAGAAATATGTGTATGAATAAAATATAACCTTCATATCTGTGTATTTTGTATATTACACAAAAATATGTGCATTTTATACATTACACAAAGATATGTGTATTTTGCATATTACACAAAAATATATGTAAAAATAGAATATTACACAGATATGTGTGTAAGAATATTACACAGAAATATGTGTATTCTTGTACAATTTACACATTAAAGTGTGTATTTCAAGACTTATCACCTAATTTTTACACATTTGGACTTATCATCAAATTACGCATTAAAAAGTGTATTTTAAAATTTACACATTTTTGGCAATTTACACACCAATTTACACGTATAGACAAATCGTTTTTGTATCATCGATATACCTGTTTTTGTGTGTAAATTTACACATTTTTTTTTTCAGAGTGCAGCAAATATTCCCCTTACAACGCTCTTTGTTCATATGAGGGGCTCACAGCCATAGTAGACCAAGTCTATTTATCTCTATTGTGAATAATAATGCTTTAAAGTTCTTAAATAATAATTAATTCAGGTCAAGTGATTTATTAAGATTATATGCGTCAATATTCAATTTAAAGTAACAGTTTTATAGTGCCTCACTTTTACAAATGACAAATTAATATTTCTGTTGTAAATTTATATGTTTAAAAAGAAATGAGAACTTGGTCCAGTATGGTTGTGAATTTTTTATGTATAAATAAAGACTTGTTTATTAGGATTACAAAAACTCCTGATTTTGATTTATATTTACTTATTCTATTTTTTACTCTAAATTAAATACAAAGAGTGAAACATATCAAGCAGGACGCTCGTTCTGCCAAGCCAAAGCTATAAAAAAATGCTAACCCCGCCAATTAAACAAACGCCAAGAACCAAAACCCATAACCACGAAACTGCTTATTATACTGAAAACAACTTCTCCATGTTAAATTGGCCAAACGTGGCATTTTAAAATTTTAGATATTTAAGAAAGTAAGTATCGCAGGGAAATGAAAAGAAGACCAGAAGAATTTAAAGAAGAAAAGCTTCAATTTGAAACCAAACTCATCTTTATAAAATAATTATAAACAGAGATACAAGATTTTAAAAAAAAACGTCGAGGTACTGAAAATGATCACAAAAATCTTTGTCAAACATATATTAATTCAATTAAGCTAGAGACTTAAATAATGGACAGAAAAAAGTATGGAATGCATTTTCGGACTGGTAATTACTCAATCTACGTGCTTTTATAAAATTTAGTTTAAAAAAATGAAATTTCAATCCTTAACAAGCAAAAAACTCTTGGTTAATTCTAAAATTATCAAATTATGCCAAACAGCGATAAACCCGCCAACGAGCGCGTACTATCCAAATTATAAAATCACAAATCCACTTTAACTTCAATCTGGTATTTTCCATCAAGATTATTTTTTCGAATAAAACTGCATAAAAGTTACATTTTTAGAAAGATTTTTAAAATAAAAATAATTTTTTAGAGAAATGGTACCTTTTAAGAAGTATGCATTGAAAGTTATCGGCATTGAAGGTTTCGTTCCTAATGTAAACAAAACATTTGAAAATGAATTGAGATGAATGTGAAAAGGTTTTCAGCTAAAAAAACAAACAACCCCCCCCCCACCCCCCACCCCCCCCCAAAAAACATAGTAAACGAGAGGAACTTTGTTCGTGCACAGAGACTCAACTTACAATTAGAAAACATCTCTGATGTCATTTTTGTGTGAGTTAATGAAATAAGGTTTTACCTTGGAAAGTTTCTAACAGTTTCCAACATAGTTCAACAGTGTTTATGACTTCGGTTTGTCTGGCCGTCAGTCCGTTTTCCGCGCTCTTACTCTCGTAAATATACTCGGAAAGCCTCCGTTATATTACGACCAATGGGAAAAAATCGTTTCAAGTGCATTTTAATGATGTTACACATTTTCACACATAGTGAAATTAATATACATTTATGAAGTGCACTAAAATAAGTATTCTGTAGAATATGTGATGCAAAGAATATTTATTATTCATTTACAGGGCTACATACAGGTAATACCTGTAAAAGAATTCCGTTAAATAATAGTATAGGTCGAAAAATTGTTCCCGGCGTATTTTAATTATGTTAAACTATTCCATGTATCGTAACACTGATATACATTGCTAAGGTTTACTACAACTTACTTCCTGTATAATATGAAATGCATATCATTAACAGGGACAAACAAAAGGTTTCGGATGCTATACTGTATCCGAAGTAATGTATATTGCTGGATGAGCATTTTTAGTTATTTAAGGCTTTTTTAACTTTAACTAAATTTTTGCATACTTTGTGATGTTTATAAATGCTATAGATCACATACAGGGCTACAAAAAAAGAATTCGTAAGCGCTACTGATTATGAGCGTAAATTGCTTAAAGATGGTTTTTAAATGAGTTACGTATTTTTACGCTGAATTAAATTTTGCATACTAAATGATGTTTGTAGAATACAGATAAAATTATTTACAGGGTACGACAAGGAATTAGATATATGGTCGTCAACGGATGATAATTTCTGGAAGTGTGATTTCACCAATTTGATCCCCGAAAATTATTGTTGATCGTAATCATACCTACCATTCTCAATAGCCAGTGACGTTCAAAACAATAATTTCATATGCTTTTATTACGTGCATAACATCAGATTGACGAACTTTAGCTAAGATATTAGATTTTCTAATCTTCCTTAGTCGAGTCTATTGCAAAGGTTCGGGTGAAAAAAAATTATATTTCAACTATATAAATGAATGTAACTGTGAATACCGTTAAAGCCTTTCATAGAAACACTCCATTGTACCAAATTGTATTAGCTAATTAGGCTTATTGGCTATGGACCCAAATACGGAAGATTATTAATTAGGTTTAAAAATATCCGTATTATCGAATGTATTTCAACAGATAAGCAAACGGAGACAAAGATGCCTCAGACGCACTGGGGTATCCTTTTAGTGCTAAAATGGCAAATTTATTGAACAGCAACCCAGAAATTTTGACGAAATTATCCTTCATATGAAAATCCTGTAGAAGAGATTGCGTGTGTTTTACATTAAATTAAACTTTGTGCATTTTATAATAAAATAATTTATGTGTGTTTCAAATAAAAGTTATTGGCGCGATCTTTTTCTGACGCCAATGTCATGTACGCAATGGGAACTCAATTGGCGGCAAAGTGTCGCTACTTTGCTTGATATGGCAAACCGGATATTGTTGTTTATGCTGTTGATGTTTTGCCAAATTGGCGTAGTAAATAAATCGTGCCAATCATCTGCGCCAAAGTTTTGTGTATTTTAAAATAAAATTGTGTTTTTATACCAAATAAAATGTTTTATAATAATTAAAACTAACTTACTACTTTCGCCAGCTAGGTCTAACAGGTACCCGGAAACGTGGTTTTCTCGCCAAACTGGCTAAACAACAACAAAAAAAAAAAGTATTGCGCCAACCACGTTGCGTTTGAGACAGCTGTGCTCAAACGAACATGAAGCATAAATGCCTACGTGAGTTAAGTGGATTTCTCAAGAAAGATTAAATACATAACAACGAAAAAGCTATACAATGCTGACATGATCGGAAGAAGTTCTTGGTACTTTTATGTTAGCCACTCTCGAAACTCGCCAATGGCATTTTTTTACCTCGCCAGTAGAAGGTTTTTTTTTTTTTTTTTTTTTTTTTTTTTTTTTTTTTTTTGCGTGGTAAATTAAAAACAATGCTTTGATAATGAAATTGGCATTCTTTTTTTAGCCTCCGGTACGGTATGCTATTTCTTTCTCTCAGCTTATTTTGTGTCCAGAAAATAACGTTACCTTACAGAAGCTAGCCGTAAAACAAACCATTACGACTAATTACTCTTTAGCAATTTTTTAAACTTCTAAGCATCGAACATTTTCAATTTTTATACCGTCGTATTGGAAAAAAAAAAGTTCTTTTAAATGCATTTTGTTTGAAAACTGTATCTCCATTTATTTTTGAAATATTAATTTTTTTGTAGTTTTTGGAGCCATTTGCTTAATATTGACAACGGAAGTACTCCATTGCTGTAAAGAGTAAAGGAAAAATAGTTTTAAAATAGTAATTATATATTTTTGTTGCCATATTCTCGTAACAACCGAAAGAAAATGTAATTAAAATACGTGCTATTTTGAAAAAAAAAATAAACGAATGATTTCTGTTAAAACAATGGAGCTATTATATACTATATTTAATTGTAAGTATCTATGAATCATTAGATAGCCGGGGTTTTTTTTTTTTTCGATTTTCTTGAATGATGGAATCTTTTTACTGCATTTGTGCATTATTTCGCATAGTGATGTGCTATGCATGCTTTACTGTAGATGTTTAAGAGTAGATCGTAAATGTGGAATATTAAGCGGATACGAATGACGCCATTTTACATAAAATAAAACGTGTGCTTTATGTCTTAAAATTGAAATATGTTTTGTACTGCAGTAGAGTCCCCCTTAACCGAGTTATTTTCTTCTGATGGACTGGTGGCTTCTATTATTATGAAAAGCCATTATAAATGAAGTGTTAGGTGAAGATGAAAGAGCAGCCGTAAAAAAAATTAAGCCATTTTTTCCCCCATTCTGACGAGAAAATCAGAGTTCTAACTTTTTAGGGCTGCTCTTTCATCTTCACCTAACACTTCATTTATAAAGGCTGTTTCATAATAATAGAAGCTATCAGCCCATCAGAAGAAAATGAAGTAATGGAAATGCCGGGGGCGACACTAAATTCTGGAAAAGCAGAATTCCTGTTTTCTAGTCTTTTCTTTTTCTTTTTTTAGAAATTAAATAAGTGAAAGGCATGTATCTTAAATGTTTGTATTTTAAATTAAAAGTTACACATTTTATATAAAATAAGTGAAAGGATTATAGTTTAAGTAAAATTAAGTCCATAAGAATAAATGAGAAGAGACCAATAATTGGCGATTTATCACCTGCGCCCGCTAACATAAAAGTAACGAGTTCGTATTTTCTCAATCAGAATCTTACTATTTGCCGAATGATTGAAATAGTTAATTAAATTATGAATAAAAGTAACATGATGCTTAGCATACATTTAACGGTGATCAAACTGTTAGCCAGAGGCGAAAATAATCTAATAAATTCGATATTGAAAAGAGTACATAAGAAAAGAATTTTCTAAAATTCAAATTTCTGTTATACTGTTCGGAATAGTAACCAACAATTTGGCACATGGTGATTATTTTCAATACTCGATAAGGATGATTTCTAGAAAAGTAAAAAGTAAAAGTTTGAAACGACAGAAAAGCGTTCTATCAACGTTCTAAATTATAATTTATTTGCAAGTGTTAACACTAGAAATATGAAATTTGATTTGCTTTTTACTTATCAAGCGTAAATGATCTCACAGAAAAGTTCTTAAAAAATTCGAAATTTGATTGGATGTAGGCGTAAAAAACGTTTTAAAATTGCGATTCCTGTAATACTGCTCGGGATAGAGGTCTGAATTTCGGCATGCCGGTTTGTATAAAGCTGCAAATGCACGCTAAAAACTGTTAGTAAAAAATCGAAATGTTAAGAGGTGAACCGAGCGGAAAACGTTTAAAGAACGGTTTGCATTATGATTTAAAGAAATTGTATGGGCTAGGAACATGAAATTTGACACGGATGTTATTTTCTAAGGCGTAAATTCTTTGCATTTTCTAATAAATTAGGAATTTATAAGTGTACAAGAGCAAAAAAATTCTTGTATTTTCAAATCTGTGATACTGTTCGGGATAGAATCCTTAAATCCGGCATAGTGGACATATGCAAATTCTCATTAAAAACTGTTTCTAAGTAAATCGAATTTTAAAAGGTTGAAATTAGTGGAAAGCTTTTTAAAAACGTTCTAAATTCCGGTTTGAATGGAATTGTTAGATCGTGAACTTGAAATTTAGCATGATTAATGTTTTTAAAACGAAAATGCTCGTACTGAGCAATTTCTAAAAAAATCGAAATTTAAAAGGTTGCAAGAGCAAAAATCATTCATAAATTAAGATTTCTGTGAAACTGTTGAGGAGAGGAACATAAAATTTGATATGGTGGTTACTTTTAAGATGTAAGTGCTGCAAAAACCCATTTCTAAAACAAACGAAATTTAAAAAGGTAAAACGAGTAAAAAAGCATTCTGAAAATGTTCTAAATTATGATGTTTTTGAAATTCTTAATCCTAAGGAAATCGAAATTTGACATAGTTGTAACATTTAAGACGTAAATATTCACCGTGAACAGTTCTTTAAAAAAATCGAAATTTTTAACGGCGCATGAGCAAAAAAAGCTCTAAAAATGGGTTTATCGTGATACCGTTAAAGATTGAAATCTGAATTTTGGCAAGCTGTTGCTTTTAAGATCTAAGCGCTCGTTAAGAGCTGTTGAAAAAGAAGACTCTCTTTAAAGAGATTAAACGAGCAGAAAACGTTCTAAATACGCTCTAAATTACAATTTAAATAGAATTGTCAAAGAATAACCTTGAAAGTTAACATGGTTGTAACTTTTGAAAAGTAAATGCTCTCAGAAATCATTTCCTTATATGTTCGAAGTTTAAAAGGGTTTAAAAACAAAAAAAAGATCTAAAATTCCAATTTTTGTGATACCGTTCGAGGTAGAAGCCTGCATTTGGCGTACTAACTATCTAAAATATGTAAAGTTTCATTAAGAACCGTTTCTAAAAATATCTGCTCTGTTTTGTATGTCGCGTTTCATTCTCGGATTAGCCGTAGATATTTGCAAATATAAAACAATTTTGCAAAAAATAAAATAAAAAGTTATCTTTAACCAAATATGTGACTAAATATCTACAATAAACAAATATCTAACTAAAAGACCAACTATAGGTCTATATGTTAATTCGACTCTATCATTTTTTTTTTTTTTTTTTTTTTTTTTTTTGCAAAATTTTCATTCTTTATAAATTTAAAATACCATATAAATTGAAGAAGACTGATACTTGAGAAAAGAAGTTGGCTTTCATTGCTTTTAAATCCTTAGTTACTCTAAGAAAGGAATGATATGTAAACAAAATGTACACATATCGGTTTTCCTTTCTACTGACAACGGTTGTAATAAAACTCATTTTAATTTAAGTGAGTAGATTATTTAAATTATATATAATTTCTTTAAAAATAAGAAATGATATCTACTAAAAAACAACTTTTCAAAAGTAAAAAAAAAAAAAAAAAAAAAAAAAAAAAAAAAAAGCTGACAGTTTCGGCTAAAAAAAGGTATGATATCAAATTTCCAAGCTTATATTATGGTGCTTTTTTAACATTTTCCACAGAAAAATTTACCATTTTTAACTCGAGTGACTTCGTATATGCTGATATAAATCCTTTTCTCCTGTACTAAATACATCATAACGTGTTTCTGAAAATTCAAATGTTTTAAAATTATGCATCATGGGCTTGGCGGCCATCTTTCCATATTTTACACAAATTTCTAAGCACCCAAGTTTGTAAAGTGTAATAACTTTGCATTAATAACAATTTAGAACTTTTGATTTTAAGTACGGACAAATAAGATTTTTATTTCGAGGAAAAAAGTTCATTTTTACTGCTTTTAAATGATTAATTACTCTAAAAAAGTAATCACAAGAGGAATAGTGAAGATATGTCACCATTGCCTTAACACACAAATTTCTGAGCACACAATATCGTGAAGGAACGGCATAAAATGTGTGCTTTGGTAACAATGTCGAACTTTGGTTTTCAACTGCAAACAGCTGATAAATTGAAAAAGACTAATATTTTGAGAAAAGAAACATGTTTTTATTGCCTTTAAATGATTAATTTCTTTATGAAATAAATCACAAGATGAATCCTTTAGATAAGTCATTATTATTTTAAGACACAAAGTTCTCCGAATATAAGTCCGTAACGGAAAAGCTTAAAATGTCTGCTTAAGAAACAATTTTGAATTTCTGATTATAACTATGGATTAAAGTACATAGAAATTTGTGTAAAATATGGAAAGATGGCCGCCAAGCCCATGATGCATAATTTTAAAACATTTGAATTTTCAGAAACAAGTTATTATGTATTTAGTACAGGAGAAAAGGATTTCTATCAGCATATACGAAGCCACTCGACTTAAAAATGGTAAATTTTTCTGTGGAAAATGCTAAAAAAGTGCCATAATATAAGCTTGGAAGTTTGATATCACACCATTTTTTTGCCACAACTTTCATCTTTTTCTTTTTTTTTTTTTTTTTAGATTGGCTTTTTCTTTTTTTACTTGTGAAAAGTTGTTTTTTAGTAGATTACCAGTTATCGTAAATCATTTCACTGTACATAATACTAGCATCATCATCGTCGTCATCAGGATGTACTCTAGAGGAAGTAGCTTGAAGCTTGGTATTGACCTCTACTGGAGGATTCTTGAAGTATACATGATGAATTGATGGAATATATGGCAGAAGATCCAACATATCTTTGTTTTTGGCTAAAGTGATTTTTCTACAGCCTGCCTACAATGCATCTTGACTGACATTTGACAAAGAAAGTAACTTGCGCCTGTTTTTCCAAATTTATTTTGCTAAAAGTTTGATCCTCTTTGAGACCTCATTGATTTTATTTGACCGGTGACATGAAGGGAGAATCTCTCGCAACTCGTAGCCATCTAATATCCATCCAACTAAAAGAAGCTCCTTCGGCATCGTTCTTTCTGTTTGTATACTTTGTTCCAAAGCTGTAGTAGAAACAAAGTCGACATTCTTAACCAATGACATCAAATTTAGGACATTTCCTCTTTGCATTCATAATAGTTTCCCTCCAGTCTCCAGGGACATAGATGTGTTGTTTCTCGCTACTTGCTGCTTCAAACAGACCAAATTCTGCGTAATTAGGAAGGAAAAAGTTGACGGACACCAAGAATTCGTGGTCAATTGACTCTGCTGTTATGTTTGTATTATTAACTAGTTTCAACAGCGTAAGAGGAATTTTGATGTTTCTATTTTTGTCACTACAAGCATCAGGATATAGAATAATTTTCTTATGTTTAGAGATTTTCTCCCTTAGGCGTCTTGCAGCAATGCTAGAAAGGTCTTGCGAACCTCTTCCTTCCTCTATTACATCCCAGACGTCCATGTATACCACATTATTATTAAAGGAATGCACCCCAAATTTATTAACGTATAGATTGCGTTCATAATTTGCTATGGATGTTAGAAGCCTAGGAAACTAAAGTGCTTATTGCAAGTCGAATGTACAGCAGTAATTCAACCTAATTCAAGTTTAATCTGAAGCTTTCATTTTTTCTCTAGCCTGTTTAACTTTCCGCAAGTGGAGATCTCCTTTTGTTTCAAAACTTCTTCTAGTGTTGTCATCATTTTCTGTCGAAAGCTTGATTGATATGTCTTCAATTAATTTAAATGTATCTGTACTTGGCGGCGTAAAATGTAAATTAAACTTTGTGCTGAAGAATTTGTAATAAAATTTCTCTTTCACGGGATCTTATTATTTGTCGTACATTCCTCCCTAAGCCGAGGATCGAACTATGTGATTCGATATTTTTTCCTTGCAATGATTTTTTTTAAAGAATAAACGCTGTCGGTAAGTTTACCGTTTGTTTACCGAGAGGCGAGGGGGTGGGGTCATCAAAAACAATATTACTTTCCATTCATAGTTTATGCATCTGATAATTCACCAACGTTTATTTTTCTTCAAAAGTTTTGAAATCGTTACTTATTTACGTTTTTTGATAATAATGAGGCAAGATTTAGACACGAGTGGACCATAGATGAAAGAGTAGTACACTGATAAACGGACTTGATTCTGTATGGCTGTGAAGGTTTTTTGTATTAATTCACCAACTCTGGACACAGATGTAATTTATGAGAAAATATGTGAATTACAGACTTGGTGCACTACGGCAGTAGATAAAACACAGTTTAATGCATCTTCTACATGCACTATCTTGTTTTTTTAGAAAGTGGACTTGGTCTTCTATGGTTGTGAGCCCCTCATATATAATTTACATGATCTGCCTGGTTTAAATTTTTTAAATTGTTTAAATTTTTTCAAACAGGACCTTATACCTTATATTTTAAAAAATAATCGCGTGTGGAACATAGACCCTCCTGGTCCACTTGCCCCATTTTTATGGGACAACTGGTTCCATGAGGAAAAAAAATATGAAATATATATATATATATATATATATATATATTAGATATTAGAATGTAATTTTGAACATTTCTGTATGAATAGAGGGAACCTAACTGAACACATTTACAAAAGTTCAGACTTTAATTCAAATGAAAATTTTCTTTTTGAAGCTGAATTGCCAGAATTTCCAGAGTCATATTGTAAAATCTAGGCCCAGTTACACTACGTAATCCTAAATGCTGTTTTCAACTTGTCTAGGTGTGTTTTATCTGTCCTTAAAGTTTTGTCCATCAGTTCAGATTAACCCTGAATAACATGTAACAAACCTAAATACATATATTATCGTGCATGCCTTTGTGCTATTATTGGTGTATTTTATGATGAAAGCTGTAATCTGACATGGAAATAATGCGGATTCGGAAAACCACACCAAAGCATGCATACCACGAAAAAGTTAGGAATTAGGTTGATCCTGGACACAACAATAGGCAAATTAAAACCAATAATTTCGTCATCAGCTTAAAAAATGCTGAACTGTGCAAATGAACTGCGCAAATACAGAATTTAAAAAAAACTTGTGCACACACAAGTGCACTCTCATATTAAAGTATAAATTTTTAAAATATAAACAATCATTAAAGGGATGGCCTTTAATATGCAAAATGCTTAAAAATAAACAGTGCAGATTAATTGTCTTCTTTATACACTACATACAGTGTTTTGTTACTTTTTGATAGTGTCTGAACCTGTAAGTTCTCGAATGAATGCACCTAACACATTGCTACACGGTGAACTGGCCACATAGCTAAAAACACTGGAGAGTAAATAAATCTCTAGTTTGTCAGTTTACTTTATTGACTATTTACTGACATGACTTCAGTAAATCTGTGATTATTTGGTGCTAATTTCATATAAATTACATTCATATATACTACGATCATAAAATCCTTATCAGAATCGGTAGATGATAAAGCATGTAGTGCATACAAATGCATTTTGTGTGCACTAATGGTAGATAATAACAAAAGTGTACTGTACAATATATATCGCTATCATGCTGATTGATGAAAAAGCGCTTTTAAGTAATTTGCATTGAAGTACATACATACAGATTTTTACCACAGAAAACAGCGAATGCTTACATGTATAAATACACTATTTTTTTTTTTATTACACAATGCAAATCAAATGTCTTTATATTTATTGATTGCAATATTTAAAAAATATATATTTTTCAATATTTCTTAATTTTATTATGTTTTTAATTTATTTCCGAGTACTGTTTCGGCCAAGTGTCGTGTACTCTGCAAATGCAGAAAAAAACACTGGTGCACACATAAGTACACTCGCATATTAGTGTATAAATTTTAAAAATATAAACAATCAGTCAAGAAACAGTACAAAGTCTCTTAATTTTTACTTTGCATTACAACAATTCTTTAATTATGTTAGCTTATTTATCATAAAGTGCTTTTTTTAAATACACAACTTGATTAATTTTTTTTTTTTTGCATTACTGTTTAATTGCTTTAAACCTACAAAGTGGTTAATTTATTTTATAGAAAACTTACCAACTGCTGAATAATGATCATCATCTTGCTGGGAAAAAAATAATGTAATAAGTTTTGTGCTTCACACACTAATTGAGGAAGCATGTAAAAATATTTACTACACTAACTGACAGATATCTGCATTAGAGTCCTGCATCAGGTCGGGTTACTTGCTTTTACCCGGCCCGACTCTTAGTTCGGGTCGGATCAATGGTAGATTTTTTGTTGCAGGTCGGGTTCACTTTCATTGCTTCGGTTCGGGTTTTAACTCTAGTGGGTCGACCCGAATTTCAATGTTATCCAAAGCAATTTTTTTTCAGATTAACAATCTATGTACAATAACACCTCTATAATGGCTTTTCACCCGAAAAGCAGACATTTCTATTTAGTAAATACTTTTTAATTCCTAAAATTTATATATTTGAACGTCTATATATGTTTGAATAACAGGCATCTCTCAATTTAAACACATGTAACATGCGTATGTGTACATAAACTATCAAAAATATGATACATGTGTTTTTGTGTGTATCAAAAACAAAATATTGACAATATTTTTCATATTTCGAAAATTATTTTTGCAGGTTCGGGTCGTGTTGACTTAAAATCGGACGTGGTACAGGCTCAGCAAAAAAAAAAATAATAATAAAAGCTCAACTTTCACAGCCTCACGGACTTTTCATGAAATTCGTATTTTTCCGCAACATTTTGAGGAAATTCGCATTTATTCTGCAATCCTTTGACAAAATTAGTGTTTTTCCGCGAACATTTGACGAAATCACGTTTTTTTGCAATCCTTTGACGAAATTTGTGTTTTATTCCACGATCTTTCGACAAAATTTGCCTATTTTCCATAATCTTTCGATGAAATATGCCTATTTTCCACGATATTTGACAAAATTAATATATTTTACACGATCCTTTGATAAAAATTGCATCTTTGACGAAAATCGTGTCGTTTCGTGATCCTTTAACAAAAATTGCGTTTTTTCTGCAATCCTTAAACAAAATTCGCATTTTT
This sequence comes from Maratus speciosus, assembly GCA_963932465.1. Taxonomy (NCBI): domain Eukaryota; kingdom Metazoa; phylum Arthropoda; class Arachnida; order Araneae; family Salticidae; genus Maratus; species Maratus speciosus. Next base: position 32,906,526 of record OZ010790.1, on the reverse strand, counting down.
TCGCAATTCTTTGACGTAATTCGCGTTTTTTTCCACAATCTTTCGACGAAATTCGCATATTTTACACGATCCTTTGACAAAAGTCATGTCCTTTTCGTGATTTAACAAAAATTGTGTTTTTTTTTTTTCGCAATCCTTTGACGGGAATCTTATTTCTTTCCGCGATCCTTTGATAGAAATGTAATTTTTTCCCTCGATCCTTTAAAGAAAATCACACTTTTTTCCCGATCCTTTAACGTTAATCGCGTTTTTTCCGCGACCCTTTGACACTAATTTTGTCAAAGCATCGCAGAATAAATGCAAATTTCCTCAAAATGTTGCGAAAAAATGCGAATTTCATGAAAAGTTCGTGAGGCTGTGAAAGTTCAGCCCTTTTTTTTTTTTGCGATCCTTTAAAAAAATTTGCATTTTTCCCGCGATCTTTTGAAGAAATTTGCTCAATTTGGCACGGAAGGTACTCGCGTTTTTCTTTTATTTCTTCCGTTATCCCTCCCCCCGCCCATAAAAATGTCAAAAAATTTTAATGCATATTTGCATAGATCCAAGGGATAATAAAATTTAGAGACAAAAAAAAAAGCGCAATTCCGCGGAAAAATAACATGTCTGTAAAATGGAGTTTGCAGGTTCAAGCCGGGTTCTCTGTATTACATTATCTGCATTAATGGAATGAAAAGAAAAGAGAGAAAATAATGGAAACAAAATCCTCAGCAAATAGGAATCTTGTTAATGCATGAATTTTGTCTATGATTACTGTAGATTATAAATGTATGTACAAAAATTTCTAAATCGCTCTTGTGAAGGGAAAAAAAATCAAAAAATTCACCAGTCGGTTACAGAAAATTCTTCAGTTGGTCATGCAAAAAACACAAAATTTGTCTATCCATCTCTTAGAAAATCACAAAATTCAACAATCAGTCGCAGAGGAAAAAAAAATAACGACAGTTGGTTGTGAGGGGAAAAACATGAAATTTGTCGCATAAAAAAAACACAAAAATTACCCAATCGCTAGAACAAAAAGAAAAGTACTGCAAAATTCATTAATTGTGTGGGAAAAGTTGCAACATTCTTCCTTCAATTTTCAGAAAAAATCGTGAACATTGCCAGTTGATCATCGGAAAAGGCTCAAAATTCTTTAATCAGTTGCTTTAAAATATTGTGAAGTTCATCGGTAAACTGTCAGAAATTCTTCAAACAGTCGTTGTAAAAAATCGCATAATCTGTCGATTGGTAGTTGTGGTTGATTAGGAAATCTTGTTATTTCAATATGTCACGCACTGGCAAAATTCACAATATTTTTCTACCACCATTTGAAGAAATTCAGAAAATAATTTTGCAAAATCGCACAAAAAAATAAAAATCACTTTCTCGGTAGGGGGGGGGGGGAATCAGGAAGAGTCACATGTCTGTAGAAAAATGGAATGAGGGGAACACACGGCATTTTTTTTATGCAGCATTTTCCTATTTTTGAAAGATTCATATAATCCTGCATGGTATTGTAAATCTTGCCCCTCAACTAAATCGTGCTCTCCCCTCCCCCCTCCCAATCATGCCATGCAGGACAGCGCTTATAAAATACATTAAATGTTTTCTCACCAACCGAAACATTAATAATTTTATTGTCAGTGTATGTGAATGAATTTCTACTTTATGGAAAAAGCTTTTTAAAATAGGATTACACATATTACGTATTTTGAAATTTATTCACTCCGACCTATTGGGAATTAATCATGAACGTTTCTTTTGATTTAGTAATCTTAATGGTCTTCAGATTTTCAAGTGGAAACTGTTTAGAAATCTATTGGTATGTATCATATGATAGGGCATAGAGAATGTTACTTTGGTGGTTTTTAACACAAATCGCAATCGTCTCTCAACAAACATTGGAAAAACGTTGATAACTTATTTTCAAATATTTTTTGAGTTATGGGGATCCCACAATAAACGATTTAATTTATTTGTAATTCTGACATTGAATTTTAAATTTACTTTAATGTAAGCATTGAAAAGTCCATTTATTTGTCAACAGAAACATTGTAGTCTTTTCTAGCTAAATAGTTTTAAGTTTATTCACTGTAAGATATCTGCTTTAAAAATTTATATTTGTCTCAGACTTTCCAAGTATGAAGTTTTTCAGGCTTAATTTAACATATATTTTTTTATTAATGATTCAATTGTTAAAATTATCATTTCAGTTGCGTTTTCTAAAGAGTCAAGAACATTTTTTGTTACACGATATGTAATCAAAACAAAAGTTTTCAGAAAATCATTTCTGTTACCCTTTTCAGAAGAAGGTGTTATTCAGTAGAGAAATTTTAAACTATGAAGCTATAAGCTACACTGTCAAAATAATTACTGCTGGATATTAAAACATTTATATCGCAATCGATAGGTAAACAAAAGTTTTCAGAAATTTCTGTTGCCTTTTATTCAGCAGATAAATTTTCAACTATGAAGCCATGAGGTACTGCAAAAATAATTACTGATGCTGGATATTAAAACATTAAGAGATATTTCTAGAGAAAATGAACGGTTCGTAATATCTACTTAACGATAGCGTGGTTAGGTTAAATCGGCGGAAAATACAATATTCAGTAGAGAAAATTTAAACTATGAAGATATAAGGTACACTGTCAAAATAATTACTACTGGATATTAAAACATTTCTATCGTAATCGATATGTAAACAAAAGTTTTCAGAAATATCTGTTGCCCTTTTCAGAAGAGGGTATTATTCAGCAGATAAATTTTCAACTATGAAGCCATAAGGTACTGTAAAAATAATTATTGATGCTGGATTAAGAGATATTTCAAGAGAAAATGAACGGTTCGTAATATCTACATAACGATAGCGTGGTTAGGTTAAATCGGCGGAAAATACAAAGGACATATTAAATCTAAGTAAATCAAAAGAAAACTTAAAAATGGAATCGTAAATCGTATTAAAAAAACAAGCGATAAATTAACAAAATACCTAATAAGGTGTAATCCAAAGAAACTATAAACCTGTTAATATAATATAACTACAGCAAATACGTATTATTGAAATCGGCGAATACGCGTGACGATATCTGTATGTAGACAGGAATGTCACTGAACTCCCATTAGAGCTCACAGGTGGTCACGTTTTCAGCGTCAGCAAATCGGAAGACCCTTCAGCTGGTCGCGCATGCGCGTATGGCTCAAAATTGGTTTTAAAGAAAGTTGTCTTACTTAAATCGTCTTTCGTTTTAATATATTAGATTCTTCTTTTGTGTTTTATTTCATCTAGTCATAATTTATACCTGCCATATCAGGATGATTAACAAGAACGATTACCATTTTTTCCTGTTTATTTAATATTTAAACGAGATTTTGGCCACTTGGTTTTTAAGTAACATAATTTTTCTATAGTACTATTACACCTAGAAGTTGAGATGCAAAGAAAAAAATCAGAGAATTTTGAAACAGGGGAATAAACTTGGAGTTTTGTGTATTAAGCCAGGATTTTTGAAATTTTTGATAGAAGGAAATTATATAATAACAGATATTTATATATTTACCTTCGCTTTCTTTTACGTACATATAAGATACACTGCTCAAAACAATTAAAGGATATTGCAGTTTTAGGTGGATTTTGTATCTGGTAAACTGTTTAGCTGATTGATACATGGTCGACAGACATAGTAGGTTATATGAGAATAAATTACACATGTTTGGCAGAAAAAAATGCATTTTATTGCGCATTTGTGTACTAAAGGAAAAAAACACAATTTGTGCATATGAGAAAAAAAGAATAAGAAAAGGTGTTTTCTTCAAAGAAAATCATTTTCAGTAGGGGGTACGGTTTCCACGGGCGGCCAGCAACGTTGAACACCTTTGAGGCATGGACTCAATGAGGCTATTAATGACGAGTTGGGGTATTCTGCCCCACTCTTCCAGAAGAGCTCTTTCCAGTTCTTGGAGAGTTTGTGGGGGTTGTTGGCGGCCAGAAACTCGTCTTCCTAGAGCGTCCCAAACGTGCTCGATTGGATTCATGTCTGGAGAACACGCTGGCCATTCCATTCGAACGATTCCTTCCTCGAAAAGGAAATCCTCCACCAGGTTTGCACGATGTGGCCTGCAGTTATCGTCCATTAAAATGAAGTTATCTCCGATTGCTGCAGCGTAAGGGACTACAATAGGTCTGAGGATCTCATCCCTATATCGGCGACCAGTCAGAGCTCCATCTCCAATGATGTAGAGGTCAGTGCGCCCGTCAATGGAGATGCCACCATACACCAACACTCCTCCACCGCCAAACCTGACACTTTCGTGCACACGCAGGATTATTCCTACTGCCACGGTCCCTCCAGATGAAAATACGCCTATTATCCGGATGCACAGAAAAACGGGACTCGTCAGAAAACAGAATATTGCTCCATTCATTTCTCCTCCAGTTGACATGCTCGGTTGCCCACTCCCTGCGGTCGCGACGATGCCTTGATGTTAACCTAACACATACCATCGGTCGGCGAGCATACAGACCTACAGCATGGAGCCGGTTTCGGACAGTCTGAGTTGAAATCGTGGTGCCTGTAGCCGAGCGAAGGTGTTGTTGGAGAAGAGTAGCGTTCATGGTTCGGTGTCTCCGAGCTGTTAACGCTAAATACCGATCTTCATTGGGCGTTGTTGCCCGTCTACAACCTTGCCCTAGTCTTCGGCCTGCACATCCACTCTCCAAAAAACGGTTCCAGATCCTGGAAATGACACTTTGTGACACTCCAATGGCTTGCGCTACTTCGGCTTGAGTTTGGCCCCCTTCTAACCTACCAACAATTCTCAAAGCTTCTGAATCTGTCAAATGACTTCGCTGAGACATCGTACTCATCGAAACAAAGCAATCACTGAATGCCGATCATGCTTGTCTTCATTCTCTTTTATCCAGTTGAAAGTCAAATTTCATTCGCTGCCGCTGAAGCGACGTTTTTGACGTCGAACTCAAAATTTGCATACTCCACAGTTTGAAAACCAGAAAAATTTGCATTTGTGATTCTCTTCTTCTATTTTCGGCAAAAAAAATTTCGTTTATATCTTTATTTTATATAAAACTTCAAATATCCTTTAATTGTTTTGAGCAGTGTATTTAAGTACATTATAGGATTTCTATGTTATTTTCTAAAATTCATCCTGAATTAAATGTTCACAATTTGCCTATAAGTTTTACATTTTTTTGCTTATGGCATATTTAATAAACAAATACTAACATTATACTAACCAACGGCATATTTAAAATCCAAATATAAGCATAATGCATACTAATAATTAAAATGTATCAGCCTAATAAAGTAATATAAATCATTTAACAAAGAAATAATTAAAAATAAAGTTGTTTTTAACAATTAATAATAAACGTTGTATCAATGATTATCTTTAAAATCCCCCTTTTTAGGGTTCCGTACTTAAAAAGTAAAAACGGCACCACTATAAGATCACTCCTGTGTCTGTCTGTCCGTCTATCACAGCCATTTTACTCGTAAACTATAGAACGTGGAAAGTTCAAATTAGGGGAAGTAATAAAGACTATTGACCCAATATTTACAGATTATTAAACATTCACAAATATATTTAGGAAAAATGCAGAGGGGCTAATTAACCCTCATAGCATGCATGGTCACGGTGACGTCGTTGTGACGTCACTGTAAGTCACTGTGGTCACGTCACATCTGTGACCAAAATGCCACCACTCAGTGATGTCACATTGTGACTGAGATGTGAACTTCTTAGAAAACTTTAAAAATTGCAAAAATTCTTAAAACATGTTATTTACTGTAAAATTATATTTTTCTGGCAATTAAAAGAAAATTGTGACGACACTATTATGTCACTGCATGTAACGTATGTCACGTCACATATGTGATAAAAAAACCACCATATTGTAAGTCACAGTGTGACAAAAATATGAACTTGAAAAATCTTTGAAAATGAAGAGAAATATTTTAAACAGTCCCGAGTTACAGCGACATAAGGAATGAAAATATATTAGTGGATAGCTACTAGTAAATTCTGTCACGAAAGGGGGAAGGGGCATAATAAATAAAATGCACGATACAAGCATTAATAAACTAAATTTTCATGTTATATTTTATCAATTTGATGAATTAAGCGGTCTCACAGACCGCTCACAATAGTTATGCGGCAATTTTTGTCACATCAGTTAAGGGTTAAACAGTATTTTAAACAGTCCCGAGTTACAGCGGCATAAGGAATGAAAATATATTAGTGAATAGCAAATAGTAAATTTTGTCACGAAAGGTAGGGGGGGGAGGGAGGGGACATAATAAATAAAGTGCACGATACAAGCATTAATAAACTAAATTTTCATGCTATATTTTATCCATTTGATAGATTAAGCGGTCTCACAGACCGCTCGCAGTAGTTATGCGGCAATTTTTGTCTCATCAGTTAAGGGTTAAACAACATTTTAAACAGACCTGAGTTACAGCGGCATAAGGAATGAAAATATATTAGTGGATAGGAAATAGTAAATTCTATCACGAAAGGCGGGGGGGGGGGGGGGCATAATAAATAAATTGCACGATACAAGCATTAATAAACTAAATTTTCATGCTATATTTTATCAATTTGATATCTAAGACAGTAAAAGTATTCTTTTTTCATGATTTCAATTTTATCTAGCATTGCAATTTAATATAATAATCCTCCACTGATTGTTACACTCTCATATCCCGTAAGGCATGGTGACGTCACGTCGACGTCGTTGTGACGTCACGCTGTGACATTGTGACCGTCGATGTGACGTCACGTGACGTCGATGTGAAGTCACTGTGACTAGAATGTGAGGTCGTTATGGCCGTTTTAGAGCTCTTTTGTGACGTCACATTGTGACGACTTTGTGAAGTCACGGTGTGACAAATTTGTGAAGAGTGTGTCATTTGTAACTATTTTGGTATTAACTTTGTGACGAATTTGTGACGAATGTGACAATGCTTTAAAGTCACATTGAGATCAATTTGTGAAATATGTGTCATTTTTGACGAAATTGTCTTTAACACTGTGATGATTCTGTGACGACAGCGACACTGCTTTGAAGTCACATTGTGACAATTTTGTGAAAATTGTGTGATTTGTGACAATTTTGTCATTAACGTTGTGACGAATATGTGACTAGCGGCAATGTTGTGAAGTCACACTATGACATACTTGTACAGTTGTAAACACGTATGCATGTCACACATAGTCATAATTATGCATGTTGTAAAATCATTTACATCTATAACGTTAATATACTTCGGCGATACATCGCAATTAAAACTTGGGGGCCGATATAACAAGGGTATACCAAAAGAATTTTATTGAATCAAAATGCAATGCCCCGCAGACTTCAATTTTTGTTGCACCTTTCTTTCCTATTGCAATAAATGAGGATATTGAAGACAACTGAATGATCGATCTATCACATTTTTTTTTTTTTTTCAAAATTAGCTATTTGTTAAAAGCATTAAAATTACCAAAGAAACAATTTGTTTAAATTTTCAAATCTTTATGAAGATAAAATTTGTGTTGAAAATATAATATTTTATAATATATACAGTACTTTTTATATTCTTTAAACTATAGAAAATACTGAATGAAATTAATTTATTTCATTTAATACGCATTACAAACTCGAAGTCACTGGTGAGGTTGAATTTTTTTCGATTACACAACATTTATAATAAAAAATAAATAAAAGATAAAAAGAAATACCGATATTAAGTAATTAAATTTTATATGTTTTATGATATTGATTACCATAATATATATATATATATATATGATTGTAATTAAAACAAGTTGGGGCTGAGAAAATAGGAAACTTCTTTGTTATAGAGGCCCCTATAAATTTGATTATGCAAAAATTACAGTAACGACATTGCTAAGATCATTGTGAAGTTTATGCATGCGTTATATACATATATATATATATACACTCGAAACGCTCATCATGTGCCATATAGTCATTATATATGTATTGTTTACGTCTTTTATGCCCCATACATGCATTACAAAATTTCCGAAGTACATTTTAGCAATAAGCATTTGAAACTACTCAAATGAAAAATACAGCTTTGGTATAGAAAATTAACTGAGTATCACCAGTATCATTATGTTGAGAATTCTAAGAACAATTTCGGCAGTAATCGTTATGTTGGAAGATAGCAGCAATAAATAAAATCGTATTTTTATGCTCACTGTAAAAGTAAATAAAACTTTTAGATATGCATAGAACGGTGATACAAAGGGTTAATTTATTTTACATCAGGGTTTGCTTGGAGTAAAATCCATATATAAAACAACTTTTTGATTATTAAAAAATAACTTTAATAATTGATTGCCAAAATTACATTTTTATTTATGAAATTATATATTATAAAAATAACTCTTACTATCTAGGATTTTTTAAAACAATAATACCTTATTGTTTATAAAACACAGCACCGCAGCTACTCTATTTTGCGTCTAATGTGAAAGTTTTTATGTTTTGCCAAAGATCTATCTGGCTGGATATATGTTGCCATGACATCTATAACTCTGATAGTGTCATAAATAGTACAAACAGATTAGAATCTACAACGAAATTTTTAGAATAAAGTCTGGTGAAAGTTTTATAAATACAGTAGAACGCCGATTATTGGAACTCCAATTAACCGAACTTCCAATTATCCGAACAGCATATTTCTCTCAAAGAATTCTTTTTAACCGAATTTTCAATTATCCAAATATTTGTCTCTCTAAAAAATAAAAATAAAACACCTAACTTCCAATTTATTTTTTGCTTAAATTATAATCTCTGAAGTTTAGAAAATGATAAAAGAAAAAAAAATTAAATAATAAGTAAACAAAAAACAATAAAAAAAAAACAATTTTTAAGCACTCCAGTACTAACTGGTGCTGTCAGTCCTAAACCTAGATAAAGTGTGAAGGTTTTAGAATAGTCAGGAATATCCCTTAAACTGTCTGCCCATTTATCCGAACTTTTGTTTATCCGAACTAGGGTCGGTCCCGACTTGTTCGGACAATCGGCGTTCTACTGTATATATTGTATTAGAATTACAAATAATCATATTTATTTTTATATGACACAATAAAACAAAATAATGAACTCAGTATCAAATGGTTAACTACTTTTTAATGTAAATAAAGTATAAAAATTGAGCCCATAAACACAAAATAGAGCCACACATAGGTTCATTATTATTATTAATATTTTATTTACAAGATTATGGTAATTATAAATAAGAAATCCATTTTAATCACGCTGTTTATAAAGAGTGTATAATATCGATACTTTGAAATTTATCTCGATAAAATCATTCAGGAGATAAATGATAAAATTATCCAGAAAAAAAAGTAAATAATAAAAGATGATTATTACATTTTAGATTCATACCGTTCAAGTATTTGCGTTATTTTTAAAGTAAAATCATATTTAAACACTTACTGATTGCGTAACTTCTATATTTTCATTTGCCAACAGACTTCTAGTTCACTTTGAAAACATTTCAGTAAGAATGTTTAACAACTGAAAAGCTTTCACCCGCTATGACTATTTCTTTATAGATTTTAAAACATTTCTCAGGTTGAATAATACATTAAATAATCATTTTTTTTCTTAACATTACATATCTACGATCTCTTTTAATAGTATACGTTTCCGTTGTGTCTTATTTTTTATAAATTCCTCTTCTGAGCAGATGCAATTTTTTTTTTTAAATAAAAACATGCAATTCAAATTGTTTAAGACCATCACTTAATACAAAATTAAAAAATTATGTTTGCCAATAATTTTATACTTAATTATCTTTAAATGTTTATTAATTATATTAATGACTGATTATAATACTTATCCATATACTTTCATATTTAGGACACTATGTGGTTTTAACCAAATATTTAAATAAGAATATAAACCAGATTAAAATGCAATTTAAATCACTAATTTTAATAATCTGATCAAAGCTGTTGAAAAGGAAGTTAGATATTTTAACAAAATAAAAAATAAATGTAATGAAATATTTGTGTTCTATAACATATTTATTAGAAGATAACTAAAATCATTGCAATTAAAAAAAAAGCAAACAGGGAAAATAATATTTTAGATATTTCAACAAAATAAAAAATAAATGTTGTGAAATATTTATGTTCTACAGCATGTTTATGAGAAGCTAACTAAAATTGTTGCGGTTAAAAAAAAGCAAACAGGGAAAATAATATTTTTACTTACCTAATTTCATTGACGTTGTACGTGATACTTTGATTTTGGGGAACCAATTAAATCCGATAATAAGTACCATAGCAATGACTTGAATCATCTTCAACAAGTCAAAGCTACCGTAATTTTCTCGGGTTTATATTTTGTTAGCTGAACTAACTTGGATCCTGAGAACGTTCTTGTTTCACTTTTTAAATCCGTGTCAACGCGTCTATGCTGTCCAGTGTCCACATAACTTCCCGCGTTTATTCTAAAAAGCTTCACTGTTACTTTTATCCGTTACTCCGCGGTGAGTCGTAACAACTGAAATAGTGCAGATGCAGACGATATTTAAGTTTCGAAGTTCGAAGCAGATGTTTTTTCGGTTTTATTTGTTTTTCTATACAACAGTTTCGGAAGGAAATTAAATGCGTAATAATTTTATCAAATTGTCTCTAATTCAATTTCCTGTTTGAAAATGTTTTATTGTATTTCACCTTTTATTTTTATCAGTTTTATTGAATTGTAAAGTTTCATTTACGTAAATTCTAATAATAATATTATCCATAATTAGAGTTTACTAGATAAAATATTGCTTAATTTTTCAAAATGTGTATAAATTAATTTAATGGTAATAATGATGACCCCCTCCTTATTTTAAAAGTAAAATTTATATCACAGGTAATATATACAAAATATCTTCTTAAAAAATACAACAAGATTATCGAGAAGAGATGAGTTTTTCTTTGCCAATCTGTCATTATCTTAATATTAATTTTCTGTAGAATAAAACATCTTGTAAAATAATTTTTAAAGATATATTTTGAAAACAAAAAATAAAATATGAATAATTAATTATGTCATGGGCTTTGCCTAAATTTTGTACATTAATTTTATATTCGGAAAATGTCAATTTTATTTTAAACGTCTGAAAGAAGTAGAATTAAAAAAAAAAAAGTTACTTAAAATAGTGAAACACTAAGAGGAAAAAAAAATGACTTGAATGCAAATTATAAAGCAAGAAATGCATATATGACTAAACTTTGAAGACGCTTTCTGCGTGCTCATTAAAAGCTGCAGACTTAACTGTAATAGAAAGTTTTTAGTTTGAAACCACAGAAATGTTTCGACTACTCTTTGAGAAACTTCTACTATAACAGATGATCATTTACAAAAATCTTTATAAAAGATAAGTCGGGGTCTGTTTACCTAAACCATTTTTTTTAATAATATGAAATTCGCATAATTAGGAAATATTTTTGTGTCGCTGATGAATTATTTACATTTTATGTTACATGAAAATAAAAAGTTTTGGTTAGAGGCACAGAGGCAACTTGGACCACGGTTTAAAAAAATTTTAAATCCGGCAGAAAAATGTTTTTTACAGTAAATAACATGATTTAATAATTTTTGTAATTTTTTAAAGTTTTCTAAGAAGTTCACATCTCAGTCACAATGTGACATCACTGAGTGGTGGCATTTTGGTCACAGATGTGACGTGACCACAGTGACTTACAGTGACGTCACAATGACGTCACTGTGACCATGCATGCTATGAGGGATAATTATTGCGCATTTCAGATTCAAATCAGTTGTTTACAAAAACAAATAAATGATAAAAACACACCTGCTCAAATCGTCTGCTTCGCCATATTACCATAGAATAAACAAGAGAATACGCGGGAAGTGACTTCACTCTACTGTTTAGAACACCAGCACGCCTACAGCACTTATTTTAATATAAAAGAAAGACATCTGCCATTTTAGGATATTAAAAATATACGGATATTATTGATGAAGCATATATGTAAGTCTTATTTAATTTAAATATTTTGTTCCTGTTTTGTATATATTATAATGATGAGTTAAGTAGTTTTATGTTACACATATAGAAAGAGACTGGTCTGTATTGTTTTCAGAAGGATATTTTTATTCGATCCTGTTGTATCTTAATCTGCCATCGCTCGAAAAAAAAAAAAAAAAAAAGCTGGCGTAGAGACTGATTCGTGCCTACATTCATAGTAGTGTAAATATTAATTTTTAGTCTCTTGAGATTGAAAATGTGTTGAAACAGTGGTGTGGAATTTTTTTCGGCTTTTTAATGTTTTCTAGTTACTAACACTTATAGCATCATTATTATTTTGGAGTTAAATATGAAATTAGAAATTGTTTCAGATTAGAAATTAACATTATGTAAGCATTTTTTTTTTTTTCTGTTTGTGATTTTAATCAAACATTTAATTGTAGACACTCAGAATCAGTTATTAAATTTTCTTCGATTGTAAATTCATTTTCTACGTTTTCGATATATGTAATCACTGGAATAAAAAAATTAAATATATTTAAGCATTGAAATAAAGTGTTTTTCATGCCTGTGATAACAAGTTTATAGCTTAAACTGCTTTAGTATATTTTTTAAAAAGTTGGTATGTACTTTCGTAATATAGGACTGAATATTTTTTTAAAGCGATTAATAACTACTTTCTACATTAAAATGTTTTTTAAACAATAAAAATAGTTAATATGCAATCATTTATTTTACGTTTATATGTTCTTTTTAATACTTTTCAACAAAGTTGAAAAGTGTTTATGACTTCGGTTTGTCTGGCCGTCTGTCCGCGGTCTAACTCTCGCAAATATACTCGGATTGCCTTGAAATTTTTGGATGTTATTGACGTTTACCATAGCACGGCCCCTATTTGTAATGAAGTTTGTAGCGTGTTTAATTCATCTACAGGAACAGTCAAGAGTATTTCGTTACACTACGGCCTACGGGAAAAAATCGTTTCAAATGATTTTTAACGATTTTACACGCTTTCAAACAGAATAAAATTGATATGAATTTATGAAACGCACTAAAATATGCATTCTGAAGAGTATGTGGTGCAACGAATAGTTATTGTTCATTTACAGGGCTAAAAAAGGGATTCCAATACATTATTACACAGGGATGGAGGGAATTATTTGCGGCGTACTTTAATTATGTTAATCTATTTCATATATAATGAAATTGATATAAGTCGCTGAGGTTTACACACTATACATTATTTCATGATAATACGAAATGTATATAGCATTTACAGGACACACAAAATATTTCCGATACAATATTGTATCCGAAGTTCATTAGGGATGATTGCTGGAAATGCATTTTTAATTATGATATGCGCTTTTATGATTCACTATATTTATGCATAGAGTATGGTATATATAAATGCTATAATTCATATACAGGACTACATAAAAGTATTCGTAAGGGTTACTGAGTATATGCGCAAATTGATTAAAGGTAGTTTTTAAATGAGTTATGGATTTTTACGTTGAACTGCATTTAATTTACTTAGAAATTTTTGTAGAATATAGATAAAATGATATACAGGGTCACGTAAAGAATTGAATACATGGCCATCTATAAATTATAATTTCTGGAAATGTGATTTCAGCAGTTTTAAGAGTGTTTGAATTAAATTTTAACTCAGCAGTAGCGCGTAATAAACGTTCTAGGTAAACTACAAGATTATACAAAAGTATTCAAGTATGTTTCCATATATTAGTATAAACTGCTGAAAGAGAATTTCAACCTGTTATGCGTTTTCTTGCAAAAATAAATTTTCCCATTATATAATATGTATATCAACTTACAGATCAAATGCAGGGCTGTTCAAAAGAATTAGAAAACATATTTGGCTATGGACGGTAAATGCTGAAATCAGTTTTTCAAATGTTTTATGTATTTTCTAAAATATTTACTTAGTTATCTTATTTACGTTATTTCACTAAATTACGATGTCTTGTTAAAGCATTCAGGAAGCGTTGGAAAGTGTTTTATAATCTATGCTTAACGCATGATTTTTCTTAATTGTTTTTTTCTATTTCGCAGATCAGTCTTTTTCTATAAAACATACCAAATCTATTTAGCTCATATTCACAAAATACAATATACACGGGAATAAAAAATTTAAATAAATATGGCTTATCATGTCATGTTTAATAAAGCAATGACTAATCACAACACATTAAATTTTTACACATTCTTAATATCAAGCTTGAACTCAAGATAAAGCTTAAAACTTAATAAAAAAAGATGTCAGTTGATAAGCATTGTTTTTTAAGTGGAAAAATTTAAAATGTTTTAGAAGAATAGGACTCCAAAATAGCGATATTTTGCTAAAAAGTACGGTAAAAAGATAAGAATTTATATTTCAAACAAAACTTTATTTTAAAATTGTGCATTTTAAAATTCATCACAATCACAGTGTTTATGGCAAGAACCATCACAGTATTAATACTCAGAATTTTTTCCAGAGAGAAACATTCGGCTTGCATACAATATTTCAAATGAAAATCAAATTTCAAATTATTTGCTTAAAAGGCGCAAAGGCCAACTTAGTAAAAAAGATTCAATGCCGGGAATCGAACCCCTGCCATCAGTATAGCGCACGGACATTCTACCGACTAAACCACTTGGAACGATACCCAGCCTGGAAAATTTCTTGCTATTACATGTTGGCAAGGCTACAAAAGCAGCACAAGATGGGATATTTATCGTGAGCCACCGACATGGGGCAAACACGAAACTTAATTAAATCCAGCATCGGTTGAAACTATATTAATACTTAGAAATTTTTCCAGAGAGAAACATTCGCCTTGCATACAATATTTCAAATAAAAATCAAATTTAAAATTAAAATTACCTTTTAAGCATGTAATTTGAAATTTGATTTTCATTCGAAATATTGTATGCAAGGCGAATGGTTCTCTTTGGAAAAATTTCCAAGTATTAATATAGTTTCAATCGATGCTGGATTTAATTAAGTTTCGTATTTGCTCAATGTCGGTGGCTCACGATAAATATTCCATCTTGTGCTGCGTTTGTAGCCTTGCCAACATGTAATAGTGAGAAATTTTCCCGGCTGGGTATCGTTCCATGTGGTTTAGTCGGTAGAATGTCAGTGTGCTATATTGATGGCCCGGGTTCGAGTCCCTGCACGGAATCTTTTTCACTATGTTGGCCTTAGCGCCTTTTAAGCAATTAATTTGAAATCTGTTTTTCATTTAAAATCATCACATTGTTTATGACAAGTTCGTAACAAATGACACATATTTCACAAATTGGTCACAATGTGACTTCAAAGCATTGTCGCTTTCGTCACATGTTCGTCACAAAGCTAATGCCAAAATAGTCACAAATGACACACTTTTCACAAATTAGTCACACCGTGACTTCACAGAGTGGTCACAATGTGACGTCACAAACGACCTCTAAAACGGCCATAACGACTTCGCATTGTAGTCACTGTGACGTCACATCGACGTCACGTGACGTCACATCGACGGTCACAAAATCACAGTGTGACTTCACAACGACGTCGCCGTGACGTCACCATGCCTTACGGGAAGTTACTTGAAAAAAAAACTTTTTTCGCGTGAAAGATTTCATAATGCTGAACTCAAAAATACATTACATTTAATTTTAGGTATTATATTTTCAGAGATATCGTAAAATTTAGGTTAAAAATATGTTCACTCCCCTATCTATTTCCGAATCTACTCAAACTAAAATTATGAAAAAATTAGAGGGAGTAGGTGGTAATTTAAACTTTGCGGGAAAATTATAGCGATTACCCCAAGTTAAATAGCTTTTGAGAAAAGCGCATTTTTCCGTTACACACAAATTTCGATTTGCGAACATTCAGCAAACATGTTGAGGAGCGCTGGAGGTATCTATCGTAGCAAAAGCATAAAGCATTGTTGATAACGATTTTTGAAAAAAAAAGACCCGTCTGTAATTAGTCGAGATATTAATCCTTAAAGTTACGGACGGTTTGGACATACATAATTACAGGGGCGGCGTACTCTATATACCATCAGTTTTTAAAACCTAGGCAACAACTTTTAATGATATATTTGTGTAATGCAGTGCTCAGTAGCAGTAAAAACGCAATAAACGTCAAACGTCATTTGTTAAAAATAGACTAATTTAGTTTGAATTAATCACATAAATACTATGGTATTCACAACTACTTTCCATTGAGTGGATCTCTCAATAGCTCCTGTGTTTTTAAAAGTTAATTAAAAACCTATTCGGAAAAACGCGGCACGGACAAAGGCGGTGTTGCAACTTTGCGACCTCCTTTCGAAGCGCGCTTAGCACAATGCCAAGTAAACTAAAGTAATTTAAACTTTGAACATGGGTTTTGTTTAGCTACACTGTAAAAAGAAAAGTTTATTATCACGCTAAATTTAGTTTTAGGAAATGCCAAATAATGTTTAAATATACACTAATTTCTTGTCAGTAACTCATTAAGCTCATAAAAAAAAAAGATTAGGATAAGATAAAATAAAAAGTTATACAGAATAGCAATATTTGATATTATTAAGCTTCATATCTCTTTGAACTTTTATTGGGTACCCATTCATACTATGAGGCTATTGCATATACTATGAGCATTTTGCTAATTTTGGGCCCCTTCCTCCCCATGCGTTATCAATCTTTAACTCCCAACCCCCGCCATCCAATGACATCGTTATCAATGTCTAAAAATTATTTTATTTTTAGATTATTTTTCTTTCTCTTTTATACGTTTACGGTGATATAGACAGCACATATGACTATACAATTATTAGTTGCTGATATCATTATCAATGTCTAACAATTATTTTAATTTTAGATTCTTTTTCTCTCTTTTAATACTCTTACAGTGATATAAACACATGATCATACATTTATTAGTTGCATCCTTTACGGATTCAATAACTAAATAAAATATCAATAAATGAAATAAATTTATATCGAATAATATCTGAAAGAATCCTTTATTATTGAAAAGAAAGAGTTACTGAAAGAGTTAGTTACAATTTAAAAGTATTTAAAAATAGCATATTGTTACATAATGTATTCAAAAATAATATTGTCTTCTTGCCGGGGGGGGGGGGGGGGTTAAAAGAAGAACTTATCAATACAAGGTTGCCGCAGTCGACTCATGTTTTAATTCAAGAGAAATATACTATACAAAATCTGTTATTTTTTTCAATAGAGGTGCGAACAGAATAGAAAAATAGTCGCCTGTGGCAGCCCTGTCAATGAAACAGTGGACAACATTCTTTGTCTTTCTTTACTGGTAAACGCTAGTATTATTTCCTTCATATTATGTTTCTGATTTCTCTAACAACGAATTATATGCGCATATGGCAGAAGAACAGGAATGCCAAACGTTGGCGTATTCCAAATTTTGGAATGAAATGATTTTATAAACATTTAATGGCTTTAATAATAGCTTTGTATTTTCATAAAAACATATAAAAATAGTAATAAAGGTAACAGACTATTTGGATGTAAAGAAAAATTTTTCTGAAAAAAGAAATATTTGGTTGGATCAGAAATGATAACGATAACAAAAAGCAACCCCCCCCCCCCCTCCTTCCCTCCAGAGATATCTTACGAAAACAAGTGCCAGACCTCTCCCTCCTCTCTAAAGTGATAACGTTATATATGCACAACCGCATTTCTAGTATATCAGCTAAATTCTACACCCAATCCCAAATTGTATAGTTTTTTACGAAATATTTTTATTCTTTTAGTAACGATTTTGTTTTAATAATACAGATATTTGTTTTACGGAACCCTCTGAGCGCGAGTAATACTCGCACTGACCCTTTATTTTCAAAGCAAACCTATATGTGTTTTAAAACTTCTATGTAAATTGATAGAAACAAACATTTAAGGGTATAGCCAATATACATACATATGTTGCGGGTTTCTCCTGTTTTTAAAATACACAATGCGTCCCCATTTTAACAAATGAACTTATGATCATACCACTACTAACAGGTGTGTTAACTGCAAACTGAAACCAACAAAAACTACACCCACCATAAATTTTGAACGGAAATTTAGATGTAGAAACAATATTAAATGCACACCATGATCTTAAGCTCAAAAAACATTAGAAAAAGACAACAGGAAGAACTCGCTATGTCTCAATGAGTACCTAACATCCTTCTTCAAAGTTCTACAATGAATGTATAGCTAGAGGGAACCGAAAACTGACAGTAACGAATAAGGATGCCAAATTCCCATTGAAACAACCAATCTGTGATCCTATAAATCTTATTAGATATACTGAATTCTCACCAAATAAAAGAATTGCGTTGTGTTTTAAATTATCTATACACTTATGGAATGAACTTACCATTCCAATATGATTTTAAGCATGTTATAAATTAATATAATTAAAGAAAAACAACTATTAATTTTCCTTGTACATAACGTTATAAGTTAGATGAACGAAATAAGAGGACACTTTGAAGATAAAAAAAACCTCAGAACTAATAAACTTAACAAATTTTATTTGTAAAAAGACATAAGATAGATTTTAGTTTCAGAATTATCCACCACAAGCTAAGCAAGATCAAATCTTCATCAATTATGTAAAATTTTACTAAGATAAGCATTTAAATATATTTGGAATTGTGCATTCCGCTAAAATTTACTATATCTTACTTTTATAAAATTATAGGTGTACCATCATTAGCATTTTAGGCTATAACATAAATACAAGTTACTTTTCTTATACTGATAAATATACTATTAAATAAGTGAAATAACTCCCTTAATCAGACAACTCATTTACTCAAAAGTTAGCGTTCTTCACTTTATAATGCAGGATCAACAATTTTATACCCTTACTAAAACATTGTAAACACAGTATTTTACATTATAAACAAAAAATATATATACTCAATATTTAGTATTCTAAGTACCACATTGTAAATGAATTGATAATTTTACTTTCTTAAAGAAACTCTGGCAACTCACCACAATCCTCCGTTTAGCTTTGTTCAAACATTTAATGCTGGCACTCCTAACACGGTTTACACTTGTTGTAGTTTTTGGAGCAAGTTTGGTCGACTCATCATAGTCTTCCTTTAGATTTTTTGAAAATATTCCGAAACTGGCACGTACGATGGTTCAGGCCTTAAATCATGTCACTTCTTTCAAAGGTCTTCTCCTCGCGACGGCGATGTCATGGCCGCAGGTATCTCAGGCTGAGCCGGCAAGACGTATCATCTGTCGAACGTGTCAGCATTCCTTCTTCCTAGATCAGCTCTCCTTACATTTTGGCATCCATTAGGCTAACAGGAAATCATTCATAGCATCGATAAGTTGTTATTCTTCTATTAAAAGTTAGCGAACAACATCGCTTCGAGTCGACGATATCATGGGCCGCAAGCACCTGTAGCTAAGCCTGCGCCGCTAAATCTTCTGGTCTCTCGTCACTTAATCCTTGATGAAATCAAAATACAAAAACAGCATTTCCGCATATGAGACCTCTCGGGGAAAATCCTTTTCCGCTTTACTCTTCGTTAATAACACGGCATGAGTGACTTTCTCAAAGTCCTCTGTTTTTCCCTTATCATTTTTTTTCTTTTTTCCCGACCTGTCGTCAACCAGGGTCAGCAACGAGAGCCAGAATGATCCTTACTTATTATATTTTTTCTTAACTCCAAGTCAATTTCCATACCTAACACACGCCCCTTGACAACATAAAATCAAACAACGCCCTCCTTGACCAATAAAAATTCTCTTAATCTCAACCCTTCACGCATCTCACCACCAAACGACGGCGCTCTCTCATAATTGGTTAAAGTGTAAAAGAATCCCCTTAGACATTTCCTTATCAAAAACACATGGCCTCTTGTTTACAAGACACGAGACGCATCCTCTTGTAACCACTTACGAGCTTCACATTACGCAGCTGTGCATCGAAAAACACCCTAAAACTCTATTGCCCCGACCAGGCGAAAAAAAAAAAAAAAAAAAAAAAAAGATGCCTATCTCAAAACGAAGATGACCAAAGCAAGCATCACAAAGAAACAACATATGAGCCTTACTTTACGCCATTGTAGACTCATGTCCCTGCAGTACAAAGAAAAGCGATGTTTATCTCAAAATGTAAGAATGAGTCTCGCAGTTTTATGATGACCCTTTCTTGAGCAAAAACAGAGATGTGTTTCCCAGACTGGTGCCTGTGTGTGAGCCCTTAAATACATAGCACACAGCTGCACCTTGCTGAATTCGTTCAAAACATCGTCATAAATATGTCCCTGTGTCACGGTCGGCGCACCAAAGAAGCGTTACTGAACAGACAACTGTCTCCACTTAAATTGCACTCAGGGTGGGCCGATGCAAGTCATGCAATAAACGTGACACTTTAATATCCGAATTCTCTTGCATAAAAATAAAATAACTTAAGTAAAATACAAGGATGGGAAAATAAACGCTGAATGTACCCACAAAATGAATATGCATAAATTTAATATCAATATGCAAGGTAATTAAAAATTATACATTTCTACTGTAACATATACATATATATATATATATATATATAACTTTTATATCGCCACAATCTTATTATTATTCTTAACTAAGGAAGAAGGCATAACTATAAGATTACTTATAGTTTTTATTTACATATTTCCAACAGCCGCTAAAACAGCTATTCTAAACAAGTCACATCTTACAACTGCGTGGAATATTCTGGTTGCATGCGAAACCTTAACTATTCAGACTGTGTGGTGCTGCCATCTCTTAATAGAGATCTCAATTATTTGGATTCTGGTTGGGATATGATACCCCTACCCTCATAGTTCAAACGAACTACAGGCAATCTTGCTCTATGATTTCTTCGAACTGCAGTAGTTTCCTTACAGTCCTCGTCCGTGTTTAGTCAAATTGTCTTTTACAGTTTTACCTGTCGTAACATGATTTTTATTACTCACAACTGTACCTGTTTCAATATCATGCGAAAGCTGAGATTGGCTTGGTTCTATCGTATTATCATTATTAAGCTGTTCTTTTATTTTTCCATTAATTCCAGAAAAACGGTTTTGGTTAACCCTTTCATGCCTATCATAATTACTGTAATTTTTACCACTATGTTCCATATTTTCAATTTTGTCTGACATTAATTTACCATTTTGATTTATCTCTACAACTCTCTCTGGTATTTCATAACTTATCTCTTTATTACGTCTCAACTGATCAACGTGACGCTTACACATTATTCCGTCACATCTATTTACTAAAACCCATCTACTCCCCAATAATTTCATAATTTTTCCTTTTACCCATTTCTCCCCTTTTCCAAAATTTTTAACAAAAACTAAATCATGAAGCTTATATTTGTGCAGGGTTGCTGTATTTTAGGTTTTAATGGTAATACCAAGTGAAGGGCTGTTCGAACTGGCGTTCCAAGCATTGATTCAGCAGGAGTTTTACCAGTCACCGAATGAGGAGTGGAATGATTTTCTAACAAAAATCGTGAAATTGACAATGTTATGTCACTTTTATCTATCTTTTTAAGACAATTTTTCACAGTTTGCACATACCTTTCCGCTGGTCCGTTCGAAGACGGATGATAAGGTGGAATAGGCGTATGTTTAATTTTATAATTAATGGAAGACGTTTATCTTAAATTCCGAATTAGGCGTAATGTCTGAATAAATCAAATATATTAGAAGGGAAGAAACTGTGGAACATTTATTCAGATTGATGATGGGTTGCACTTGAAGAAGAGTGTGATGTACGTGACTTTTCTTGTTTGGAATTTTTAACCAGGAAAATTTTCAGGAAACGACAAAACACATTGATATATTAGAAAAATTATTTTTTAAAAGGTGATTCAGAACGATTAAAATTTCTGATAGATTTGAAGCTTCACATTGAGAAACAAATTATTTGTAATCGCAAAAAAAAAAGTAAACTTTATAGCAGATTTTTATTGCATATAAAAATCCTGGCAAGCATAAGAATAGCGTAAAAAGGTGAATAAAATATAAATACATTTGCGTATCTCTTTTAAAGCATTGGAAAGAAAGTTATTTTAAGTTCTGATTAATCTTATAGTAGAGACATTGGAACGAATTAAGTCCAACGTTTATGAAAAAATACGTAATATACGTCATAAAATCAGATAACATGAACGTTATCTGATCATTTGCTACAAGAATCCTATAAAAATGCAGAAGTAATCGCAAACTGTGGTATAAAGGCGCTTGTTTCTTTCTACCACCATTTGACATTTAAAAATTCATCATAAAATGCATCTCTCTATCTCTCTGTTCTAAAAAAAAGTAACTACCGCTGTCACCGCCGCACCGCCGGTTTTGAATTTTTTGTGACAGGAGGTCTTTCTTCGTTAATATTAAGAAAAATAATGCATACAAAAATATGAAAATCGGTAGTATGATACATAAATGTTTGATAAACACGCTGAGGCAGACAGTTTTCAAATCGAAGAATTATTTTAAGAGATATTTAATGCTAAAGTTGGACGAAATCGTTCCACTAAAAAAGTTTTATAGGAGCAAAAACTATTCATAGGAATTTAATCATTTTTAGATCATTTTATACGTATGAAGTTCCCGGTGTGCAGACTGTTTTTCTTTTTTTTAATTTGACTAATTTTTTGAGGTTTTATTTCTATTTTAAATTCAAATTTTCAGCATTTCTAGAGATATTTTTTACAGATTTTAGAAAGTGATATTAATTTAAACTGTTGCCAACTGTATAAACAGTGAAAACAATAATATTTGCTTCAAAACAAAAATATTTATACTTGTAAATAAATTAAAAATTTATTTACACGTGACTATTATAAACAGAAAAAAACATTTGGAATTACAATTAAATTATTATGTACAAAAAGCAGGAACTTATTAAAAATTACGTCATAAAAACTATAATTACACGTGAATTTTAAGAGAGAAAGGAATTTGTAAAATAATAAATTTATTAACATGCGTTAGAAGTCTTAAATAGGAGAAATTACGTCATATTTACGTCACATTACAGTTATTACATAAAATGAATACAAAATAATATTGCAAAAAAACTTTAAATTCAGAAATTGCGCTAGACATTTATTTGATATTTTGAGCGGATACTTTTCAACTATTTTTGTTAGGAAAGCGCAAATAATATTTCATTTCTAACACAAGCATTTTCACGTGAATATTACAAAGAGAAAGAATAGTTTGGTCAAAATTACGTCAGATTAAAAACGATTAATTTAAAAAGTCTTATTTAAAAGAACTTTCTTTTCGCTTTGTTAAAAAATACAGGGAGACAAAGACTCTGTTTACTTAATTCATTTTATATTAGCTTATTTTGAAATGTTGTTACACGTGTCTACGTCAAAGACGAAAACAGCGATTGACATATGTATTTTTGGTACTACTTAGTTATCCTGTCGACCAAAAATCTATCATTCGCCAAACTAAGATTAAATGCCAATAATGGTTGATCGTAAATGTCACATTAACTTGACTTTAAGCAAGTGACACGTGTCTACGTCATCAAGTTATTTTTATTTCGACGTTTTATTTGTATTTTTATTAATGTTGCACTAATTTATTTGTTCTTTCGTTATTTAAAATAAAAATTATGTCAATTTATATAATTGGCGAGTGCTTTGGCGATTTATATAATTTGGCGAAATTGGTCGACGAGTTCATCAAGTAGTACCGCAGCGGATTTGGCCTTAAAATTCCCCATTCAAAGAGAAATGAATAGAAATCCGTTTATAGGGAGATCGCCACTGTTTTTTAAATTATAATTCAATCTTCGGAAATCTTTTTAAAGCCGATCAAATTAGCGCACTTTTAGAGTCTGCGGTGTCTGAACGAGGGTTGACGAGCGTAGCTCGTAGGGGACAGAGCCCCCTAGTTCTAAAAAAAAGTAACTTACGCGGTTTTCAATTTTTTGTGACCGGAGGTCTAAAAAAGAAGAAAATAAGGAAGAAAATAATAATAGGAAGAAAATAATAATAGAATAAAACCTGAAACATCAGTATTGAGAAAACTAGATTTAAAGTATATTAAAAAGTCAAAATATTGTTTGTGAACAAAACTAAAACACTTGTAACTTTCTCTCTATTCTAAAAAAAAGTAACTTACGCTGTCACCGCCGCCGCCGGTTTTGAATTTTTTGTGACCGGAGGTCTTTCTCCGTTAATATTAAGAAAAATACTGCATACAAAAATATGAAAATCGGCGGTATTATAGAGAAATGTTTGATAAGCACGCTGGTGCAGACAGTTTTCAAATAGAATAATTATTTTAAGAGATATTTAAATCTAAAGTTGAACAAAATCGTTCCATTAAAAAAGTTTTAACGGAGCAAAAACTATATATGGGAATTAATTCCTTTTTACATCATTTTATACGTTAGAATCTTCCGGTGTGCAGACTTCATTCACTTTTTTAACTTGACTCATTTTTTGAGGTTTTATTTCTATTTTAAATTCAAATTTTCCGCATTTCGAGAGATATTTTTTACTTATTTTAGAAATTGGTATTAATTTAAACTGTTGCCATCTGTATAAACAGCGCAAATAATAATGTTTGCTTCAAATTAAAAATTTATTTTACACGTGACTATTATTAGCAAAAAAAAAAAAAACTTTCAAATTAGGATTAAATAATTGCGTATGAAAAGCAGGAACTTATTGAAAATACTTCATAAAAACTATACTTACACGTGAATTTTAAAAGAGAAAGGATATTGTAAAATAATAAACTCATTAACATGCGTTAGAAGTCTTGAATTGGAGAAATTACGTCACATTTACGTTACATTACACTTATTACGTACAATGAACAAAAAGTAATATTGCAAAACAGTTTAAATTTAAAAATTGCGCGAGACACTATTTTGATAATTTTACTTTCTTCTATCTTTACAAGAAGAAAGTATTGGATTCGTGAAAATTTTCGACTTCCGGTTTTCGACGGATTTATACGTTTTAGAATGTCCAGAACACGATTTGATGGTTTTTAGAAAATGTCTGTCTGTGAGTCTGTCTGTCACTCTGTCACTCCGTCACTCTGTCACTCCGTCACTCTATCACTCTGTCACTCTGTCTGTGAGTCTGTATGTGACACAAATTTTGTGGGCACTCTATCTCTAGAACTAATGCACGGAATTTCACAAAACTTCATATTTAGTTAGACCTTGATATAAACTGGACCTGATTAGTTTTTGGTGAAAATCGCCCAACAGGTGGCGCTGCTATGCGGCATTTTTCACGATTTCTGAAATAGCTATATCTCAAGAACTACTGCACGGATTTTCATAAAACTTCACATTCTGTTAGTCCAAGATATAGTTTGGTGCTGATTACTTTTTTGTGAAAATCGCCCAACAGGTGGCGCTGATATGCTGCATTGTTCATGATTACGCAATAACTCTAACTCAAGAAAAAATGCACGAATTTCCATCAAACTTCAGATTCAGTTAGTCCCTGATATAAATTAGTGATTTTTAAATTTTGGTGTAAATCGCCCAACAGGTGGCGCAGCTGTGCTGCATTTTTCACGATTTCTACAAGAACTGTATCTCAAGAACTATTGCACGGATTTTCATCAAACTTCAGATTTACTTAGTCCTTGACATGAATTGACGTATAAATGAGTGCTGTTTGATTTTTGGTGTAAATCGCTCAACAGGTGGCGCTGCTATGCTGTATTTTTGCGATTTCCGCAATAGCTTTATCCCAAGAAATAATGCTTGGATTTTCAACAAACTTCAGACTCAGGTATACCTTGATATCGTTTAGTGCTGTTTACTTTTGGTGTAAATCGCTCAACAGGTGGCGCTGGTATGCTACATTTTTTCAGAATTTCCGCTATAGCTCTATCTCAACAACTAATGCACGAATTTTCATCCAACTTCAAATTCAGATATACTTTGATATGAATTGGTGCTAAATCTTTGTTATTTCTTGTACTATTTAAATCATTTAATTGACGTGATTTATATAGAAGAAAGTTTTGTGATGGCCACAACAACTAGTTGAGATTATATTAATAAGATTAATATTAATTTAATTGAACGCGTTTAGACTGCTTTCGACGCCTATTTAGTAATTTAATAAAAATAAAAAAGATTACAAGCTGAAAATGAATTGTCATCGACAAAAAATATGATTTGAAAGAGAAAAATCTGTGAAGCAGAAAATAAAGAAATTGCTTAAATGGTTTCGTTAAGATTCGTTATGTCGTTTCCGTCAAAAGAAGGCATTGGTATTTGTGAAATATATTTGCATTTTGATACAGATTTGCTTATTATATTAGATTATTTTGAAATGCTTGACTGGTTTTATTTAATCAAAGACGAAAACAGCCATTGTACCTTTTAACAGCAGCTGATTTTTCCTTAAAATTCCCCAATCGAAGAGAAATGAATAGAAACCCGTTTATAGGGAGATCGCCACTTTTTTAAAATTATAATTAAATCTTTCAAAATCTGTTTAAAGCCGATCAAATCAGCGTGCTTTTAGGGACTGCGGTGTCTGAACGGGGGTTGGCGAGCGTAGCTCGTAGGGGGCCGAGCCCCCTAGTAACTTAAGAATTAGTTATATCGCCAAAAATTAATTTAAGATAAACAAGTTAAATATTTGGTATTTTTTGTAAATGTTCTTCTTTACATGAGCACCTATGAACAGCTCACTTTCTCTTATTATTTCATGGACTATTTTTTATATAATTGAAATTTTATGTGTTCGAAATCTTTCTTCGTTAGTACCTACACTGTAAGGGGGGGAAAAAGGCAAAATTACAATAATTTTTGGCGATTTACCTGTAGGGATGTTTTTGCTCTTAAAATATGCATGATTCACAATTATCTTTCCTATGAAACGAATTCAATTTACATTTTGCTGTTTATATGTGAAAAAAAAAAATCTTGCATCCAAATTGCCAGCTGATTTCACTGATATCGTTTATTTTTTCACTTACAGTTTATAGAAAATACATATGATTTTAAAGATGTAATACATTTGATTACACAAAACTAATGAAACATTGAGCTTTTACTAATGATTTTGTGAGTACAGTAGAACCTCTTTTACCCGAAACTCTTTTAAGCAAAACTCTCGGTTAACCAAAATCCATTTTTATATCTTTTTTTTTTTTTTTTTTTTTTTTTTTTTTTTTTTTTACTATCATATTCCTTGTGTGGAAAATCCATTTTGAAAGCTTTTTTTTAACTATCATATTCCTCCTGTGCAAGCGGTCCTTTCCGAACCACGAGTACATATAAATATTTTCGATCCCCTTTTTTAGAATTCCTTTGAATTTAACTTGAGCTCCCGCAAGCTGCGGAGTGGAGCGAACGAAGAAAACAAACAAATTAGCGATTCTGAAGCTTTTGAATGCTTTTCAAAAGGTTTGGCTTGGTTGGAGGAGCGGAAAGACTGTGATACTGGCGAACTAATAATACAGTAGAACCTCGATTATCCGAAGTAATTGGTCCCGGCCTTCTTTTGGAAAATCGAAATTTTCGGATAATCGAGAATGCTTCCATTTTAAGATTAACCAGAAATATGTGCAATATTTCTTATTATGGTAACAAGCGTTTAATAAAAATAAAGCAATAGCAAAATAGAAACACGAATAAATTACCTGAATTTTAATTTTGAAATTAAGTTCCTTTTAATTTTATCCCAAGGATTTGAAAAAATGTTTTGTTTTTTGCAGTTTCGATATTAGTTCACCAGTATCGCAGTCTTTCTACTGCTCCAGCCATGCCAAACCTTTTGCAAAACATTCAAAAGCTTCAGAATTGCAAATTTGTTCGTTTTCTTCGTTCCACCCCGCAGCTTACGGGAGCTCAAGTTAAATTCAAAGGAACTCTAAAAAAACATATTTATTATCAGAAAAACATTTATATGTACTCGTAGTTCAGAAAGGACCGCTTGCACAGAAAGAATATGATAGTTAATACAAAAAAAGGTTTCAAAATGGATTTTGCACACAAGAATGTGATAGTTAAAAAAAAAGCTTTAAAAATGGATTTCTGTTAATCGAGAGTTTCGGAAAAGAGAGGTTCTACTGTATTTAAAAACTTCGTGATAGAGCTTCAAAGAAAGCAATCGAAACTGCGAAAACCATTAATTGTTTCATACCCTTGTGAAATATGTAAAATGTACTTAATTTCAAAATTAAAGCTCAGACAATTTATTCTTATTCTTATTTTGCTATTGCTTTATTTTTATTAAGCACTTGTTAAAATCATAAGAAATAACGCATATATTTCTCCTTAATCTTAAAATTGAAGAATTCTCGATTATCCGAAAATTTCTATTTTCCGAAAGAGGGTCGGTCCCAATTACTTCGGATAATCGAGGTTCTACTGTATATCTAATCACTTCCCAAAAGCGGACATTTTCGAAAAGTCTGTGCTTCGGAGGTGTCCGTTATTTAGAGGTTTAACAGTAGTTTTAAAATTATTATTTATTAAAATAGTTGAAAATGAAATATATCAAAGCCTAGTATTAAAATTATTAATTTGTCTAGGGGAATCTAAATGTGCAAGGGTTCCCCCACGCTACGCTATTGGCATTTACATCATATCAGTCTTAGAGAATTTCTATACGTATCCTATCTTGTGCAGCATATTGGAACGCCGATGAAAAACCTTAACACAAGTGTTTTTAAAATTCAAAAAATAATAGCAAAAGATAAATGAAATTGCAAATGGCATGAAGTTATCAAAACAGAATAAACAGATCATTGTTAAGGATTTTCATTCAAAGTACAAAAATAAAAATTTCAATAAACATATTTCTGACGAACTGAATATTAAAATTATTTTTTACTATATATCTGTTTACTATCAGAAAATATTAATTACATGTGTCATAGCTGTCTGTGAAACATATTTTATTCGAAATAAAACAGACATATTTGAACATCTGCGTACATTTTGAAAAGTATATATAGGATGCTAATGTTGTCTTATGCATATTAGAGTAATTGCCTATACGAATTTGCACAGAAGTCATCAGGTAATGTATTTTGCTTTGTTGTACATTTCGATTCATATACATTAAAAATCTATTACCTTCAATTGAAGTTATATTTTAGGAATATTTTCGTGCTTTAGGGATGCAGGTTTCCTTTTAAAATTCACATATGTCTGAAGCATGTAGTTAAAGTATACGTAATGTTTATATTTAAACTGATAAAACAAAAATTTGTAGCTAAATATGCACAAATGTTTCTTCACATATGAGTAAAAATTCTCTTTAGAGATTATTAAAATAATTAAGCATACCGAATTACGTACAAGTCATCATGCAAAATGTTTTGTTTTCTGACAAACTTTTTTAAGTCTTTTACCAATAATAATTTATTAATAGTTGCATGGATTGTTTTTCCAATTATCTTCGGGTATAATAAACACATTCAAATAGAGAAAGAGGGAGTTTTTTATCAATAATAATTAATTAATTAAAATTAAAATTACCTATCATTTATTAATAAGATTAAGGAAATTCCAAATTTATACTTCGGTTTTCGTTTCACACATAATAAATATTTTTATATAGCAATTTTGAACTTCTAATCGATGCAGATTGTAGCGCTTGTAGTTGTAATTCCTAAGTTCCTAAAAAAATCAATTAAAAATTTATGGTGTAATAAAACCTAAAACATCAGTATAAAGATTTGTAATTAAATAAATGTACTAAAACGGAAATAACTTATCTAGGTTTTATTATTTAATTGAAATATACTATTTATTCTTCAATATTTTTTTAACATACCCCTTATCATGATTTACAAAGAGTCAGACGGAGTAGATATGCCAACCTATGAAGTTTATAGCTTTTGCGCTCCAACGTTATTTATTAAAAAAGATTACGATTATACTTATATAAGGCCCCACCAGTGGCCGAGAAGTTCTGCTCTCGCAGATGATAGACGTTAGGTGCTGGGTTCAAACCTAATCCCGCCTAATCGTTCGGAGTTTTCCGTGGGTTTTTTCGAACCTTGGATTTCCTTGCGTTAATACGGGTTAGGTTCCTTTAGAAGGAACGGAGGGCACTCGCCCTCCTTCCCCCCCCCCCCCCCCCCTTTGGGCCTATATCCCTCGTGTTGATAATTGGCCGTCATAAACACAACCAACCTATACTTATATAAATTTTTACATTTGACACACAAAAGTGTAGGCCAACAAAATTCTATAATGGACATGCACATATCCAAGTCTTCACGATTTACAAGAAAAATCGAAAGACAAATATCATTATGCGAATATGCTTACTGAAAATACTATTCCAGATTGTGTAGAAAAATATACTTTTTCCTCATTTCAAGGGTACCACTCAAAATAAAATTTAGTCAAAAAGTGATTTAAAATCACATTTTTAGGTGCGTTCGTAGTTATATAAATACGTAGCACCTATAGTCGTCGTTCTGTCCGTCCGTTCGTCCGTCTGTCTGTCTGTCCACATATAACAGAGCAAAAACTACCCAACCGAATATTCTGAAATTTGAAATATATGATTGTTGCAAAATTTTGTCGAGCCATTTCAAATTTTATGAAAATCGGATGTATAGTTTAATTACAGGGACAGTCAAAAGTTTTTCTTTACATTACGGCCAATGGGAAAAATTATTGCAAGTGCATTTTAATGATGTTACAGCCTTCCGAATGGTCTTAAATTTTAAATATATAATTGTTGCAAAATTTTGTCGAGCCATTTCCAAATTTAGGAAAATCGGATGTATAGTTTAATTACAGGGACAGTCATAAGTGTCCCATTACATTAGGGGAATGGGAAAAAAGTTATTGCAAGTGCATTTTAATGACGCTACAGACTATGCACTTTATGAAGTGCAAAAAATTATACATTCAGTACAATATGGGGTGTAAAAAATAATTATAAAACTAGTTATAGTACGAACGCACCTCATTTGCCACGTTTGACGAGCAATTTCCAACTTGTTTTCTTTAACTTAACCCATTTATGCCTAACGTCCCATTTATAAAGGATTTGAATTTTAATAAATTTGTGTAATTTTCTTTTTATTTATAACATGAAAATTGTACGAAATGATTATCTATAAATGTCTTTATCTATTACCGAAAGATGGTAGCATAAGATTGATATTTATTTGCTTAAAATGAAGGGTTTTTTTTTTTTTTGGAGCTTATAGATTTTTATTTTCAAGATGGCGAAATGTAAAAAGTAAGTTTTTTTTTTGTTTTTTCGACCAATAATCCAAATAAATAAGTTATAATCGTAGCTTTTAGTTGATTATTACTAATATTTATAATGTTATTAGTCTCTGTAAAGAAATATCTATATGTTTTTAGTAATTCATAAAAATACAAATTATAGTATATAATATACAATTATAAGTTTATTTTATATAAATATAGACATAACATATAATTATGTATATTATATTATTACAAATATTATGCACATTCCCTTAATTAGTGCGTTTACATTTTTTCAGATAAATACAAAAAAAGTTTAGCGTAATTCTTTTTAGCATTTTTCCAGTTTATTTTGCAACATTTTAAAGGGATTTTGCCAACAAATTTGAGAAAATAAAATTTCAGGCACAAATGGGTTAAAGGAGAAATCTCAACTGAAGTCCTGGCGATTTTAAGACAATATGGAGAATTTAACAAATATATCGATTTGTTTAGTTTCAAACGAAATTATTTAAAAAATATAATATATTTTTTTAAGAACAAATTTTTTTCTCATATCTTAAATTATATTTCTTAAATTAAAGAATTTATCTTACTTGTATTTACAAAATGCTTTACTTGTACTATATTTCCAATTTCTTAAATAATTATATAATTATTTTGAAAAATCAACTTCCAATGAATGTCTTTTGAATACTATTCTTATTTTCCTAATTTTTGAAGTTGAGTAACCCCATGAAATTTCTTTTACTAATGACAGCATAGCGAAATCGAACATCTGCAGATTAAACTCCAAACTCTGCGGCACTATATTCAAACAACTGTCACCCCAGCTCAGTGTTATACCGTAAAATCAACTATAATAAACCATAAAATAAGCAGACATGTACTGTATATTACTGCTACTATATTTATAAGATGATATACTACTGCTTATTTACGATTTATTATTGTTAATTTTACGGTATAATACTGCCAGCTGGGATTGCCGGATTGTACAGC
Source organism: Maratus speciosus (assembly GCA_963932465.1). Taxonomy (NCBI): domain Eukaryota; kingdom Metazoa; phylum Arthropoda; class Arachnida; order Araneae; family Salticidae; genus Maratus; species Maratus speciosus. The sequence goes on along the minus strand of OZ010790.1, from coordinate 32,874,298 downwards.
AAAATCAACATTTTTTTTTTTCGGTGTGATTATAAGCCTTAGTGTGCTATATAGCATATGTCCCTTTCAAGGTAGTCAACCTAAAGCAGGATCATCAGTCTTTAGAAACTTTGTAAACATTTTAACGCCCTAAAGTCATAAAATGTGGGGTGAACTTTATCAATATTCGAAGTCGCCTGATTAACGTATGCAAAAAAATGGACTGTCAAACTTGAATTGAAAAAAAAATCATATTTATTCATTTTATTTTAACAAACACTTATGGAATTAAGATACAACGCTATACACTATGTGTAATTTAAAATTATACAGATAAAAATAAATGCATTTGAAGATCGAAGAAGATATAAGTAAATAGAGTTACCTATTTATAAATTTCAATTTCAGTTCCCTTTCCAGTAAACATGAAAGCCTTCGTTGCCTTATGCATATTCGTCGTCGCCATAGCACTTGTTGCTGCAGCTCCGGAAGGTGAGTTGAAGACATTTTATTTATTATACAGAATCCGAATATTTATATATAGAGAGAGAAAGAGACATTGCAGTTTTATATTTTTTTGTAACGTTTTCTAATGTAATTTTAATTATTAAAAAAGTCCTTCCGGCCAGTGCCGGGAGGAAGAGGTAGCTTTCAAATTCCTTATTTTAAAAAAGCCAACTTAAATTATTCAAACACACGAAGCTCAATTTAGTGGAAACCGAATATAGGAGATTCAATACTAATTTTTATCAATACTAACTCATTATGAATGAGAATTTCACGAAATTAGTCAGCTTTATCCAAACTGCTTTTATTTAAAGTAACTTATATTTGGCTGAGATGTTGATGTATACTATCCACATGCCTTCTTACATGGAAATAGGCGAATACGTGTGTTATTGCGTGACAAATACAAGATCGTTTCAAAATGTTAGCCATACTAGAAATTCAAAGTGCTATAATTCAACCATTTTTTAAGATATAAACAAAAGAACAAATTTTCAGAAACAAAATCTGCTCCGGAATCTTTGTATCAAGGCTAAACACATAAAAAAATCTTTTTCATTTTCCAATTTTTTAATACCTCATTTTAAATTTTATATTTAATTTTTTTAATGGCAACCCTTTTGAAACAAGATGGCGAATGAAGCTGGCCAACGAACTCGTTCGAGACATTGGTGTGTATTATGTACCGACCAAGTAACATCCAAATCGGTTCATAAATACGCTTGTTATCGCGTGACAAAAATCAGGTCGTTTTAAAATGTCAGCCACAATAGAAATTCAAAATCCTATAACTCAGCCATTTTTTTTAGATATAGACGAAACAAAAACTGTTCCGGAATCTTTGTATTAAGGTCAAACACATACGAAAAAAATCTTTTTCATTTTCCAATTTTTTGGTAACTCATTTTAAATTTTAATTTTTTAAATTTTTTTTAAATGGCCGCCATTTTGAAACAAGATGGTGGATGAAGCTGACCAACGAACTCGGTCGAGATATTTGTATGTACTATGTACACACCAAAGTATATCCAAATCGGTTCATAAATACGCCTGTTATCACGTGACAAATATCAGGACGTTTCAAAATGTCAGCCACGCTAGAAATTCAAAATGCTATAACTCAGCCATTTTTTAAGATATAGACGAAACAAAAACTGCTTCCGAATCTTTGTATCAAGGTCAAATACATAAGAAAAAAATATTTTTTCAATTTTCAATTTTTGGTACCACATTTCAAATTTAAAATCTTCTTAAAAATTTAAATAGCTGCCATTTTTAAACAAGATGGCGGATGAAGCTGGCCAACGAACTCGGTCGAGACATTGGTATGTACTATGTACAAACGAAGTTACATCCAAATCGGTCCATAAATACGACTTTTATCGCGTGACAAAGTTCAGGACGTTTCAAAATGTCAGCCACGCTAGAAATTCAAAATACTATAACTCAGCCATTTTTTAAGATATAGACGAAACAAAAACTGCTCCGGAATCTTTGTATAAAGGTCAAATACATAAGAAAAAAATATTTTTCCTTTTTCAATTCTTTGGTACCACATTTCAAATTTCAAATTTAAAAAAAAAATTTAAATGGCCGCCATTTTGAAACAAAATGGCGGATGAAGCTGGCCAACGAACTCGGTCGAGACATTGGTATGTACTATGTACATACCGAATTACATCCAAATCGGTTCATAAATTCGAGAGTTACAGTATGACAAAGGTCAGATATATATATATATATATGGATATATATATATATCAACTTTTGAACGGAGGGTGGTTTCGGGGTCTGGGGGTCATGATCGATGAAAATATACGAAAATTTTTTGAAATCGTTTTCCTCCGAACGGCTGCAATAGGTAGCTTTTTGTAATGAAAGCTACCTAAAACAGGCATTCGAAACACAACTTACCCGAAAATCGAAAGAAAAAGAAACAAAAAAGTCCTTCCGGCCAGTGCCGGGAGGAAGAGGTAGCTTTCATATTCCTTATTTTAAAAAAGCCAACTTATATTATTCAAACACACGAAGCTCAATTAAGTAGAAACCGGATGTAGGAGATTCAATACTAATTTTTATCAATACTAAATGATTATGAATGAGAATTTCGCAAAATTAGTCAGCTTTATCCAAGCTGCTTTTATTTAAAGTAACTTATATTTCGCTGCCAAATTCGGCGATTTCTTAAAGTGCCTGCCATTTTAAGACAACATGGTGGATGAGGCTAACCAGTGAACTTGGTCGAGACCTTAGTAATTACTGTGCACATGCTCACTCACATCGGAATCGGTTGATACATACGAGTGCTGTCGAAGCAAAAAATCAGATTTTTCAAAATGTCACCCACGTTAGAAATTGAAACTGCTATATCTGAGCCATTTTTTAAGATAAAGACAAACAAAAAATGCTCCTGAATCCTTATATCAAGGTCAAATACTTAAGAAAGAAACCTTTTTCAATTTCTAATTTTTTTGCACCTCACTTTAAATATATATTTTTTTTAATTTAATGGCCGCCATTTTGAAACAAGATGGCTGATGAAGCTGGCCAGCGAACTTGGTCGAGATATTGATGTATACTATCCACATGCCTTCTTCAATCGAAATAGGCGAATACGTGTGGTATCGCGAGACAAATACAAGATCGTTTCAAAGTGATAGCCATGATAGAAATTCAAAGTTCTATAATTCAACCACTTTTTAAGATATAAACAAAAGAACAAATTTTCAAAACAAAAACTGCTCCAGAATCTTTGTAACAAGGCCAAACACATAAAAAAAATCTTTTTCATTTTCCAATTTTTTAATACCTCATTTTAAATTTTAAATTACATTTTTTTTTTTTTAATGGCAACCCTTTTGAAACAAGATGGTGAATGAAGCTGGCCAACAAACTCGGTCGAAACATTGGTATGTACTATGTACAGACCAAGTTACATTCAAATCGGTTCATAAATACGCCTGTTATCGCGTGACAAAAATCAGGGCGTTTCAAAATGTCAGCCACGCTAGAAATTCAAAATGCTATAACTCAGCCATTTTTTAAGATATAGACGAAACAAAAACTGCTCCCGAATCTTTTTATCGAGGTCAAACACATAAGAAAAAAATATCTTTTCAATTTTAAATTTTTTGGTACCACATTTCAAATTTAAATTTTTCTTAAAATTTTAAATGGCCGACATTTTTAAACAAAATGGCGGATGAAGCTGGCCAACGAACTCGGTCGAGACATTGGTCTGTACTATGTATAAACGAAGTTACATCCAAATCGGTTCATAAATACGCCTTTTATCGCGTGACAAAATTCAGGACGTTTCAAAATGTCAGCTTCGCTAGAAATTCAAAATGCTATAAATCAGCCATTTTTTAAGATATAGACGAAACAAAAACTGCTACGGAGTCTTTGTATAAAGGTCAAATACATAAGAAAAAAATAATTTTCCATTTTCAAATTTTTGGTACCACATTTTAAATTTTAAATTTTTTTAAATTTTTTAAATGGCCGCCATTTTGAAACAAAATGGCGGATGAAGCTGGCCAACGAACTCGGTCGAGACATTGGTATGTACTATTTACACACCGAATTACATCCAAATCGGTTCATAAATACGAGAGTTACAGTGTGACATAGGTCAGATATATATATATATATATGCTTTAATTCATAATAATTGACGGTGGCAGGTTATGTTTAATTAATGGTAATATATATATATATATTGATATATGTATATATATATATATATATTGATATATATATATATATATATATATATATATATATATCAATTTTGAACGGAGGGTGGTTTCGGGGTCTGGGGGTCATGATCGATGAAAATATACCAAAATTTTTTGAAATCGCTTTCCTCCGAACGGCTGCAATAGGTAGCTTTTTGTAAAGAAAGCTACCTAACAAATGTAATGTTTTGTAAACGGGCACTTTTGCTGTTACTACCTAGAGGTAAATACTAACTTTTCTTAAAACAGCACCGAATCACGCATAGTAAACTAACCTAATTTAAAGTATTTTAGTATATGAAATATATATAAATACTTGTTTCGTTATTCTCTTTTGGACAGGGTCATAATATATACCAGAAACGTCCCAACACTGTAGCAAATGATCTGCCGACAGCAAGCAGAACAAAACGACAAATAGGGAAAAGCATAAAGCTTACCGTCGCGCATGGAGAACTCCATTCATTAATATTTTGCATAAATTCGTTGTTGATGCGCGACCGAAAAGTGTTCTTACTTTCGGTGACTTTTTTTCTCTTACATTTCAACCATTTTCTCAATCATTACAGTACTTAGCAACGCACTATAAAGTTCAAATCTTAAAAAGTTTAATAATCTTAACGAAAATGTTGGATTGTTTTGCATGTTTATGAATTTTAGGACTATGTTGGATCGGAAGACATAAATAGATTTTTTTATATATATTCTTTTCTCACTTCAATGCACAAATTTTGCACGGAGGAGATGAAAAAAAAATTATATTGATTTATTTTTGTTCCATCCTAGTAGTGCGTGTTATCCACAGATCGTTTTCGAAATGTCGCGAAGCTACTGATGCAGTGAAATACACTGTAAGAGAGAGAAAAAAGATGTAATTCAATAGATGTAAATTTGCAGAAATCTGTATGCTTACTAAAATTTTATCTGTACACTGTACAAAAAAAGATGTAAATCTACAAAACTAATTTTTGTAAAGCTACAGATTTCTGTAGCTTTACAAAAGAATCTACTAAAATTACAGTAGTCTTACTAAAATTTTATCTGTAGATCGCAGCTACATAGAAAATTCTAGGCATCCCAGTTTCCTAGAAAAATATTTGTAATCTTACAGTTTTTTTTTTATTTACAGCAGTGATGGAACAGTGGCTCAGCAATTGCGCGATTGTCACCACTAAATTTTTATAGTATTCTTCGCCTTCAAAAATCTCAGAAATTCTGTACTGAAGTTAGATGAAGAATACTAATAAAAATTTTGCTGTGTCAATTGATTCTCTGCTGCTATGCTGTTCCATCACGTGCAAACGTGTATCTGTTACATGAATTTTGTTGCTGCCGTTACATAAAAAGTTCTAGACATCCCAGTTTCCTAGAAAATTCTTAGTAACTTTAAAAACTTTTTTTACAGTGTATTGTATATCACAATTCATTAAAACATTGGTCAACATTATGAAGTTTTACTATTCCATGACAACGAAAGATTTCTAGAGCAAGTTTCTAGAATAACTTTCTGAAACGTACGCAGCTTGAAGTGATACTCTTACTCATTGTCCATACTAACTAGACATTTCGACAATGCAAAATCAATATTTTTTTAATCGTAGGAACATTTTTTTAAGGGGGGGGGAAGGCAATTATTAAATTCATGCGAAAATTAATGAAACAGCCGTCCAAATTGTCTTTGAGAATTTCATTTAGCCCAGAACAGCTGTCATCTATGTATTTTATTTAAATACTTTGTTATCTCGATGGTAGAAATGTAACAATTAATGAAGCCTCTTTAGATTAACAAAAAGTAATTTACAAAGAGTGATTGTTGTTTGATCTACAAAATCCGAGATTTATCTTCAACAACAAAAAAGATTTAAAGAACATCCAGTTTTATGTTAAATGTTTCTTTAATGAGCAGTACAATAAAAAACATTTTACTCAAAGTTCATTTTAAAAATATTAGGATACACGCTTATTGACCCATTATTTTTTCAACATTTTCTTTTTTTTTCTTTTATTTAATTTTTAGTTTTTTTACAGTTTGTATATTCAGTGCAGCTTAAAGCATAACCACGTCTGATAAAATTAGAAAAATATTAATTAATAGTTTCGATTTGAAGCTCAGAAGGACATCACGTCACTGCGCAAACCATTTCCATCGAAAGGGGTAGGTTAGCCTCTAAAGGGATTTGATTTTCGGAATACATCGGGAATGAAAAAAGCACATAAAATGTGAAATGTAATTTTAATTTGGTATACAAAGGTAAAGAAAAGATATTTTGTTCAACTTTATCCCAAGATTTCAGACCATTTGACGTTGGAACCGTGACAGCTATGACTGATGACAGGACATTAGATGTAGAGTATGGACAGTATTCTCGTGACGTCACAGTGGGAATCACGTGGTGTAAAAATAGCGGCTAGCCCGTTTGTTTCGGTATCGTGCCGTTTGAAGCAGCATAAATACAGATAAATGGATGCATAAAATACTGCTGATTTATTCTGTACGAATTATTTTCGATAAATACATATATACATACTAATTAAAATCCATATATACTTATTAATTAAAATTTAAAAATTTTATATTATAAATAAAATGAAGAATGTGCATGCAATTGCTTTAAAATAGAGAAACGAATTCATGTATAACTCATACCTGTCCCTGAAAAAGTCTAAAACTTCATATAAAATAAAATATAAGCGTAAATTTTCAAGCCACAATGCTTTTCAATGGCGCGGTTATGAATGTTATTCCCAAGCAGACGAATTTTTATAGCCTCGAACCAAAAGGGAGAATATGGTCCATTATCTGTAGTTATCTGCGGTACTTGGATTGTAGAAATGGTTGGAGTTTCTGACTGAACAAAAGTTTTTTATTGGACTGAAGTTTTCTTTTCATTTTCTATATCATAATCCGTTGAATCAGGGACTAAAAAAGGCATTAGAAGAGGTGAGCCGACATGTCTTGGATTAAATGGGTTAACTTGCCCCTATCGCCATTATATTTAATCGTCATCGTATCAAAATGTTTTGTTAATATTTAAAAAAAAACAGTAGATAGAAAATAAACTATAAACAACGGTGTTTTTGATTGGTATTCACAAAAGTGAAACTTTAATCTAGAAAGAAATCATAAATTATTATTTAAAAGTGCAAGAAAAAAAAAAAAAGGAATTTAATAGATTACAACGACCATTTGGACTTTTTTTTTTGCTTAATATTTATTTAGTTTTAATTTGGGGGCATTTCGACAAGAGAAGCCGAGAAAGATAAGAGGTTAAAAATCGAAAGCTGTTCCACCGAATCATCCACAGATCGCGACAAATCACCTTCGTAACAAAATTTAACCGAAAAATCTAAATTTCGTCCACCAAATTCCGTCGCATCCTCTTCAACAACAGATCGCAAAGATCAAACTTCAGACGACCAAAACCTTTCATCGATAAACTCTCTAAGTCCCGTTTTGAGAAGAAAAACAGTATACAAATCGAAAGCAGTTCCACCGAATCATCCACAGATTGCGACAAATTATCGACCGATTGCAAACCCCCTTGGCTAGTGGATTGGATCCCCTCGAGACATGGCCTTTTACTATCAATCGATTAAAAATTAGATTGTTTCCTTTTTCGCGTTCGTCTTTTATTCTGTAATCGATTTTAATGGGCTACATAATCAGTTGAAGACCTCGATTTTCACGGGCTACATAATCAGTTGAAGACATCGATTTTTGCTTTACAAGATGATTTTCATTTCGGCTTCGCTCTTTGGCTTTGGATTTTTCCATATCTGATAATTTGCGCCTACCCATTTTGTAACTTTTTCAATTTTTAACGATTTTATACCTTTCGATTACCTATTCAAATAAAAATTCTTCCAAAAGTAAAGAACATCGTTGAATTTCGTTAAAAAAAAAATAAAATGCGAGCATGATTTGGCCCCATCCTCGACCGAAAACAACAACCATTTACAAATGGTTAAAAAAGAAAAAAACTTACCTGAGTGAAAATTTGAAGTGACTTTCGTTTGATTGCTTCTTGGCTGCTGACGCTGTTGTGGGTGAAAGAAGACATATTAAGAAATATGTCACTTTGATAGTAACGCCATCGACTGGATATTTTGAAAAATATCACTGATGGGCCAACGTGCCTTTATGGCCCACAAGCCCCGGTCTACCCTATAATATCTGAATTTCGAAATGTATATGAAAGTATTAGGGCTTTAAGTATTAAACCTTACGTCAAAAGTTACTTTATAGTAAAATTAATTTTCCTAAAATTGTTTTTAATATCTAGTATAATATGTATTATGTTTAATTATAATAATTATGATAATTTTTTTAAAGGATTGAAAGTTGAAGAAAACAATCTTGTAGAGTAAGTATTTTTAAATAAACTTATTTAAATTGATTTATTGATAATTTAAACTATTAAACTAGAAATTTCTTGATAGTTTACGCTGTTTCTTGCCGCACATTAAAGAGTTCTTCCAGAGCAACAGCAAAAGTTAACTTATATTTCAATTGTGCATTATCACTCGCTCACCTCTTGCGCGCAAAACCGGCAAATTTCGTCTAACAAGGAGAGGGCCAACCTTGTTAATCACAGATTTTGATTATTTTAATATATGTTGTAGGGTAGAGACCCCTTAGTGTCAGGTTCAACGGATTTTATTGAACGCTCCTTACTTCTTGAGAAACCAGGGGGGTCTAATAGTCGTACGCAACTTAAATACTTACTTTGGTGCCAAAATGACAGGTTGGTCGTAGCTTAGTTGGTATTACTTTGGCCTGCTGATCCGTGGGTTCCGGGTTTGATACCTGAATGCGCTGCGTTTTTTTTTCTCATTTTTTGTATTATAAATATATTTGTAATTATAATTTCAATTAAAAATTTTATTATCATACATTTATTATAATGTTAACAAACTTAAATTTATCTTTTTTCATTTTTAAAATATTATTTTTCATCCTTTAAAGAGGTTAAAAAAGAAATTTGATCTATTATTGAAAGATAAAAATTCGAAAATCGTGACAAAATCTGTAGTGGCGTCATCTAGGTATGATAAAATAAAAGAATATTCAAATAAAATAAAAATAAAAGCAGGAAGAAAATAAAGGAGAAAGCAAAATAACTGAAAGCGCAAGCATACGTATTACAAATTTAAAAATCTTTAATATGCAGAAAATCAGTTGTAATTTAACTCTAATGCTAATTTTTAATATAATTATGCTTGTTACTTTAAAACTGAATAATAGTATTGTCGCATTGACTTCCTTTGTTAAAGCAATGCGTAAATGATGTCTCTTTAAACTCACGAATTGACACAATTGCTCAATATCATTGCATCGATAAAGGATATATGAAATACATTTTAAATGTGATTTTTAAAAAATTAACAGTTTTATGATGTTTTATTACAACTAATTAGTTAAAAGTAAAAAATTAAATAGGTTAAAATTATAATTGATATGTAATATTATAAATTTTAATTGACAATCAGATTATTATGTTATACTTACAAGTATATTTGTAAAACAAAAAATGAGAAAAAAAACGCAGCTCATGCAGGTATCGAACCCCGAACCTACAGACCAGCCGGCAAACGCCATACTAACTGAGCTACGACCAAAAGGTCTTTTTAACACCAAAGTAAGTATTAAGCTGTGTACGAATATTAGACCCCCCGGTTTCTCAAGAACTAAGGAGCGTTGAATAAAATTCGTTGAACCTGACACTAAGGGGCCTCTACCCTACAACATATATTAAAATAATCAAAATCTGTGATTAAAAAGGTTGGCCCTCTCCTTGTAAGAGCATTTGTCAACTGTCTCTTTTCACCCGAACTTTCAAATTGTGTTGAGTAAAATTTAATGTTTCGTTCTTTTCCGCCAAACAATGGTAATAAATTTAATAACTTAACTGAATTCGGCAGAATTTCACCCATTTTAGATGCGTTCTTACTACTAAGTTTCTATTCAAACAGAAAAGTACGTTAAACCATATACTTAATTCAGAAAGACAAATTTTTAATCTAACACAATTTCTTTTAGTGTTACTTTTTCTTTTTTGCCTCTAAACTTGAAGTACAAAAAGAAGAATTATTTATACTAATACGATTTCTAACCACACAGAAATACAAAACAATCAGGAAAAGATTTATAGGAGTAAATGCAAAAACTATTTTTGTACTTTTCCATATCTTAATAGTTCAAAATTATTGATATAGTTTAAACTTATTTTATTATTTTTGTTCAGAGAATTTTTACATTGTAAATGTATAACAATCTGTTCAACATAATAGATTATTATACAATACCATATTTTGCATCATTGTTTATTCACTTCTCAATATATTTTAATTTCATGGAAAATTTCTTTTGCCGCCTATATTTTTAAGGAAATATTTCATGCAACTTTGTGACGATAAATTATTATATTTGAAATACTGCATTATAATACTTTTTTTGTATACTAAAACTGTTGCATATAATTATTCACAATTGTATTTAAATATTTTTATGTAAACACTGAACTTATTTATCATATCTATAAAAAACTTATTATTATATTTATTTTACACAAAAACGCTATATTTTAAAATTATATGCAACTGTGTCTATTCTAAAAATCCCTGCCGGCTCGGGCCTACAGGCGGAGGTAGATTTCGAAGTTTAGTACTAAATTCACCAAAAAAATTTAAATCAAAATTAGAGATAAACCCAGTTCCTTCACTAAGAATGAGCTCTAGGGAGCTAAACATTTTGTGAAAATTCTAATATACACGAATACATACACGCATGTATATGGAATAGGTTTAAAAAATAGTTAAAGCAAATTCAGAAAACCTCCAAGTGTTAAAATAAGTTAATATTTCCATAGTCGGGTTTTTATCATGTTTTAATACGTTTCTTCATACTTACATGACGTTACATATTCACCTGCTGAGGTCCATTTTATTTCCAATATCACGCAATCCAATAGGACGCAATATATATATATATATATTAATTCGTCAAACTATTTATTTCATTTTGAGTTTTCATGCGGAAAACTTGCTCTAGAAAACTTATGACGTAATATTCAATTTGTTTTCAATTCGTCAAACTATTTATTTTATTTAATTTTCACGTGAAAATCTTGCAATAGAAAAGCAATTGTTGTGGTGAGAATTTTATTGCTTTTTCTTAATTGTTGGCAACTGCTATAACGAAAAATATTTATTTATTCCTGTCATTGTTGTGTAAGAGCTGGTTTTTCCAGAATCATGTTAAGACGGAATTCAAAATTTTGAACCCTCCCCATTTCCACCCCCTTGGGCCGATTTTGCCCATTTTCAATCCCCGTCGTGATATTAGCCATCTCAAAGTTGTTGGCGAGTTCAAAGACGATCCGTGCATAATAGCGACTTTTATCGTGCGGACAAAAATTAGTACATACATACATATATATATATATATATATATAAACTTCTTAAGGTGGGGATGGATTTGGGTTCCTAGGGTTCTATAATGAAAAGTTATGACGGAATTTTCAAATGTCGCACCATGGTAACGGATGCAATAGGTAGTATTTCTTATGAAATCTACCTAAAAAGTAACGAAAGCTACCGCTGCAGCTATGATTTTTATTCAAAATTTCATAATTTTAATAGGATATTAACCGTTTTTATCTGTTTTATTGCCAGTTTTTATAAAGCACAAATAACAATATCTCAGACACTGTACATATAAATGAAACATATATTTACTGGTGAATATTAAAACAGAAAAATACTTTACAGTGAATTGCCAGGTGATACTCGTGGAACTCTAAAGGAGTAAAGAAGTTTAAATAGAAACTGTTAAATGAACTTATAAAAGAAGCTATAAATATAATTACGTGAAGCAGTCAGCATTACACTGGTTAATTTAATTTTTAAAATAGCGTACTTTTAAATAACGAAATCTATTTTATTAATTTTACCTTTTTAAAATATTGAAAATATATATTTCAATAACGTAAGTAAACTATAGATAGATCAAAAAGGAGTAATCAAGACATGTAATGATGGAAAATAATCAAAATAAAGTAATCAATTAAGGGCTCTAATATTTTAATTATTTTAATTACTAAATCAAAAATCAGTGAAATCGAAGTCACTTTGACGAAATAACATTATTATTTTTAGGTTTTATCTATGAAAAATATATTTCAAACAATTTATTTCATCGACAAAAAATATATATCATAAGCATATATTTTCATTCATAATATTTAAAAATATATGTAATCGGTTTGAAAAAACGTAATTTTTTACTGACTTTTAATTTCGGCAGTTTAGGTTTCAGGTCCTAAGACCACAAAACTCAGTACCAGAGGAATAAAAAATTGTTAAAAATCATATCCAAACTGTAAAAAAAGTAACAGTTTTATGAAAAAAAAAGAAAAAAAACTCATTCGTTAAACATATATTATGAAACATTTTCAAAACATATTGAGTAGTGTAACAAATATTCACCGTTTAATAAGGGAAATATGATATCTAAACTAGAGAACAGGAATTCTGCTTTTTCAGAATTTAGTATCGCCCCCGGCATTTCCATTACTCCATTTCCTTCTGGTGGACTGGTGGCTTCTATTATTATGAAACAGCCATTAGAAATGAAGCGTTAGGTGAAGATGAAAGAGCAGCCGTAAAAAGTTAGATCTCTGATTTTCTGGTCAGAATGGAAAAAAAAAATGGCCATAATTTTTTTTTGAAAAAAAAAATGTCCATTTTTTATTCCATTCTGACCAGGAAATCAGAGTTCTAACTTTTTACGGCTGCTCTTTCATCTTCACCAAACGCTTCATTTCTAATGGCTGTTTCATAATAATAGAAGCCACCAGCCCATCAGAAGAAAATAACTCGGTTAAGCGGGATTCGGATAATCGGGACTCTACTGCAAAGCATATTTCAATTTTAAGACTTAAAGCACGCGCTTTTATTTTATGTAAAATGACGTCCTTTGCATTAATATAGATACTTAAAATTAAATATAGTTTATAATAGCTCATGTTTTATCATAAATCCTTCATTTATATTTTTCTCAAAATAGCACGTATTTTAATTTTTTTTTCAATTTTTATGAGAAAATGGCAACAAAAAGATATAATTGCTATTTTTCAACAATTTTTTCTTTACTTTCAACAGAAATGGAGTATTTGAGTTGCCAAAATGAAACAAATGTCGCTAAAAACTACAAAAAGATTAATGTTTCAAAAACAAATGGAGACACAGTTTTCAAACAAATTGCATTAAAAAGTTCTTTTTTTTTTTTTTGCAATACGACGGTATAAACATTAAAAATGTGCGATGCTTAGAAGTTTTAGAAAATGCTGTAGAGTATTTAAGCACACAATGAAACATCGGCTTTTGTTTTACGGCTGGCGTATACAAGGTAACTTTATTTATTGGAGACAAAATATTTTCTTACTATTGGCAACGGAAGTACTCCACTTCTGTAAAAAGTAAAGGAAAAATAGTTGTAAAATAGTAATTATATATTTTTGTTGCCAATAGTAATTGTATATTTTGTTGTATATGTTTTTGAAAAAATATAAACGAATGATTTCTGATAAAACATGGAGCTATCATATATATTAAAGCGTAAACCTGATTTTGTAAGGTCAGACTCAAAAATTCACCCATTTGCGCATGCGTGAAGTTAAATTTACTCCATCTTCCCTTCAGAGGAAAGGTAGAGCAGATCTGGTTAGCAGAGTGGTCTAAAGCACCAGTTTAAAGCTCTGAGCTTTTGTAGACGACGCAGGTTCGAGCCCAACGCCCAACAAAATTATTTCTGTACCATTTTTGGCGATAATTCATTTCGATAATGACATATTTAATTAAGAGGAGAAGATATATAATTTTGATTTCATTATTATTTAAATGGTTTATCATTAAATAAAATTTAACACTCAAAAATATTTTGAAAAAATAATAATTTTATATTTAAAATATTTAACTTAAAATATTTTGCATGTAATTATCAATTAAATAAATTGAGCTGATCTATAACTTTTGTTTATATTTTTTTACCATTGTCAAGAATATATAGGTCTGTGAGTCAGAAGGAAAAGTTTGCCATTCTTTTCCGTAAAATAAAATAATAAAATAAATAAATAAATAAAACGGAAAAAAAAAATAACATTCATATAAGAACTATAAAACAAATTATATTGATATCCGTCGTTTAATATTTTAAAAAGTAAAAAAAAAGTAAAATAAAATTCAAGTAATAAAAAATATATATATTATAAATCGTTAGTTGCATCAAGTTTCAAAATTAGACTTTTAGAGAATGTGACTGATACAAATAAATACATGGGAGCTTTTAAAGTTCGTTTAGTTAAAAAAATAATAAAAATAGATATTCTTATTTTAAAAAGAGAGAGAGACCGTAGTAAGTAAAAATAAATGTCTGCCCAGTATGTTTTGGTAAATTTCTGATAAAAGGCAAGCATAATTGGCTGTAAATTATAAATTTAAAGTTCTTTCACATCATTCAATAGGTTAATAAAAAATATATATTATAAATCGTTAGATACATCAAGTTTCAAAGTTAGGCTTTTAGAGAATGAGAGCGATATAAATAAAATTCATGGCAGGTTTTAAAGGTCGTGTAGTTAATAAAAATAAAAATAAAAATAGATATTGTTATTTAAAAAAAACAGAGAGAGAGAGAACGTAGTAAGTAAAAATAAATGCTCTGCCCAGTATGTTTTGGTAAATTTCTCATAAAAGGCAAGCATAATTAATTGACTGTAAATTATAAACTTAAAGTTCTTTCACTTCATTCAGTAGGTTAAGAAAACATATATAATTATAAATCGCAAGTTGCGTCAAGTTTCAAAATTAGGCTTTTAGAGAATGAGACTGATATAAATAAAATTCATGGCAGCTTTTAAAGGTCGAGTAGTTAAAAAAAAAAAATAAAAATAGATATTGTTATTAAAAAAAGAAAAAGAAAAAAAAAGAGAGGGAGACGTAGTTAGTAAAAATAAATGCTCTGGCCAGTATGTTTTGGTAAATTTCTGATAAAAGGCAAGCATAATTGGTTGTAAATTATAAAGTTCTTTCACTTCATTCAATAGGTTAATAAAAAATATATATTATAAATCGTTAGTTGCATCAAGTTTCAAAATTAGGCTTTTAGAGAATGAGACTGATATAAATAAAATTCATGGCAGCTTTTAAAGGTCGTGTAGTTAAGAAAGTAAAAATAGATATTGTTATTTTTTCAACAAATTAATGAGACTGTAGTAAATAAAAATAAATGCTCTGCCCAGAATTTTTTGCTAAATTTCTGATAAAATGCAAGCATAATTGGTTGTAAATTATAAGTTTAGCACGTTGAGTGCCACGGTGACTGACACTGAAGCTGAAAAATTTACAATGTTCTAAGTAATTTTTAAGTAAGTGTAAGTATCCTGTAATAAATAAAAGGTAAGTAAATTTTAAATAAATTTTCAGTAATTACTTAAAACAATATATATATATTTAGTTTTATGTCATATTTTAGACCGTCAGTCATCGGTGAATGATGCGATCTAAACGGAAAGTTCAGTGTCAGTCACCGGTGACTTACGTGACGCTTAACGTGTTACAGTTCTTTCACTTCATTCAATTGGTTAGACTGACAGCGCCCTCTAAGTCGCCTTCAAAAAATAGGAATCACTTATGCAATATAAAAATTTGTCACGATTTCAATAATTAATTTAAAATCAACTAATTCAAAATTCAAGCATTTTTCTAATAGAACATTCGAGTTATTTACCGTCAAATCTTGACGGGTACTATCTAGTTATAAACTATATTTAATTTTAAGTATCTATATTAATGTTACAAACAAATGGCGTCATATTAATCATTAGATGGCTGTTTTTTTGTCGAGTTTCTTTAATGACGGCATCTTTTTGCTGCATTTGTGTATTATTTCGCGATAGTGACGTCCTATGCATACTTTACTGTAGATGTTTAAGAGTGGATCGTAAATGTGGAATGCTTAAGCGGATGCGAATATATGACATCTTTTTACATAAAATAAAAGCCTCTGCTTTAAGTCTTAAAATTGAAATATGTTTTGTACAATTTTAATAAACATATTTTTTTTTTCATCGGGGGCGACACTAAATTCTGAAAAAACAGAATTCCTGTTTTCTAGTATGTTGATTTCTTTCGGAAATGACTTACTGCAATCGCTTCGTTTACAAAACTATATATATTGCTATAGCGATAACTTTCGAAAAACTGAAAAAATTCGAACCAAAATGGCGAAATGTCTTGGATGAATTTGTTAATCAACATCATTCGGTTAGTTCCTTTTGAAAATCTGAATAAAACTTCAGTCAATGTATCTTTTTACCCTCTCATGAGTATTCATTATAAACCGATTGTTTTTGTAACAAATGTTATTTTATAGCGTCCACATCAAATAGAAAAATTTTAAAAATATGAATATATTAAATTCTTTTGTTATTAAATTGTCCATTCCTCACTAAGCTACATTTTAAAACCGAGCTTTACGAGATTTGTTTAATTTATATTGAATCTGATGTATATACCTTGAAAAAAATAAGCTGAAAGGAACCAACTCAACCAATTCTTCTAACTAGTTCAGGTGTTCTCCATTATATTGTCCTAAGATCGCCAGTAACTGCTAAAACACCACCACCTATGACAGTTATTCTGTTATATAGGGTTATTACAAATGAATCATCGGGTTTTGATACGTTACTACGTGCGAGCTAGAAAACGTATATGTTTCCATGACAACTCAAAGGAGAGGGCGTTAACTACAGTTTCGCGCTGCGAATGTGTCATAGGCGTGTGGCTACCATGGTTGCTGCGTGAACGTCATATTCAGAATGGCGACTGGACAGCAGAAATTTTCCACACAGTTGGCTGTGGAATGGAAGGTTCGCGGTAAGCGAGATTTGTTGATTTCTTGGGACTACGGATGAAACTCTGTGTAACTCGGTTCACTGTTTCTTCAGTAACGCTTGGTCGGCCGGAACTTTTGCCTTTACATAAACCACCGGTTTCTTTGAACTCTCGATACCAGCGCAGAATGCTTTGTTCGGTTGGTGGTTTGCATTTGTATGACTTCCGGAATGCTTTCTGAACGGTTATAAGCGATTCACACTTTGAAAATTCTAGTACACAAAACGCTTTCTGCTGCCCAGTCCCCATTTTGTATATGACGTTTGCGGAGCAACCATGGCAACCACACGCGCATGAAAGGTACGCAGCGCGAAACTGTAGTAAACTCTCGTTTGAGTTGTCATGGAAACATATACGTTTCCTAGTTCGCGCGTAGTAACGTATCAAAACCCGATGATTCATTTGTAATAACTCTGTGTATTATCTTTGAATCCCCCACCCTTCCCCGCACATTAATTTTAAACTTCAATTTAATACATTGTTTATCTTAAAGCTGCACGCTGCTCAGTGCGGTTGCTAAATTAAATCTATATTTTAAAAAAGCGTATCACTTGTACTAATTACCCACTCACATTTATTTAAATTAAATTTTTTTATTCACTCATTAGCTTTAATAAAATAAAATCAGTAATTCGGTATTCCCATTCAACTTTGAGATCCTTTTCTCACATGCATTCATATTTTAGAGAACGTTAAAGATTTCGGTTAATACAAAAATATTTTAATTTCCCAGATGCACATATTCGGCATTATTTCTTCATCGCCCACCATCAAAATTATTTAACTTACATTTTATTCATGCTTCTGTCTCGTGCTAAACACTAAAATTCAAACCGTAAAGTGCATATGCATTATAAGACTACATATTAATCGCTAATCTTTCCTCAGCCATTGTTTTGTCTACCCTTGTGCAGCAGCAAAAATACTTGTATATTGGCGATATTGTGCACGCCAAGCACGTGAAATCTAACTGCGAAGTAATTCATTTTACTCTTGTCTCTACTTCTAATCTGCCTGCTTGAAGAGACTCAGGCCTTTTTGTCTTTTTCTGTTGTGTACCTCTCCCCCTTTAAGTATTCTAAATGAATAAATAAAATAATCATTGTACATTATATTAGAGTTTTTTAGACATTTATGCGGCCCTGAGTTATCGACTCTTTAACTGCCATCACGATGATGTGGAAATCTCCTCCACACCACCCATAAATTGAATTCTTATTTTTTTCTATTGTTTATCTTTGTCTTTAATGCAATTGCGTCTAGAGTGTTTAAAATTTAATATGTTTTTATCTAGCCTGGACTTATTTCAAAACCAAAATGTTATTATGCGCAATTTACTGCCTGTTTAAATATTGGTTATATTGTATGTATTGGGGACTAAGATTGGACTAATTACAAACACTTTCATTAATATTGTTAAATATCGGATTTAAGATGGAAATATTTAAAAATCTTATAAAAATTGTGACTAATAAACTATAGCTAACATATAAACAATATTGTCTAAGGCTATGAAAAATATTGGCACAATACCCGTTTGGCACTGTGGTTTTGCTATTTCCTAATAAACTAAATTAATACGAAGTAAAATTATGGGATTTATGTTTTAAATTTTTTTTCATCTGTCGTATTTCATGTTTTTTTTTACCTATTGCTGCAATAATTATAATATTTTAAAAAGCGTTTATTCCCACAGTCCATCCATGAGCAAAGTAGAAGAACTCATTGAAAGCGCAAGGACCGTAATGCTTGCAGCTTTGGATAGCTTAATGGAAACGGAAGTTGCTGCTAGAAAGGAGAGTGAAGGTGGAAGGTGCAGAGTAGGCTTTTGTTCTAGTAAAATGTGAAAACAGAAAACGGAAAAAAAAGCGTAATGCTACACATAACTCCGCCAAAAATTTATAATTTAATAAAAATTGTGTGTTACATACTCACGGTATGGATTATGGAAATTTGTAATAAATTATTTGGCAAATAAAGAATTTTGCAAGCATTTTAGGAATTTTATTGACTTTCGTGATAATTAATTTACTTTAATTAACAATAACATGCAACGAATATCAGATACAGATAAGATCTTTCTTGTGTGTATGAAATTTTTAGCATATTTTTTTATATAAATTATAATCTTAAATATAACGCCTTGAAAAGGTTATAATTAAACCAAAGTAAAATTATATAGTAGATTTTAAATTGCATGGATTATTAAAATGCATAATGAAATAAATTAATTTCAAAATAAAATACTTTTCAAGCATATTTTTTCGTGAATTTTATTCAACTTAGTCATAGTTTGTTTTTCCTGAAGCATATGGCAAAGAAAAAAATTAAAAATCGGCAAGTTCTGTTTTTGCTGCATTTTGTTGAGGTTAACAAAAGTTTTGTTGTGACAGTAATGATTTTTACGAACCTGTATTTATATTGATGGTAATTTTGAGCAGGAAAGATCTGGTACGATTATATCGTTTTGACAATTGAGGGTCATTCACTATTGAATGTCATCATGGCACTACGGTTAGCGAAGAATATGTGGCGTCATTAAAATCATATGTTGCATCAAACGTCGTAATATAAAAATGTCTAATATGCTAATTTCACAAACATAAACCAAATTTAACATAGGGTGACTGAGCCAGTAGTTGATCAAATAAGGTCGGTGATACGGGGTTTTTATTCTATTTCCCTCATTTTAAGTTTTAGAAGTAAACTAACATAATTGTTACAACCCTTAATGAACCTCCTATAATGGGCAAAAATGAAATCTGCTGAAATTAAATAGCAACAAAATTATATAAAAAAATAGTTTCTTTAATTACCATTTTCCCAGTAGTTGATCAGTCGAAGAAATAAGTCGAAAATTCAAAAATTAATCTTTAAAATATCATGTTTAAACTGTGATTAACAATAATTCATATAAAACTATCATTTGAAATAAGCAAGATGGAAGTAGATTATTCCAACTTACCGTAATGGTCTCTAAGTAATTACAAACTAAATTTTTACATTTTTTAATAAAAAAAATTCATAAAATGGCTTCTCTTACAGCAGGCAGCTGACAACAGGTGCTCCAACATTCAAACAAAAATATTATGTCTGGTGCCACCGTGGCACTAGATATAATATTTTTGCTATGTTTGTATCATGTATCTTTGAAGCACCCCCCACCCCCCCGCACATTAATTTTAAACTTCAATTTAATACTTTGTTTGTCTTAAAGCTGCTGCGGTTGCTAAATTAAATCTATATTTAAAAAAGCGTATCATTTCTACTAATTACCCACTCACATTTATTTAAATTAAATTTTTTTATTCACCCATTAGCTTTAATAAAATAAAATTAGTAATTCGGTATTACCCTTCAACTTGAGATCCTTTTTGCACATGCATTCATATTTTAGAGAACGTTAAAGCTTTCGGTTAATACAAAAATATTTTAATTTCCCAGATGCACATATTCGGCATTATTTCTTCATCGCCCACCATCAAAATTATTTAACTTGCATTTTATTCATGCCTCTGTCTCGTGCTAAACACTAAAATTCAGACCGTTAAATTCATATGTATTTTAAGACTACATATTAATTTTCTGACAACTTTATTTTCTCTCGTTTTCACAACGAACTTTATGAGTTCACATTTTTGTCGGTTACCTCAATAACATACACTATCTTATGCATGGAATGTCTGACAGCCGCAATCTCAGTTCACAGCCTTTGTCTGTAGACAGGACAGTTCATTTAAAACTTAAACGCACCTATACAGAGTGTAGATGTTCTTCAACTGTTCACATGTCACAAGAATGTATTAACCTCAAAACATACACTTACATGTTCAAAATGCACAAGCAATTGTCCCCATATGTTTCGCTAATCTTTTCTCAGCCATTGTTTTGTCTACCCTTGTGCAGGTGCAAAAATATTTTTATATTGGCGATATTGTGCCACGCCAAGCACGTGAAATCTAACTGCGAAGTAATTCACTTCACTCTTGTCTCTGCTTCTAATCTGTCTGCTTGAAGATGCTCAAGCCTTTCTGTCTTTCTCCGTCGTGTACTTCTCCCCCTTTAAGTATTTTAAATGCCTAAATAAAATATCCATTGTACATTATATTGGAGTTTTTAGACATTTATGCGGCCCTGAGTTATTGACTCTTTAAGTGCGAGCACGATTTGGGGAGAATCGCATCCACATCACCCATAAATTGAATTCTTATTATTATTTTTTTTTCTATTAGTAGGAGATCTGTTGAACATTTTTGAGTAGGTATTTGAGGCACCCTGAAAATTTGTGCAACACTTCTTTTGTAATGCCTGAATACAAATTCGAATGTCTGGCTGAAGAATCGTGGCCCAAAAACTGTGCCAGACACGTGTCAAGTGCCATTTGGCACATGACACGTGTCTGGCACAGTTTTTGTGCCGACTACAGTGTGTGTCATTTTCAAAATATTCTTTTCTAAGCATAAATATTATTCTGCCTCAATCTCAGCGTGCCTCAAATACCTTTTTTGGGTAGTCAAAAAACGGCACTTGACACGTGTCAGGCACAGTTTTTGGGCCGACAAAAGTGTCTGTCGTTTTCAAAAAACTTTTTCTAAGTATAAATATTATTCTGTTTCAATCTCAGCATGCCTCAAATACCTTTTTTTGGGGTAGTCAAAAAATGGCACTTGACACGTGTCTGGCACAGTTTTTGGGGCACGATCTTTCAGCCAGACATTCGATTTTGTATTCAGCCATTACAAAAGAAGTGTTGCACAAATTTTCAGGGTGCCTCAAATACCTTCCCTAAAATGTTTAACAGCTCTTGGACTATATTGTTTATCCTTGTCTTTAATCCAATTGCGTCTACAATGTTTAAAATTTAATGTTTTTATCTAGCCTGGACTTGTTTCAAAACCCTAAATGTTATTATGCATAATTTACTGCCTGTTTAAATATTGGTTATATTGTATGTGTTGGGGACTAAGATTGGACTAATTACAAACACTTCCATTAATATTGTTAAATATCGGATTTAAGATGGAAATATTTAAAAATCTTATAAAAATTGTGACTTATAAACTATAGCTAAGATATAAACAATGTTGTCTAACGCTATGAAAAATATTGGCACAATACCCGTTTGGCACTGTGGTTTTTGCTATTTCCTAATAAAATAAATTAATACGAAGTAAAATTATGTGATTTACGTTTAAAAAAAAATTTTCATCTGTCGTATTTCATGTTTTTTTTTTTTTTTTTTTTTACCTATTGCTGCAATAACTATAATATTTTCAAAAGCGTTTATTCCCACAGTCCATCCATGAGCGAAGTAGAAGAACTCATTGAAAGCGCAAGGACCGTAATGCTTGCAGCTTTGGATAGCTTAATGGAAACGGAAGTTGCTGCTAGAAAGGAGAGTGAAGGTGGAAGGTGCTTAGTAGGTTATTGTCCTGGACAGAAAGGAAAAAAGTGAAAACAGCCAATGGAAAAAAAAGCGTAATGCTACACATAACTCCGCCAAAAATTTATAATTTAATAAAAATTTTGTGTTACATACTTACGGCATCGATTATGGAAATTTGTAACAAATTATTTAGCAAATAAAGAATTTTGCAAGCATTTTAGGAATTTTATTCACTTTCGTGATAATTAATTTACTTTAATTAAAAATAACATGTAACGAATATCAGATACAGATAAGATCTTAGTTGTCTGTATGAAATTTTTAGCACATTTTATTATATAAATTATAATCTTACATATAATGCCTTGAAAAAGTTATAATTAAACAAAAGTAAAATTATATAGTAGATTTTAAATTGTATGGATTATTAAAATGCATAACAAAACAAATTAATTTCAAAATAAAATAATTTTAAAGCATATTTTTTCATGAATTTTATTCAACTTAGTCATAGTTTGTTTTTTCTGAAATTTGGCATAAAAAAAAAAAATTCAAAATCGGCAAGTTTTTTATTTTTGCTCCATTTTGTTAAGGTTAAAGGCACAGTAATGATTTTCACGACCTTGTATTTATGTTGATGATAATTTTGAGTAGGAAAGATCTGGTACGATTATGGTACGATTACGTTTTGACAATTGAGGGTCATTCACTATTGAATGTCATCATGGCACTACGGTTAGCGAAGAATATGTGGCGCCATTAAAATCATATGTTGCACCAAACGTCGTAATATAAAAATGTTTAATATGCGAATTTCACAAACATAAACCAAATTTAACATAGGGTGACTGAACCAGTAGTTGGTCAAATAAATTCGGTGCTACGAGGTTTTTATTCCAGTTTCTTCATTTTAAGTTTTAGAAGTAAACTAACATAATTGTTACAACCCTTATTGAACGTCCTATAATGAGTAAAATTTAAATCTGCTGAAATTAAATAGCAACAAAATTATAAAAAAAATAGTTTCTTTAATTGCCTTTTTTCCAGTAGTTGATCAATCGACGAAATTAGTCGAAAATACAAAAATTAATCTTTTAAATATCATGCTTTAGCTGTGATTACCAATAATTCATATAAAACTATTATTCAAAATAAGCAAGATGGAAGTAGATTATTTTAACTTACCGTAATTGTCTCCAAATAATCAAAATCCAAATTTTTACATTTTATAATAAAAAAATTCATAAAATGGCTTCTCTTACAGCAAGCATCTGACAACAGGTGCTCCATCATTCAAACAAAAATATTATGTCTAGTGCCACGCAGGGTTCTCGTTGCCGCTCGCCATTGCGCCAAATCGCGACAAAATACTTCATTTGGCGAGTAAATGAACAATGAGACTCGCCAAATTGCGAGTGTTCAATTTCTGCGCTGTTTTTGTGTGCGAGTGTGTCAATACAGTCGAGATTCTTACCCGCGTTCCAGAACGATTGATGTCGCTTTACATGTTTAATCGCAGCGTGTCATTAACATTGCTCTATTTATAGACAGTGACTTAATACCAATTCCGTTTAGCCACAGACAAAGTCAAAGAAAGGATTATGTGATAGATCTTTCTCTATTGTCATTTAATTACGATCTATGAGCCGGAGTCACGCTGGTAAAAACACAAACAAAATTACTCGCTTCAAGTGCAAATAGAGAAAAGTCATGCTGGAATGTGTTGTTGAAATTATCCATTTACCATACTATTTATTAGTTGTATGTAAATTATCATTTGCTGGTCAATTTTTTCTATCGGTTAGAGTCGCAATATCATAGCAATTTTTAGTGTATATTTTCACAGCGGTAAATGAATGATAGCTGTTTCGAATTTTTATTTAAAGCGCTAAAAGAATGTCTGAAACATTTGCACATTTAGGAGACATTTAGAATGTACTTATTTTTAATATTTTCTGTAGTGGATAGTCGAATTTCTATTTTATAAATAATTACAAAAAATTAGGATGTTTTAGAACATACTCGAAAAAAGGGTTACAATAAAGGATTAAAGATACATTTTTCAGTGTTTCACGCCAAATCTAATTTTCTAACATTTCATTTCATTTGGCTACTGTTTCTTATTTCTTATTCGCCAAATCGCTAATGTTGGTCAAAAGCTGACGAGAACTCTGGTGCCACATGTAAAACTCATTTCCGTCTGAAACGGCGCAATATTTCGAAAATTTGATCAACTACTGGAGGGGTATCAACTACTGGCGCGGTCACCCTATTTGCGACAGTAAACCACAGAATGGAACAAAAATTTGATTTGGAGTGTTTTCAATAAAGCTGATTGCAATAGAAGGGGGGGGGGGGGGCAAAAATATTTGTTCTTTTTCATGAATTTTAAATAACTATAATATTAATTAAGAATACATATATTTTTTAAAAGATCAATCTAAAATATGTATGAATTTATGTTTGGGCTTTTTAAAAATAGCATAAAAAATACAAAGTAATGAAATACATATTGAAATACCAATCGCGAACTCCTAATCTGTAAGTTTTAGAAGTACATGTCTCGTTGCAATTTTTTTCCGAACTTCATTCTTCATCAAATGCAAATACAAATACAGTTATGTGAAAGTAGTTGCCGAAAAGTTTTAAAAAAGTTACGGAATCTGAAACTTTACACTGCCCATGGGATTTTTACTTAGAAAAACTTTCTCCATGATTTAAAAATAAACATTAAAAATTTCAAGCTTCTACATAGAGCACTACATACACACATTCCGATTTTGACGATACTTTGATACATTTTTTTTTTTACTTACGCCTGATCTTTTATTAAATTTCGGCCCTTTCCGAAGTCTGTCAATTTTTTCCTATGAATCTAGTATGTTTTAGTCAATTTAAAGTTTGACTTTGGCAATATATTTATCAAAATTTTACCTCCACGTGACATATAATTCTTCTTATCCGTTCCTTAGGGCTTCGAACAATAAGTTTACCACTGGATTTGGGTGTTTAATTTTTTCGCTACAGGATTTTCTCATTGTTTACAATTGTTGAGCTCAGATGATAAAGATGTTAGTTCAAAAATCATCATTTTGAGAAAATACATTTTAAACTACTTTTATCAAGTGAAATTAGAATTTTTTTTTATTGTCAAGTGCCTCCTTTATCAATTAAAATTTCTGTGATTGTTAGATTTTCTCAAATAGTAATTTAGCAGATGCTAGAGGACCATTGTTTATTTACAATCATATGATTAACTCAATTTTACTTTTTATCGCATACCACCTTTATCATCTGAGCTCTTAAATTATCTTTATAAAGAAATCATGAAGACTTTGCGATCATGACAGCTTTTCATATATTTTTGTTATGTATTTCATCTTTCTTGACAAAAACAGCTTAAATCACTTAGGCATTTGTGTTTTATATCCATTTAATTATCAGGGGTAATATGTTCGCCACTGCGGGGATTTTAAAAACTGTTAAGTAATCGTCCGTAAACGGATTCAGTGCCAATTGGCGTATTATAGGTAATACGATTTGGCGAATTGAAGTGTTTTTTGCGAAATGACTATCCACATTTACATTAAACCATATTGTTTCTAATATCTTTTTTAATTTACTCTAACCATTGTGTAGACTCGATTACAGATAATTATAAAATCTATCTTTATTCTCATTTAATCTTCTTGACAGGGCCTGATTTCCAACGGGGAAATTTCCACCAGTA
Source organism: Maratus speciosus (assembly GCA_963932465.1). Classification (NCBI taxonomy): domain Eukaryota; kingdom Metazoa; phylum Arthropoda; class Arachnida; order Araneae; family Salticidae; genus Maratus; species Maratus speciosus. The sequence continues at coordinate 32,848,002 of OZ010790.1, read as the reverse complement.
AAAAGAAATAGAAATCTTTTCATCATTCATGGCAATAATTTTGCAAAAATACGCCATTTAAATAAACCGAAAATTTCTATTAAAATTTATTGGTAGGAGTGTGCCCCGTTGATAATTATCAATCAAACCCTGCTTAATGGTTAATGTGTCATAATCGGGCTGCATACTAATTAACGTATTTCAGCGAGTATGGTCTGGTGAAACACAGAACTTTTAGAAGCCATATCACATAATATTAAAACCGTATTTATTATCAGTAGCGACCATTTTAGACCCATGGCGGGCAATTCCATTAAAATTCAGCGACTTTATTCTAGATGCCGATCTTTTTTAGGGTTCCGCACATGAAAAGTAAAAACGGAACCATTATAAGATCACTCCTGTGTCTGTGCGTCTGTCTGTCTGTCTGTCTGCCACAGCAATTTTACTCGTGAACTACGGAACGTGGAAAGTTCAAATTCGGGGAAGTAATAAAGACCATTGACCCACATATTTTCAGATTAATAAACATTCATAAATATATTTAGTAAAAAAGTAGAGGGCTAATTATGCTACTTGAATAAAAAAATATTTTCTTTGTATATCATGTGGGATATCCTGTGAAAGATTTTTAACGTTGAACTCAAAAATACATTCCTTTTAATTTTAGGTATTATATTTTCAAAGATATTGTTGAAAATGTAGCGCAAAAATATGTTCCCCCCTATCTAATTCCAAATCTACAGAAACTAAAATTATGAAAGAATTAGAGGTAGTAGACGTTAATATAAACCTTGCCGGAAAATTATAGCGATTACCCTAGATCACATAGTTTTTGAGCAATTAGCATGTTTCTGTTACACACAAATTTCGATTTACGGGCATTCAGAAAAATTGTTGAGCATCGCTGAATATACCTATCGTTGCAGAAGAATGAAAACATTGTTGAAAATGATTTTCGAAAAAAACATCGGTAATTAGCCGAGATATTAACCCTTAAATGTACGGTCAGTTTGAACATACACAAGGATAGGGGCGGCATATTCTATGCCTAGTTAACAACTTTTAATGATATATATGTGTAATGTAATGTCCAGTAACAGTATAAAAGCAATAAACGTCAAATTGTTAAAAACATCCTAATTTAAGGGTTATCGGGACTCTAAAAAGTGTAAAAAATGAAAAAAAGACCATTTTCAACATTTAATGTCTTAAAATGTATATGATTTTAAAACACAATTTTAATTGGGATGGAAGATATAAGTATGTTCTTTCGTTTCATGTACTTAAAAAATTGCAAGATACAGAATTAGTATTTATAGGGGGCTCGAAACTGTTAGACATTTGTCGAACAAAAAAAATGGCATAACAGTTTACGCGCAGGATTACAAAATAAATATTGCAACTAGAATGAAAATTTTGGTGTTTACTTATACTTCCGATTATAATAATTTCCCTGAACTTAAATAAATTTGTATTTAAAGCATTTTTATATTTCTAATGCAGTGTTGAATTTAGCTAATTCAAAATTTTGAAAATTTCAACTGTAAAATCACATAAAAAAATATTTTTTTGAACAATAAAACGGAAATTTTAGGTTCAGTTTATACAGACTAACATGAAATATATGTTTTGAAAATTTCATGAAAAAATATTCAAAAGTTTTTGAGGTATCTTGCGCGTTATGCCCCAAAAAACGCCATTTGGAAAATAATGACTTTAAAGTTTCAGAATCGCCGCTTCAGCTATTGAGTGGGTATAATTCTAAAAGCCAAAACTTCTGTTCTAATGGGAATTTCAAGAAAACAATTATATCAAAATATTCAGAAAATATAGGAGTTTAACATCTAAAAAAAATAAAAAATTCTTAAATTTGGAAGCTTTAAGAGTCCTGCGCCCACTTAATCCTTTCCGGCACGGCGTAATTCTATTTATAAACTATGAAATAATGAACTGACACCAGAATTTACAAACGAATTTATTAGAAAATGCGAACTTGCTTATTTTCACGTACATGATAAAAGGAAAATTTTAATTAAATATTCTTGATGCCGTTTGTCTGTTTTGGAATTAAAATTAGCTGTCCATTTTTTAAGGGCATCGTCCTCGAAAGATTTAATTAGAATGAATCGCATAAATACTGTGGGATTCGCGATAGTTTGCATTGATTGTATCTCTCAATACGCCTCGAGTGACTTTAAAAGTTAATTAAACACCTATCTGAAAAAACGCGGCACTGACCAAGGTGGCTTTGCAACTTTGAAACCTCAATTCGAAGCGTGCTTAGCACAATGCCAAATTTAAACTTTGAACAAAGGCTACGCTGTAGATATAAAGGTTATTACAACGCTGAATTGAGTTTCATGAAATGTCGAATGAAGTTTAATTATGCACTGCTTTTATTGTCAGTACTGAATTAAGTCCATCATAAACAGATTATGATAATATTAAAAGCGAGTTATACGAATAGCTATATTTGATATTATTTAGGTTCCATATCTCTTTGAATTTTCATGGTATACCCATTTACACTTTTCCAATATATACAGTTATACCCAACCCTACGTTGTATAGTTTTTACAGTCTTAGTATTCTTTTAGCAACTTTTATTTATTTATTTACTTATTTATTTATTTTTTATAATACAATTACAAATTCATATATTTATTCTACGGAACCCTCTGTGCGCGAGTTATGCTCGCACTTGACCGTTTATTTCTCTTTGCTCTCCTTGATGCAATTCAGGAGTTTTCATACCTGCGTAACTCACTGACTTTGGTACTTCTACTTAAGGTCTACTGACTTTTAAGATCCGTGCCAGTTAAATGCATCATGCCATCAATGGTGCCTATGGTAATAATAACAATAACTCTTTTCTTTTCTTTTCATGTTGTAATCCTATAGTTAATATTATGCAGTAGCCTTAATAAAGACAATTTCAGAAGCATCTAGATATAACTGCATAATATAATATACAACTAGATATAACTATGTATATTATATATGTAATGAATTCATAGATATAATGGGATTAAAATATATACCTCATACTCAGTCCGGCGCGCGGCTATAAAATCCAACCAAATGTGGCACAGATGTCATATACGGTATGGATCTCATATATGGCACAGATGTCATCTTGGCGACATTTTTTCCCGACGTCAATTTGGCGAAAACATCAACAGCATAAACAACAACATCCGGGTTACCATATCAAGCAAAATAACAACATTTTAGAGCCAGTTAAGTACCCGTTGCGTGTATGACATTGACGTCAGAAAAAAATCTCGTCAATATGGGTATGTATATGACATTGTGCCCCAAATGTAAAACAATTCACAGCTATCTTAGCTAAAAGCCGTCAATCTGATCTTATGTATTTAATAAATGTATATCAAATTATAGTTTTGCATTATTTTAGATTACTTTTATATTATTTACCATTTTTAATGGTTTTATGTATTCAATATATGTATATTAAATTATCGTTTTGAACGCGATTAGACATTGACACTTGTAAATATAATTGGCAATTAAATTTTTGATGCTCTGTCTTCCGGGCATGGATACAAAACTACCATATTAAGTGACGATTTCTTTTGCAATATGATTCATTAAATATTGGTTTTTTAACATTTAACTTCGTCAAGAAAAGAAAGTGAAAGAAGTTGAGTTGTATAGCACTTCACCTAACAGAAGTCTGTAAAGCGGCGGATTATTTTTTTTTTTGACATCAGATTTCATCGCTGGAGAACTTGCTTTACGAATGATTACCTTCGTATTTAATATTTTTATGTCTCACGACGAACGAATCTATTTTATTTTTATGGAATGAGATATTGGGCTGGCAACGTAATTTCAACTGAAGTTATCTCAAAATATATACTTTATTTAAATGTAACACGTCTCAGAAACATTAAGTTTTTTTGAACGATCTTTCTAAAAACTAACTTCACGCATTTTTTTTTTCCGAAAAAATAATTTTGAGTAAAATGGCCGCCTGGCATATAAAAATTCGAAGCGATTAGCCGGTAATTGTTTATGTCAGTCACATGACTTGCGCTATTATTATAAAGGTTTTTTCAGGGAAGGGGAGGATTGGCTGGTCGGTAAATGTGATTAGTTACATCATTGCGTGTATCAACATGTTAATGTCAACTATAGATTAAAAAAAATATTTATAATGCTTTATACGGCGGTTTGTACGGGGACGTAAATTACTACTAAATGTAATGCGTGTTTTAACTTAGAGAGCCTGCAAAAATGCAAAGATAATTGTAGACAAAATATTTTAATTTATTTAAGTATTGCGCTAAAAATCTCTTCTTGTACATCAATTAGTTTTAAATACATATAATCTAATGATCATAAGGATATAGAAAATAATTTATACAATAAATGAGTATTTTAATATCAATATCTAAGAATACACAATGAATCCTTTTATGAGAACCCATTGTGTTTTTATATTTATATAAGTGCACATGATGTTGCTCACGCTTCGGAAAACCTTTTATGAAATATTATATATATAATTTACAATTAATATTTTCAGATGGTTTAAAACTATCGTACAATTTAAAATTCTAGTTAAACATTTAAAGTTTACATCAAGTTTATTATAATTCTGAATTACCTATGTGACATGTGACAAACTGTAAGTAATGACAGAAAAATGTTTGAAAGCCATGAAAAAAATTAAAACCAATCATTAGCATCGAAGCCATCAATTATCAATTATTAAAATTTCTGGATTATGCTCATCACTAGTTCTACCACCTTCCTCAAACTTATCTCTATTCTACAGGTTGTAAGTCTCATAAAGGGATCTGTTTTCAAACACTTTCCTAATTTGTCTCTTAACTTCGTCTAACTTTTCAAACTTCCAGTAACATTTTAGAGTAAATTTTATTTGCACAAAACTTAGTCTGGTTTCAGCCGTTATTGCACTTTAGTTAAACCTGAAAGGAAAATAAACTCACCAGTTAATAGCAAATAAACCGCGTCTACAATTTTTGAAACACCCATATACCGGGTGTCCCAAAAATGACTGATGGATTTTAAAATTCAATAACTTGCAAACGGTGAGAGGTATTAAAAAAATTATTGCAGGTGTGTTATTTAAGGTATCAGGAGTTTTTATGCTGCAATTCTCAGTTTTAGTTACAAATAGCATCGATAGATGGCGCTGCAAGAAATTACCGCCAAATCCAGGCACGATTTTTCGGCCTATTTCTTCTTCCATGCGAAAAAAAGAGATTAAAATGTATTGAATGGATTCCGAAGTACCAAAAATCGGGTCTGTATTGAGCACCTATTGCTCACAGCGTCATCTATTGTTTAAAATTCGAACTAAAATCAAGAATCACAGTACAACCTTACATCATACATAACCCTCCTACTAGAATTGTTTTAATAACTGCCACTGTTTGGAAGTTATTAAATTTTAAATTCCTTCACTCATTTTTGGGACACCCGGTATGTAGAGCCGTGGGAAAAAAAAGTAAATACCGCCTACTAACGCTACAGCAAATTATTATAGAAGAAAATTACTTGTACCGAACGATTGCAAATAAATTCTACTTTTAAATGATGTATATAAAATTCGCTTATTCATCTACGTATCATAACAAGCACAAATGTTGTTTTTTGATAATTTATTTTAAATCTTCGGCTCAAACTATGCATAAATACGAAATTTCAAGTAATTTGGATGATAAGTTTTCGAATTTTAAACATTCGAAATTTAGAGCTTCTAATGTTAAATTACATTTTAATATTTTTTGTTAATATAGCCTGAAATTACAATCCTAATGTGATATATATTTTTTGTATGGTTATAATATAATTCTAAAAAACCCAAACATAAATACATTGAATTTACAATTTTTATAATTTTATATTAGGAATTAGGAATTAGGAAATTAATGTTCGAAAAAAATCATGAGTAGCAACCTACAATTTGTTTGATGGATTTATGTGTATTAAGTCCTGTTTATGCGATTTTTCCAAGTAGTTTTCAAGTTATTTTTAAAAGACATCAGATGATACTTGAAAGGGTCGCCTGTGAGGAGGTGCAGAAAAGCATAATTTGAGAAACAATTATATATTTTGAATATCAATTTATTGAAACATTTGGGCTTGGCAATGGTTGAAACATATTGAGTGAAATGGTTATATTGGCAAGCAATAATACATTTATAGAAGTGACTCGTGATTCTGTAACATTTCAACAATCGAGTACCGAACTTCAATTTGGATGCAGCACCTATAATAGGTTCGTTTTTAAATAATTAATTTCTTTTAAACTAATCGTACGAATTTCATGAAAATATGTATTATAGGGAAATAAAAGGGTATAGAATTTATTTATGGCGTCAAACTTGGTCATTGCTATGAAAAAAAAAAAGTTTGGGCTTGTTTTGAAATGTAGATAGCTCACTAAGCAAATATCATATAAATCATTTAATTACATCATTATTTCCATTAATTTAGTATCTGTAACTTTCTTCTTTGATAATTTGTTGCAGAGTTAGTAGAATATATTTACTTTTTTTTCCTACGGCTGTACTTACAAATAAGCACAGTTAAAGAAATTTAACAATACTTTAAAATTTCCTATTTAACTTGCATTATATTATATCCAAATAAGTATTTTAGTATTTTTTTTAACAAAATGAAAAATAAATTAAATTAACTTTTTATTTTTATTTGACATTATTATAGATTTAAATGTATAAAATGTGGTCCCAAATAATCTCCTCTAGTTTCTTCTATATCAGTTTTATTAAGTTTTACCATGTGAAAAAAATGAAGTTTCCTGTTATATTGATAAGCTTATTTATGTCAGAAAGAATTATAATAATGCTCAGAAAACGTGAAATAATTAGAAATTTAATGGAACAAAAAATGTACAAACACAAACACACACATATATATATAATATATATATGTATTAAGTTTTTGCTCCTCCAAGCGATTAATGTATGACTTTTCATTAAATAAACTTTTTTTTCATTATTTTGTCAGTACTTATTTTTTATGTGAAAGATAATTGGGACATTTGTTGTGAGTAACATCATAAAATAACACAAAATCATGACTAAATCTTTATTTCTGTACAGAAATTTCGAAATTATGGACATGTAAATTATATATTTTTCCGCTATTAGTATAGCGACGTGGAAAAACAGTTTTATATTTAATACTCTATATAATACAAAAAGAAGCATTTTTTTCTAAAAACAATTTGTTTTGAATATTGAATACGTGAATAAAAATTGTACATAATTAAAATTAGGATAAAATTATTTTTTTCTTGAATTTATTATTCTTACATTTGAATTTATTATTAATTAATTTATACCCATTTGAAAAACTTATATAATTATCTATATCATCTTAATCGATACATAAATTACTGCAAAATCTATTTATATTTTATCTTTAAACGCGAAAATAGCTTTGTTAATATTAAATACTTACTAAAGAAAATATTATCAAAATCCAAACTTATAAGAAATAAATTTAGAAAACATCTTATGCTGATATGAGGAAAATATTCTAAAAAATACGTAACATATGCCCAAATGTCCAATAACGCCAAAAAATATTCTTCTACTTCAAAGGATTTTCTTTATGAAACATTCAACTGAATTTTTTTTATATAAAGCTGAATGAAAAGGAGCTTTTAAGTCAAAATTATTCATGCGTTGAATCTAATAGATACCGAAAAAAGCACGTGGAAAAATAAATTTAAGATATAGATTTAATAAAGCGTTCATGATTTATTACCTCGTGACTTTCGACTTTGGTAAAATTTAGCAGTTATTCTCAGCCTTCATTATAAATTTTATTAATCTTATTTTTTTTATTTCATTTAATTTTTAAAGACACGTTTCCAATGCAATATGTTAAATTGGACTTTGTACATATTTTGTAACTTTTTTAATAAAATACATCAAAAATATAATTTAAAATCAACAGTTTACAGTGTTCATTTATTTATATGAGGTTCTAAAAGAGACGTAAAAATATACAATTCTTCTAAAGAACATTTAGTAAGTTTTTTTTATTTATTTTCTATTGAAAGGAAACGTAACTTGCAAAAACAAATAATAATAATACTTACATTATCACAACGTAATTTACAAAATATCCTACTTATAGTCACACAATTAGATAATAACTTTTTAGAAGCAGTTGAATATTTCTATAACTTTCGATTTAATTCAACAGAACTTAATATAATAAAATGAAATATTTTATGCATCTTAAAATGTAATATTGCATTTCTAACTCTATATTAATAACAGATACTTTAAGTTCTCTTAAAATGCGTAGTTTATTACTTTTATACAAATTTTGTAGTAAAATATTTCCACAATTTTTGTACAAAAATTCTATTCACAATCATCAATTTATAATTTTTTTTCTCACATATAACAAAGGATTTCCATATCAATTAAAAAAATTAATGCTTCTTATTTTCATTAAATGTGCATCTCATTATCTCATTGTTTTTAAAAAAGTGTGATATCATGCTTACAAAAATTTATTGTAAGACAATGCATGTTAGTATCACAAAATGAACAATTAATTACTTTTAAAATATGATATTGCCTTTTCGCAACTTTCAATTTAGACCAGTATTCTTTTTTAAAACAAAATGAGTAATTATCATATATAAATTTAAAAAGCAACGTTAAAAACGCCAGAATAAGCAAAAATTCCGCAGACTAGTTTTGGTAGCGTTTAGCTTACCGTCCTTCGTGCAAAGAATAGCGTAAACTTGCTCATTTATATAGAGGAAAAGCGGATTCAACTGAGAAGTTCATTAAGCAATGGGGAAATAGGAAAATTTGGGTACCAGTCATCTCATTATTTCGAATGTTAATGTTAATTCCAATAATACTAAATCGAATCTCACTCCTCTTGAAAAAACTGCCTTGAAAGATCTCAAATCTAATGATAATATTGTAATAACGAAAGCTGACAAGGGTGGTCAGATTGTGATTCTTGATAAGAAGCAATATATTGAAGGAGTAAGAAATCTTATCAATGATGGTCAATATAAACTTCTAACTCGGGACCCGTCCTCTCAGGAATTAACACTCATGATCAATCAAATCTGTTATAAAGTCTTGCACTCTACTTCCTAAGTCAACGCAAACGTATATTTCTCCACTAGATTAATTTTAACACAATTATTCTAATTGGAAAATAAATCATATTAGATGTAAATTTCCAACTGGGCGAAAACTGTCCGGACCAGGATTCGAACCAGGGATCTCCTGGCTGAAGCCGCCAGTGGGCAGTGCTCTGTCATCTGAGCTATCCCGGACGAGTCTGGGGGAACTTTTTCACCCAGCTAACCTTAATGATATAGCATCTGGTCTGAAACCTGGTTCAGCTCAACAGAATAAATCTCAGGTAATGGAACTCCAGAAATTATTTAGTTATTAAGATATTCTCTGAGGATGAGCTTGGAAGGCTTGAAAGTACTAAGAAGTTTTAAATAAAATGTATATTTTAAACATGTAACATCTCTTTCATTACATTAGTCGCCTTTTAAGTAAGATTGTGGACTTTTTAATGTTCACATTATGTATTTCATATTGTGTACTTATGACTATTTTCTTTTACGCTGTTAAAGCTGGAAACATGAAAATTGTCATGTTAGTTGCTGTGAAGACATATTTGCTTTCTCAGAACAGGTTCTTAAAATTTCGAAATTTAAAACGATGAAAAATTTTCTAAAATGATTAATTCCGAACTACCGAACCTATTTCGATTCCTTACAAATAATATTGGTGACTGTCTCTCCAAAAATGGGCTACATTTTATATAAACATAAAATTTAACTTGGTGGTTAGGTTGAAGATTAAAATATGCTCGCTCTATTTTCATTATGATATCATTACAATACTAATTCGAAAAGAATTAAATCTGGTATAGAGATAACGTCTAAGATTCCTGGACTAGAAAGCAGTTTCTGAAACTACTGAACTAATCAAAAATTTCTTTTACTGTACCATAAAATATGACCAACCTTCCAAGTAAAACACATTGTAGGAGTTTTTCGCAAAACAGTGGCTATGAAAATGACATTGAATGATCATTATTTTATGTATTTAGCACAATTTTATTTATTACAATTTAGCATATTTTTATTCGTCAAGTTCTGCCTTTTCGATACAAAAATACAATTTTCTCAAAATATGATTTTATTACTAATATTTAAATTATTCATAACAGTATAATTTACCGCAATTACGAGTATAACAAGTTGGAAATTGCACGCCAAACGTAGAAAATGAGGTGCGTTCGTAATATAACTTGTTTTATAAATATTTTTTGCACCACATATCGTACTGAATGTCTATTTTAGTTCGGTTCATAAGTGCATATCAATTTCATTCTGTTCGAAAGGCTGTGACATCATTAAAATGCACTTGATATATTTTTCCCCATCAGCCGTAACGAAAAACGGAAAATTTTTGACTGCCCTTGTAACTAAACTATACAACAGAATTTCATAAAATTTGAAATGACTCGACAAAATTTTGAAGCAATTATGTATTTAAAATTTCAGAGCATTCGGTTGAGTAGTTTTTTCTCTGTTATATGCGGACGGACGGACAGACAGACAGACAGACGGACCGAACGACAACTATAGGTGCTACGTATTTATATATTTACGAACGCATCTAAAAATGCACACAAATCCGACTTAATATTTTTCAACAATCACGGGCTCAAAACATTAAGGTTTGAGCGCAAAGTTGTTAAAATATGCTAAGTGGTATTCTAAGCGATGATATACAAACGGTGATGCAACAAACAGCTCTTAGTTTATAAAAAAAATGGTTAAGGGATCAGGTAACCTTTGAACCAATAAAGTACATGGAAAAGTGACCTCTGTAAGAATTGCAGTAATTCTTTAACTAATTAACTTTTAATTATAAAATTGAAAACACATGTTAGGAACGATTTATTTTATCAATCAAAGTTGTTAGAAAAGGTATACACATACATAGTTTTTTAAATTTATTTTTAAAGATAATACAATTTTTACGAAAAAATTATTCTTCCATGCATTGTGCGCATGATTTTTCCAATTTCAATGGCTGAAACAAGCCAGGATTTTTTTAATGAGTACAGATATAAAGTGTTTTCAAAATGACCTACAATGAAAAAATAAAACTTGTAGATCTCGAGAAATAAAATTTTTTTTAGAGTAATTCGAAATATCGAGATTTTTTTTATACAAAAGTAGACGTGAATTCTAAACTTCTTACTTGAGAAACATAATAATAGGTCATTTTGTGCTTCTGTACGTTTAATACATCCACCAAAAAATTCATGAAATTCTGGGCAACCGTTTTTCAGAAATCGTGCGCACAATGATCAAAATCGTTGTTTTGAGAAAATTGGTTTTAAATATTGAAAAACACGTTGATCATATAGCAAAAGCTCAAAGTGTTTTAGATATAATTTCTCTTCTAATGCGAATTTTTGTACGGGGTTTGATTTTAAATGTTCCCAAAGAATCATATTTAATTATAAGCTATTTAAAACAAAATTAGATTTTTGGACGTTTCAAAGGTTTCCTGACCCCTTAAGTTGCTTGATCGAAAGCGTTAACAACAATACGCACAAAAAGCATGACACAACCCAATTATATTTTTGTGTCGCTGTGCTCGGGTAATGTATAAAAATATCACCAATGTCGGTTTTCATCTTTATCAAACATTACTCTTTATCAAAATATAAATTTAAGGAGAATTATCTGTGAGAAATGTTAAATAAGATACATAAAATTTCTGGCTTTTAAATATTTTTATTTAATAATTCAACTGTTTCGTTACAGCTTTCAATTATTCATACTAATAAACTTTTTTCCTTTTACAAATTTATAACATTTCATTGAAATAGATGTAGTAAATTTAACCTTTTTTACACCAATAACAGAAAGGAACAACTCCACAACGAGGCAGACAAGTTGGATATGGCCCTACGTATCTCTCTTCAGCGGCATCATTTTCTTGTAAATTTTCGTTGGAGGCCACAACTAAATTTCTTAAACTTTCTTCAAGTTCTTCTTTCTGTGAGGATGAACTAAAAAAAAAGAAAGAGTTTATTAAAATAATATCAGAATACAGGTTGATACAAACTTTCACAGACTAATTTTTAAAATCTTCATAACAGAGATGTTTTTACATCACAAGATGAGGCATAGGGATGTTTTTCCTATAGAGCCCATAATTATTTTCCCAGTAACAACCGGTTATAATTAAAGATACGCAATAATTATGGATGAAAGAACGCTACTAGACTTTTTGAAACTTGATTGACAATATTTGAATGTTTCACCCATGAGAAAATTAAGTTACCTTTATATTTGAGATTCAAGAATTTCCTCAGTCAGGCAAGTGGAGAACGATTAGGTTTATAGCATCCTTTTAACCATTTGCTCATTACCGCATATATGCGTATATATCAGGATTTTCTTTTTAATTCAGAAATTCCGAATCCATACACGGAATTCCGAAAGAAGTAATTTCTCTTTACACATTCCCGAAACGTCTGTCATTAAATAAAGCAAAACTTATTATTCTGAATTTCTGTTATGTATTCGGGATTATGATGCAAATGGGTTAAGGATTTTCCTAACGTCTGGATACCTAATTTAAACTATCTCTTTAACGTCTAATAGGACAAAAAATATTTTTAAAAATTCGTCTTTTAATTGTATATTTCAGATATATACATCCTTTTGAAATGTACATTCTTCCAATTATTAAAATTTACTTTAAAAAATTAAATGTAATTAGTTTTAGCTATATTTAAAAATTAATATATCTTTTAAAATATTAACGTTTATAATGATTGCATTTTTTAGAAAAAAAAAATAATAATTTGTCTCAAGAATTTATATAAATATTGTTCAAGAAATTTAATTATTTTTCTTAAGTCTCTTTAATCACTACTTTTTACTACGAAAAGCATTATTCATTTTATTTTTCAGAACAAAAAACACAGAAGGCATCTTAAATAATATCTTATTAAATACATTTTTCAAAGTGTAGTAACTTTATCGTTAATGTTATTTAAATAACAAGAACTTTGGAAAGCTGCATTTGAAAATAAGTGTATTTAGATTTTAATACTTTGTTGACCAATGACGGATTATAGTGTTATGTAGTTAAATTTGCAGAGTTCAATCACGGAAAATCTCATATTATATAAATTAATATTTACAGGTAAAGAATTCAAAATTAATGCATTAAATTGTCCATCTGTGGCTCAACAATAAACATTGTTGAGCCACATTATCTTTAGATAAGTCCTAAAAATCATTCTTTTATCTAATTATGGCATTTCATTCCCTTTAATTTCAAAAATTTTACGTTCTGGACCACCTTAAATCAATTCAGTTTTTAACTGTTACCAATTTAATTTTTTGAACAACCAAAAACATCTTAAGCTAGATTTTCAAAATACAAGATTAGTATATTTTAGCACAGTTATTTAGCTTAATTTAGTTCATGAATGTAAAGACAGATTTTTGTATTTTATTTTTGACCCACTTCCTGATGTGCTAGCGTTCTAGAAATTAGAAACAGATGATTTTTCCCGATGACATTATTTTTTTTTAATTGTATGGCTTATATAATGATTAATAAATAATGATTAAACTATGATTATAACTTCGGAAACAATTTAGAAATCCTGAATACGTTACTTAAATAATATATTGTTTTTACTTTGCTGTTGCTAAGTCTTTAAAAAGAAATATTTTGAAATATAAATTATTTTTTCTTAATAAATTCACGAAATCGCACTTTCTATAAAATCGCAAATTAAAAAAAAAAATAATTTTATAAATAGAAAACAATGCCAAAATTACGAAATGGAAATGTTTTTGGACAACATCAATTGCAGTCATGAAATTAGGCACGATTTTTAAGATAAATGTTGGGGAGTTTTAAAGTACTTTTTATTGCCCGACTGCCAAGAAAGGTATGTGTTTATTTCAAATGAAAATCAAATTTCAAAAAATAAATAAATTAATATCTTAAAAGGCGCAAAGGCCAACCTAATGAAAAAGTTTTCATCCCGGACTCGAACCTGGGCCTTCAGTATAGCGCATTGACACGCAACACAAGATCGAATATTTTTCTCAGAAAAATATTCCACCTTGTGCTACGTTTGTAGCCTTGCCAACATGTAATAGTGAGAAGTTCCCGGCTGGGTATTGTTTCATGTGGTTTAGTCGATAGAATATCAGTGCGCTATACTAATGGCCCGGATTCGAGTCCCGGCATGGAATATTTTCACTAGGTTGGCCTTTGCACCTTTTAAGCAGTTGATTTGAAATATTACACAAATATATAACAACGTTTAATAATAACACCTTTTAAGTATTGCACAACCTGAAAGTTGTAAAGGTAGGGTCTTTAGCTTTATGAAATCTATAAAAACTAAAACGGTTAAATTCTTTGAGTTTTGGCCACGGCTTCATCTAACTGTAACGATATGTGTATTAATTAAACACAACGAAAAATTCGTCAATAAAAAATTAAATTAAAAAAATTAAAAAACCCGACTGCGTAAAAGACGAACTAAAAAGAAGGTGACAAAATGGCGTAGGAAAAGAGTATGCAATGGAAATCCTTTTTACTTAAGTACTCGCAGTCGGAGGCAAACAAGTAGATAGAAGGAGCCGCAGTACATACCTAAACATGAATCTGATTCCACCGGCTGCAATTACTTAAGTAAAAAGGATTTCCAATACACACTCTACTATTTTCCGACGTTATCCTGTTTCCCTCTTTTTCGTTCGCTTTTTACGCAGTCGGGTTTTTAATTTTTTTAATTTAATTTTTTATTCTTAAAAATTGTTTTTACATTCTCCTTTAATTCTAATTCTTTTATTAAAATAAAACAGCTAATTTTCAGAAAGGTAAAAAGCAATAAGAAATATGACTGAAAACTAAAAATTTATTTGTGAAAACAAAACTCTGAATCAAACCTTAAAAAAAAAAAATGCAAGTATTTAAACGTTTAAAATTTACTTCAATTTCACTGAAACGCTAGCATAATAATGATCTACTATTGTATATTTTGCATTAAATAGCTTAATTTGCATATACAATTAAATATTTTAAAAATCAATTACAGCAAATAAAACTAGTCTCAAAATTACTTAATCTTCTTCTTCCAAAAGAAAGAGATCAAGGATATTTTCCTCCACTTACTATTTTAAGATGTCTATTTTGCAGTCAACTTTTAATCAAACTTTGTTTTAGCTTACGTTTTTCCTATCCATTGATCCCACCATCAAATTTTCAATTGCATCTCAATAGACACAAAAGTGAATAATTTTGTTGTCTTATAATGATAAAAAAATTCATCTATAATTTCAAGAGTCATTAAATATCTGGTCTAATTATCAAGTGATAGTAGCAGAAAAAGTTTCCCAGAATGCTCTATACTAGTGAAATAGTACTAACCCCATTCTTACATTTAAAGAGGCACTGTAGTGCCTATCTTCGCTTAAGTTTAACAATCATGTATTACAATTTTTAAGTGTCCCTGTAAAATACTATACACAATACAATAACAATTTTTAAATTAAAACATTCCATGCTTTGCTAATCCTTAACCGGAAACGTACCATCTGTGAATAGTTGCGTCTATATATCTGCCCTTAATATTTTCTCTCTCCGACATTCAAAACTTAAATGCTTAAGTTCTCTATTTGGTAAATTATTTAGTGTTCTGTTTGTGCACGGGGTTTTCACGTTTTCGATTAAGGGCTAAGATTGTAGATTAAACAGATACATTGAAATAAGTTTAGCAGCTGTTGAAAAAATTGCGGCTATACTTGCACTCGTATATAATTACCGAAAATAGGAGCTTCTTTTTCTGAAGTAACCAAAAAATTGCGCATCGCATTTAATACATGAAAATAACGAAATACAGGAAGATACAAAAGTAGCAAATGAAAAAGAAATTTAATAATTCGAAAAGCATGAAACGGTTTTATCAAAAATGCACGGAGAAAATAAAAGAAATATTAGTTTTAGAATATTTTATTTATAAGAAAATCTCCCGAATAGTTAAAACGATATTCAACACAATAGCGGTCCCAATAATTTGTATGTCGCTACTTAACATATAATGTTGCAGGATTTACATGAGAAAAAAATTTTTATGTTCTGCAGAATATCTTTCCACGTCTATAAGTCAAACTGAACATTTTTAAGGTTTTATTTATTTTATTGAGGATTTTTTAATAGCCATGTGCATAAAACTGATTTTAAAATGTATATATATTTTTTATTTTCCGTAATCTTTTTAGAACTCTCAATGTATGAGGAAAAAGAAATATCTCTAGTAACCCATAAATGCAACATAATAAGTTGATAAAATGAACTCATACTTCAAAAATAAATAAATAAATACTTACTCGTTCAGATTGTCTTCCTCAACTTCTCGTTCTTTTGAAATCACATAAACATATCAAAAGAAAATCAGATTTTAAAATAATATTAAGAATATATGTTACAAAAATGAACATAACTTTAACTTTTGATATATGAAAAATTGACTGGATGTTTTAAAAATTTAATAAGAAATTAAAGGTAAACGACTATTGAGGATTTTATTTCAAAACTCGAATGTATAAAGACGGGAATTTCTTTAATGTGGTCTGTTTTAGTACCAAGTAATGACGATATATAGAGCTTTATGTAGTGTGTACTGCCACAAGCTGCTAGAATACTCAAACAAATGTATACAAATGGATCAAAGTTCCTTCACATCTACCTTCTCTTTATCTGTTGACACCCCTAACAATGAACCGGAAAAAAATTGCATTTTACAATCGTAAAATTATTTACTGCAGCATTAAACTTTGAAGCAAAGCAGCACAATCTAATGGGTATTTTGGAATTAAAGGATAGAAACATAGAAAAACAAATTCTATACTTGAAATCACGAATTCTAGCATTAAATTCTTTCAAGAATAAGCTCAATAAGTGCCACCGTTTTCTTGGAATAAGTTTAAAGTGCGTAATCTATTTTAGATGTATGTAAACAGCTTGTTGAATGACGCCATCGATTCCTGAACCAGTAAAATAAACATTTCAAAATAGCTGAATAAGTTAAGTTTCTACTTCCTTGGCCTAAAATTCCTGTGATATTTGCGACATTTTCCCTTTACGAAAGTAAGAGATATCACCCTCGGATTTTTTGCATATTTATCGGCAATTAATTTATATATTTAATTATTTCTGTGTAAAAACAAAAAAAGAAAAATTCGGCTTGTACAACATGGAGTACATGCAGGAGCGCACTGTGAACTTAGCATTGGGTGACGTGTTTTCTGTCATACGCATCTAAAACAAATTTCGTCATCAAATTATGAAGAGGTATTTAATTCTCTGAAACTTTTACTAACAACTAGATTAAAAAGTTGGTTTTTTGAGAGATGAAAAAAAAATCGTTTTTTCGCCTTTTTTCTTTTCTTTTCTTTTCTTTCTGCGTGTTTGAAAATGTCCTTAATCAATGAAAATAATATTTTTCATTGATATAAGCTCCAACAAAACCTGAGGAAATCCGTTCAATGGTTTTCGAAAAAAATTGGCCTCAGTTTCAAAAAATTGGTTGAAAGAAAAATGATTTTGAAACCGTTTCGAGACATCAATAAACTTCGAGGGTTAAGCTGAGTATTGAAAACCATTTTCTGATTGCTGCAGCGTTTCGTTTAACGACTAAAAATTATTATAAGAACTGGAACATTACGAAACCGCTCTAGATACCAATCTACACATTTGAGGAATGCAAAAATAATGTAAATAAAAAATTTAAAATGTTGACACAAAGAATTAAAATTTTCCCTTTAGTCCTTATAAATTTAAATAGATTATAACCAAATTTAGGGAATTTTTTATCTCATTTTTATATATAGTTTTTTAATCAATTTAAACTTTTCATTATTTTAATACAAATTTAAGTAATATGTCTCATAAAAATTAGCTTGTTTCCGTTGATATAACTTAAAAAGCAAATATATACATAACAACCTATTAATTTTTAATCTTTAATATATGTATTTTAAATCCAAAAGTAACATGATTATTATTTATAATAGCCATGCAAAATATTCTTTTTAAATTCATAAATCGGAAATTTTCAAAAATGCTGATGCTGCAGTGATTGAAAAAACTTGCTGATGAAATAAAAAGACAGTTGAAACTACGTCATATTGATCCAAATCTTAAGAGACGAATCAAGTTTATGAATTTTATTTTTAATTTAGTATCACTTTCACATCTAAAATCATTTTTTCATATACATGTTTCCCCTATTTCAATCGAAATGTATTTGTTCAAGTTTTCAAGATTTTAATCTGAGTATTGATGAAATTATACAGCGAAATAAAATGTTTGTGAAAATGACAACCTTCATATTGCCATTTTCAGCAAATTAATTTAGTTTTATCAGCACCGAAGACTTAGCCTCTGTCAAGTTAACAGTTACTTTATGCCTCCAGGTATCAAAATATCCACGAAGGTGCACATCGTTTTTTCTGGGTAATTTTTGAAAAATATGCTACATGCAAAATCAGGCCATCTATTGGTGTTTCGGTAAATTAGTGATTGTGTTGATATCCAATTACATATCGTTTTTATGATAGTTTTAGAAGTCCTGTGTGTGAAAATTTGCAGCATCCCCAAAAAGCACATTACGTAAAGGAGAAGACATATCATACTATGTATAGGATAAATTACACTCTAATTACAAAAATAATAAGTTAGGGCTTGATGTGGAGCGAGCAAAAAACTTTACTGCTGTAAGCAAATTTAGATTCAATTAACTCTCAAAATAACTATCTGTAAATCCACTAATTTAAACTCAAACTTGTTCAAGTAATGTGGCTTCTTAAGTTTTTGCTATCTAGCGCTTATCTTGCTGTTAGCTGATGTATATCACTAGCCACAATACGCTTTGTATGCAGCCACGCTTTGTAATAATATATACTTTTGGACGTACGCTGCGTACATCATTGTTCAATATAACTAAATAATCATGACGTGCGCTGCGTACGTCATAGAGAGCAAGAGGTTAAGGTCGTACCCAACACAACTTTTCAATAGAAGAATCATTTTTCTGAAACATTTCAATCAACAGCAATTCAAAACAATATCGAATGTCTGTACCAACTACAATCACGTGATTTCGTAGGTGAATTCCAAAAATAACTTTATTATAGTACTTAGAATCTCTTCTTATTAGAAGAACAACTGTAAAATTTTGGAAACTGCTTTCCGCTTTTAATACAGGTTAATCGTCAACAAAAAATGGCGTGATGGTTGAATTGGAGCTATGGAAAGTGAGACAATTGACCACTAGGGTTAGACTCGACGAATCCGTCCGTTAAATGTTTGCCACTCGTATTTATACTTCGCAAACTGACCACACTAAGTTAATTTTCATTTAGCAGTACAAAAAACCCTCGCAAAATTCAGCTACTGGGAAGCACAATCCTCCTTGTAAAAATCAAAAGAACGATACATAGTGCCACTTTCAAGCACAAATTGTTAGAACTCGAAAATCACACTCGCAAACTAGACTTGTTTTATAAGAGTATTTAGATACTGCCACAAACTGACTTGGAATTATTGCTCTAGTGTTTAATGCACACTTTAGTGTGACATACTGTAACATCCAACGAAAATCAAACAAAAAACTATTTATAAATTTGTCATATTTAAAAGCTAAATAACAAAAAAAAAAAAAAAAAAAAAAAAATCAAACAAGTGATAATTATTCCGATAGTACTGTGTGACAATGTAAGAGTTAAAAAAGTAAAAGAGTATTTCTTAATATTGTTAATTCCGCAGTGTAAATATTTGCTACAGTTTCGAGTAAATAAAAAGTACCATTATGTAGGATTTTCTTCTTTTTTTATATAGTTAGATGAGTAAATTGAGGCCTCCATTTTTAATCCATCTAATCGAGTTTTTCTAAAACATAAGTGTTTTAATTCCTAACAAATTTCAATTAAAATCATATCTAAAGTGTGAATCAAAGTAGTTTTTTATTTTGAAATAATTTATTCTGAAGAAATGTGTGTATATCAAAAAATAACAAGAAAACCCTTTGCTTTAAAAAGGAAAGTTAAACATTTTAATTAAAATTAGCAATAACGTTAAAATATTTTTCTAGTTTATATATACCCTTGCGCTTTATCTATAAATGCAGTTTAATTAGTATAAATTACTGATATAAGTCAAATCTTTTATTTTTCTATAGCTTCAGCAAACAGATTTTTTTGTTATTTTTGTAAAAAAGATACACACACACACACACACACACACACATATATATATATATATATATATATATATATATACATATATATATATAATAAGAAATAGAAAACCCTAAAAATATTCTTCCTTTGCAACAAAAGCATAATTTTATATCTCACCTGCTTGAACTGCAGCACTAAGTGCTAGCATGACAGAGAAAATGCATACTGCAAGGAAGACCTTCATGTTTGCTCACGTGATCAACTGAAAATACAAGTTTTAAGTAAATAAGTTTGTTTAGCAATATATATCTTTTATGCACGAATTATGTTTAAACGGATGGAAAGTATATTTTGCATTTCAAACAGACTTTAAATAGATTAATAAGAATAATTTATTCAAAATTACACAACGAATGTAATGCAATGTTAACAAGCACAATTAAAAAAAAAAATTTAATAATAACTAAACAAGTTCTGTAATAATTTAATATTTGTATACATTTGCACAAAGCATAAATTAAAAATTCATTTTTGATAATATTTTTATTTGCATCAAGAATATTTCTATAATCGATATAGGATCTATTAAACGATTTTTAAACTGTGCTACGTAACCTCCTGCTAGGCTTCAGAACGAGCAGTCAGGTCTTCAACAGTACGAGGGTGTATCAATAAGCTTTTGCCCTCACATCAAAATAATTGAGTGAAATTACTACATTTTATTAGTTCTTTACTATATAGTCACCGTGCACAATAACACACTTCTGCAAAAGGTATTTCAAAGAGAGGGGGGGGGGGGTGGATATATTCCAGGAGGCGTGATAGTAGATCCATATGGGGACATTTTTCTAACTTTTACCGACTCCCACATGTGACATATTGTTGGAAAGGCCTGTGACCACTTATTTGTGTTATGCACGTACCGAGTCCCTCCCCACCCCAAAATTTTCCCTCCAGGGAGCACTTTTTTAAATTTCGTGGACATCATTCATGTCCCCCGGGGGACATGAATGATCGAGGGGCTCGGGAGATGCGCAACGATATTACTCCGTATGCCGTAATGTAATGGATTTATTTGGACCGCCCTATAAATGAACGATGAATGCTCTCCATACCATCTTCTGTAGTAAGCATCTTGCAGTGTACTTCCAGAGCTATATATAAATTTCAATGGGATTTAAATTGTTAAATATTATTAAAAAACACAACAAATGATTTTCCCCCATATGCCGTAATGTAGGAATTCTTTTGAATGACCCCATAAATGACCTGTTACTGCCACATGCTTCATTTTCAACATCGAACATGCCATAGTGAATATCAATCACATATATCAATGGTATGGTGATCCGACTACATTTTCGCGAGTTAAGAGTGCGGACAGACGGCAGTCAGACAAACCGAAGTCATAAACACTTTTCAACTATGTTGGAAAGTATTAAAAACGTTATCAAGACAAGCTATTTACAAAAAAAGCTGTTAAGATTTCAGAAAAAGTCGATAGTTCTTGGATGCCATGACGATCGTAAAGTATACATAATTTAGAAAAAGAGTATTGTGATATAATAAAGATTAGAAATAGTAATATGAGAAAGTTCAAGATAAAAGAAAAAAATTACACTACTTAAAACAGTTGAGAAACTCGCCATTAGTCGAATAAGTATCCTCGTATATTAGTGTATTGCAAGGATTTGATATCAAAAACTGGTACGATTAAAATAAAAATTGATGTACTGGTACATATGTGTACCAAACCGTAGTGAAAGGGTTAAGTTGCCAACAAGTCTACCAACAGAGCTATCCTGGAAGTCAATAAAACAGCTTGTTGACAATAAAATACATATTGCAATATCACACAACACTACAGTTGAAATTCAGTTGATGATACTCCCTTTATCAAGGATATATAAGTACGATTTTTTTAAAATTTTAATCTATATTGATTATTGGTCTTTAGCTATTATACTACGTCGCGTAATTTTTTAATTACAACTAAGTGAAAATTAATTACTTTTATTTTTTCTGTAATTTGAACAATGTCTTTAAATATGATATGTCTGAAAATAAATTATACCATAATGTGGAATGAGCACTGGACTATTTTAAAGACAGAAAATTGGTAAATTTGAAAAAGAAATTTGCAGAAATATTTCTATTTATCTGTATTTTAACCGCTAATTACAACGTCTATAAGGTGCTGACGTTCACCTTCCCAAAATAGAAAAGATAAGGATGAGACGGAAGATAAGTGGCAGTGGTGAAATTGATAACACATTATTTTATAGGACCGTGCTTCGATACCCGACTGCGACGGACTTCACCCTCCATAAAAATAAGTTTTCAGCAATGAGTATTTTTCTCTTATTAGAAAAGCGACATAAAATATTTTTGGACACCGGAAATCGGTATTGTGTATGTTCGTCCATAGTACCTAAATTGCGGCAAGTAAAAACACGATTACTTTAGTTTTTATACTTACTGCTACTATCTTTGTACATAATATTTATATGTTGCATTTAGTGACTTAATGAAAAGATTTTGCAGTATCATATAGCTGTCATATTTATACCATGTATACTGAGATCCCTCACTTTTTAGGACTAAAATTTTTGGAAAATTTGCGCGAGTAATAGTTATTTTCAAATCGATATTTGCTACTTTCTAACTTATTGAAGAAGTAATTTTTTTTCGGGAAGTATTTTATTTAAATTGACTTAATAAAACGGAATTAGAATAAGAATAACATCCACGAGGAAGTTTTTAAACACAACATGTTAATGTTGATTCCACACATTTTTCAGATTTTAATACTTAAAAAAAATTACAGTGCAAAAATGGCGATATGTTTACAGATCTAGAGCAACAAAATCTAGTATTAGGTCATAATTCATTTAGTATTATTTTTTTACAAAGTTTTCTGATTTTATTCTCTCGAAATGGTATCTGAAAAACGGGAAACAAAATTGGAATATCCGCTGCATTGAGTTTTTTAAAGGATTGTGGTAGGGTAGACCGGGGCTAGTTGGCCATAGGGGCATGTTGGGCCAATCGCGATATTTTTTAATTTTTGCGTTAGATGACATTGCCAATCCAGCCAAGTATGCGTTGCTTCGCTTTCCTCCCCCAACATCAGCACCATTGAAGTCGGAGCGTGCGTTAAAGAATTATTGAGAACTTTCAAAATTTTCCAAAGGTGAGTAAATTTTCTCTCTTATAAATAATCGTTTTTTATTTGTTTGTAGATTACATTTTAGATTTTGATATATAATAATTCAGAAAAATAATTGTTCGTAGTTATTGTAGGGCATGATTTTTTATTGAAATATTTTCAGAATAATTTCTTACAGTCATGAAAAACAAAAATGGCGATACGGGGTTAGTTGGCCAATTTGGCGCGGGGCATGTTGGCCCGCCGGGCCAACATTTGGCTCTGGGGTACTGGAATTTTGATAGTTTTAATGAATTATTTTAATAAACCTTTATTATTATTTTAATTAATTTATTATTAATTAATAGTAAAGAGTTATTTTATTAATTAAATTCCTGATTATTCCAATCAATCTTTTTAAAAAATGAAGTTATAATGTTGTTTACCTCCTCCCCGAATTAAATCAGCTGCTCCTGTTGTACAAAAACATTTATAACTTTCATAATTATAGAAAAATCCTTGTTGGCTCCGCCAACAAAGAAAATTATTATTGCACTTAACAGATGTACAGAGGCCTTGATACAATTTATTTATCATCTGGTGTTTATAATAAATCACCTAATTAAAGATGAACGATTTCTTAAATTACTCTACTCTAAGATTTACTGTGTTTTAACACCTAGCATGCATTTATTAAAATTTATTACTGTTCCGTAATGTATTAAAGACATTTTTTATGAGAAAATAAAATCAATTTTTAAAGCAATTTTTGGTCGAAGTTAATAATTTGGATAACTCACAGTTTTAATATTTAAATTTTTTAATTTAATTTAGGAGGCTATATTGTGTTTTCGTTCGCAACACATAAAAATTAAGATCTGGTAAAATTTTGATCATTTCTTAAACTTGTACATTATCAGAACACTAAAAAGTGACGTGGGTCAACTTACCCCGCAGTCGGGGAAGGTTGGCCCAAGCGACTTGGTGCCAATTTGAACTTCTAAACTAATACTTATAGTTAATATTTTCAAGCTTTACTGTTGTGGCTTCTTCCTGAAAGTACACTGATAGTGGTAACATAAAAAGAAATTTAAAATGTTAAATTGTAATTTTTTAAAAAATATTAGAAGAAAAAGCGGGCCAACTAGCCCCGTTCTACCCTACATGAGGGTATTTTTCTGCTGTTATTTAATTGTTATCTACATGATAAAACCCCTTTTTCAGTCTGAGCGCAATAGTGAAAATGCCCCTAAAAATTATTCTTTCCCCATATCATAAGGCTCGGAAAATTTTACTTGAATTTGTCTGAATACCTCTTTTATTTGGCTACATATTACGTCAATACTGCATTCGTTGTAAATATTTACAATACTAGAAGGCTCTGCCCCCTACAAGCGACGCTCACCAACTCCCGTTCAGACACCACAAACTCTAAAAGCACGCTAATTTGATCGGCTTTAAAAAAATTTCGGAAGAATGAATTATAATTAAAAAAACATTGGCTTTCTCCCTGTTAACGAGTCGTTTTGATCTTTGATTAAATCAGATCCGTGAAACATGTGAAGAAAAGGTAATATAAAATAAATTAAGTAAGCCGAGTCTTTGTCTTCCGGTGTTTTTTAACAAGACTAAGCGAAAGTTTTTTTTTTAAATAAGACATTTTAAATGTATCGTTTTAAATCTGACTTAATTTTCACCAAAGTTTTCTTCTTCTTTTTAATATTCACATGAAAATACTTTTGTTGTTAGAAAGGAAATATTATTTGCATTGTGTTATAATTCTCATCAGTAGTTTAAAAATTATCTCAAAGTATGAAATAAATGGTTCGCGCAAATATATTTTAAAATTTAAACTGTTTGGCAATATTATGGTTTGGCAATTTTAAATATGACGTAATTTCTTCCATTTACGATTTTTAAAGCATATTAATGAATTTAATGTTTTACAATTTTCCTTCTCTTTTTAAATTCACGTGTAAATACAGTTTTTATGACGTAATTATCAATATTTTCCTGCTTTTAATACGTAATCATTTAATTCTCATTTGAAAGTTTTTTTTTCTGTATATAATAGTTACGTGTCAATAAATTTTTAATTTGAAGGAAATATTATTCTTTGCGCTGTTTTTAAATTTGGCAACAATTTAAAATAATACTCTTTTCTAAAAGTTGTAAAAAATATTTTTCGAAATGCTGAAAATTTGAATTTAAAATAGAAATAAAACCTCAAAAAATGAGTCAAATTAAAAAAAAATAAATGCAGTCTGTACACTTAGAACTTCTAACGTATAAAATGATCTAAAAAGGATTAAATTCCTACGAACAGTTGTTGCTCCTATAAAATTTTTTTAATGGAACGATTTTGACCAACTTTAACATTAAATATCTCTTAACATAATCCTTCGATTTGAAAACTGCCTGCATCAGCGTGTTTATCAAACATTTCTCTATAATACCACTGATTTTCATATTTTTGTATGCGATATTTTCCTTAATATTAACAAAGAAATACTTCCGGTTACAAAAAATTCAAAACCGGCGGTGGTGACTTTGTTAGTTAGAGGAGACTGGGGATGAAAGGGACACTCAAAATTTCAGGAAGAAAATAAAATGTAGAAATTTTAAACTCTGGCTCAATCGATGATGATACCTGTTCTGTTTTAATAATCCTTATAACTAACGTCAGCAATTGTAGCGTTGAAGGCGATGAAAGCAAAACCTGTTTTTGATATAAAAAAGGAAATTTTTATCTTGCTTTTTTTTCTCTAAAAAATTAATTTTGTGTTTAGCATTATAATATTTATGTTATTTAGTACTCTAAATTATGCACTTTATGTGAATTCCAGTATATTTTGTTAGCTAAATACTGTCATGTGTGAATACCTTTTTAATTTCGCTGGCTGGGTATGGGGTTGAAAAGGACAGTAACTGAGCGGTTGAAAGGACATTTCCCTTTAAACCCCTCGTTTTTTATAATTATTTCAACAAAATATTATTTACGTTTCGTAAACTTAAGTTATGGTTTTTAGTTTTTTATGTAGAAAGAATGATTGCATTATTATGTAGGGAAAAAAATATGCAAATATTACAATAACATATACCTACAATTTAGGTTTTTTTTTTTCAAAAATCATCAAAAAGTCAATATACTTCGAAATTATAAAAGGAAAATTGATAAAAATCGAATTACTGAAGAAGCAATGATGGGTTCTGTATCTGAAGCAGAGGAAAAAGGAGTGTCTGTAAGATCAACAGTTAAAGCCTATGGCATTGAAAAGTCCTATTTAAAAAGAATTGTTCTAAAATTTAAGAATGCACAAGAAGATGAATTTCAATACGCCCATTTGGTAACAGAAAAGTTTTTAGTGAAGCTCAATAAAAAGAGTTATCTTCATATTTGCCCCCAAGCATCTAATATGAACTATGGTTTGACAATTGTGCATATGAGTATTCAATTTCTTCGAATTCTCCAAATATGTCCTTGTTTTGGCAAACAAATAAGCAAGCTGGAATTATTTGGCTCCAAGATTTTTCAAAGTTTGGTTGCAAGATATAATATATAACTGTGATGAAACAGGTTTAATCTCAGAGAACAAGCCACGTAATATAGTAACAAAACGTGGTGAAAGCAATTTTCTCACGTAACATCAGCTAAACGTGGTAAACTTGTCAAACTTCTGTTTCTGCATCAGGTAACACTGTTCTACAATATTCGTTTTCCCAAGGGAGAATTACAAAGAGTTCTTGCTCGGAGCTGCCCCATCCTAAAGGCTTGGTATGATCATCAAAGTTGGTGATTTGACAGCAGAATTTTTTTTAAGCAATTGAGCATTAGTTTAATATTCTAGTTGTTCCAAAACTGATTTTACGATTTATTTGATAATCATGAAAGCAGTATAAATATTAAAATGATAAAATTTTCAAAAGGTAAGGGAATAATTATTGCGACATTTCATTCGTACATTATTCACAAACTCCAGAAAACACCTCTGAATGAATTCGAAGTACATTTTTTCAGAAAAAAAAGAATGAAACCTCTTTGTATTTACTGATACTATTGACATGAATGACATGAATATTAATGATATTCTGATGAAGTTATCTATATCCGTAACTGGTGGTCAGACAGGTAGAGCTAAATATTTTTTTAATTTTTTGCTTTAAAGTTTTATATATCAAGTAGGACAAAACAAGTTATTTTTCTTATTTTTGCTTTATCCTATATTAATTGTCTGAGCGAAGCGAAGGCTAATACTCAGCGAAATATTACTGTCCGGACACATTACTACTACGATGGATATTAACGCCATGTCCTACTAAAAAAAAAGCCTAATAAAAACCTTTCGTCGAGCATAACTCAAAAAATATTTGTCGGATTTCGTTTCTGATTGCACCAGAAGGTACCTATGAGGGTCGCCTACTGAATGCACCTACTATGAAAAATAAGTTCCAAACCGTTTAAAAATTATATAGAAAAAACTGATAAAAAAGCACAATTTATCTGCATGCGTCACAGAAATTTGGTGTGCGTCACTTTCACCGGTTGATGTTTCCGTAGACAACTGGTTTGAACACATGGAGCAAATTAAAAAAAAATACGAACGCATTAATATTGAATAGATCAGTTTCAACCACGTGATCACAAACCTTACAACAACCCGTGGCAACCAGTTTTGGTGGGCAAACAAATAATAATACAGTACTCCCTACCACGGTGACCGTTTTTAGCCTGTTGCATAAAATCTGGCCTGTTGTATGACATACAATTGTGGATGATTAAAACAAAAGACATGAGTGTTTATTGCTCCGGGAGGTTATCTTTCTCTGGATGTCTGCCTGTCTATCATACAGCATGCAATTTTCCTGTAAAGGATGATATTATGCAGTAAAACCTCCATAACGGACACACCCGATTAGTGGACACCTCTATTTAGGGGCATTTTTTCGATTATCAACCCTTAAATAACTGTACATTTTTTACTCTCAGTAGTGGACACCTCCAAATAGAGGACAAATTCTGCCCTCCCGAGGTGTTCGCTATTCAGAGGTTTTACTGATAAAACCTCCATAGCGGACACACCCGATTAGCGGATACCTCTATTTACCGGACATTTTTTCGATTACCAACTCTTAAATAACTGTACATGTTTTACTCTCAGTAACGGTCACCTCTAAATAAAGGACAAATTCTGCATTCTCGGGGTGTCCGCTATTCAGAGGTTTTACTGTATGTAATATTGATAGTTATTTTACAGGGCCACACAAAAGAATAAGAATATATGAAATGAATATAAACTAAATTCGGGATTGGTAGATCGCTGATGGTAATGTAATTTTAGGATGTTGTTACAGTCATCCGCAGCATGTTTTTAGAGTTTTGTTCATCTAACGAAACCCTACCTGTCTCACTCCTTTGTCTGTCTGTCTGTCCGTCTGTCACAGAGCCCGTTCTCAGAAACTATACATGTCGGAGACTTGAAAATTTGCATACTTATAGCTGAACACTACACATCAAACGGCAAATAATAAAATTTTGAAAAAGGTTTAATATTTAACCCTCTGCGCTCTAACTTGTGTATTTAAAGCAATTTTTCTGACTCAGCACCTAATTAAGTTGGAGACATGACATTTTGCATACTTATAGCTGAACACCTCACATCAAACGACAAATAATAAAATTTTGAAAAAGTCTAATATTTAACCCTCTGCGCTCTAACTTGTGTATTTTAAACAATTTTTCTAACTCAGCCCCTAATTAAGTTGGAGACATGAAATTTTGCATAGCTATAGCTGAAATCCTCACATCAAACGACAAATAATAAAATTTTGAAAAAGGTCTAAAAGGTCTAAAGGTCCCTTTGGGCTCTAAAATTGTGTATTTTAAGCAATTTTTCTAACTCAGCCACTAATTAAGTTGGAGACATGAAAGTTTGCATACTTATAGCTGAACACTTGCGATAACACGATAAATCATAAATTTTTTAAAAAGTCATATTTAACCCTCTGGGCTCTAACTTGTGTATTTTAAGCAATTTTTCTAACTCAGCCCCTAATTAAGTTGGAGACATGAAATTTTGCATACTTATAGCTGAACTCCTCACATCAAACGGCAAATAATAAAATTTTGAAAAAGTCTAATATTTAACCCTATGGGATCTAACATGTGTATTTTAAGCAATTTTTCTAACTCAGCCCCTAATTATGTTGGATACATGAAAATTTGCATACTTATAGCTGAACACCTCACATCAAACGACAAATAATATAATTTTGAACAAATCTAATACTTAACCTCTAATATTTTGTCAATTTTTGAATTTAAACTGTTTTGCAATACTATTTTTTGTTCATTTTGCATAATAAGTGTAATGTGACGCAATTTCTTCTATTTCAGACTACTAACGCATGTTAATGAATTTATTTTACAATATCCTTTCTCTTTCAAAATTCACATGTAAATATAGTTTCAATGGCGTAATTTCCAATAAGTGCCTGCTTTTTATACCTAATTATTTAATTCTAATTTGAAGGTTTTTTTCTGTTTATAATAGTAACGTGTAAATAATTTTTTTATTTGAAGCAAACATTATTGTTTGCGCTGTTTATACAGTTGGCAACAGTTTAAATTAATACCATTTTCTAAAATATGTAAAAAATATCAGTCAAGATGCTGAATATTTAAATTTAAAATAGAAATAAAACCTCAAAAAATGAGTCAAATTAAAAAAATTAATGAAATCTACACACCGGGATTTTCTATTGAATAAAATGATCTAAAATGATTAAATTCACATGTATAGCTCTTGCTCCTATAAAAAAATTTTTAATGGAACGATTTTGTCCAACTTTAGCATTAAATATCTCTTAAAATAATTCTTCGATTTGAAAACTGTATGCATTAGCGTGTTGATCAAACATTTCGCTATAATACCACCGATTTTCATATTTTTTGTATGCAATAGTTTTCTTAATATTAACGAAGAAAGACCTCCGGTCACAAAAAATTTAAAACCGGCGGCGGCAGTGACAGCGTTAGTTACTTTTTTTAGAATAGAGAGATATATAAAAATGAAAACTTGTCATCTGTCTGTTTGTAATTCTATAAAAATCCACAATTTGGAAGCCAAAATTGTGAAAAGTTACGTACATGTGTATTAAAACATGGCCGAGGCAACTAAAGTAAACTGGAATCGAAATAATTTATAGTTAATGTTTAATTAAAAAAAACCCACTAATTTAACAGCAATTTCTTATCAAATTTAAACATTTTTTCTTTATAGCAGTTGCCAACAATTAAAAAACACAATAAAATTATTACTACAACAATTAATTTTCTACTGCAAGATTTCCACGTGAAAAATGAAAATGAAATAAATAGTTTGAAGAATTTTTAAAAAAGGTGAATATTACGTCATAACTTTTCTATTGCAAGATATTCACGTGAAATATGAAAATGAAATAAATGGTTTGACGAATTTAAATGAAAGTGAATATAACTTCATAACTTTTCTATTTCAAGGTTTCCACGTGAAAGAGGAAAATATTACGTCATATTGGAAATATAAAGGACGTGGTGGATATAGTATAACGTCATATGAGTGTGAAAAATGTATTGAAGCATGATAAAAACCCGATTAGGGAAATATTGACCTATTTTAACATTATTGCTCCAATTATAAATTGAAATAAGTTCATTTATAGCTGTATTATTTTGCGTCTGTTATATACATTTATACATTTTTATGTAGCGTTTTCATATGATTCATTCATACAACATTTCGACTGCTTTTTTTAATGTTTGTTTTGTGTTGTATGTTAAATTTTGAAATTGATTTTTCAGAACAAACATCCATCAAATTCTGGGCAACGCCGGCACTTTAGTTTGTAACAGATAAATGGCTTTTGTATCTGTACATCTAATGCTAATATTATAAAGCGTTATAATATTATAAAGTATATAATATTATTAATGCTTGTACGTTTGTGAGGTGTTATCTCTGAAACTTTAGCCAACTTAAAAAAATGTTGGTGGCCATCTCTGCTCCGAAAAAAAAAGACTATTTTATGTCAGTGCAAGAACCTACATCGCTGCAGGAGCAAAAAAGTTCTAAAATTGCGATTTCTGTGATATTGATTGGGTTAGAAACTTTAAATTAGATGCGGTAGTTACTTTTAAGATGTAAATACTCGTAATGAATGATCTCTAAAAGGTTCAATTTGACGGATAAACGTAAAAATTTCTAGAAAGTTTCTAAACTATGATTTATTTGGAATACTGAAATTTTTGGGATACTGTTGGGGTTAGAAACTAGAACTTTGGCATGGTAGTAATTAATAAGATGTAAATGCTCGTTGTAGAACGAATTCTAAAAAATAGAAAGACTAAACAAAGCGGAAAAAGATCTAAAGATGATCTAAGTAACGAAGTACATGGAATTGTTAGGAATATAAACATGAAACTTGACATGGCTGTATTTATCATGACGTAAATTCTCGCAATAGAACAATTTCTAAAAATGTCGCTATATAAAACAGTGCAAAAACAAAAAAACTTTCAAAAATTTTCTATTTCTGTGTTACTGCTGAGCCCAAAATCTTGAAATTTTGCTTCGGGTTAGTTTTAAAATATACAATTGTCTCTATGAATGGTTTCTAAAAAATTTAAAATTTAAAAAGATGAAATTAACGGAAAGCGATCTCAATTACCATTAATTTGGAATTATTAGGTACAGCAACGTTAAATGTTTCATAATGCTGCATTTCCTCCGCAAAACATGCAATTTAAATGCAACAAAACAGATAGATACCCACCTAGCATTAAATAAATTGTGTAAATATTAAATAAAGACCTGTATTAAACAGCGAGTAGGTTGCCCGAAAGTACTTGTTAAAGTGTTCTTTCTGTAGGCTTTTCTCTCTCTAGCCAAGGCCACTAACAGAGGTAAGTGCCGTTTTAAATGTGATATGAATTTTTTATCCGATTCATTTTTCTAAACATTTTATCATAAGGTCATATTCTCAATTATCATTAGTAGCTTTTTTATATATTAACTTATTCTGGTGAAATTTTATAATCGGGATCATATTAGCGTATGTTAGCTTGCATGATTTCCTAAATAAATATGTATGGATTTGTAAATTACGTCAAATGACACTTTGACATATCAAAAGTTATGCAGACGATATATTCAGATCTTGTGTCATACTTTATGTTGTAATAATTGCCAATTTCTTTTATTTAATACATGCTAAATACAGCTCAACTTGTGCAGAATATGTTTGAAAACAAAACAATACAGCGTATGTAGTGGCCAGCATACACTCATCATTTAAATCCGATCGAGCATATCTAAAACACACTCTAACGAAGCATTGCATGCCAGTGTTGATGTATTCGGTACTTTGATACTATATTAGATTTTGAGGAGAGAATTCCTTAAATGTTATCGACAACCTCATTGCATCTGTGGAAAACAGATATTGTACAATATTAACTGTTCCGGGGGAGCACACACCATATAAAGTATAGTCGATTCTTTTTAAACCTCATATATTTGTCATTTAAAGTTACTCAAATTGGTGCGGAGCGTCTGATTATGCTCTTGAC
Organism: Maratus speciosus; assembly: GCA_963932465.1. Classification (NCBI taxonomy): domain Eukaryota; kingdom Metazoa; phylum Arthropoda; class Arachnida; order Araneae; family Salticidae; genus Maratus; species Maratus speciosus. The sequence goes on along the minus strand of OZ010790.1, from coordinate 32,814,939 downwards.
ATCATTTAATACAGTTAAAATTCCGATATAAGTAATTTAGTGTTTCATTTTCTATTTTACTTTTAATATATTGCGTACTTTCAATTTTATATCCATGCATGGCTGTCTTGAATGGTTTGATTTCAAATTTTTTTAAACAGTGTATACGAATTTATATATAAGATTTTGTAATTCTACGATTCGTTTATTTTCATCATTTCAGTTTATCGCAGTATATGGACAATTAAAGATAACATCTCATTTTCTTTGCTTCTACATGTTATTATTAAATCTATGTTCTCAGTAATATCGCTCAGACTAATCCCTCTGAGGGAAGTCCTAGTATAAATTTTATTTTTATTTGTGTATTATTATCTTTTATTTTTGAATAATGTAATGGCAAATAAAAAGAAAAAAAATCATAAAATTGTTTTATTTATGTGTGTCCTTTTAAACCCCGCACACTGCCCCTTTCGTTCCCTACAATGGGGGTAAAAGTGACATTTCTCCCAATTTATAAAAATGCGTACATATTTTAAATTACTGTACTTGAGGATAAGAAGCTTTACTAGTATTAAAGCAATGGTTTTAGACGAGAATTAGGCACAAACATGAGAATGATATTTTTTAATGTCATTATTTTATAAGCTTATAAAAACAAAATGTCCCTTTCATCCCCCATCTCCCCTACTTTTTTTAGAATAGAGCGAAAAGGACAGTGCTGATTAAGTACGCCAGTAGTGCAGTTTCGTGTTTTAGCAGATGAAAAAATGACAGCACAGTTCGTTGAAAATAAGATATTTGGTGACGTAATAAATTTGAAGATATGTCTCGTTGATTCAATTATTTTTCAATAGTAAATTCAACTCAATAAAAACCGTTTTTGAAAGTGTTATTCAAAGTCGAAATAAGTCCGTAATACTGTTGTCAGTTTACTATTTTTCAACGGCATTTTAATGCTGTAAAAAACGTTAAAGATAGGGATAGCATTTACCTATTAATATAACATTAGGTTTTCCGGTGAATTTACTCTATTTTTTATTTGTTTTAAATGTTAAGAAATACCAAAATTTCCTTTTTTTTTAAACCCTTAGCAAAATCATCGTAGACAATTTTTGCCACCTAAGAAAACAAAGCTTGTAGAAGGAGGTGCTGTGTTTGAAAACAATCTCGCCCATCGTCCTAACCTATCGGAGGTTTCAGTGGTTTTCTTCGAACCTTGGATTTCCTTGCGCATATACGGGTTAGATTTCTTTAGAAAGACCTCCACGGAGGGCGCCCCTCCCCTTTCGACCATATGTGTAGATAATTGGCCGTCATAAACAACACCAGCACCTAAGAAAAACAAATTAATTTTCTATTAACCTGTTTTCCCATAGATACAATTTTTTATCAGTAAACAAGCAAACAATACTACTATAAAAATAAATTCATCTCTTTTTTCGGTTATTTTATTGGAAAAAATGGTATTTAAGATATCTTTTAAATATTTGTTAGAATAGATCCATTTTAATAAATTGAGAATAGAATAAAATAGAATCTTATATAAAATATCACACTTTAAGACAAAAGCAGAATTTTGCTAAATTTTTCTATTTTTTGTCGAAGTTCATATAGTATATAGTATATATAATTATAATACTTATTAAAATTTTTTCCATGAAATTTTCTTATTTAAAAAAAAAAAATCATAATTGTAAATACCAAAGATTCCTTATTTTTAAGTTTTTGATGACTTTGCAAAAACATCGCATTTTAGAAAAACTGATTACTTTATATTTGTTAATCAGTTTTTCAATACTAATTTAAAAAAAACAAAACATGAAAATATTCATTTTCCTTTTAGTAAAAAAAAAAAAAAAAAAAAAAAAATGATATTTAAAATAGCTTCTAAATATTTGTTTTACTCGTCATTATCTATGGATTCCAAGCAATCTATATAAACTCATACGACTTTACACCTTTAACGACAAGGCGAGACAAAATCATAAATCAATACAATAAATGAAGGTATATATTTATATTACTGAGTTTAAAAGTAGACATCGGTATTCACTTAAAATTTTAACTCGAGTAATCAAATTAGATGTGTACATAATATACAATCACATGAAGAGATGCAAGCAACTTTTGACTCAGATAATAATTGAGATTTTCAAACGAAAACTTCACTAATTTAATAAAATTTAGCATAATAATTAAAATCTACGCATTTATTTTAGTAGCTCCTAAAATAAGTGTCTTAACCCAGTGGTTCGCGAGACACCAAAATACCAAGTTCGGAATGTTGTAACTTAAAGAAGGAAAAATTGAATCGCGACAAAATTTCGAAACAATTATAATATAAAAGTTTTTTTCTACATTAAAATTCTTACAAACCTCTTTAATGGGAAATAGAATTTTCCTCTCCGAAAAATAAAAACAACAGGATGAATAAAATCGAAGAAAAACGAAGATAATAACATCTAAAAGTGACTGTTTAGCCAAAAATATTGATAAAAAAGTCTATTTTTTCAACGAGCATAAAACAACATCCACAATTTTCAACGCTATAATAACGTTATGCTACCTGGGTATATGCTTTACGTTAATAATATTTTCATCCAAATCCCATTATTTCAGAAAAAATTGGTTTTTCTTTGAAAATTATAGAATAGACTGCTGATATTGCAGGCTTGCTAAATAGATTATGTAATATTGAGCATTAGGGAAAAGGGAAACAGTACAATATTGGGGCTCTATTTTATGGTAATATTAAGCAACATCCCCAATATCCAAACTAAAATATACCCAATATTACCCGAATATTGTTTTGTTACGAGGGAGTGGGAGAGGGTGAATATAGCATGTATTTCAAAGCATAGTAAGTCGAAGTATTTATTTTATACACCAATGAATGCAAATCCAAAGAATGCCCTTTGAAACGTAACAGTTGAATGTAACAAATGTTGACATTTTTTTTATAATTAATATTGTTTTTATCAATTAATGTGATAAGAATAAAAAATGTATTCAAAAGATGCATAAGTTCCTTGAGAACTTCTAAGGAGTATTGCACCACTCTTTCAGATCTGAAATCTTTGCCTAATACTTCTGCTTCACACTAACAAGCTATTTTTACCATTAATCGCCGAATTTTTTTTATATTTTTTCGAAATTAAATAAGTCCAAAATTTCTATTGGAAAATTCTTGTAGGACAGTACAAATACTCCATAATGCACATTGTAAAGCATTTCTATGTCACTAAAAGCATAAGCTATTTTTTAAAAGACAATTTCTAATTAAGGATGATAGAATTTTAAAATACTAATCCAAACGAAAATATTTACCTGATAACTTCTGTATAATTCAGTACAGCCGGGTTCTGTTATCAGCATTAAGCTAAACCAGTGTTATATATACGGTTTTTAAATTTTACCCATGCAATTCGCCACTTATTTTTGAGACACATATGTTTTACTGATAGTTATGACACATGTAAATAACATTATCAAAACAGAATTAATAGATCATTGTTAAGGATTTCCATTGAAAGTGCAAAACTAAAAATTTCAATGAACATGGTATTCACGAACTGAAAATTAAAAAAATATTTTTCACTATGCATCTGTTTACCTTAAGAAAATATTAATCAAATATGCCATAGCTGTCTGTGAAACATATTCGATATACAAAGGACATATTTGAACACCTGCTTAAATTTTGAAAAAGTATATATAGGATGCTAATGTTGTCTTATGCATATTAGAGTAATTGTCTATACGAATTTACAAAGAAGTCATCAGGTAATGTATTTTTCTTTACTGTTTATTTCGATTCATTACATTCGATTTATTATGCATAAAAAATCTATTACCTTCAATAAAAATTACATTTCAAAAATATTTGCGTGCTTTAGGGATACTTGTTTCCTTTTAAAATTCACATTTGTGTGAAGCATGTAATTAAAGTATACGTAATATCTATTATTAAATTATTGATAAAATAAAAATTTGTAGCTAAATATTCACAAATGTTTTTACACGTATGTGTAAAAATTCTCTTAAGAGAATATTAAATAATTAAGTAGAGTACAAGTCATCAGACAAGTCAATTACATACAAGTCATCAAAGTGTTTAGTTTTCTGATAAACTTTCTTTTATTCATTAAAAATGTGTTACTTCCAACGGTCGTTTATGACCTTTAATTAGAGATACTTATCTATTTTCAAAAGTTATGTATAATTAAGAATATAAGTGAAGCATATTAGTAAATCATGTGTATTGTTTATATTTAGTAAAAAGAAAATTTTTTTTGGTGAATATGTATGGAAAATATTCTTGAAAAGATACCTTTTTTAATTTCCATTATACAGTTTGTAATAAAAGCAGCAAATTTTGTTTATTGCTCTTTTATAAAAATCTATTTATTTATGCGCTTGAGGGATATAATGTTAGAAAAAAACTAGTCTTCAAATTAGAAAAAACAAAATAGAGTCATTGATTTTTTTTACAAAATATGTTTTTTAGAGTACATTGTTTAAAGCATTTTTATATATAGTTTGCAAATTGTTTATTTTATGTTACTACAAAAATAATAATTATTATTATTTTGAACAATGCCATAGCATTTAAGAAATTGGTGAAAGAATTCAGGTAGTCATTAATAAATTATCAAACTGATTATTTATGCCCAAACCATAAAATTTCATTAAATAAAGAAGATCTATATTAAAAGAATTATGATAAATCTGATTTATGATAAATAATTGCATGAAGTAAAAGATTTAAAATGCCGAATTTTATAGAATAAGTGCCTTAAATTTATGAGTGTTCAAGTAGCCAGAGACCTGTTTACTCAATAAATGTCTTCACATCACAGAAAATATAAAGTCTGGTTGTGCCAGTGCATGGAATCGTATTTCGACGTACAAAGACAAACCGAAAGAGTAACATCTTCTGATTTAATTAATATTAATTTGAAAGAAATTAAATTCCGTCTTGAGAGTTCAGATTTAGTTAATAAAAAAAAAAGGTAAGCATGGATAGAAAATTCTCTTGCAAAGGTAATTTTTTAAATTTTCGTATTTCCGTTGATGTCTAAAATGTTATAAAAAATTAGTTCAAAATAAAATATGACTTGCAGGGCTGATATTCAAGCCTGTGGTCTGTACATTTATAAGTGTGTAATAATGTATTATCATCTATATCATGTATAATCGTGTGTAATCAGTATGTGTAATCAAAATTATTAGTGGTTTTTTAAGGGTATAGATGAATTATTAAACATTGAAGACAGAAAGTAATAGTTTGGGACCATGTCATTAGATTTAAGTATTACATTGAGTTCTCTTCATCCGAATAAGGATGGCTGGAGCCACGTGCGCCCTTCTCTTTTCCATGCACCTTGTGTTAAGGCTTTAAAACTGTCGAGCTCGGTGTCTATTATATTTCCTGATATATATTATTTTACTAAACGGTATATTATATTATATGGGGCCAAAAATTTTAACTTCAATTGAATCTGTTGAAATATAAATTGCTTTAAAATAAATCAATTCACCATTTATCTTTGTACATCATTTGGGAAACATTGCTCAGCTCTTCAGGAAAAAAAAATTAGTATATTTTAAATTATTTAGATTATTGAACTATACATAAAAAGAAATCCTTAATTCATTAAAATCTGAATAAAACTTAAATGTAAATTTATGGAAAAAAACCCATGACTACTTGTTTTTAAATGGATTGTTAAACAATTGAGTTTATTTTATTTCTTTTTTTTTTTTTTTTTTTTTTTTTTTTTTTTGTTAAACAAGAAGTCTTTGAATCATGAGCAAAAATCCGTAGCCTTTCTTACGGCAAGTCATATGCATATATATAAGCAATAAAAAAATCAAATGTAAAATTATATCTTGTAAATCGCTGTTTCCTTTACTTTTTTGCTTAAAACAACATTGAAAAATCTGTATGTTTAAAACGTAAGGCCGATTGTTTCGACAGTCAATGATAAGAAAATTACTACATAAATATACATAATGTTACTCTTAAATGAAAGTTTTTACTCTTTTTTCTTTCTAAAAACAGTGACAGAAAAAAAGCGTGAATGTTGGTTGATATGAAGATAAGTGCCGAAATTTGTTTATGTGAATCTAATTACAAATAATCAGCTGCAATTCACAGTTAAAAATTAAAATTAAAGTACATTTGCATCACATCAATCCTGGCCTTCAGTGTCTCCCGTAGCTTGAGAGATTCGAACTCAAATTCTGTATTTTTTTTTTTTTTTAAATAGAAAATAACGATCTACACAATGTTACAAAACAAATTGCGTTGTCGTGTTTTCAACGGCTAAAACACTGTGCTACTGACGTACTTAATCAGCATTGGCACTATACTGTAAATATTTAAAACGAATGCACTATTGGCGTAATATATAGGCAAATAACGGAGGTATTAAGAAAAATTTTGGTGAAGTTTTCCGAGCCTTAAAAGTATGGGGAAAGGATGTTCATTTTGATGTCATAGGACTAAACTTTTCACTGTTGCGCTCAGACTGAAAAAAGTGTTTTAATTTAGTAGCTAACTATTGAAATAATAGCAGGAGAATACCTTCACATACCATAATCCTTCAAAATACTCAATGTAACTACGATTCCAAAAATTTTACTTGTTCTGCGGATACCATTTCGAGAAAAGAACTTCAGAAACATTAGTAAATATAAATAACGCGATATGAGCTAACAGTAAATTTTTATAAATAGTTCCTTTATATCTTTAAACATTTCGAAAATTTTAAACTGTGATTATTTCAAAAGTATTAAAATCTGAAAAATATGGGAAATAAACATTAGTATACTGTATTTAATATGCCTTGTGAGTGTTATACATATTCTAATTCCATTTTATTCTGTCTATTTACATAAAACACTTTCTGAATGAAATGACTTCTTGTATGTATTAGAAAGTAGCAAATATCAATTTGAAAATTACTATGACAGATAACTTTGCTGAATGTTTAGCTATTTTCAAGACGATGTAGAATGTATTTTCATTTTTACACTATCGACAAATTTCAGGTTTTACTACTTTAATTTTCCATATTTGTTTTTAATTTTTGTACAGTAAAAATGAAAATACTCCCCACAGCCTTAGTGAAAATAATCACTTACGATGTTTTCTCGCGTAAATTTCCAAAACAATTTAGTCCTAAAAAGTGAGGGATCGCATTATACATGATGTATTTCTGACAGCTATATGACAGTGCAAAAGCCTTTCATTAAGTCACAAAAGACAACATACAAATATTATATACGAAGATAGCAGCAGTGAAGTAATCGTGCTTTTACTTGCCGTAGTTTGGGTACTATAAACCGCACACAGCACCGATTGGGTACAAAACACCGATTTCCGATACCGAAAAGTTTTTGAACTCCTTTTCTCTTATGAGAGAAAAATACACAAGGCGGTAAACATAATGTTATGGAAGGTGGAGCGCGTCGCAGTCGGGTATCGAGACACGGACCTTTTTGAATTATAAAACAATGTGTTATCAGTTACACCACTGTAACATGTCTTCCGTCTCATTCTTATTATTGGCATCTTGTGAAGGCAGATGTAGGCATATTATAGACGTTGTAATTAATTATTAAACTACAGCTAAACAGAAATACTTCTGCAAATTTCTTTTCCAAATTTACCAATTTCCAACAGTTAAAATAGCCCAGTGCTCATTCTACATCAGATATATATTATTTTCGTTTTTCTCTACCAAATACTGGATGCAAATTACACACGAAACAATAAAAATAATTATTTTTTCACTTAGTTGTAATTAAAAAATTGCACTACATAGTATAATAGATAAACATAAAAAATGAATACAGATTGAAGAAAACAATCGTAATTACATAAACATGATTAACACTAGCAAGAACGCGAGCAGCCATTTTGACTGCTACCGAATGAATATATCTCGGTTCGAACCAGAAATTGTTTTATAAAACTAGTTTAAAAAATATAAGGAAAAAAAAACTAGTTAAATGGATAAGTTATTAATTTAAAATACAAATTCTGGTGTGAAATATTTTTCTAAAATTTGAGTAAAATTCTCGGTCTTTCTAGTCTTAATGGAGTTCCTGCAACTGAGATTTCCTGTTTTAGTAAATTGTGCCTGCCAGAGGAGTCCAGGATAACTCTGTTGGTATACCATTGGCAAGTTAATACTTTCACTATAGGTTTGTGCAAATATGTACTAGTGGTTTAATTGTCAGATTATAGCGATTTTCTCAATAGTTTTAAAGAGTGTAAACGTTTTCTCTTATCTTAAAGTTTCTCATATTGCTTTATCTAGTCTTTATTACATCACAATACTCTTTTTTTAAATTACTATACGATCTATAGTAAGATAATATATTATCTTCATGGCTTCGTGATTTTATGATTTTTTTTTTTCATAATGGAAAAATACATTTTAACAGCTTTTTTCTTAATAGCTAATCTTCATAGCGTTTTTAACATTTTCCAAAGTAGTTGAAAAGTGTTTATGACTTCAGATTGTCTGTTTGCTGTCTGCTCTCTTTCAGTACTCTAACTCGCGTAAATATAGGCGGATTGCCATGCAGTTGATATATGTTATTGACATTCACTATGGGGTGTTCGGTATTTAAAATGAAGTATATGGATATCACAGTTTTTTTACAGGGACATCCAAAAGAATTCCGTTACCTTACTTCCTATGGGGAAAAATTGTTTGCGGTGCTTATATAATGTTTCACAATTTCAGACACTCATTGAAATTTACATAGAGCTCTCGAAGTACACTACAAGATGCTTACTATAGAATATTGTATGGATAGAATTGATCGTTCATTTACAGGCACACTTAAAATAATTACATTATATTACGGTCTACGGAATAAAATCGTTGCGGTGTACTATCCTTGCTACATATTGGAATTCATATTTATATCTGAGGTGCAGAGCAAGATACTTACTATAGAATATGATGTACATAGCATTCATCATTGATGTACAAGGACACACTAAATAATTCGGTTACGGTATTCTCTACGAATAATAATTGCTGGAATTTCGTTTTATGTATTGGTACCTGGATTCAAAGTTTTCTTTGCCTATTTCTTAGTGTGTATAAATTCTAGTGATCATATACAGGGTTGAACAAAGCATCTGAAGTACACTTCCATTTACTTTTAGAAATTGCTGAACGGGAAGTTTCAAAAGTGATATACGTTTTCTAATTGAACTAAACTTTAGCATACTATGTATTATACAATAAAACTAACGGTCATATATAGGACTGCACAAAATATTCAGATTTTTTTTTTTTTTTTTTTTTTTATAATAATTGATGAAATTGTATTTTCAAATGCGTGATGTGTTTTACAAATTGTTTATTTAGACAACAATTTTCATGTTTTTAACATGTGAAGTTTTATTATACTATTCTGAAAGTATTGGAAAGTTCTTCATAGTCCCTGCTTCACGCATGATTTTACGTTCTTGTTTTCTTGTCTGATAAAGACATTTCTTTTCTTTTTACTATCCTTTTATATGTTTTAATCATAGTATATTTGTATTATGATTAAACATTTTTTTCGCTCCTCTAACATTCGTTACACAACTCATCAACAAAGAGTTAATTTGTCTACAACTATTGGACTCTACCCCCTACGAGCTACGCTCGTCAACCCCCGTTTAGATATCGCAAACTCTAACAGCACGCTAATTTGATCGGCTTTAAAAAGATTTCGGAAGATTGAATTATAATTTGAATCTGACAATTATAATCTGACGTAATTTTCACCAAACTTTAATTTCTCTTTTTAATATTCACGTAAAAATACTTTAGTTAGAAATGAAATATTATGATCATCTTAAAATATCAAATAAATGTCTCGCGCAATTTTTTAATTTAAACCGTTTTGCAATATTATTTTTTGTTCATTTTATGTAATAAGCGTAATGTGGCGTAAATGTGACGTAAATTCTCCTATTTAAGACTTGTAACGCATGTTAATGAATTTATTATTTTACAATATTCTTTCTCTTTTAAAATTCACATGTAATTATAGTTTTTATGACGTAATTTTCAATGGGTTCCTGCTTTTTATATTTTCTGTTTTTAATAGTCACGTGTAAAATAAATTTTTAATTTGAAGCAAACATTATTGTATGCGCTGTTTATACAGTTGGCAACAGTTTAAATTAATACAATTTTCTAAAATATCTAAAATTCTAAAAAAAAGTAACTACCGCTGTCACCGCCGCCGCCGGTTTTGAATTTTTTGTGACCGGAGGTCTTTCTTCGTTAATATTAAGCAAAATATTGCACACAAAAATATTAAAATCGGTGGAATTATAGAGAAATGTTTGATAAACAAGCTGATGCAGACAGTTTTCAAATCGAAGAAATATTTAAAGAGATATTAATGCTAAATGTGGACAAAATCGTTCCATTAAAAAAGTTTTACAGGAGCAAAAACTGCACATCGGAATTTAATCATTTTTAGATCGTTTTATGCGTCAAAATTTCCCAGTGTGCAGACTGCACTCAGTTTATTAATTTGACTCATTTTTTGAGGTTTTATTTCTATTTTAAATTCAAATTTTCAGCATTTCAAGAGATATTTTTTTACGCATTTTAGAAAATGGTATTAATTTAAACTGTTGCCAACTGTATAAACAGCGCAAATAATAATATTTGCTTCAAATTAAAAATTTATTTTACACGTGACTATTATAAACAAGAAAATATAAAAAGCAGAAACTCATTAAAAAATATCATAAAAACCATATTACACGTGAATTTTAAAAGTGAAAGAATGTTGTAAAATAATAAATTCATTAACATGCGTTAGAAGTCTTAAATAGGAGAAATTACGTCACATTTACGTCACATTACACATTACGTAAAATGAACAAAAAATAATATTGCAAAACAGTTTAAATTTAAAAATTGCGCGAGACATTTATTTGATATTTTAAGATGATATTTTCAACTATTTTTATTAGGAGAGCGCAAATAATATTTCATTTCTAACAAAATTATTTTCACATGAATAGTAAAAGGAGAGAGAAAAGTTTAGGGAAAATTACGTCAGATTAAAAACGATACATTTAAAGTGTCATTAAAAAAAACTTTCTTTTCGCTTTGTTAAAAAATACCGGAGGCAAAGACTCTGTTTATTTAATTCATTTTATATTAGCTTATTTTGAAATGTCAACTGATTTTATTTAAGTTAAAACGTGAATACATTAAAATGATTCTCAGTTTTTATTACTAAAATAGGTGCTAAAAATACAATTAACAGGTTTTAAACATTAAAACCAATAATCAGATGGTAAAAACTTCCCGAGCGCTTTCGACCAAGCCCTGGTCATTATCAATGGGGTGAAAAATGAGAAGAAGACCTTCAGAATGCATACTGGTATAAATAACTTTTTTACAGTTTTTTGGAATCGTCCTGCGTTATTTATACCAGTATTTAAAATTTACAATTTCTATTACAACTAATGTGTGTAAGTGGAGTAAAATTTATTCTAATACAAAAAACAAGTTAAATATGTTGAATGTCTGCACAATTGGCAGTAAAGGCATACTGCACGTGTCCACATGGTGGACATATTGAGCCTACTTCAATTACCTCTATTAAAACAGAGAGTGCATTGTTTACATGTTTTAATTTTATTGCATCTGTGTTATAATGTTACGCTTTTGCATACAGTTAGTGGCATTATATAAACTGTTGACTGAATATAAAAAAAAAATTACATTTAAGGAATTTCATTAATTTGTCTTTAAATCCAAGACATCATTCCATACTAAATCGAGACCGCCCTACACCTTTATATTTGGCACTTTTCACGTTTCTTGTATCGGTTTTGATATACGAACGTTAACACCGTAGTTTTCTGCTAGAGCGTTCTGCCAGGTACATCACCGTATCGGTTAAACGCACTCTATTATTTCACACCACGATCGTACTCGTGGCTAGCTGGTTTCATCAGTTATTGTAATTAAAACAGATTTACAAACTCCCCTTGTATTTTTGAAGACCTGGCCGATTGGTCTGAGATCCATCAGAAGGTTACCCCCGACCTACAGTTTAAAAACCGTTGACTAGATCCTATATCGATTCTAGAAATATTCTTGGATCCAAACAAAAACTATTTGAGTACTGTTACTTTGATGTACATTGTGTAAATGTATACAAATATTAAATTATTACACAACTTATTTAGTTACTATAAATAGAAAAAACAGTACTTATAAACCTTGCACAATGTTCGTTCTGTAATTTTGAATTAACTGTTATTACTAATTTATTTTAAATCTGTTTCAAATGCAACGTACACTTTTCATTCTTTTAAATAAAATTAGTGCATAAAAGTTATGTATAACTAAAAAAAACTTATTTACTTAGAAATTGTATTTTCAGTTAATCGAGTGAGCAATTATGAAGGTCTTCTTTGCAGTTTGCGTTTTCTCTGTCATGCTAGCACTTAGTGCTGCAGTTCAAGCAGGTGAGATATGAAATTACGTTTTTCATACAAAGCATAAATACTTATAGGATTTTCTGTTTCTTATTTCATATATATTTGTGTATCTTTTTATAAAAGTAACAAAAAAACTTTTTCCTGAATCTATAGAAAAAAAATCCCTGCCGATTCGGCCTACAGGCGCAGGTAGATTTCGAAGTTAAGTAGGATAAAAGAATTTTTCTACTCTATTCTGAAAAGTATCATGTTACTTTTATTCATAATTTAATTTAATTGGACTCCCTTAAATATAATTAACATAATTCTTTAAGCTAAAATTAGGGTAGTACTTAGTTATCCCGTCGACCAATTTCGCCAAATTGTATAAATCGCCAAACCACTTGCTAAATTATACAAATTGACCTAATTTTTATTTTATATAAGAAAAGAACAAATAAATTAGTATAACGTTAATAAAAAATACAAATAAAACGTCGAAATAAAAATCACTCGATGACGTAAAAACGTTTAATTTGTTTAAAGGCAAGTGAATATAACATTTTCGATCAACCGATATCGGCATTTAATTTTATAGTTTGGCGATAGATTTTTGGTCGACGGGATAAAAAAGTAGTACCAATATTAGTTTTTGTTGCATTAAAATCTCAATTTGTAGATTTTCTGTAAGCAAGAAAACCACATTGGTTTACAATGAAGTCTGTGGTAATTTTTGGAAATATTAGAGATATCGACAACTTGGCGACAAATTTGGCGGTATTTGGCGACAGAACAGAGCTATCCCAACTGTAACCCTTATATGCATCGTATACATACGATAGCGTAGCATATATATAGATTTTTATTTTTCAAGTGGAAATCTTGCAATAGAAAAATAATTGTTGTGGTAAGAATTTTATTGTGTTTGTTTTTTTTAAATGTTGTCAACTGCTATAATTTTTTTTTAAATTTTCCTGTCATTTTTCTGTAAGAGTTGGTTTTATGAAAATCATGTTAAGGCGGTATTCAAAAATTTAAACCTCCCCCATTTACACTGCCTTGAGCCGATTTTTCTCATTTGCAATCTCCACCGAGATATTAGCTATCTCAATGCGTTTGGCGAGTTTGAAGACGCTCGGTGCGTAATTGTGACTTTTATCGTGCGGACAAAATTTAGTACATACATAAGGGAGAGTAGTACACAGTGACACATCACCCACTTTGGCATATAGTTGTACTTTTTTCTCCAAGCTGGCACATACACATAACGACCTCATCTTATGCAAAACGTGGATGTAGTTTAAGGACTTCGGTTACTCGTCCGACAAAATAGTAAATAATTCTTTATTTTATAGTATTTAAAGTTACATAAACCTCTATCTTAGCGTTTATTTCCTTCAAAATGACGTATATTTACTTAATCAAAGCTAGCTATATCTAATAAGAGACTAATTCGACAAAACGACATAAACTTTTTAAAGCGATGAAATTGATGTAACAGATGTGGCATCCATTTTGTTTCATCCTAATGAAAGTACACTGTGAGACACATAGTTGCGGTACACTGTGAGACGTGTCTCATAGTGCACCTACTATGTGGTTCTGATGTTAAAAAAATTTTTTTATTAATAAAAGAAGGGTTTTTCTTTCTCTCTCTCTTTCTGTCTGTGTGAGTGTGTGTGTGTGGGGGGGGGGGGGGGCGATGGCTTGGGAAATTTACTAAACTTAAGAGGCTGGAAATTTGCATGAAGGCAGTTTAAGGTCTGCCATTGTCCATCCGAGGCTTATTTTTAATATTTTGAAAATCTAGGAATATTAATTAGAAAACATAAACTGCAGAAAATTATTGATAGAGTGTAGAATTATATGATTTATGAAAATATATACATTGTCTCACTGTGTAGGCCGGGGCTAGTTGGCCCGCTTTTTCTTCTAACAATTTTAAAAAAATTACAATTCAACATTTTAAATTTCTTTTTATGTTACCACTATCAGTGTACTTTCAGGAAGAAGTCACAATAGTAAAACTTGAAAATATTAACTATAAGTATTAGTTTAGAAGCTCAAATTCACACCAAGTCTCTTGGGCCAAGCTGCCACGATTGCGGGGTAAGTTTGGCCCACGTCACTTTTTAATGTTCTGATAGTGTAGAAGTTTAAGAAATGATCAAAACTTTATCAAATCTTAATTTTTATTTCTTGCGAACAAAAATACAATAGTCTCCTAAATTTAAAAAAAAATTAAATTTTAAAACTGTGAGTTATTCAAATTATTAACTTAGACCAAAAATTGCTTTAAAAATTGATTTTATTTTCTCATAAAAAATGTCTTTAATACATTACGGAACAGTAATAAATTTTAATAAAGACATATTAGGTGTTAAAACACCGTAAATCTTAGAATACAGTAATTTAAGAAATCATTCATCCTTAATTAGGTGATTTATTATAAACACCGGATGATAAATAAATTGTATCAAGATCTCTGTACATCTGTTAAGTACAATAATGATTTTCTTTCGTTTATTATGTTTTTCTAACGCATAATTCCTTTCAAATTTCTGTCAGTAAAATGTAATATTGCTTCATGATGCTTTGGGTGATGCCAGCTTCTTTGAAATAATGATAATTTTCGTTTATATAAAACTTTAATTCCTAATCAAGCATTAAAAAGAATCCAGTTTCTTTATCATGAAATATATATATTATTGATTATATTCATGATTTATTATTGGTATGATGAGATTTAGATAATCTAATAAGTTAGGATATAGCAATGTGCTTGATATAATTATGTTGCATGATATCATTTTTTTATATTTTTTTTTTATTAACGGTTCAGGAACTATGTCTGTGGAAGGGACAACATGTCTCTTAAAGGAAAAAGATATTTTTTGATAATTAAAAAATTGTTTCCTGAAACTGCCCTTTTTATGGATTATGAAGAGAGAAATGATTATTTAGTTTCAACGAATAACTACCCAGGTATGAGGTTTTCACGTCTTAAAATGTGATATTATTAAAGCACTAGGGGGCTATGCCCCCTGCAAGCTACGCTCGTCAACCCCCGTTCAGACACCGCAGAATCTAAAAATCAAAAAACATGCTAATCTGATGAGTTTTAAAAATATTAAAGACGATTAAATTATGCTGAAAAAAGCTATTCAGGTCTCCCTGTAAACGGGTTTGCATTCAATTCCCTTAGAGTGCAAAAATTTAAGGGCGAATCAGTTGCTGTTAAGACATCCAATTGTTGTTTTCATTTTTGATTAAAGATGATCAGTTAAAGATTTGAAAAGAGGCTAAAATAAAATGAATTATGTATTCAGAGTCTTTGTCTCCCGATATTTTAAAACAATATCTATAACAAGAGCCAAAATCATGTGACTATCATCAACAGTTCCCGTTGGAACACTTCGTTTTTTATACTCTAGGTGCCATTTTGATACTTTAATGTTATCCAGGCACAGGTGATAAGTCGCCAAATATTATTCTATCCTCATCATTTCATCTATATTATAATAGTTCAAGTCATCAAATGCCATAAACAAATACGGTCTGATCCCTTCGCCTTTCATATGAAGGTTTGGCACAAATGTCATATACGCGCATATATTGGCACGATTTGTTTTCCAATGCCAATTTGGGGAACGCATCAACAGCATAAACAACAACATACGGCTTACCATATCAAGCAAAATAACGATACTTTGGCGCCAGTTAAGTACCCGTTGCGTATATGACATTGCGTCAGAAAAAAATCGCGCCAATATGGGGCCGTATATGACATCTGTGCCGAAAGAAAAAAAAACCGGGTGCAAATCTCGCCAATATCTTTTTTGCAACTCGACAGTTAGAAATTTTTTATTCTTCGAGTGGTAAATTAAAACATTGATTTGAAGTTGAAATTAAATGTCATGGTTTGTTACATAATTTAATATTTCGCCAGATGTCATATACGCACCGCATGTTTGGCATGATTTTTTTTTTTTTTTTTTTTTTACGAAAATTTGGCGAAAACCTCGTTTTCGAATACCAGTTACATATGTATTTTTGGTACTACTTAGTTATCCCGTCGACCAAAAATCTATCGCGAACTATAAGAAGCCAATAACGGTTGATCGAAAACGTCACATTCACTTGACTTTTAGCAAGTTACACATGTTTACGTCATCAAGTGATTTTTATTTCTACGTTTTATTTTAATATTTATTAATGTTATGCTAATTTATTTGTTCTTTCGTTATTTAAAATAAAAATTTTGTCAATCTGTTCAATTTGGCGAGTGGTTTGGCGATTTATATAATTTGCGAAATTGGTTGACGGAATAACTACGTTGTACCGTATTTTTCAATTATTTTCTATTATTTTCAAAAGGAAATAGCAAAAAAATAATTAATAACTATAGAACAAAATAATTTATATAAATAAAAAAATAAAAGTAAATAAACATTTATTATCAAATAAACGACAATAGCCATGTCAATCAAAATAATGACATTTTTGAGCCAATTAGGTACCCCAGTGCGTATATGACATCTGTGCCTAATATTTTTCTTTTCGTTTTGTTTTTTTTTTAAAAAGAAAGAAGTGAAAGCCATCAATTTAAATGTTTCATTTTTAAATGAAAGTTTTGTATTAAATAAAATGATAACGAAATACAGAAAATCATTACCAAAATCATTTTTATCAGAATTATTATATATCAAAATTTCAAATGTAATCTGCAAACAAATAAAAAAAAGATTATTTATAAAAGAGGAAATTTGCTCGCCTTTGCAAAATTTTGAAAATTCTCAATAATTCTTTAACGGCCGCTCCGACTTCAATGGTACTGATGTTGGAGGAGGAAAGCGAAGCAACGTATACTTGGCTGGACTGACAATGTAATCTAACGCAAAGTTTAAAAAATATCGCGACTGGGCCAACATGCCCCTATGGCCAACTAGCCCTACCACTTGTGGTACATTAGTGAGACAATTTGTGATACTCCATTATGCTGCTTCTGTGCTTTTATAAATAACTTTTTTTAAATCATTTATACATTAATGGGTAGCGTATTTGTGTAGCTTAATGATGTAGCAAAAAAAATTTCAAAAGAATAAAAATCGTTGCCATTCGTTAAGTAATAATAATTTTTGTCTCACTGTGTACTACCCTCCCCTACATACATATACATATATATATAAACTTTTTAAGTGGGGGTGGTTTTGGATTCCTGGGGTCATATAATGAAAAGATATGAAGGAATTTTTCAACAGTCGCAGCATGGTAACGACTGCAATAGGTAGTATTTCTTACGAAATCTACCTAAAAAGATATTTATATAAATAATTTACTCGAATATTTTGTAATTGACATATACAGATAAAACGGGTGGGTATATATAATTAAACACGAAAAATGTTTTAAAGTTATTGTAAATTTTAATTAAAATATTTTACTTTCATTTTCAAACAAAGAGATATTTTTTGTTATTTTATGATATATATATATTATTTTTATCAAATATATCTGTATTTCTCTATAATAAATTTAATCAAAATAAAAACTATTTTGATTCAATTTTTAGATTTGATTTTACATGAAATTTGTTAAGATTTAAAACACATATGGTTTAGAAAAACTCGATTAGATGGCTTAAAAACGGAGTCCTCAATTATCTCATCCGAATATATAAAAGAGGGAAAAAAATCTACGTATTTGTACTTTTCATTTATTTGAGAGTGTGGCTAATATTTACACTGCGGAGTGATCAAGATTAAAAAACTCTTTAATTTTTTTAACTCTTACGTTGCCACACAGTACATCGGAAGTATACCAATAGTCGTTTATCATTAACTTGTTATTAAATTTTAAAAACGCCCAGTCAGCTGTTCATGTATAAAAAATTAAAATTTTTTGTAATGTATATTCTTATAATAGTATTTTAAAATCTGATTCTATTTTTATATGTTTATGTCATTTCTACAGACCGAGAAGTTGAGGAAGACAATCTTGTGGAGTAAGTATTTTTAAATAAATTTTTTTCAAGTATCAGTTTACCTTATTAACTTCTTATGCTGCATTTATGGGTTAAAATATATGTTTCTTTTTCCTCATATATTGAGTGTTCTATGGAGCTTATGGAAAGTAAAATATATATAGAGACCGGGAGCCGGCGGTACTGACAATCAACTCATCGAGTTCATGGCTAAAATTCCAGAATCAGTTAAAATACTCAATTCGCATATTAAAACGCAATCGGTCTGCTAAGTCATATCTTGGTGGAAAACACCTGAAAACCCCATTTCGGCAGTTGACTCGTAGGTTTACAATTGTGCTTTCCTGCACCCAAATGTATGAAAACATGGAGGACTGGGAGCAGGAAAGCACAAAGGTAAACCTACGAGTCAACCGCTAAAATCGGGTTTTTAGGTGTTTCCTTCAAGTTATGACTTGGCAGACCGATTTCGTTTTAATATGCGAATCGAGTTTTAACTAATTACGGAATTTCAGCCGTGAACTCGATGAGATGATTGTCTATATTGCCGGCTCCCGATCTCATATATATTATCTAAAATCAGTTGATTGCACAAGGCTATTCCAAAAGCCACAATAAATAAATAAAACCTTAACAATTCAAAAACCATAGACACAATGAAGCTTTTATAGAATTCTACAGACAGACGTGGGAGGTTTTTTTTTTTTTGAGATGATTTAAACGTCAAAATAATTACATTTGCCATCAATAAATAGTAGTTTAATAGCGCGAGCAACTTGTACAGCGGCGCGGCACAGCTCCCAACGCAACCATAGTTACAAAGGGTTCCGTTTGACGAATAGACGTGGAACGATTCTCTACAGAGAATCAAAAATGGTTTCCCATGTAAATCCTATAACATTATTTCTTAAGTAGCTACATACAGAAGCTTTGGGACCGCAACTGTGTTGAATATCGATGGATGCATTCTGAGGTTTCTGTTATAAAAAATCTTCTAAAAGTAATATTTGTTTTATTTTTTATGTGCATTTATGATAAAACGTGTCATACTTCTCGAATTATTAAATTTCTTTTTCATTTTCTATTTTTGGATCCTCCTGTATTTTATTATTTTCATGTAATTAATGTGTTGCACAATTTTTTGTTACTTCAGAAAAAGATGCTTCTGTTTTCGGCAGTTATATAGTATGTCCTATGTGTACAATATGTATACTAATGTCCCTTGCTACACTCTTAACTTCGGAACGGCCGCTGCTGTATACATAAGAGTGGTGTCTATGTATAATACTGTAGCCATGCACTACTGAATGACACCGCCTAAGGCGCCACCTGTTAGGAGACTGCAGAGTTAACTTTCCTATCTAGAAAGAAAATTGATTGGGGGAAAAAGTGAGTAAAAAGTTGTAGAGCATCATCGATTTAGTACTAAAGACACCTTGTGGTCATTAATACGAAGACTAGAACGATTAAAACATTTAGAGACTAGAACATTTGTTTTTTCGTGATTTCCTGCACTTTGACATGACATAACGATCTTAGAAAAAAACATGCATAGAATGTTTTAATTTAAAAATAGTTTTTGTATTGTGTATAATATTTTACAGGAACATGCACTAGAGTGTCTTTTTAAATGAAAGAATAGAGTTAGAACTATTTCACCAGTCTAGAGCATTTTGGATAACTCTTTCTACTTCTACATAACGTATGGCATTATAACGAGAATTGATGTTTAATGGCTCTTGAAATCATAGATTCGTTTTTTAATCATTATAGGAGGAAAAAAAATATTCACTTCTGTATCTATCGAGAGACAATTGAAAATTTGATGGGACGATAAATGTACAGGGAAAGTATAGGCTAAATTGAAGTTTGACTACAAGTTGACTGAAACATAGATATCTTAAAATAGTAACTAAAGAAAAACATTTAGACATTTTTTATAGACAGAAATAACTGACTTTTGTAATGCCCGTATTATACTAATATATTACGTAGGTGGTTCAATAATTATCGTCCCTAGTGTATTTAAAATATTTGTACTGCGACGGTTGTTGTGGAATATCGAAGCCTAATATA
This sequence comes from Maratus speciosus, assembly GCA_963932465.1. Classification (NCBI taxonomy): domain Eukaryota; kingdom Metazoa; phylum Arthropoda; class Arachnida; order Araneae; family Salticidae; genus Maratus; species Maratus speciosus. Next base: position 32,794,423 of record OZ010790.1, on the reverse strand, counting down.
TTAGATGCCTATATGCTCAATGTCATAACTGTAGTTGCTATATTCGCATAGTTTTGGAGAGAGGAGTGAAAGAGGGGGAGTGGGGGTGAAAGGCTGATTTTTTGCTTATGGGGGTAGATTTGTGACAGTGGATGAGACGTAACTACTGTTGTTTGGACTCGGGATCAGAGTCATTTAGCCACATCTCATCCACAGTCACAAATATAGCCTCATAAGCTCCAAACCAGCATTTCACCCTCAACCCCCCCTTAAAAACTCCCTCAAAAATAGTTCTTAACTTTACCCCTCCCAAAAAACTATGTTAATATAGCAGCTACGGTTCTGAAATTGAGCATATAGACATTTAAAACATTAAGCTTCGAAATTCCACATCAACCATCATAGTACAAATATTTTATATAGACTAGGACAATAATTATTGAACCACCCACGTATAATATACCCTAACTTCAGGCATTATTACTATAGTTGAGAGCTATCACAGTATAGACATATCAACATACAATGAAAAAATGTCTATACTGTGATAGCTCTCTACTGCGATAGCTTTTGAGTGTTTAGTAATAATTCCTGAAGATAGAGTATAGTACAATATAGAAGTAAAGAAAAACATTCATTGTCTCTATCTTTTGGAAGAAGATTCAGTAATTTTGAGACCAGTTTTAATCAATTAATTTTATTTTTTAAGTATTCAATTGTATGAATGAAAATTATTTAATGCAAATTATATAATGGTATATCGTTATCTTAGTGTTTCAGTGAAATTAAGTTTTAAACATTTATATACATGCATTTTTTTTTTAGATTTGGTTCAAAGTTTAGTTTTTCACAAGTAAATTTTCAGTGTTTAGTTATATTTCTTATCGTTTTTTAACTTTCTTAAAATCGAATATTTATTTAATGAAACAATTAGAATAAGTTGAAAATGTAAAAACATTTAAAAAAAAAAAAACATACTTTCAAGCTTTCCAATGTTTATCTCTAAAAATCATAAATGGTTTCATGACTGTAATTTCTATTGTTCAAAAACATTTCCATTACGCAAATTCGGCCTAGCCTGTATTTTGAAAAACTCATAGTTTTTATTTACGATTTTAAAGAAAGCGCGATTCGGTAAATTTATTAAAAAAAAATAATTTATTTTTCAATATGTTTCTTTTTAAGATTTAGCAACGGAAAAGAAAAAAAAAACCAGCGTATTATTTACGTTATGTGTTCAGGAAATTTAATTTGCTCTCCGAAGATATAATAATAATTTAAAAATTATATATTAATAATATATAAACTATGCAATAATTAAAAAAAAATAACGTCATTAGGAAAGAACAACTGTGTCTAATTTCTAGAATTCTAGCACATCAGGAAGTGCGTCAGAAATGAAATACGAAATTCCATCTTTACATACATGAACTAAATTAAGTTAAATAACCGTGTTAAAATATGTTAACCTTGTATATTAAAATTTAATTTAACATGTGTTTGATAGTTTAAAAATGTAAGTGGGTTACAGTAAAAAACAGAATTGCGCAAAATTGTCGAAAACAAGGCGAACGAAATACCATAATGAGATCAAAAGGGATGATTTTTAGGAATTCACTAAAGATAAATTAACACACTGTTGAGTAGTAGACCCAACAATTTAGTAGGTTTATTTTATTCAAAATAACAACCAGAATTCTTTATTCTGTAAATTTTAATTTATATATAACTAGCAAAAGCCATGCTTTGTTTGGATTCGCGAAGCATTATTTAATAAGATAAATATTTGAAAGTAACAATATTTTTTTTTATTATTTTTGCATCTTTATTAAGCAAGAACGTTATTTTATGTTTTGGCGCATTTTAATTTTAGAAATGTAAATTCAGCCAAATAACTAAGAATTTCCACGGAATTTTTTATTTATGATATAAAACTGGTATAAATAAAAATATTTTCGAAACAAAATTTTACAAAATATTTTTAAATTCTCAACTAAAAGCTCTTTTAAAGATGTTTTTACATTTTACAATAGCCTCTCGTCGTTTCTCAAATGGTATGAAATAGGTATGTTTCCAATCTTTGTAATTCACATCAAATAATCTTTGATAGCAATCTTAGAATAATATATTCGAAGAGAGCTTGAAGAAAGTTACTTCTTCAAAATCCTATTTTCTGGAAAAACATTTGAAATCTGCGATCGTTGATACTAAGAATTATGAACTGTAAAACTTTTCATTCTAATTTCTTCTTTTTTTCTGCATGTTAGCATACGAGAATTTTTGATAGTGTAGAATCTCTCGTAAGGAAATTTTCTATTGAATGCTAAACCTTGAAGGGTTTTCACTCTCGACAACGCTACATATGATAAGCCAACTGATGTCTCTTTATCCCCAAAATCTACGACTGCTTTATATAGTTAAACCTTGGGATTTATGAATTGTAACTGCAAAAGCTAACTGCAGAGGAAATTGTTTTCTTGAGCAATTTATATTTCCATTTTTCCAGAATTTAGTTATTGGTGGAATCGGAACGCAGCGATTCTCATAAGTTGAATGACTGTGGTTTTCAAATTTAACCATGATTATTCGCGGCATCTGGTCTGGTGGCCAGTGATTTCTTCATAAATAATATCTGCAACATAGCCCAAATCCCCGTTTACTAAACATTTTTCGGTCCGCAAATTAAACGTAACATTACTTTAGACCCAATTGATAAAGTAAGAAATGGTTCAAGTCCGTTTGTCATTTCAGAATCGGCCAACTTTGCTTTAGTAGAATTATGAAGAGGTTGAATCAACGCAACAGATTGACGCAGTTCTTTTAATTTTTCATTATTATATTCTTTTACGTCTTTATATTCTTCACGTCTTTATGTTCTTCATTATTATATTCTTTAAGTTTAGTTTTGAATGAATCGTTGATCCATTTATATTGACTGCGGAAACACCAGTTGGTGCAAGCAATTGAAAAGAAGATGGACCGAATGTTTCATTTAATCGAGCAGTGAAGTAATGTATTAAAGTACTTTTTCCAGAACCTGCTTTTCCTTGGACAACAATTCTTTTTATTGGCATTTCTCGCCTATGACCTTGCAAGAAATTAAGCTGTTCCTGAAAAATATTCATTTATTTTTTCTGTTCATCGGAAAAGACGAAATTTGGCAAATTAGAAGGAACAGTGACACAACCACTTTTTTCACTCTCTTTCACTTTTTTATTTTCAATAAAATTCTGTAATTTATTAAGTAAATCTTGACTTTGAATGGTATGCCAGTTATACCTTATATACCCTTCTGCCCAAATCTAATTCATCCTGTGCATTAATTTGTCTTGAAGCGACATTCATCCAGTTAAACGGTTGATCTATATCAGTAGATTCAATTTCTTCAAATTCTTACTCATCTTCTAAATTTTGAAACAGATATTCCAAATCCAATCTCTGAATTTCATTATTCTCAAAATGCTGTTCATATATAACTTTCCACGAAGTATTATTTGGATTCATAATTTGAAAATCACGCCAAGGAATATCCAACATAACTTGTTGCTTATATTAGAAATTTTCATTATTTACATTATTGGGATCATATTTCAATTTCGGTATAATTCTGGGGATAAATGGTTTTTTTTCTGATTCTGAAATTTTCACCGCGTTTATAAACGTTTGTGAAATAATTCTTCAAGGACATATTTTCAAATCTCACTGGGCGTTGCTCGTACTTTTCTAAAATATTTGAAACGGATATGCTTCCATCCTCCTTATTCATATCTAATTGTTCCGATGCGTTCTTTGCTAAATTAATGGTGACAAACTGACGAGATGACTTATACAAAGGCCATCCCATTAACACTTAAAATATTTCCCGGGCAGAATAATCACGTTCAGCACACATTTTTATTAAAATCCTCTGAATTATCTGCTGAACATTGATATTATCGCGTTAATCTTGAACTGTTTGTCTGATGAAATCTTTCATCCCTTCTGATCTGGGTTCACCTTTGCTAGCATATCTAGCAATATATTTTAGAACTGCGTGAATGGAAATGACTGCTTGGGAATCCATGTTTGCTCGCCAAATTTTTTTAATTTGTGGGCTATGACTGTTTAAATAAGAACTATTTCTTTTTGAAATGTATTCGGGTTCATTAGTAGGGTACTGAATTTTACTTTCGTGAAAACATTCTTTGGGAAATTTCAAACGGCATGTGACTTCAGAAGAATCTTTTTTCTTTCTCGTACAATAAGTTTATAATATTTATGCATTTGTACTGCACGTATTAAGTGATTATAGTCCGCAGCTTCATCAGGCACATCCGTAAAATTAAATTTAGATGGATGTATATCATAAACTTGATTAGGATCTGGTTGCCAAGTCCATATGAATTCGTCAAAGTATTTTACAATTTTACGTATCTTTTCATCATCATTTTAACTAATATTGTTTACATCAGGAGCATCTTCAAACCAGAAAAGACCATGAATGTGAGGCCTACCTCTATGTTGAAACTCAATACGAATCCAAAAGTCATTGACTTTGAAATATTTCTTGAAAAAATGTTCCATAAAAAAATCCAACCGCTTATGGAAAAAATAAGCAACGATCAAAGGATTACAATTCAACAATTTGTATTTTCTGATGAATTCAGAATTTTGTTTACAATTAGTGTAAACATAGTCTGCATCAATGATGCGATAAATTTCAGGCCAGTATAAATCAGCTGCACTAAGTGTAATGAAAACAGTAGGAGTTCCCAATTCCTCAACCATGTCTAACAACTCTCGAAATCTGATAAACCAATAAGAGCTCGATGATCTTAAATTAGCATTGAAAGATAAAATCGACTTGTACAATGTAGGATCTTTCTGCAACCGTTCCTGGAGTTTTTCAACTGTTTCAACATCATGTAGGCGAGATTTTATTTTAATACAGATAATTCCATTTTGTAATGCTGCCCAACGCATTATGCTATTGAAAGCAAAAAATCTAAATCTTGGATGCCGTGCAAATCTTCCATCGTCATATATCACGAGAAATTTAAAGTATTCTTTAGGTGTAATTTTACGAACTCTAGCATCTCTAAGATCACCTCATCCTGTTGGAAATAACGTAGGAAAAGCTCTACAAATATATCCATCACATGAAAATTAATTTATAGGCTTTAGTATCGATCTGAGGCCAAGGAATGACACTGCATTATTCATTTCCTTCTTTAATACCTAACATACTATTTATTGCCTCTCGATTACATCTGAAAGTTACATTTAGGGCTCCGGATTCATATATATTATTTGTCCATAGACATTCATCATCAACATAATTCAAAGTTTTTTCAACTGATGGTAAATAAATCTGCTGTTGCTCTTAACTGAGTATTATTCGGTGAAAAATATTTTCATTTTCGGGTAAACTTTGCAAATTATTTTCAGCAATAGTAATATAACGATACCAAAGATTATTTTCCTTTAGATATTATAAAGCAGACTTAACGTTTTCGCGATTTACTATAAAATCTTTGAAATCTTCACCATCTTGTCTTCTAACAAGGATATACTGTGATATAGTATGTATGGAATGAGGTAATAAAGTACAAAATTCTGTAATATCTTGATGCAAATTAATAACTTGGCCACTGTATCCAAGCTGACCACCTTTAATGCGATAAACAGTAATAACTGGATGAACTTGGGCAATTAATTGCTCCTCAACGAAAGTTAAGTTCTTCAATATTTCCCGTTGTGGACCTGGATCCATATTATTAGCTACAGAAAAAATATTTAGTTCATTATTTACTATACATTTATGGCAAGTCTCACAAGATCCGTCAGATTGAATATGCATGTCAAACCAACGTCGATGACAAATTTTACAAAATTATAATTTAAAATTTTTTGTTCATCTTCGAAATTTAAAGCATATTTCCGAGCACATGCATTATCTGTTAGAAGAGATTCTTCTTGTCGTCGTTTTTTGCGCTGGTATCTAGTCTCTTGCCTTAAAGCTAAATCATGTTCGCGTTCTTTTCGACCAGTAAGTGTACGTTTTCTTGGCATTCTTTATAATAGAACTAATACATTCCATAAATTGTTTTTAAACGGCCAACATATTAAAAATAATCTAATAGTAATTACTTCTTAATAGTAAATATATTTCACTTGGTTAAATTTTTAACCTTCGAATTCGAATAACACTTTATATAACGAATTTAACATTTAATTTTATTTGTATACAATTTTTTTGTTGCCACTTTACAAAAATAAATCATAATATAGTTCTTTTAAAATGCGTAAGTTTCGTCTGCGTAAATTATTTCACATAATAAGAATAAGTTGTGTATTTGAATTCTTAACATTAAAAAATACTTAATTTAATTAAATAATTGAATTGTCACAAATTTTAATTCATTAAAAATATGCTATAAGTTTCCTGTAAAAAATATTTTAAAAATTTCACGAAATAAATCGTGAAACTATTATATGATTAAAAGGAATGATAGCCAAAATATGCGCCATCTCCAACCAATCTTAATAAAGTATTCTATTGAAATGTATATTTTCCTCTCCAATAACATACATTTTTAATATAAGAAAGTTTAATGTAAGTAAAGTTTTAAGCTGTAGCCGGTATTACGGTAATTCTTTTATCTTATATATTACGTATGCCACGCTGCAATATTAAAAAGCTGTAGCCGGTATTACGATAATTCTTTTGCCTCACATACAAATAATTAGAGATATACAAATTATGTATGCCACGCTGCAATATTAAAAAGCTCCAGCAGGTATTACGATCATTCTTTTACCTCACATGCAAATAATTAGAGATTATTTAATTCCGCTTAATTATTAGATTTTTTTTTTATCACAAACTCAAACAAAACTTTTTATTTTATTTATTCGTTATTCCAAAGATACAGCTTTATCGGCTACTGCCATAGTAACCTGATAAATTAAATTTTATTAAAAAAAGGCACAGTAGTAGAAAAATATTTTACTAAATCGAATAGTTATTTTTAATTTTGGTTTTAGAATTCAATTCATGAACTTCCGTGCATAGAACGGGTTAAACAGCTAGTTAAATTTTAAAAACAGTTTTTTAGGTATTTTGGCGGAATAATGAAAATATATTTTATTTATTTTATTTATTTAATTAATCATGATTCTATCTATAAGTACTGACTTCATGATTTATTATTTTTTCTTCTGAAAATTGAAAATATACGTGTTTCATTTGTTATTTGCAAGAATGCGTCCGTAATGGAAAAACATGTAAAATAAATTAATTAAAATAATAAATTTTTAAAGGTTTTTCTGTAAAAAAAGAAAAAAAAATAACATTGTGCAAATCTACAGGTCATAATATATTTTTAAATTTAATTTCAAGTCAAAATATTGAATAGTTTTTTTGTAAAGTGTACAACAAAACGTAATTTGAGTAGACTAGTAGAGGATTCGCTTCGCTCATCCTAATGAAAGAATTTCCGTGATTAAATACGTTAAATTTAATTATACCACGCTATAACTCATCATTGGTCAACAAAGTATTAAAATGTAAATACACTTATTTTAGAATATAGCTATCCAAAGTTCATCTTATTTAAATTGATATATCTTAAATTCTATGAACGACAAAGTTACCGTACTTTGTAAAATATTTTTTAATAATGCATCCTTTAAGATGTCTTCTGTATTTTTCGTTTTGAATAATAAAATGAAAATATGTAAAAAGTAGTGATAAAAGAGACATTTAAAAAAATAATTAAATTCCCTTGAAATATCTTTTTTATGTAAAATTTATGTAAATTTTTAAGACTTTTTTTGTACTGAAAAAGGAAATAATTATTCAAGAAACGTTAATCTTATTAGAGATTACTTAAAATGAGACTATGTGTTATAAAAATAATCACATTTAAATCATATAATAATTCAGCTTACTTTCTTTTTCAGGATTGTCCACGTTTTTTTTTTTTTTTTTTTTTTTTTTTTTTTTTTTTTTTATCCAGGTTATTTTAGTGTATTCATTTGTTTTCCCTATAAAAATACTTGTGTGGTAGTTTTTATTAATATCTTTTAATTAATTATTCAAATTATTATACCGCTATTTAGTATTAATTAAATTTATATGGGACTAAAAAGATATACATTTTTAACATCTAGACATATATTTTTGCTCCAATCTAGTTTAAATAACACAGACAGAAAAAAATTAAAAATACAAAACAGTCTTTAGATAAGAGTTAATACATAAATAAATTCAAGATTATAATTATAATCAAAGTACTTATTTTCTTTTAAAGGCAATAAAATTAAACAGTCATTAAACTTTATGTAATCAATAATGCAGCTTTATAATATAAACGTTTATTTCTTTTGATTGACAGTTTCTTTGATGAAGAAGGAAGTAATGTTCTATTTTCAATCAGGATGAATTAGATGATGTAAACATATATCACATTGCAAGCATTAAGTGTTTTGAAAAGTATGACTTATGATACGTTTTTCCTGAGGAGATTAGTATTTCTAACAAATCTTTCAAAATCAATAAATCAATTTATAATACGACTGAAATTAATAATATTTAATTTAAAAAATAAATTTTTAATAATTTAAAGAATGTAAATTTCGAAAAGACGTATATATGGAAATATACAATTAAAAGAAGAATTAAAAAAAATCATTTTTGTCCTACTAGGCGTTAAAGCGATAGCTTAAACTAGGTATCGAGACATTAAAAGTAAAAAATCCTTAACCCATTTGCATCATAATCCAGAATACGTAACAAAAAATCTGATTAGTAATTTTGATTTTATTTAATGACAGACGTTTCATCATTACATACAAATAAAATTCTTCTTCCGGAATTTCCGAATAAAAAATAAATTTCTGAAATATACCTATGTATGTGCTAAAGATGAAAATGGGTAAAAAGGAGGTTAAAAAAGTATCCATTTTCCACTTACCTGACTGTGAAAATTCTTCAAATTCAAATATAAAGCTAATTTAATTTTTACCATGTGTAAAGTAATCAAATATTCTCATTCATGTTTCAAAAAATCTTGTAGCGTAATTTCATCCCTGATTATTATACAATTTTAATTATAATCGGTTGTTACTGGCAAATTAATTAAGGGGGGGGGGGAGATTTCTTCAAACGTTTTCTGCCGCTTTTTAAAATTATTCTGTGAAATTTTGTATCAACCTGTATTCTGATATTATTTTCATAAACTCTTTCTTTTTTTTAAAGTACATCCGCTCATGAAGCAGAACTTGAAGAAAGCTTAAAGAATTTAGTTCTGGCCGTCTACGAAAATTTACATGAAAATGATGCCGCTGAGGAGAGATACGTAGGGCCATATCCAACTTGCCTTCCTCGTTGTGGAGTTGTTCCTTTCTGTCGGAAGTGTTAAGGCTGAATTTACTACATCTATTTCAATGATATGTTATAAATTTGAAAAAAGAAAAAAAGTTTATTAGTATGGAAAATTGAAAGCTGTAACGAAACAGTTGAAATATTGAATAAACATTTTTTAAAGCCCGTATTTTAATGAAATTTATTTAACATTTCTCACAGATAAGGGCCCCAAAATTAATATTTTTGTAAAGAGTAAAGTTTGCTAAAGATGAAAATCGAAATTGGTCATATTTTTATACATTATCTGACAACAGCGAAACAAAAGTTAGGGTGAAGGTGTCATGCCTTTTGTACGTATAGATTTTAACGCTTTCGATCAAGCAACTTAACCATTTTTTAAAAACAAGGAACTATTTTCTACTTATCATGTCTCTACTTTAACTCTTAGCATATTTCAACAACCACACGCTCAAACCTTATGATTTTGTGGATGTTAAAATATGATAAGTGATCGCTGTTTAATTACTGCCTCTGTAAAATAATGCCAATGCAATATTAACTTCTCAAAATCAATTTCATTGATCGACTGATGATCTACCATTTCTTTCCATCTTTGGCAGAGCCAGTCAAATTTTGGGTCGAGGATCTTCGTTTTCACAGATTTTTACCACTTGTTTGTGACTCGCAGTTAAATTTCCTTATCGGCAAGGATGTAAACTAAACCTTCTTGGCAGACCACCCTGTTCGTTTGAATGTATTAAGAATCTATCTGAATCCACAGTCTTCAATAAATTGTTCATAAAATTTGACTGGAGTCCCTTCAGACGTTTAAAAGTATTTAGTATATATATTAGTACGCCTTAATTCACTATAAAAAATACTATAAAACAATAAGTTTAAAAGCTTCGGTATAGCATATTCATTCATAAGTTTTATACGTAAAAGTCTAAATATGAAACACTGCTTTACCTAGTAGTAAATTATTTTTCTTTAATACAATTATTTTTAATCATAATGTAAGTTATTGGAACTTGCGTTTTATTCCGTTGCTCAGAAAAATTCTGTGTATCACTTGCGTGAGAAAAATTTCATTTTTCTTCGGCTTTATTTATTTAACTTTTAATATAAGTTAAAAAAAACAGTTCAATATCTTATGTGCATCTGCGTATTAGACTATCTTTATACCAAATTTAATGCTTTTATATTTAATATTTCAGCGATATCACAATGAAAATAGAGCGAGTATTAAATGTTTAACCTAACAACCAAATCAATTTTTATTTTTATAGTCTCAAAAGTTTAAAAAATACATATAACTGTTTAAAATATTTTAATGAGTTTGTAGACACATAAAGAGTAGCCCACGTTTTGCAGAGACAGTCACCGCTATTATCTTGTAAGCAATTTCGAAATAGGTTCAGCATTAAATATGACATGATTGTAGAAGCATTTACATAGTTTTAAATTACAAAATTTTAAGGAGGTGTTCTGAGCGAGCATATACGTCTTCAAAGTAACTGCGATGACAATTTTCATGTTTCCAGCCCTTACAATTTCATAGACAATACTCATTTAAAATGTTTTTGGTAAATTTCATCCATTTAAATTTCGTAGATACCACTTTAGAGAGAATGATAACTTAAATTAGTATTTCTCGTTTTAACAGATTAAAAGATTAACAATTTTAGAACATTTTTCACTCTTTTTACCCCTTTGAGAGCGATGTTTAGTCACCATTTTTAAATAGAGACGGTCTTCGTAATTATACTGAAAAAAATTTTAATATCGGCTCGGTAGTTTAAAAGTAATCTTGAGTTTAGAACTTTTCCGATCATTTTACCCTTTTAAATTTGGAATTTTTTATATCCTGATCTGATCGAGGATTAACGGCTTAAAAATAACTATCATATAAAATTACAAACTTTTAGCACTAAGAAATTTATCGATGAGAAATTAGAAAGTTTTTAGCTCATTTATTCCTTTTAAATTACAAATATATTAGAAACCGATAAGTATCCAGTGTTTATATCTTAAAATATTTCGAATTTTTACACCAACAATATCAAATGGATCCTAATTTTAGAAAGTGTTTTTCCCGAGAACACCGTAGAATCTAGTTGTTTCAACATAAAATATATATCTTAGAGCAGAGACTGTCATCGATTTTTTACCATGGTTATTTTTTAAAGCTGTTTGGTAGTTTCTTAGAACACCTTCTACAAACAAATATATAAGAATTTCTTCTTTATAACTTTAGTGAAACTTAAATGGATTAAAATCTATTTATCAGTTGATAATTAAGTTCTGCAAATATAAAATTATTGTTCTCTCATCGGGAACGCAACATTACATAATTTTAAGAAATCTTGCACATCAAGAAGTGACTGGAAAACATTTACAAAAATTCCATCTTAACATACATGAACAAAGATAAGCTATAAGCTAAATAAATAAAAAAAAAGAAGAATTTCGCATTAATAGATCCAAATTTTACATTTACATAAGTCTTAAACTGCTTTACAGATTGTCTACCTGTTAGATATTGAAAGGTTTAATTTCCCGAAAAATCCAAACATGATGTCAAAATGGTGTTCGAATGACTGTGTTCTAGTATTGACAATTTCAAGTTTCGCCATCACTGTACCAAAATTAAATGAATATCTATGAACATCATGAGTATTATAAAGGTGTAGGTTCATTTTGTGTGAAATTAAAAAGAAGACACAAGCATCGCACCTTTCAAACAAATCATTGAATTTCGGAAGATATCTGCAAAAAAAATTCCCAACCCAAAGAGCATAAAAGTGGTACCTGTCCCGTTGTATACATCCAAACTATTTAGTGTCTATGTGAAAATGTAACATAATTAATTAAAATTTAATTAATACAATTTAATTATTTAATTATGTGAAGTGTAACATAATTTGAATAAATTCCGTTCATTAGTTTTTGATATACAGGCTATCGCAAAAATCGTGAAAAATGCAACATATAGCAGAGCCACCTGTTAGGCGATTTACATCTATACATAATCAGAATAAATCCATAACAAGGTATACCTGTATTCAAAGTTTGATGAAAATCCGTGCATTAATTCTTGAGATATAGCTATTGGAGAAATCGTGAAAAATGCATCATAGCAGTTCCACCTGTTGGACAACATACCCCAAAAATTAATGAGCACCAATTTATATCAAGGGGTAACTGAAACTATTTTTACTCCAACTATGTACATATAGGTTAAAGATATGTATAATGTTTTCGATGAGTAATCATAAAAACATTGGTTATATGACAGAATTTTGGAAAAACCTGAGGCGATAAGGATTGGCACAAAATCTGAACAATCTCTTTGTACGTATATTACTATTCTCTTATAGAAATTTAGACGTAAACAAAGATTTTAAAAAGAAAAAATGTCAATGCTTTCTTTTAAGGAAACGATATTGAGAAAATGAGCATCATTTTAAGGAATGTAAATTTATGATTTCAACATTACAACAACCAGTTCCCAGACACGACAAATTATTAACTTGTATTTCTTCCGAACCTTTGCGTACCGTCTAAACAGGCCATTGGTCATAAGACTGCTGCGCTCAGGCTCAAAAAGGCGTTTCATTATGTTGTTAATTAATAAATAAACTGCGGAAAAATCTCACCATTTACAAGAATCTTGGAAAAAACTCAATGTAACCACGATACCAGAAGCTTTTCCCTGTTTGTCAGGTAGCATTTTGATAGAATGAAATGAGAATGCTTTGTGAAAAAGTATGTTAACGCAATATGAACTATAAATTATCACAAAAATTTAATAAATAGTTCCTATAGACTTTAAAACATTTCGCCCTTTTATGCTCTGTAATTTTTTTTAATTATTGAAATCTGAAGAATATGCGGAATAAGCATTAGTATAGTGTATTTAAAAGATCCCTTGTTGATATTATTCTTATTCCAAAGATATTTCATGATAAATAAAACATGAAATGTATATCTTTGTAAGTATTACAACACATTAAGTATTTTCTCATCTAAAAAGCTTCAGAGGAACATAAAAAGAAATTCGCTGATACAACTTGATAAACTAAAATATGAAAAAAAAAAAATTTTTTTTTTTTTTTAATTTCAGAAGGCATAGAAAAAAACAAATTCTGGAATTGTACAATAAATTTCTTTCTTTTTCCTTACTTATACACGCCCCCTAACTGTTAAACTGTCCAGTTAATGTTCCTGTCTTAACCCTTTAGTGCGCAGCTTTGCATATATGCAAACAACGGTGTTTTGAATTTAATAGATTTTTTTATTCCTATATACCTAATTCACAACAGAAAATTAAAATAGCAATATTTGCTTTAATTAATAACAGACATTCCGTATTTAAATAAAGCAAAATTAACCGTTGAAACCTTCTGGTATAAAGTCAGATTCTCTGAACTACGTAACTTCTAGAACGTATTATATTATGGGAATGAAAGGGTTAAAGGTTAAGTTTGATAAAATAAATAATTATATAAAATAAGGTATTTGGAGACATACTTATTAAAATATTTACTAATTTGCAATATTTTAGTGTAAAACAGCCACACGACAATAGTTTTTACTTGCATTGCAGTACATTGCAGTGAAACAGAAGAAAAGATTGACGTATTACATGAAAAATGTATCTCTGATTTTTTTCATTATTTTTCCTGTGTAATAAACCTTTCAGACAATCATACATATTTTTTTAGAAACAAAATAAAAAATCTCGCATTTAAGGGTTAAACACGAAATGAAGTACGTTAAAAGAGTGAATGAGAAAGTTGTGGAGAGTCTTATATGCTAGGATAATATACGAAGGATTTACCACATTTCAAAATTAATTTATTCGTGAAAATAATTATATTTTTACATGTTTTACCTAAAACAATTTATTTTTTGTTTATGTATAGCCCTCTCCCTATGTCTAAATAATTTATTCATATACATTGTATACTCGTGTAGAAGCCGAACAATGTTGACCTAAATTTGTCTTTTAAGAAGTGGGAGTCGGCTTATACGCAGGTCAGGTTTTGGAAGAAATCTTCTAAGTCACAGAGCTTTCTGACTGATGTAGGCAAACTGTTGTTTGATCAACAAATTATTTGAAGACACAGTGCGAAAAACCTTAAATACAATACGGTGGTAATTTGAAAAAGGTGGAATCGATGTTATCGCCTCTTTGTTTGAAGAGGCATGGATGACACGACGGAGATGATGTGAAATAATTAAAAAAAAAAAAGCTGTATTAACAATGCTATTGTTGTCATCGGGGATGATTTTATGTACAAAAGTGAGGACGAAAATTCACCAGATGCTGAGCCCGATTTTTAACATAAGGTATTAACTGGGCGGCACTTCATACAACTTTTTGGAGATTCAGATAGGGATTCCTAATTTAAAAGATTTGCTTGATGTTTCTGGATTTTCTATATATTTATTTTTGCCTGTTTAGTTTTTTATTAAAAATGTGATTTTTATCTGAGATTATATTTGAATTTTTTAGGGTCGGCTTATTCGCGGGTTTTGAATTTTAGAAAGACGAGTTTTAACCCGCCGAAATCCGCCGAACTAAAATGTTAGAAAGGGACTGTCAGATCGAATCTATAATAAACCTACAAAAATAATTATAATAAAAAAATCATCTTACATTGGTTCCCTAACTCTTAAAACAAATAATATTTTTAACCTAAAATTACCAAAATATTATTCCCATAAACTTCAACTGCTTAAATTATTGAAAAATTAAACTGTATAAGAATACTTAATCAAGATGAGTAATTAGGATGAAGTTATCGATTGAGGCTGTTATGTTTGTTTTTGCGGGATGAAAAATCAGTAAAAAGGATTTCGCTTTGTCACATCATAAAAATTTCCTCCATAAAATCTAAACTGTACGTTATTTTCACATTCTCATAATTTACATACGCACCACTCAAATTCACAATTTGAAAGTATTTTAAAGCGCAATAGATTATTAATGAATGTATTTCCAAACGTCCAAAAGTCACGTTTGTCCGATACAAATTTTCATGTCATCATTCGTACAGACTTTAAGTTCTATTCTCAGTAACAGGGGCGCCATTTGAGGGGGGCTGGGGGCCCCCAAGGAATTTGATATTTCAGAAATTTTATCTGTTATTAGGATGCACCGAATAGTGATTTTGGCCGAATACCGAATATTCGGCCAACAGGTAAACTGAATACCGAATATTCGGCCTACAGGTAACCGAAGACTGAATGTTCGGCCTACAGGTAAACAGAAAACCGAATATTTGGGTAGCCGAATACTGACTGTTAGGCCGAATTCAAAGTTTAAAGATATTAAAAAATTAAATTTTAAAACAATTTTTCATAATATTTAACACAGATACTTCCATTTTGATAAACAAGACCTTTTTACAAGTAAACTTTACACACATGCACAATTTGCGGCACTTCTCATGATATCATATGTCACAGAAATCAAAGTAACTCTTTTGAAAATATAGTTAACGATATCTCCATTATCGTTAACTAGGAGGCCGTACCCAGGTTTCCCGGGTTAAAGAATATAGGTGAAAACAATTTTTTAAATTGAAAACTAATAATTTTTTATATGCAATAAATTTTTTAGATTGACCACTTACATTAAAAAAGCATTTTTCATATGAAAAATGCGAATTACACAATCAAATAAATTTTTAAATTTATCAAAAGCGATATTTTCTTATTAGCCGCATGCTAAGAGTTATTTGCCAAGATTTTACTACTTATGGCATACTCTGATAATTTCAGAACTTATACATGTCTGGTAAATTTATGTTTTATTTATATTATTTTACTTTTTATTCATAGGGAAGTTTTTTTAATGGAAGTTAGCCGTAAGAAAATGATGACCTCTTTATTTTGCTTTAATGGCAAACGGATTAATCTTCCGTAATTGAGCTCAGCGCGATATAGATAAATTAAAAAATATTTCATGCTTTAAAATTGTTTTTAAAACCATAGACAATCAGTAAACTGAGATTAACTTTGCTAACAAATTCCATTTGAAAAAAAAAATCCTATTTGGCGATCAAAAAATTTAAATTGTACGATTACAAATATGTTAGATTTGTGTTTTTTTAAATATATTTTTTTTTTTTTTTTAAGTATTAATTTCGTTAATTTGTCTTTCACAAATATGTTAGATTGGTGGTTGTTTTAATATTATTCTTTTATTTTTTTATAAAGGAAGTATTAATTTCGTTATGCAAAAATAATCAGAAACAAATGCTGAAAAATGTTTGTTGCTTTATGCGCATGTTTATTATGCAAATTATGCATTTTATGTGCAAACATATGCATTTTATGTGCAAATGTTTATTATTATTATGTATTGAAATCGGCACGTGATAAGATAAACTTTACAAAAAATCACGCTTAAAAATTATTTTAGAAAATATAATACATGAGTCAATGAATACAGTTTTTAAACAAATTGCATTTGAAAGCAAACTTTTTTCCCTATGCGACGAAAATGGAAAATGTACGATCGTCAGAAGATTGAAAAATTGCAGTAGCAAAAATTTCAAGATCGAAATTTGATCGTAAAGTGTTGCCATTCGAAAAATGACGTCAGCGTTACGCACAGATATGTTTGTTCTTTATAATATAGATACATAATCAGTAAAATATAATTAAGATCAGTTATTAGGATGTGGCTATCAATTGAGGCTCTTATGCTTGGTATTCTGGAATGAAAAACAGCAATTTTCACTTTCTCAAAATTTGCATACGAACTTCTCACATCCATATTCATATGGATTACCACGGAATAACAGAGAATATTGTTGACATAGCCCATATTTTATTTTCAACTATTTTTTCAGGTTTTATGAGAAAAGGGGAACAAAAAGATACAGTATCTCATATTTTCGACTATTTTCCGTTTACTTTCAATGACTTTCTATAGAAATGATGTCCTTTTGTTGCCACAATCAGAAAAATGGTATTAAAAACTGCAAAAAAATTAATATCTCAAAAATTAATTGAGATACAGCTTTAAAACAAATTGCATTTATAAGAGATTTTTTTTCCTTATACGACAGTGTAAAAATTTAAAATGTTCGATGTTTAGAAGTTTAAAAATTTGCAGTATAGAAAATTGCAAAACCAAAATTTCATTTCAAATTTCAAAGTGTTGCCATTCGCAAAATGACGTATGCGTTACGCACAGATATGTTTGTCCTTTATAATATAGAAAGTAACAAATGAAAATCTAAGTTTGACATGAAGTGAGATGAGGTACACTGTATTTGTTATTTTGACTGATTAAGCGGATTGCGATGCTGGTTTCTTGGACAAAAATGGTCTGTCTTGACGTCTATTATCACATCTGAAAGTTTTACCATTTTCTTTAGAAACACTCTTTTAGCGAAAAAGCAAAAGACAGATTATTTACAAGATATTGTTCAGAAACTTCCATTTGTGCATCATTTATTTCTATGAAGGTCATCATTAATGGTTATTTTTTTTTTATGTGACACTTATCAAACCGCAAACAAATAATGTAACGGCATTCTGTTTTATTTAAATATGATTCTGTTTTCAATTATTCTGAATATCTTTATAAATTGACACTTAAAAGGTTTAAAGGTTTTTAAAAATATTTTTCAAAAGATATTTTTAAGTATTCGGTTTGGCCAAATAGTTTGATATTCAGCCAAACCGAATATGCGACAGGCAGAATATTTCGATATTTGGTCAAGCCGAATGTTCGGCAGAACGAATAGTTTGATATTCGGCCTAACCGATATTCAGTAGCATGGCCGAATACCGAATATTCGATGCATCCCTATATGCCATCACAGGTCAGACTCAATTTTTTTTTCATAAATTGCTCAAAAGCTTACGTAACTTGCCAGATTTTATTACAATAAAAACACATGCAATAAATAAACACTTTATGCATGTAATCTAATAATTATCAAAAATATTTTCTACAGACTTTGCTATTCCAACATTCTGAAGGTTAACCATTTCTTATTAATGCGTATTTTGGCTAATTTTAAAAAGGTATGTCATGTGAGAAAAAATTATGTTTATTGCTTTCCAGCCGTATGCAAAATAGATCAAATGAAAACTCGTGCTCCTGAGGGCTAGAATTTTCACT
The DNA here is from genome assembly GCA_963932465.1 of Maratus speciosus. Classification (NCBI taxonomy): domain Eukaryota; kingdom Metazoa; phylum Arthropoda; class Arachnida; order Araneae; family Salticidae; genus Maratus; species Maratus speciosus. The sequence continues at coordinate 32,775,944 of OZ010790.1, read as the reverse complement.
GTGATTTTCCCCTTTAGCCAGGAATTTACAGAGAATTTTTTCTTTTTTTTAAAAAAAAGAGGTTTAATTCAAGTTCTTAATTATTTGAATTTTTTATTTTGCATAATTAGTGTCACATTATGTTTACTGCAGTCATTACAACGCTATCAAATGATTTGCTTTATTAAATCATATTATATACAGTATGTTCTTAATAATCTCCTCTGCCGAAACGAAAAAAAGAAACGTCAATCCGCCTCGATATGTGCCGCGGATCGGATCGTGTCGGTTTTGAGAAAAATCGGGTTGGGCAACGCAATGCAGATGCAGACTCTACCTGAGACCAAATGTTTTGCAAATTTCTGAATTGTGTAGGATTTAGATCATAGTCTGAATTTATTTACCCCTTAACTGCCCCGTACGTATATGTGCATCTTTAGAAAATGCATGTATCTATTAAAGAGATGGCGAATTCCAATTATAGCGAGGCAATTTTCACCACCTCAGCCATTATGTATAACAGTATAACGTGCATTTTCTTACTGTTATTTCAGAAAACTAATATACACCTTCTTTAATTTCAGAAATATGCGATTTAAGTAAGGCGCTGGAGATCGCGCAAGATTTCGTCGGCAAGTTAGGGGTTAAGGAAATTTTTTACTGACAAGAAATCACGCGTGAAAATTTCTTATCCCTATGGATCACAAAATTTGCAAACCTCTTGACGCGTTGACCATGTTTGTGTGCTAATTATCTCGTGGCCGATTGAATTTCACGATTTTTTTCCCGACCGTTTGACGAAACTCGCAATTTTTTTCCGTGATCGTTTCACGGAATTCAGAAATTTTTTTCGTGACCATTTGTTAAAAATATCTTGACCAATTCACGGTATTTTTTGTGACCGATTTACGAAATTCGCTATTTCTATCCGAGATATTTTGACGAAATTCGTGATTCTTTTCTATGATCATTTGTTGAAATTCATTTTTTTCCCCGCAGCCCACGGACAAAATTTGCGATTGCTTTGTGCGATAGTTTGACGAAATTCTTGAATTTTTTGCGCGATTCTTTGACTAAATTCGTGATTTATCTGAATCCTTTGATGAAATTCTCGTTTTTTTCCTTGATAGATATTCGAAATTCACAATTTTTTTTGCACGACTGATGGGCAAATTTGATTTTTTTCTGTGACCGAATGTTGAAATCTGCGATTTTTTTCCCCGCAACCGATTAACAATAATCGATGTTTCTACGATCATTGCAATATTTTTCCACGGTCCTTTTAGGAAATTATAATTTTTCCGCGACTAATTTGCCAAATTGACTACTTTTTTAAAGTTCAGTTGGCAAAATTTGCGACTTTTTTCCGCGGTCGATTGGCGAAATGATTTCGGGTAGTTCCGAAAAAAAAAAGAAAAAATACTGCAGTCTTCCACGAAAATTGAAAAATATTCCTGGAAGAATCCCATGGTTTTGATAGACGTTAAGTGGGTAAAATCCCACTTGTTCACCCCCCCCCCTTTCCAAGGACCTCTTGAAATAGCTCCCCACCCCTGCAGCAAAACCTGCAAAGAAGTCGAAAGGTCAGGAAAAAAGTTCCATTTTAGACAGTTTTCCGTCTTAGCAAGTATAATTATATGGTTTTTTTTTTTATTATTTTATGGAAACGTGATATTTTTTCCGTTTCCGAAAGAATTCTTTTTTTTTTTTTTTTTTTTGACAGGTTTCATTTTCACAAGTTTTGCAGTAAATGTAATGTGCCTATGATCTTCTGAAATTTGCTATAGAAAAGATGTTTGTTTTAAAAGCATTAGATATATTAGTAAAAATGGAAACTGTCTATAACGGAATACTGTCTAAAACGGAAAACCTGAGTCAGTATTTTGTAATTATATACCTACTAAGATGAAAACCTGCTTAAAACGGAAATTTGAATCGGTTTTCGTTCGGAGGGAAGAGGATACCCCCCCCCCCCGAACCCCACTCTTGGCTATGCCACTGTCCTCAAAAAAAACTTTGCCCCCCCCCCCCCAAGAAAGTTCTGAAATGGCGCCCCTGCTCAGTAACTGCGAAAAAAGAATACGAAAATTTGCTTTTAGTTATCATAGTATTGGCCATTTAGTCTCGTCAAATATTTAGTTTTATTTTTAAAAAAAAATGATCGTTTTGTTTTATATATGACATCATTTTTACTCACTGAATTCACTGAATTTGCCTAGCGTCTCAAACTCATGTAAAAGTATTGAAATGTAAATGATTTATGAAGAAAAATACGTGTTTTTTTTATGTCTGACGTCATTTTCTGTTCAAAAATAATAAAAAAAGTTACTTTTATTTGTAATGTGAAAATGGCATCAATAAGGATATAATCAATAAAAATAATAAACCATGACTATTTTCCATTTCCTTTCAATATAAATGGAGTACTTCAGTTGCCACGATTACAAAATTTGTATTAAAAACTACAAAAAAATTAATATCTCAAAAATAAATTGAGATACAGCTTTCAAACAAATTGCATTTAAAAGCACATTTTTTTCCCTGTACGACGGTTTAAAAATTGAAAATGTGCATGTTTAGAAGTTTAAAAATTTGCAGTAGCGAAAATTACAAAACCGAAATTTCATTTCAAATTTCAAAGCGTTGCCATTCGCAAAATGACGTATGTGTTACGCACATATATGTTTGCCCAATATAAAATAGATTCTGTCATTTTAAATAGGAGAGTCGGCTTATACGAGGATATACAAGATATTATTTTCCCCTCATTTATTCAGTTGTACAAAATAAAAATTTTAATAAAACTTGTTTTACTCTTTGACTTTATGTACAATTTATATATAATATAAATTGTGGTCATAAAAAAATCAATATAATATAAATTGGTGGTCATAAAAAAACTTTGCCGATATATGGAACTCTAGCGGCCGTTCCATTTAACCGATCGAGATGAGATTTCAGATATAGTTATTCAGAGGTATGAGCTCGGGATTATGTCAACGGCAACAAATTGGCGCTGACAGTTACGGTTATAGGTACAGAAACTAGAAATTTTCGAATGGCAACGCCCATTTTTTTTTTTTTTTTTTTTTTTTTTTTTTGTCGCAAAATACTCAGCGCATGCGAAAACCCTAAATAGCACTGGAACGGTACGTCTATCGCAATAAACGGACACGTTATGCACGCACAAAAAAAAGCTCAGCGAACGGCCAAAAACAACACGATCGAGGCGCACAGAGGAAATTTGCATATGGCAGAGGCAAGAATCCGTTTTCTACGCTGATTATCTGTCGAATGGCGTTCTGTGATTATTGTCTTGCCTATCACTAAATTATGCCATTTTTGCAATGCACGTAATTGAAAAGCGAACTTATTCCTTATATAAAAATATATAGTAGACTACAGCGCAGTTGATCTGCATGGGATCAGCTCGTGTAATATATAAACGTAGAAAAAACATACTAAATATAATATACTTGAGTGATACGGCTGAATAAAAAATGTTTGATATATTTATTAGGGTGGGCCGAAAAAAATTTTTTTTTCTCTTTTTGATTCGCTATACCGCGGAAAACTTGTGCCTAGGGTAGCTTAGTAAAATGAATAACAAAATAAATAATTTTTTTACGTTTGGCGGTAGCGCATCGGATTTAAAATTTGAGAAAAAACACGATTTTGATAATTTTTCTAATAAATGGAAAAAAATCAAATAACTTATATAACAAGCAGCTATAGACATAGTTTAGTAGAAAAGAGTACAGGAATGATAAATAAACGAAAAAATAAATACATTTCGCAACACATTGGCAGCGGATTTTGTTTAAAAAAAAAGGTTACGCACGCACATTTTTTTTTTTTTTTTAAACGACAAATTTTCATTGAAATAAAAACTACTTTTCTGATTGCACTAATACCTGATCTGATTACCTTTATCTGATTTACCTGAGTGTAATTTCACTTTGTAATAAAATATAGTCCTTTACTTGTCCTTACTATCTTTTGGAAGTTTGAAATAAGATTTGCTTGAAAAACTAGGCACTGAAGATCTCGAGAAAAGTGTCGTTCTTATAAAAACATCTCTGGATCAAAAGACTTTTAAAGATGCCCCTCGGTTACCAGCTTCACGCACCATTCTACTGTTTGGGACTGACATGGGAATTGGTGAAATTTGCACTGGCCGCTGTTTTACCTGATTCGACCTTAGACCACATCTCTTCGTTGGTGGCTTCTCAGAAAAAGGTGGTGGTGAAAATGTAGTAGAATTCCAGTGGATCATTTCGATGTAGTCTGTAGCTAAAAAAATGATTTTGGATGTTTGAAAACACCTGATTGACTTTCTTTTAGAAGCTAAGTTCCTAGCCTTTATAATTCTTCTGAAACATAACTCTCGTATATGATCCCTTTTATCTACTATCATACTCAAAAGCAAATTTTCTGGATTGGCAAAAAAATGCGTTTCTCTCAATTACTGGTTCAATGACCTTCAACAAGTTTTCAGAGAGGAATTTTGACGATTTTATAACTTCCAATACATGTTCCGACCCATTTGTGAAGTATTTACTTTTTTTTTATACTTAACCATACAGGTACATGAGACTTTAGGAGAAAAGAAACTATAATCTTGTGTTCGTCTGTTGGATTTTCAATACTTAAATACAACTGGAGAATTCTGTTTTTCGTCGTTACCAATCTTGCGTGGAAAGTGTGCCAGGCTCTGAACAGACAAATCTTCAGGACAGCTGCCTGCTTTTATAGTACAAATAATATCCAGTAGGTACTGCTGATCTTTGCTTAAATTTTACCGGTTAGTTCTGGAAATTCACACTCAACACTGTTAAATTTACCACTGGGAGTTTCTCACATTCCCTGAGCTGCGTGCCAGTCGGACTAGTGATTTTGGTTCAGTCGTTTCACCATCTAAAGTTTGAAACAAATGCCGGAATGGCAACTCATTGAAATGTAAGAGGCATACACCACCACTTCTCCCCACTGTAGTGGTCTTTTAACTTCTTCTTCAATGTGAATAACACCGGTTTTCCACACCGTATTAGTAACAGTGCCATCACATCCAATAACATTTTTTTTGTTTCCTTTACGTCCACACTTCCAATTTTACCAATACCATGCATTCTTTGAAAGTACAAGAATTTTAGTTCAATGATGGGTATATTTTTTGCTTTTTCACAGTTACAAATAATAGAGACAGGACACTCACAAACCCCAGGGACCATTTTACAATTGCAGTCTGTCATTTTCACTTATACGTAGAGACATCAAACAGTAACAATATATATTTTTTTAAATCTTCAACTCTCTTTTTCAACTTTTACTTTCCCTTATCACGCTTAAATGACTCCATAAGATTACGATAACTGTCATGATATGCATTTGTTAACTGAATAATTCTGTAAGGCGTTACTTGTCAGTATTAAAGCTTTATCAAGCACAGATTTAACTTTTGGCGTCACAATAATAGAAACGTGAGAAAAATTAACTGGCCTGTTGTTTGATTTCAAGGCTAAGTTATAATTTTCATGGAAGCAATACTTGAGAACGTCTTCATAAGTTGGAAGTTTATTCACAGGTAACTCTTTTGGGTGGCGAAATAACGGGTAGTTAAAGTCACTGCGAGTAATTTCTTTGGAAACAGCCATAACACAGCGATCGAATCACTTATTAAGCGGTCATTAATTAAATCAGTCTTTAAGAAACGCGATTGAAACGCACAAGAAGAACACACTGCTAATCATTGCCGGCAAAATTCTAGTGATCAACTCACAGGAACCGTTGTGTCATAAAGCACACGCATGCGTATCGCACAGTGCATTGTGAAGCGTCAGTACAAGTAGTATTGACGGGCTCCAATTCGCAGCAGGGCTCGTCGCGCTGGACTGCTACCAGAGTAGAAGGACTCATAACACAGCTTGAATGCGTAAATTTAAGGATATTTTAATTGCTTTGCGCTACCCTAAATGAAGTAATTTTGTTTCTTTTTTTATAATAATGTGCTTTTTGATCTTTCTTTTAAAGGTTTTTCACCATAGCAGTTTTTTTTTCTTTTTCGTTTATAGCTTAAAAATTCGAAAGAAAACTACTGCTTTTCAATAAATTTCAAATATTCAAGTGCGATGCGCTACCGCCAAACGTAAAAAATTATTTAATTTGTTTTTGCATTTTACTAAGCTACCCTAAAGCCAAGTTTTCTGCGGTATAGCGAATCAAAAAACAAAAAAAAAAGTTTTTTCGGCCCTCCCTAACATTTATATTTAGAAATATAAAGCTTAAAATATTCATTCTGGAGTTACTTCATAATATTGCCTATTTAAACATAAAAATGAAATTTCAATACTTTGTTAAAAAATGTAAAATAATAATAATAATAATAATAATAATAATTTCATTTTATTATATATGGAAATTTTAAATTTCAACTAATTCATTTCGGATTTACTTAATGTGACAGCGTTTCTGTCCCATACCTTTTTTTAAATTCAAAATTTAATTTAAAACATAACTTTCTTACTTTTAGATCATATTATCCCCCCCCCCCTCTTTCCTATAATGAAATATGTGATTAAATTCGTTTCTCAAAACCATCCAGAGTTTGGTAAAGTGATTTCTTTCTTTTTTCTAAAATTATCTTTAATTCAAAGCGCTCAAATAATCATTTCCTTTTTCCTTTCTTTTTTTAATCTGTAACTACCCGTTTTTGCTGCGTGTGCAAAGAAATAAATAAGAATTAAATAGCACAGCTGCTAGTCTCATTTCATGTTCTTGCATTGGATATTTTTCCCCGCCGCAGTGATAAGAAATTTTTATCGCGACTTATACATGAACGTTGAATATGCATTAACAATAAAAAGTAAAAATGAACGATTCTTATGGGAAGCATGTAGCTTTCGTGTTTTGTGGGCGAGCTAAAAGCCAGATGCCTGTGATTTCCGGCATTCTTCTCTGGCGGCGGTCTACTTTGTGAAAGCTGTTGGATAAACAATTTCGGTTTGTCTGTTACTTTTCTCATCCTAATTTGAAGCGCTTACTTGCAATCCACATTTTTGCGGTAATGTTGATCGCCAAAAGCCTTTGTACGCTTTCGCGCAGTCACCAAAAGTTGTAAATTGGCGATGCTGTGCCACGCCAAGATTTCTGGATTTCGTGCAAAAAACTGCACTTCTGTTTCAGCTCTCGAGATGTAAAGTTGTCTAATAAGAGAGGGGCGCTTCGGCGTCCCATGTATTGTGGGGTCTCTCTCTCCCATTTTGGCTCCTGAACCACCTTTCTTTTATAAGATTTTTAATAAAGAAATAGTTCCTGTAATATGGTTGGAGTTTTTTTGCATTTAAACGAACCATCCCACTGAACACTATTACACTTAATAACATGAACATATGAATTAGAAGTAAAACAAGTCACTTAAGTAGAAAGCTAATACTAACAAGAACAAATTTTCTGTTAAAATAATATGGTAGTAAAAATGTTACAATGGGCTAATGCTCACTAATGCCCATGGTAGCTGATCTGCTACCAGGACTTTAATTACTCATTTTACCATTAAAAACCAACTTACATTGAACTGTTTTATGCAGAGAACAGAAGTAACTCTTTTTATACCAATATACAATATGTATTTAATTTTATTTCAATAAAACATTTAAAAAATTGAGCAAAAACTTATCACTGCAAATGCCATTTTGTCTTTTTTGTCAGACATGTTGTTTCAAACAAATTTTTTTTTTCGTATTTAGTGCTACTATCTGCATTCAAACTTCACAACCAATATTACCTAAAGATGCAATTAATGCTGTAATGACTTAAAATATACATTATTTATGAAATTTCGTGCAAAAAATTGAAGCTGAACATACGGTAACAGAAATGCTATCATGGGCATTAGAGGGTTACACAATTGGGTCAGATGTGCCAATCCTAAAACTTTTCTTTGTCTTAAACATGTTAATACTTGAAAATTAGCCATCACAGTACCAAAATTAAATGACAATCTGAGTCCATCATGAGGATTATAAAGGTATGAAAAGAAGATGCATGCATCGCATCCTACAAAAAAATCCTTGAATTTCAGCACCCACCTCTTAGATATCTGCAACCAAAACTCCTAACCCAAAGAGCATAAAAGCTACACCTGTCGCGTTGTATACACTCAAGCCTAGTAGGGAGTCTAATTATGCGAAAGTGTAACATATAATTAAATTAATGCATGCATATTAATTAATGTATTACGTAATACATGAAGTCTGATTAAATTCAGTGCATTAGTTTTTCAGATACACCTATAGCAAAAATCATGAAAAATGCAGCATAACAGCGCTACCTGTTCGGTGATTTAAACCTAATAAGCATCAACTTATGACAAAGTGAATCTGAATTTTGATGAAAATCCGTGCATTAGTTTTTGAAATTGCGATAATCACAGGGAACGCAGCAAAGCAGAGCCACCTGTTGGGCAATTAGGGATAGATTTAAAACATATACAGTAAACTCTCTGTAAGGCGGACTCTGTGTAAGACGGAAATCTGTCTAACTCGGAAAGATTTTCAAGTCCCTGCGAATCCAAAGACATAGAGTAAAATTTGTCTAAGGCGGAATATTGTCCACGCGGAAAATTTTCTTGGTCCCGATCAATTCCGCCTTAGACAGAGTTTACTGTATATCTTTCTCAAAAATTGTTTTAAAAATTATAACAAATCGGTAACTTATTTGTAATTTCAAGTACATTTTTTCCTCTATTTGATTGCGTGTAATTTAAAATTATGCGATGTTTAGCAATAAATTTGGGGAAAAAAGTGTAATGAATTGGTTAGATCATTGCCACCGATGACATAGCGCCAGCATTATTCCTGGGCATGCTTTTGCTTAATAATATTTGTTATAGACATGTTACTTCTCTTTAAGCTGTTGTGAAATTTTGATTTTTCCCCAATCAAAACACAAATGATTTTGACATATCCGGAGTATAGGTCAAAATTAACATTTTTACCCACTGACCAGTACACTGATTTTTTTACTGCCCAGTTTTTTTACCACTGGCCAGTAACAAATGTTTTTTCTAACTATCAACATTGTAATTTACAAATATATATTACTTACCATTCGATATGATTACACTCAACTGAAAAATTTTATTTTTACTATTAATTGCAATGAAATAAATTCACAGGAAATTTTCAGAAAGGTTACAACAGAGGGGTTACCTCCCCCCCTCGGCACTAACTAATATGCACTTTTCTGCCACCATTTAACGAATTTCGAGTTTTTTTCTAGATCTTTTGACGAAATCTGTGTTTTTTCCACGATCTTTTCACAAAATTGCGTTTTTTAGTAATCTTTTAACGAAAGTTGTGGGTTTTTGCGACATTCTTTGAAAATATTTGCATTTTTTAAAGATTTTTTTGACGAAATTTGCGTTTTTAGGCGATCTTTTGACGAAATTTACATTTTTTCCGCAATCTTTTGATAAAATGTGAGTTTTTTCCGCAATCTTTTCGTGAAATTTACGTTTTTTTCACGATCGTTTGACGAAAGTTGCGTTTTTTCCGTGATCTTTTCACGAAATTTACATTTTTCCCCACGATCTTTTGACGAAAGTTGCATTTTCTCCGCTATCTTTTCACGAAATTTACGTTTTTTCCGCAATCTTTTCGTGAAATTTGCATTTTTTTCACGATCTTTTGACGAAAGTTGCGTTTTTTCCGCGTTCTTTTCACGAAATTTACATTTTTTCCCACGATCTTTTGACGAAAGTTGCGTTTTCTCCGCTATCTTTTCACGAAATTTACGTTTTTTCCGCAATCTTTTCACGAAGTTTGCGTTTTTTCGCAATCTTCTTGAAATTTGTGTTTTTTCCACGATCTTTTCTCGAAATTTGTGTTTTTTCGCAATTTTTTGACAAGTTTTGCGTTTTATCCGCGATCTTTTCACGAAATTTGTGTTTTTCGGCGATACTTTGAAGAATTTTGTGATTTTTTTCGCGATTCTTTGTCGACAGTTGCGTTTTTCTACGATCTTTTCACAAAATTGCGTTTCTTTGTAATCTTTTAACGAAATTTGTGGATTTTTTTCGACATTCTTTGAAAATTTTTGCATTTTTTTCAAGATTTGTTTGACGAAATTTGTGTTTTAGGCGATCTTTTGACAATTTTTACATTTTTTCCGCGATCTTTTGATGAAATTTGCATTTTTTCCGCGATTTTATCATGAAAGTTGTATTTTCTCCGCGATCTTTTCTCGAAATTTGTGTTTTTCCGCGATCTTTTGAATGAATTTGTGTTTTCCCGCGATTTTATTACGAAAGTTGTGTTTTCTCCTCGATCTTTTCACGACATTTACGTTTTTTCGGCGATCTTTTCACGAATTTTGCGTTTTTTCCGCGATCTTTTCACGAAATTTGCGTCTTTCCGTAATACTTTGAAGAATTTTGTGTTTTATATTTCGCGATTCTTTGTCGACATTTACGTTTTTCCGCGATCTTTTCATGAATTTTGCGTTTTATCCGCGATCTTTTCACGAATTTTGCTTTTATCCACGATCTTTTCACGAAATTTGCGTTTACCGCGATCTTTTCACGAAATTTGCGTTTTTCCGCGATACTTTAAAGAATTTTGTGATTATTTTCGCGATTCTTTGTCGAAATTTGCGTTTTTTTCGCTATCTTTTCACGAAATTTGTCTTTTTTCCGCGATTTTTTGACGAAATGTACGTTTTTCCACGAGTCCCGAAAGTTGCGTTTTCTCCGCGACCTTTTCGCAAAATGTGCGTTTTATCCGCGACGTTTTGACGTAATTCGCGTTTTTCACGTGGTCCTTGTGCAAAATTCACGTTTTTTTTTTCGCGGTTCTTTGACGGAATTGGTGATTTTTTTCTACAAACGACTGACAAAATTGATTTTCTTCGGCGACCATATCAAATTAGCGATATTTTTATGTCCAAATTTTCGGACTAATGACCGTTTTTTTTTTTCGGAACCGAATGCCTTAAATTTTCGGAAAATTCGAGACAGAATCACTCCTGCTACTTTCTTTTCTTACGTTCGGGAGAATCGCCGATTTGGACACCGTAAATTATGAACGAATTTCACCCCTTTCCTCCCTGGCATCGATCTTTCAACCATCGCGTTTGGCGAGTGGTGCCCATTGAGTTTGGCGAGTGGTGCCCATTGAGTTTGGCGAGTGGTGCCCATTGAGTTTGACGAGTGGTGTCCATTGAGTTTGGTGAGTGAGGACAATAAAGTTAATCGTAACCGTTTTAAGTGTTACTCGACGCCTGGCGAGTGGCGAGTGCTAATTTTGTGCTATAATCCGGAGGCATTTTTTTATGTAAAAGCATGAAATCTCCATCTATGTAAATCCAAATGCTTTGGAACCACATAACCTTTTTAATTTTTTGTTATATCTCTTACTTGTATAGTAATAAATGACACTTCACTTATAACGATCTCCCCCTGAGTGCCGTATCTGGAAAATTCGCATAACCACTACTTCGGCAACGCTTTCTGGAATTTGTTTTTGCTTTTGTACTATATATGCGTGCAGATGTATACGATTATAAAAGTACCAGTATATTATCGATAGAATTTTCTTATACTTAAGAGAAAAACTACTTCTTGAATAACTAGTAAAGCAGCGAGATTTGATTTAAAAACAGCTAAATTTAGTTATTTTCATATATTTAAAGTTGATTTTATACGTTATTTTAATTTCAGCCTTCCCTTGAGTATTAAACACGTGTTGTGAATTAAAGTTTACAAAAATGCCTATTTTAGGGACAATGGTCTTATAACTCTCCATATATGTAAATCGAAGTGGTTTGGAGCCACATAATCTATTATATTTTTTGTTATACAGGGTGTCCACTCTCAACGGTAACCAATGGCTAATTCCTAAACCGTTAGTCATAGACATATTGTTCCAATTACAAAAATGTTTTAAATGAGCTAAAGAAATGTTTTAAAAGCAATTTGGGTCAATAAAAATATTTCTTAAAAATTACGAAATTTAAATTTTTATACGGTCTCCGGTCCTAAAAGTTATATTTAGTAATATTTTCCTATTACATTGACAAGTAAGACAAAAAAAAAATCCTGTTTACTACGATTAAAATTGACTGAGTAATAACTGTTTAAAACTGGAACATATTTTTTGCTGCAAATTAGGGATCATTCACAAATTTAGTAGAAATATAATTTCGCCAGATATATTTAAAAAAATGGTTTAGAATAAAATTAACATTGCAATATAAATTTGAAATATTTAATCATTCTGACATATTAATAGAAAATATACAGTTTGAAATAAAAATATAAGAAGAAAAAAATCATAATTTTTGTTAAATAAAATGATGAAAATAACTGTTTTAACATTTGATAATTGATTTTATGTATTCTGTACCGCTGAATCCGAAACTGATCTTCATTTTTTACCATCACGTAAAGATTTTTTCCAAATCGTAAATTTTAAAGTTAAAAAAAAAGTAAAAATAGCGAAAATTCGATACTATAAAATAGATGTCATTGTCGTGTTTTTAACTTTTGATAATTGATTTTTATTTATATTTTAACGCTGAATCAGTAAATGCCCTTCAGTTTTAATGACCACGTCAGGAATTTTTGAAAATTGTAAATTTCAAAGTTAAAATATTCAAATTTCATTTGAACCTCCGCCCCCACCTCATTGGACCCCTAAGCTGTTCAGCTGTAAGAATCCCAGTATAAGCCAAAAATTTTAATAAATCATTGAATTAAATAAAATTAAACTGAATAAAAAAAGTTATTCATCTGTTTTATAGTATCAGATCTTCGCTATATTTTAAATTTGACAATTGCGATTTGCAAAAAAATTCTAACGTGATGGTTAAAAATGAAAGTCATTTTCAGATTCAGTGTTAAAAAGTGCATAAAAATCAATTATCAAAAATTAAAAAAATACAGACATCTGCTCTATTTTATAGTATTCTATTTCTCTTATTTTTTAACTTTGATAATTTATGATTTGCGAAAAATCTTGACATTGTGTTTAAAAATTAAGGTAATTTTCAGATTCAGTGCTAAAAAATAAATAAAAGTTAAAAAACACAACCATCGTAGTCTTGTGTTATCTAATTTAAAACATGTTCTTAAAGTTCCTGGCGATAATCTATCCGAAATTATTTGTGTTATCCTATAAAATAAGAATAAATGGTAACCAGCGAAAATCATAATGTTAGATTATCATCAGATTTACGTCAGCATGTAAGATTTAATCTCGATCGGATATTTGAAAGTGAGTTAAAGATCGAGTACAAATTTTGAACTGGAAAAACCTGCATACGATCGCTGAAGTTAAATAAAAACTTATAAAAGTAAGATATTTTTTGTTAAAAGAAATCATGAAAGAAACAGTCTCAAATCCTTACAAAATAAAACATACGTTAAAAAACAATGATTTTAGTCAATCTGAAACCTAATAAAAGTTAACTCAATGCTTGTACGATTTTTTTCAAATCGCAGATACACATGAAATAAGTTCTTCGAATACTTTAAGCACTTGGTATATGACCCCTCACAGCATGGCGGAACTTATCAGGGTTCATATGCTGAAAAGTGATAAGTGTGTGGAAAAGTGGTTAAAGTTTCATAACTCGGTCAATTTTAGTTTTAGTCGGGACTTTTTTTGTCTTACTTGTCAATGTAATAGGAAAATTTTACTAAATATAACTTATAGGACCGGGGACCGTATAAAAATTTAAATTTCGTAATTTTTTAAGAATTGTTTTTATTGACCAAATCATTTTTATAATATTTCTTTACCTCATTTAAAATATTTTTGCAATTGGAACTATATGTCTTCGAGTAACGGTTTAGGAATTAGCCATTGGACACCGTTGAGAGTAGACACCCTGTATATATTACATCTATACTCTTCGTTCCCGAAGCTAAAATAATACTACAAATACTCATTTATCAGTTTTAAGCAAATAAAATGAGACCATAGATGACAGAAAAAAGAACTTTTCGGAAACTGATACTTTAGATAACCAGTAATTTAGGTTCACAAATAGGGATCTAAAATTACAAATTCTCTTAAATCATCAATTTAACTATCACTAACCTAAATTTACATAATCACAAGTACATAATCAAATTTACATAATCAAAGCCTTTAAAGAAGTAAATGATATACAAACCCTCGGAACATTTTATTGTGAAGGTTTTAAGTTAAATAAGTATGGAAAATTTCTCACTTTCTTCGCCACACCATCTTGAAGGCATTTTGCAAACTCAGATGAAAATAAAATTTGTTTTATGAGGAAATAGGCTTAGATGTTGTCATTTATTGGTTTGATTTTAAAGAAAAAACATTCAGCTACTAAGAAATGAATTCAAAATGTAAAAAAAACCAACAGTTTACTTTTTAGGTGGAAAAGAATACCACAATAAAGAGGTCCACAATATGTGGACCCAGGTATGGAAGGGGCAGTATTAATAAAATATTTTTCACTTATAACGATTTTACCTCGAGTGCCGTATCTAGAAAATCCGCATAACCACGACATTAACAACGTTTTCTGAAAGTTTTTTACTTTTGTACAACATATATACTATATATATATATATATATATATATGGGTCAATCCATTTCAAGTGGTCCAGCACTGGTTGCTCGACCATTTTTAAAAAATCTGAAATTTTTTGTACAACAACCCTAACATGATGGAAGTTCAAAATGACTATTATTTTATTTTTATTAATTTTTGTTTGTGCATGGCGGCCATCTTTGTTTCATCGTCTGCAGCAATTTTCTGGCAGGAAGGATTTGCGGAATTGTAAATAATTCATCGTTTATTTCTCCAATTCAAGTGCGGTTTACAGCAATTTGTACAGACTACATTGGGCTAAAAATTTGGTAATAGAGTAGTTTCCGAAACTAAATGTTTATTGGTGAAATTTAGGCACAAAGTTTCAGTTTTTTCCCTAAATTTGTCCGTTTACAAGGGAAAATTTTTCTAGCAAGGAAAACTGCCAACATGACATACTTTTTTTTTACAAATAGGCTGAAAGTACTTGTACTCACACGCCAAGTTCCAGATCTGGGACATTCTTTCTTTTCGCTAAAAAAATTCTCAAATTTTTCAAAAATGTCAGAAATCGCACTTTTAAGGTTTTGATATCTCTGGTGGGGCACGAGATAAAAATCTGAAATTCGGGTTGCTGAGAGTATTGTATGGTAGTGTTATGCACAAGAAATTTCAGGATGGAGATTTGACTACAAGCTGAGATATGGCAAGGGCAACATGTCAAAACAATACTGCCAAACTATTGTTTTGTTGTTGTCACAGCTAAGTATTTATCTCAGAGTGTCATTTAAATTAATTTTTTTATTATCTTTAAATATTAGTAACAGAAAATAAAGCCTTTTGCAAAGCTTAGAAATTAATTTAAAAAATAATTATGCCTAAGACTTTGTATGGTTTCAGTAATTTTTCTTGTAATTTTAGCAACTAAAAGAAATCTCGACAATTTTACATAAAGAAAAAAAAATTATTTTTATACAAGACCTAAGACAAAACCAGAATGGGGGAAGAGAAAAGCTGTTAATTTTGTCATACTTGTTGAGACATGATCAAATGTGTCGAAACACATTCTTGCTTGTTGGTTTAAAAACCACAATTTTGATCTTTCTCAAAATTTTATTTGTAAAACCAAGTCTTGTCATCTCTTAATAACTTGATTGAAGTTCTTGGCCCTGCTGGCTCATAGAAATAAACTTTGAAATCACTATGTGCTAGTCTCACTTCATTAATAATTCCTAGCTTACTTCTTATGCAAAAAGGTCATTTTTCTAGTGTATGAATTCTGAAAGGGCTCTGAAAATTACTTGAGGCTGATGCATGGTAATATCGTATAATGTTTCATTTAAAGGAACATACTTATCGTAGGACCATGTTTCAGGGACTGGCAAGCAGCATTAAAATTGTGGTTTTTAAACAAACAAGCAGGAATGTGTTTTGACACGTTTGATAATGGCTCAACAAGTAGGTCAACATTAACAGCTTTTCTCTTTCCCTATTCTGTTTCTGTCTCAGGTCTTGTATAAAAATATGATTTTTCTTTATGTAAAAGTGCTGAGGTTTCTTTTAGTTACTAAAACTACAACAAAAATTACTGAAACCATAAAAAATGTATTACTTAGGAATAATTATTTCTTAAATTAATTGCTAAGCTTTGCAAAAGGGTTTATTTTCTGTTACTATTATTTAATGATAATAAAAAAATAAATTTAAATGACACTCTGAGATAAATACTTAGCTGTGACTACAACAAAACAATAGTTTGGCAGTATTGTTTTGACATGTTGCCCTTGCCATATCTCAGCTTGTAGTCAAATCTCCATCCTGAAATTTCTTGTGCATAACACTACCATACAATACTCTCAGCAACTCGAATTTCAGATTTTTATCTCGTGCCCCAACAGAGATATCAAAGCCTCAAAAGTGCGATTCTTGACATTTTTGAAAAATTAGGGAATTTTTTTAGCGAAGAGAAAGAATGTCCCAGATCTCGAACTTGGCGTGTGAGTACAAGTACTTTTAGCCTATTTGTAAAAAAAGTATGTCATGTTGACAGTTTTCCTTGCTAGAAAAATTTCCTCTTGTAAACGGACAAATTTTGGGAAAAAACTGAAATTTTGTGCCTAAATTTCACCAATAAGCATTTAGTTTCGGAAACTACTCTATTACCAAATTTTTAGCCCAATGTATTCTGTACAAATTGCTGTAAACCGCACTTGAATTGGAGAAATAAACGATGAATTATTTACAATTCCGTAAACCCTTCCTGCGAGAAAATTGCTGCAGACGAGGAAACAGAGATAGCCGCCATGCACAAACAAAAATTAATAAAATTAAAATAATAGTCATTTTGAACTTCCATCATGTTAGGGTTGTTGTACAAAAAATTTCAGATTTTTTAAAAATGGTCGAGCAACGAATTAATGATTTTCTGGACCACTTGAAATGGATTGACCCATATATATATGTATGTATACGATTCGAAAATATCAGACTATTAACGATACAATTTTCTTATTTAAGATAAAAATGACTTCTTGAATAAGTCATAAAACAGCTAGATTTAATTTAAGAACAGCTTAAACTTAGTTAATTTCTATTTAAACGAGATTTCAAACTTTTTAAAATTTCGGCCCTCTCTTGATTCTTACACACGTGTCGAAAACTAAAGTTTAGAAAAATGTCTATTTTAGGGCCTTGTGACCTGGCATTTTATTTCCTCGTTAAAAAAAAACTCACCTTCCATTTTGAAAGAGGTCCGAAATCCTAGTGATAGAGGTCATGATTTCAAAATGTAACCATTAGAGGGAAAAAAGTACGGACAATCTCGTTGTGCAACAATAAAATACATGCATGACAGTAGGTAAAGTCGCGATAACTATGCGACACGTATGCGCATTTAATGAAATTGAAAACAAGCAAACAAACCTCTGTACGATGGCAATCTCTGTGTATAGGAATCTTAAAGATGCATGAAATTCTGTAATGATCGCTATAACGTTAAGTGTCAATAAATATCATTTTCTGAATATCTTTTGCATAAAAAAAGGGAATTCGATTTGTTTATTTCAGAATAATAACAGTTGAGTTTTCTTATAATTAGTAATCTAATCAAACACAACTCGTTGTAAATGATGCCGGCAAGCCGCAAACTTAAATCGTCAGTCATAAAAAGGAGTGATAGCACATAAAAAGAAGCAATATAGAAGTGCATACTCCGAGTGCCGTGTAAAAATCTATCACTACTCATAATGTTTCCAAAGGACTCGGAGTGAGGTACAGTATCTGAAAACTGCTTGACGGCCTGCAGACTTTTATAATGTTTGTTCTTCCTGCACTTACATATGACTATTTGTTTAACAATTTTCTTCTGGTATTACTTCTCCCATTAAGCTGTGAAAATTCGAAGCTTAGGGTGTTTACATGTCCATTTTTATTTAACATCATGGGATCGATTTGATGATTACCATTATTTGAACGAGACAGACCACTTTTATGAGGAGGCTAAGTAAACATATAATAAACATTTTGAGTTTGTAAAATAATAATAAAAAATAATGATCATATGAATATTACTAACAATGCATATAATAATAGACGTTAATTAAACTAAGATATATTGCCATAAAGCCTGCGTAAACGGAATTGTACATGACAGAGGAAAAATCTGTTCTAGTAAGGTTACTAGTATTATATAATATCCCTTATGTTGGAAACACGACATTTACGTTTAAGAAATAAATCTGTCATAAACAGAATCCATTTTACCAGTTTTCCCTTTAATTTTAATACAGTGTATTATTAAACGAAAATATGTAATTAAAAATTATGTTTAAAATAATGAAAAGTATAATTGTAATAATAGATGATTATCACAATTACATACCATTTCCTGCTTGTCTTACAAATCTTCCTGATTTATTACAGATCTTCCTCCTACAAATATTTATAAGAGTGATATAATGAGAAATTAAAATTAATTTTTTCGACTTTCCCAATTTTTCAAAATTGGTATAGGTACTGCATATATTAAATATACGCCTACAGGTCGCCAAGCAGTTTACACATACTCTACCTCACTCCGAGTCCTTTGGTAACATTATGAGTAGTGATAGATTTTTACACGGTACTCGGAGTATGCACCTCTATATCGCTTCTTTTTATGTGATATCACTTCTTTTTATGACTGACGTTTTAAGTTTGTGGCTTGGCGGCTTCATTTACAACGAGTTGCTTTTGATTAGAAATCACTTCTTTTTGTAAGGTATTTCATTTGCGTTATACATATTCCATTTTAATGCAGAAAGGAAAACATAAACGAAAGATGATAGAAGTAAAAAATAACTTAATAGTGAGGCTATTAACTTTTCAAAAGTGTAATACATCTAGTAAGACATAATGTTGGACTTTTTAAAAACAATTCAAATACATTTTATCGATCCTTACAAATCTCAGAAGAAATCCTTTATTTTTTAGAAATGATAAAACGCGTCAAACTAGCCAGCAATATTTTTAGCTGTTTTTCTATAAGCTATAAGGAGATTCATAAATTAACTCAGCAAGGATTTTATTTTAATAACTTTTGAAAAACTGACATTACATTTTCAAAATTCGCATCATTTTACACAAAATGTGTAAAGACTTAAAAACAGACTGAATAATGAGCATTTGTTTTATCACCGGGCGTGCTTGAAGTAATTGAAAAAATTAGTTTTCTTATAATTTTGAAATCAATGTCCCTTCGATAAGCGGAGCAGAAACTCAGATTATCTGATTAAGCCTCCTTTTTTAGAAAATGTTTTCATAATCTCTAACACTTGTTGGATTTTCTGAATTTTCAATGCATGTACTTTCTAAATTCATAATTGTTTTTTACGTGACTAGTCGGACATTCCTATGCTTTCCAAGTATTTTCTCACATATTTCGGATCATTCATACGATAAATTATAATTCATTTCAATAAAATTTCAGAATTCGATATTTCATCGTTATGAAATGATTTTCCCTAATTTCAGTCATATATTTTCAAATTTTTAAGTAGCTCTATTATCTGATTAAAAATTAACTAAAAGCTATTTATGGCATATTAATAACATTCTTTAATTACCAAGTCCAGAATAATAGAATCGATTAGTTTAATAAATTCCCTTATTAATCTTTTTAAATGAAAGAAAAGGAAAAAATTCCTATAAAACTGCCAAAAATTCATTTCATATAAAAGGATTGTAAAGAAAATGAAAAGAAAATAAGGAATAAAAAATCAGATTCACTGTATTACCTTTGTAAAATGGTTTAAATCGCAAAATTTGGAATGTTGAAAAAAATATTTGAGTGTATGTACATTTTAGTATAAAAACAATACAGAATTGAACACTTTCCTGCTTATTTCAGTATGATAAACAGTTATCCTTAAGTTCTGTCGAATTATTTTCATGAATATAAGAACTCTATGATTCACTAAAGTACTTACGCTATCTTTCTGAGCCTGTTCTGTGGTTTTTACGTAGTCATTGTTTACATAGAATTTTTCCATAATCGAAGTCCACTGGCACATTTCTGTAATCCAGTTTCTCCTCAAATATCAGCAGGAAATTCGGTGATGATTATTGTGCGCAGTACCTTCGTCAAACATCATTCCGATTTCGTGCAAAATAAAAGTTTATTTAATTGTTATCTAAATTTTGTGTGCAAAAATACCCATAGTATTGGAATTTTAAAAGGATGTGGGCTGAAATCTAGAAGCATTTTAATAAAGTGGATAGTGGAAACATCTTTCATAAAGTAGAAACCTGGATCGTTGAGGCTTTAGATGAACAAATGGAATCCATATTCAACTTTCAAGTAACCTAAAATTGTGTAGAGATTGAAAAGCTACAAATTCATTAAAATACATGTCACTCAGTAAATATCTATTGGTTGTAATGTGACCTTGTAAACGAACCGTAAATGCTTCAATGCCGCCTTACAATAAAGAGCTTAACTGGGTCGAATGCAATAACATCTATCCTTTTAAATCCATGCGCGTATCTATCTATGAAACTTCACAAACTCGGAAACTACAGGGCGCAGGGCTGCGAATTTGGCGCACGGGTTGCTTGAAGGGGGCTCATGAACGATTGGGGGCAAAAATTTGAAATTTTTGAATAATTTTTTTTTTTATTTTACGTTTTTGGCGAATTTTTGCCCTTTATATGTTCAACCCGTAATCGCGCGAGTTCTAACTAGCTTTAAATATTTACTGCAATGTGAGATATACATGTCGTAGGTTAATTGGAGAATCATCTCTCATTTTCCAATTAGCCTAATATTTTTCAAGTCTGTTGCATAGAGCCTAGACAGCGGTTAGGCTAATTGATAATTGCCACTTATTTCCCAATCAGGGTAATTTTTTAGACTTATAAACCCATAACCCGAACCGAACCCCAAAAAATAAATTACAACAGACTGTACGCCGAACCGAGCAAGCCAAAATAATTTCAGTCTAGACGCAAAAGGACCCAAACCTGAAATTTTCATTTGAAAAAACCCGAAATCTGACCTGAACCAAATCTGATGGCAGACAAAAATATTAAAAATAACCGTAACCCGATCCAATCAAGACAAAATAATTTCTGTGCACACGCAACCCAACAGGAAACTAAAAATTCCCTTTGAAGGAAACCAGAAATCTGACCCGAACCAAATCTGAACCCAACAAAAATTCCAAAGAACCATAACCGAATCCCAACAGTCAAAATAATTTCCGTGGACATGTTACCTGATCCGAACCTAAAAATTCCATTTGAATAAAACCCGAAATCTGACCCGAACTAAATATGAACTGGACAAAAACATTCCATTGAACCATATCCCGAACCGAGCAAAACAAAATAATTTCCGTGGAAACGGAACCCGACCCGAACCAAGAAATTTCATTTGAAAAAAAACGAAATTTCAACCCGACAAAAATATTCCAAAGGTCAATAATCCGAAACGAGCAATACAAAATAATTTCCGTTGACACACTAACCGATCCAAATCTGAAAATTTCATTTGAAAGAAACCCGAAATTTGAACCGACAAAAATATTCCAAAGATCCATAACCGGATCCGAGCAAGGCAAATTAGTTTCCGTAATCACGCAACATGACCAGAACATAAAAACTCCATTTAAAGTTAACTTGAAACCAGACCCGAACCAAATCTTTACCCGACATAAATATTCCAAAGAACTATAACCCAATCCGAACCAGAAAGTTATAATTGAACTCAATCCGAAACCGGGTTATGGACGGTTTTCGGGTTGACTTCAAATGAATCCGGTTGCGTGTCGACAGAAATAATTTTGTTTTGCTCGGATTGGGTCACGGATCTTTGAAATGTTTTTTTTCCTTTCCAGATCGGGTTCGGGGTCGGGTTTCAGGTTGACTTCAAATAGAAATTTCAGATTCTGGTCGTATTGAGTGCACACTAAAATTAATTTGCCTTAATCGGATCGGGGTAGGACCTGATGTATTTTTATTTCTGGTACTGTTCGGGTTTCGGGTTAACTTCAAAGTAGAACTTTCAGGTTCGGATCGGGTTGCATGAAAACGGAAATAATTTTGTCTTGCTCGGATCCCTTTATGAATCTTTGGAATATTTTTGTCGGATTCAGATTTACTTCAATTCGGTTCATATTTCGGGGGTTTTCTTGTAGAATTTTTAGGGTCGAGTCGGGTTGCGCGTCCACGGAAATTATTTTGTCTTGCTCGGATCGGGTTTTGGTTCTTTAGAATATTTTTGTCGATTATAATACTTTGTTCGGGTCATATTTCGTGTTTATTTCAAACTAAATTTTTAGGTTCGGATTGGGTTGCGTGTCCACAAAAGTTATTTTGCCTTGCTCAGATCGGATTATGGTTCTTTGGAATAGTTTATTTGTCGGGTTCAGATTTGGTTCGTGTCAGATTTCGGGTTTTTTAAAATGGAATTTTTATGCTCGGGTCGTGTTGCGTCCATGGAAATTATTTTGTCTTGCTCGTATCGGGTTATTATTTTTGGGGATATTTTTGTCGGATTCAGATTTGGCTCGGTCAGATTTCAGGGTTTTTTTAAATGGAATTTTTAGGTTCAGTTTGGGTTGCGTGTCCAAGGAAATTATTTTGTCTTGCTCGGATCGATAAGGTTATGGCTATTTAGAATATTTTTGTCAGTTATAATATGTGTTTCGGGCCATATTTCGGGGTTTTTAAAAAAAATTGGGTTCGGGTCGGGTTGCGTGCTCAAGGAAATTATTTTTTCTTGATCGGATCGGGTTATGGTTCTTGGGAATATTTTTGTCGGTATCAGGTTTTGTTCGTGTCAGATTTCGGGTCTTTTCTACAGGAATTTTTAGGTTCGGGTCGTGTTGCGTCCACGGAAATTATTTTGTATTGCTCGTATCGGGTTATGGTTTTTAGGGATAATTTTTCGGATTCAGATATGGTTCGGATCAGATTTCGGGTTTTTTTTAATGGAAGTTTTAGGTTCGGTTCGGGTTGCGTGTCCAAGGAAATTATTTTGTCTTGCTCGGATCGGGTTATGGATCTTTAGAATATTTTTGTCGGTTATCAAATTTGGTTCGGGTCATATTTCGTTTTTTTTTTTTTTTTTCAAAAAAAAAAAAAAGGGGTTGGGTCGGGTTGCGTGTTCGCGGAAATTATTTCGTCTTGTTCGGATCAGGTTATGGATCTTTGGAATATTTTTGTCGGGTCTCAGATTTGGTTCGTGTAAGATTTCGGATTTTTTCTAATGGAATTCTTAAGTTCGGTTCCGGTTGCGTGTTCAGGCAAATTATTTTGTCTTACTCCGATCAGCTTATGGTGCTTTAGAATATTTTCGTCGGTTATCTTATTTGGTTCGTGTCAGATTTCGGTTTTTTGTTAGCAGGTACTGCTCCAGTTCGTGTGACAGAAATTATTTTGTCCTCGTCGGATCGATTTTTCACGAATCCAATACCTTCTTTCTTGTAAAGATAGAAGAAAGTAAAAATTATTATTTAGGGACTTAAAAGTCAAAAGACTGTGAAAATGCCTCACATATTAGATATGCCACGCTGCAATAATAAGAAGCTAGCGAGTATTACAATAATTCTTTTACTAAAATAAAAAATATTATTCCGGGACTTAAAAGTCAAAAGATTGTGAGAATGCCTCACATATGACGCATGCCACGCTGCAAAAATAAAGACTTTAAACTGGTATAAATCAAAAACTAATTAATATTTTTGCATGAAACTTTCAAAGGTTTGAACTACTCATAAAAACAATTATAATGACGTAAACAGCGTAAAAATCCGATGATTACACATTGCTGTAGCGCTGTCAATAGATTTGGTCAGAACAAGAATTTCAAAAGTGCAAAAAACAGCACTTTTAAAATCGCTTTTACTAAAAACCTATTTGCCGGATTCAACTTTATTTTCATTTTCTGAGTCACGTGGTACGTCCCATTCCATAGAAACAAGAATTTTGTTTCTATCATAAATAGAACCGGAGATATAGAGGGGTCAAAATCCCGCTTTGGTCAGTCCGGAAAATATAAACTTAGAGTACCAAAAAATTTTTGAAATATCGTTTGGTATTAATTTGCGGAAATTTCTTTCATTTACGGTTCATTGCACTGTTGTTTCTTTGGCTTGGCGAGAAACTCTGTCGAGTTTCTATGATACTCTAAATTTTCTCCGAGTCCACTGAGCAGTAATTGTAGCTGATTATTTGATCCAGCGTTCCAAAAATAAAGGAAGTTATTTAATATTTGTATAAATACTCCTGTAGTAAAATAATTTTCTAATTTTCGTAGAGCTGCACTTAGGGAAATGATGTTAGGCCTTTAAATATTCAGAATAAAGTCACATTTCGGAAGAAACATGACTGTTACTCTTTCAGCAGAAAAAAGCAAAAATATTATTAATTATTATTGGTGTAATTTTTAAAGTTATTAAAAATAGAAAAATTCAAATATCTGGAAATTTTTATTTTATTTTTGCAATCGTTTATCAGTTCTTCCTATAGAAGTACAAAAATTTGCAAATAAGATGTGTATGTTAAAATCACATAAACGTGCTTAATGGTACACATAACAAGAACTATTATATGAACTTGTACAAATAAAATTAATGATAAAACATAATGTCAGGTTTTGAGAAACATCTGCTATTGAACTAGAGTTCTATATTATTTTTGTCTTAATATATTATATATTGTATGGTCTGTGTACTGCGAATTTCAAAGTAACATTCTTTCCTTATCTGAAACTGGATCTGAGCCGGTGAAAATGTGCAGATTGGATGAAGGGATAAAGGTGGTTGGAGAGGGGCCCGACCTTTTAAGATGTCTGTTGGAGATGGGGAGACAAAGGCATCCCACAAACGAGGAAAAGAGCTTGGAATGAGAGCAGGGTGGAAACACTGGGGGTTACGTGGAGTAAAAAGCAGGGGGTTGCGAGAGGCACTCGCTTCTGCTGAGAGAGTGTGAGTGGAAGGCTGGAGCGCAAGGCGCAAGGTTAGTTCCTGTATCTTAGATAGAGCGTAGGGTTAAGTGAAGCTCGCAGAGCTTAGAGCCCATGTGTTGTGAGATTGAGAGTAATCTCCGGTAAAGCTAATTTACCGAGTGTAGATTGAGAGTGATATAACGTAGTTTTAACAGTACACAGCCAGCATTTACTGTATTTAATTTAATGTTGAACCGGATCACCTACATCCGAGTTTTTAACTGTAATTAGTATTCTGTGTTTTGTAAATAGTGTGTAAATAAACTGTTAATTTAGTTAATTGAAAGAGTTAGATTTCATTTAAGCAATCCTCTCAGAGCGTGGCCGATATCACGTAATCATGTCGGTGGTGGCAGCATATAAATAGCACGGGATTTCTTCAAAGTTGTGTGGACTAAGAGGAAACTCCGACACATAATATAGACATTTCGAACTACTTTTGCAGTCGTTTAATAAATAAATATGATGATGGAAACCTTAAATGTTTAGGGACGAAAGCTTCTATACTTTGCAATAAAATTTGACGAAACAAGCAAAACATTATTTTTTCAGTCAATAGAACTGAAGTTCAGATATATTTTTCGATATTATGTAAAAGCATAACGAATCATTCGTAGTTATATGACAGTCTTCACGGAAATTGTGTTGTTTAAAATGAAATAATAAATAACGTATTTTGTTTCTAAACAGGAAAAATGGCATTGCAATTACAATCGTATGATATCTTACTGACAAAATAATAAAAATCAATCTATCATACTTAAGGAATACCTGGAATTAAAAACAGGAGATTTTGAAAATAAAAATGTGTTGCTTTTGTACGTTTAATTTGAAATATCGAACTCTATTATGTAAAAGTTTACTTTTCGAAAGATATTAACCATATATGTCATAAATGTCTGTTCAACATATGTTTCTACAAAAAATAAGAGTGTAAGATAACATCTGCGTAAAATTTAAAAAGTATATTTTAATGTGTTCAGATACTTATTAATTGTGGCACATTCAGTTTAAAGATAATTTAAAAGTTAAAAAGTCTTTATTAAATTTAACTATTCTTAATACTTAAAAACACGTATGTGCACCACTCAGTGGAAAAACTGTTGCCAATTCCAAAGTAATAATGAGATTAACTTATTCTAATGTGTACAGAGAATTTGTAAGGAATACATAAAGATGATTGAAAAGCTAAAAAAACATTCATAAAATTTAACTATTCGTAATATTTAGCCGTTGTGCATAATTTCTTAGGCAATAACAAAGCTACAAATTACAAGTGTACAGTTCAAATTATGGTAAGCAATTTTAAAAGGTAAATTATGATATGTCATTAAAGCTTCATTTCTTGCACTCTCACATTGACATTTTACCAGATAATATGGCAGCAATAAGCGACGAGCAAGGCATGCACCAACAAATTTCTGCTATGGAACCTAACTATCGCAATGGAATACAGTAATGATAACGATTACTATTGGTTCATCAAGAGAAGATACTGAACATAAATATAAACGCAAAAATAGGTAGTAATATACTCAAATTGTGTTCAGCTGCGTAAAATTTGTGTAAAATATGTAGAAAATGTGTATAAACAAAGTACAAGTATACTGAGGGTAAATTTAACATTTATGTATAATTATTATATATTATTGTATGATCTCCTAAATTGTGATATATCGAAATCTATACTAATATTTTAAAGAAGTAAAAGTGGTTTAATTGTATGTTTGTTAGAGGTAATCTCCGGAGCTACCGAACCGATTTCAAAAGCAATGGTATCAAAATGATGGTCTTAGTACAACTTAGAACATAGGCTATATTTCATGTCGGTACCACTACCCCAAAGTGCATGTAGGAGCAAAAAACTTTCTAAAAATACAATATTTGTGTTACTGAAGGGCATAGAAATATGAAATTTGGAATATTAGTTACTTATAAGATATAAATGATGTCTAAGTACGTTTTCTAAACAATTCGAAATTTAAAAGTGATGAAAATGCACAAAAAGCGTTCTAAAAAACGTTCCAACTGGTAGTTTCTATACAATCTCAGGAAATACCAAACCGATTTACAAAATAATTGTGTCAAAATGATGGTAAGAACCCTTGCTCTAACATAAGCTATATTTTATGTCGGTGCTACTACCCCAAAAGAGGTGCAGGAGCAAAAAACGTTCTAAAAATTCGATTTTTGCGTTACTGTAAGGCCTATAAATATGAAATTTGAGAGATTAGTTACTTATTAGATACTAGCAAAGCCCGCGGCATTGCTCGCGTAATAGTTGTAATATACCAAGTGATATTTGCGTGACTATTTTTTATTAGAAGAACACTTTTTGGAATAATTCAAAAATTACAAATTAAGCCACAGTTTGACTAAACTTCATTATGAAAATGCAATAGACAAAAAGGAGATTTTTATTAATAAGAAGAACTAAAACTAATTCCAAATAAATGATAATTTAGAAAGTATTTTGAGACTTTTATGCTCATTTCATACGCTTATTTCAGTATTCATTTAAGTTTTGAATTTTTTAGAAACTATCTTCACACATTTTAATCTTAAAATTTATCATCATGTCAAATTCCAAGCTTCTGGTCTAACAGTTTACCACCTCTCTGGTCTTAGTGGCACCAACATAAAATGCCAAAACAGAGTTGAAATAGAATGCCTCGAAAAATGTTGAAACAGAGACTGTCACCATTAATTTGCCAACATTAACCTTGAAATCGGTTAGTATTTCCTAATAGAAAACGGAATTTAGATGTTTTAAAAGTCTTCCTTGTTGTTCCTGCCAACCAGGTGGTAGTGACACCGGCATAAAATATCGCCCGTATAGGATCAGGAACTATCAATCTTGATTCGTAACCAATAACTTCTGTAATCGGTTTATTATTTCCTGAGATTCCATAGAAATCGTAATTTAGGACTCTTTTAGAATGCTTTTTGCTTCTTCCCTTCGCTTCACCCCTTTTTAATTTCGAATTTATTTTCGAATGCTCTTAGACTACATTTATATTTTAAAAGTAACTACCGTGCTATATTTAAAGTTTCTAGCCTCTTCAGTACCGCAAAAATCGCAATTTAGAAAATATTTTGCTCCTGTAACACTCTGAGGGTTGTGGCACCGACATAAAATAAATCTCATATTTGAGCAGGCTCTATCACCATCAATTTGCAACCATTATGTTTGAAATCGGTTTCGTATTTCATACGAGTGCATAAAAATCGTAATTTAAAACGCTTATAGAACGCTTTTCGCTCACTTCATCCTTTTAAATTTGGAATTTTCTTTCGACAATTCTTAGAAAGCATTTGCATCTTTGATGGAATTTCCATCCCAAATTTAAAATGTTATACCCCCTAAGTAACGCAAAAAACGCAATTTAAAACATTTTTTGCTCCTGTAACCCCCAGAAGGTAGCGACAACAACTTAAAATATAGGCTATGTTGGAGCGGGGACAATCACCATCAATTTGAAACCATTACTTCTGAAATCGGTTTATATTTCCTGAGATTGCATAGAAATCGCTATTTAGAACGTTTTTAGAACGCTTTTCGTTCATTTTCACCCCTTTTAAATTTCAAATTTTTAAGGAACTCTTCTCAAAGAGCATTTACGTCTTATTAGTAATTACCATGCCAAATTTCAAAATGCTAGCCCCTTCAGTATCACGAAAATCACAATTTAGAACCTTTTCTTAAAATGCAACCGCAAGCTGGCAATGACGCCGACATGAAACAGATCCTATGTTGTAGCCAGGGCTGTCATCATCAATTTCCAACCATCACTTTTGAAAGCGGTTGGGTACTTTCTGAGATTGCTTAGAACTTAGAACGTTTTTTAGAACGTTTTTTGTCCATTTTCACACTTTTTAAATTTCGAATTATTTAGGAAATGTTCTTCGAGATCATTTATATCTTTTAAGTAACTACCATGCCTAGTTTCAAGTTGCTATCCCCTGCAGTAATTCAAAGATACAATTTAGATCGTTTTTTGCTCACGCACACGCTTTGGGATAGTGGCACCGACTTGAAATACAGTCTATGTTGGAGAGAGGGCTGTCACCATCGTTTTCACACCATTATTTTTTAAATCGGTTCGGTACTTTCTGAGATTGCTTAGAAATTGCAATTTAGAAAGTTTTTTAGATCGCTTTTCGCTCATTTTCACCCCTTTTAAATTTCTATTTTTTAAAAACTATTCTTAGAGATCTTTTGTATTTTATAAATAACTGCCCTGCCTAATTTCAGGATTCTAGGCCCTTTAGTAACAAAAAAATCGCAATTCAGAACGTTTTGTGCTTCTGCAACCCCTAGGTGGCAGCGACACCGATATGAAATAGAGCCTGAGTTGGAGCAAGGTCTGTCATCTTCAATTTCCAAACATTAGTTTTGAAATAGGTCGGGTTATTTCTGAGATTGCGTAGAAATCGCCATTTACAACGTTTTTTAGATCTCTTTTCACACATTTTCACCCCTTTTAAATTTCGAAATTTTTAAGAAATGTTCTTAGAGATCTTTTATATCTTATAAGTAACTATCATGCCAAATGTTATGTTACTAGGCCCTTCAGTAACACAAAAATCGCATTTTGTAATGTTTTTTTGCTCCAGCACGCACTTTGGGCGTAGTGGCATCGACATAAAACATAGCCCATGTTAGAGCAAACGCTGTCTCCATCATTTTGATTCCATTATTTTTTTAATCAGTGTAGTTCTTCTTGATATTGCGTAAAAATCGCCCTTTAGAACGTTTTTTAGAACTCTTTTTGCGCATTTTCACCCCTTTTAAATTTCGAATTTAAAAAAAAATATTCTTAGAGATCATTAGTATCTTAAGTAACTACCATTCCAAATTTCATGTTTCTAGGTCCTTAAGTAACATAAAAATCGCATTTTCGAACGCTTTTTTGCTCCTTTGCGGGGTAGTGGCACCGACATAAAATATAGCCCATGTTAGAGCAAGGGAGTGTCTCCGTCATTTTGACACCATTATTTTTTAAGTCAATTTGATACTGCTTGAGATTGCGTAAAAATCGCCGTTTAGAAACGTTTTTTAGAACTTTTTTGTGCATTTTCACCCCTTTTAAATTTCGAATTTTTAAAAATATGTTCCTGGAGATCATTTATATGTAATAATAACTATAATGCCAAATGCCATGTATCTGGGCCCTTACAGTAACAAAAATCGCAATTTCGAACGTTTTTTTGCTTCTGCACCCGCTTTAGTGGTAGTGGCACCGACATAAAATGTAGACTATGTTGGAGCAAGGGTTGTCGCCATCTTTTCGATACCATTATTTTTTAAATCGTTTTGATACTTCCTGAAATTGCGTAGAAATCACCATTTAGAACGTTTTTTAAAACTTTTTCGCGCATTTTAACCTCTTTTTAATTTCTATTTTTTTAAAGAAATGTCCTTAGAGATCATTAGTCTATACTAATATTAAAAAGAGGTAAAAATTGTTTATTTGTAGGAGGTAAGCTCTGGAACTACTGATCCGATTCCATAAGTAAAGGTATCAAAATGATGGTGTTAGTCCAACTAAGAACTTAGGCTACATCTTATGTCCGTGCCACTGGCCAAAAAGGGGTGCAGGAGCAAAAAACGTTCTAAAAATGCGATTTTTGTGTTACTGAAGGGCCTAGAAACATGAAATTTGGAATGGTAGTTACTTAGATGATACTAATGATCTCTAAGGACATTTCTTAGAAAAATCGAAATTAAAAAAGGGTGAAAACGCGCGAAAAGCATTCTAAAAAACGTTCTAAATGGCGATTTTTACGCAATTTCAGGAAGCACCAAACCGATTTCAAAAATAATGGTGTCAAAATGATGGTGAAAACCCTTACTCCAACATAGGCTACATTTTCTGCCGGTGCCACTATCCCCAAAGAGGGTGCAGGAGCAAAAATACGTTCGAAATTGCGATTTTTGTGTTACTGAAGGGCCCGGATACATGGAATTTGGAATGGTAGTTAACTTATAAGATATAAATGATCTCTAAGAACATTTCCCAAAAAAATTAAATTAAAAAGGGGTGAAAATGCGCAAAAAGCTTTCTAAAAAACGTTCTAAATGACGATTTTGAAGCAATCTCAAGAAATACGAAAACGATTTCAAAAATAATGGTATCAAAATGATGGTGACAACATTTGCTCCAACATAGGCAACATTTTATGTCGGTGCCACTACCCCTAAAGGGGGTGCAGGAGCAAAAAATTCGTTCAAAATTGTGATTTTTGTGTTACTGAAGAGCGTAGAATCCTTAAATTAGGCAGGGAAGTTATATTTACAAGATACAAATGATCTCTAAGAACATTTCCTAAAAAATCGAAATTTAAAAGGGGTGAAAATGACCGAAAAGCGTACTAAAACACTTTCTCAATTGCGATTTCTACGTAATCTCAGGAAGTACCGAACCGATTTAAAAAATAATTGTGCCACTATCTCAAAAGGGGTGAAGGAGCAAAAAACACTCTAAATTGCGTTTTTTGTAATACTGCAGGGTCTATCAACTTTAAACTAGACATGGTAGTTACTTCTAAGATATAAGTGATTTGTAAGAAAATTTCCTAAATAATTCGAAATTTAAAAGGAATGGAAATGGACGAAAAACTTTCTAAAAAAACGTTCTAAATTGCGAATTCTATGCAATCTCAGAAAGTACTCAACCAATTTCAAAAGTAATTGTTGGACATTGATGATGACAGCCCTTGCTCCAATACAGGATCTATTTCGTGACGGTGTCACTATCACATTGCGGTTGCATTTTAAAAAACGTTCTAAATTGTGATTTTTGTGATACTGATTAATTATATTACTGATAGTATATAGTAAAGCGAGGAGAGTTCGCGCGGTAGGAGAGATTGCGAACAAAGAGATTCGACGGGAAGGAGTAGAGTGCGCGCCCCGCGACTCCAGATAGTTGTACAGCAGCATTAGTGCAGTGTCTACATGAATGGGCATATTTATTGTTCCAAGCGTCTTATATAAAGCAGTGCTATTTTGGTATTTTTTCCAAAGTAAGTGCTTGAATTTTCATAACTGTTCGTCAGAATTTTTATAGAGCGTCAATAATACAAAATATTTTGAACTTAAACAATTTCTTATAAACTACTAACCTGGACTAAGTATGCGAACACCAGAAATTCATTTTAGAAGTGGCCGTATTTAAATAAAAGACCGCGCAATCTCTCCTACCAAAATAGGAGAGTTTGCGCATCTGCTACTTAGGAGAGATGGCGCATTTCCCCATAAGTTTAAGTGCTAGGAGAGATAACACAGCTTATTGATAAATTTGTATGAATTGCAAATTGCGCGTAAAACATATGAATGAATCAATTTTGAAATAATTTCGGAAAAACACATAATTATCAAAACTAAATTTGGCAATAAATTAATTTGCAAAAAAAATACTTTTGCAGATAAAAATTTTATTAATAAATTAATAATACAGTTGTTATTAAATAAATTTTATGTAATTATTTTTGTTAATAAATTAATAATATATTTGTTAACAATTTAATTATATATATATATATATATATATATATTTATATTTAATTTATGAGCAATTAATTTGCTAATAAATTAATTTTGTTAACTAAAATAAATTTTCTAATACAATGTTTTGGAAAAGCTTTCACCCATTCCAAGTAGTGTAATGCCATCGAAATCAAAAGGAAACAGAGTGCAACTAATGTTACTGATCCACAAAATATATATGAAAAAAGATTTAAGAAGGATGTCGCTAAAAAAAAAAAAAAAAAAAAAAAAAAAAAAAAAAAAAAAAAAACGAATATAAGGTGTTTTTACAAAAAGTGGGATAAAAAAACTCAAGGGGAAAAAAAACGAAGGTCAATGAGGATGAGTGCACTGAGTATCAGGAACTGTACCAGGAGACAATTGCGACAACTGACTGGATTCAATGTATTGCTTGTTGCAGGTGATTGCACGAAAGATGCACGTTTTACAATAAGTGCATCGATTGTGGACGACGACAACTTCAGTTAGCAAACAAAATACAATAAAACTGTGGAAATCGAAATGAAGTAATTTTCAAGTTAAACATGTTATCTACTAGGTGAATGTTTTTTGTAATCTTAGTAAGGCTTGCTTTTTCAGATATTTTAATCTTTTTAAATTAAAAATTTTAACTGTTGTTAAAATTATTTCTTTTATATATTATTTAAACATTTGGTTGAAATATTCACTCCTAATACAAAAATATTTACTCACAAAATGTCAATTAAGTGTAATTATTATTGTTAACAATTTAATTGTAGTTATTATTAATAACAATCTCTTCTACCTATGTGCGCAATCTCTCCTACCCTGTAAGGAGAGATTGCGCAAAATAGTTTTCTTGGTTTTATTACTGCTGTTCTATTAATTTACAGTATAACAACAAAATAACAATGGAAATTCATAAAAAACAAATGAAGTCAAAATTATTCATGCATAGTTTAGCAAAGTATTAATATTTAGATTTTTTTATTATTATTCTTTTGAAAGGTGCGCAGACTCTCCTCGCTTTACTATAATTACTTATGAGATGTAAATGTTCTCTGAGAAGATTTCCTTAAAAATTTGAAATTTAAAAGGGATGAAAATGAACGAAAAGCGTTCTAAAAACGTTCTAAATAGCGATTCCTATGCAGTCTCAGGAAATATAAACCTTTTTCAGAAGTAATGGTTTGATGGTGACAGTCCCCACAGCAACATAGCCTATATTTTACGTTGTTGTCACTACCACCTGGGGGATACAGGAGCAAAAAAAGTTCTAA
This sequence comes from Maratus speciosus, assembly GCA_963932465.1. NCBI lineage: Eukaryota > Metazoa > Arthropoda > Arachnida > Araneae > Salticidae > Maratus > Maratus speciosus. The sequence continues at coordinate 32,742,121 of OZ010790.1, read as the reverse complement.
ATTACGTTTTTTGTGTTACTGAGGGGGTCTAACATTTTAAATTTCGAATGGTAATTACTTCAACTACTACTTTATGTTGGTGCCACAACCCTTAGAGCGTTGCATGAGAAAAAACTTTCTAAATTGTGATTTCTGCGTTACTGAAGATGCTATAAACTTTAATTATAGCACGGTAGATACGAAATATATATGTCCTCTAAGAACAGTCGAAAATAAATTCGAAATTAAAAAGAGGAGGGAAGGAAAGAAAAGCATTCTAAAAGAGACCTAAATTACGATTTCTATGGAATCTCAGGAAATAATAAAGCCGTTACAGAAGTTATTGGTTTCGAATCAAGAGTGATAGTCCCTGATCCTATACGGGCTATATTTTATGCCGATGTCACTACCACCTGGTTGGCAGGTACAACAAGAAAGCCTTTAAAAACATCTAAATTCCGTTTTCTATAGAATATTAGTTAATACCATCCGATTTTAAGGTTAAGGTTGGCAAATTAATGGTGACAGTCTCTGTTTCAACATTTTTCGATACATTCAATTTCACTAACACCAGGGAGGTTTAGACTGTTAGACAAGAAGCTTGGAATTTGACGTGCTGGTTAATTTTAAGATGTAAATGTGTTAAGATGGTTTCTAAAAAATTCAAAACATCAAATTAATACTGAAATCTTATAGTATAATGCGAGCAAAAATTCTGTGTGTGTGTGTGTATGTAAATTTTATCTTGAAAACGGCTCTAATGATTTTGATTAAATTTTGCACCCTACTGTTTTCGGACACGAAAATACCATTGACGTGTTCGAGAAAATGCAATTAGTGGGTCATTTTGGGTCATAATGGGTCAGGGTCAAGCTAATTATATCTAAAGAACGGCTCAATCTATTTTGACTAAATTTGTATCCAACCATTTTCGGGTACGAGAAGACTATTTGGCTAGGTCACACGTTCGCGAAATTTCGATTTGTGGGTCATTTTTGTGTCACTGTGGGTCAAGCTATTTTTTTCTAAAAAAACGGCTCTAACGATTTTCACTAAACTCTATATTCTACAGTTTTTGATTACGAGAAGACCATTGGGCTAAGTCACATGTTCGAGAAAATTCGATTAGAGGGTCATTTTTGGGTCACCGTGGGTCAAGCTAGGTTTATCTAGATATCGGCTCTAACGATTTTGACAAAAATTTGTAATCTATCGTTTTCGGGCACCAAAAGACCATTGGAATGAGTCACGTGTTCGAGAAAATTTGATTAGTGGATCATTATGGGACATTATGGGTCAGGGTCAAGCTAATTATATCTAAAAATCGACTCAAGATATTTTCACAAAATTCTGTAGTATTCCGTTTCTAGGCATGAGATGAACATTGGGCTAAGTCACATGTTCGATAAAATTCGATTAGTGGGTCATTTTGGGTCAGAATAGGTCAGGGTCAAGCAAATTGAATCTAAAAAACGGCTCAAGACATTTTCACAAAGTTTTCTAATATTCCCCTCATAGCATGCATGGTCACAGTGACGTCATAGTGACGTCACTGTAAGTCACTGTGGTCACGTCACAACTGTGACCAAAATGCCACCACTCAGCGATGTCACACTGTGACTGATATGTGAACTTCTTAGAAAACTTTTAAAAATTATAAAAAATCTTTAAAACATGTTATTTACTGTAAAAGATATTTTTCTGTCAATTAAAAAAAATTGTGACGTCACTGTTATGTCACTACATGTAACGTACGTCTCATTATATGACAAAAAAACCCTACCATATACTCACAGTGTAACTCGCATTGTAAACTCGCAGTAAAACAAAACATATGTTAAGATTAAAAGTTTCCACATCAAACAATAAAAATAATTCAGTGTTTGTTTCCGACTAATATTTCAAAACAAAATTAAAAACTTCACCAAAAAATGTACATAAATAAAATACACAGATTTAATAGACATGTAATCAAACTGCTCGCTTAGACTACTAAAACTTTTTGAATTAAAAAAACTGTTGTAGGTAGTAAAATATTTGACGATATTTACGACTATTAACTCTTGGAATGTTGCTAATATGAAAGTATCGCTATTGAATTTTAAAACTTTATTTGAATACATAATTGATATTTTTCATATAAAAATGTTTTTTGGTGTTATTAGTGGTCAATCTAGAAAAATGTATTAACTGTAGAGATTTCAATAATAAGAAAATGTTTTCTTTCTGTATTCTGTAATCCGGGAAAATGGTTTTTATTTATAAATTATTGTGTGTATAAATTGTGTTTGGGTATGGGAAGGGACGGAGTTTTGTAATAAAGCAATGCTTTATTATAAGAAATAAAAACACTTGCATATTTTCAGTAATAAATTTTTCTCCTAGTGTTTAATTATTTTTGTCTTTATTATTATCTACTTGTGTCACATTTTTAAAATAAATTTAACTTTTTCCGAATATAAAGTAAAATACAGTAAAACCACTTTAAAGCGACCACGTTCAGTTGAAATAAAAATTGGTCACTCCGGGAGGTGGTCTCTTAATAGAGGTCACGTTTAAATCTAGATTTTAATTGTTAAAAAAGGTAACAATTAATGTTACTAAAATTTATTTTTCACACTTTGAAAAAATATGAAAATTTAGGTTTCAAAACAAAAGTTAATTACATAAGTTAATTATTGCAGAGTATAAAAAATGAATATATTGACGTTTGTTGTGATTTTACGGTTTTATCTTTTATAGCTTTTATTTCCAAGTCCTTTCGAAGTTCAGTAAATAAATGCATTTGTTTTTCTTTTTTTGGACGGGAGCAAATAATGCCGATTTCATTAATTTATCTATTTCTTTGAGAGTTTCCTGACAGAATAGTGCACGGCAGTTCATTGACCGCCATTCTTAATTTGTCATCAGAGTTAAATTCATTGCCTAAAGAGGCACAAATGTATTTAAACACTTAAAAGTTATCGGAATAAAATATTTAAAAAAAATTCTAAACTAACTTTAGAAGTTTGATGAATAATGCACTCTCAGGAATTAATTTTCTAATAAAACTTTCTTCAAGCGACCAGGAAAAAGCGGAATTTATTTCATTTTCTTCAAAGAAATTGGTCGCTCATGGAGGGAGTTCAACTTAAATGATCTCTGAATGGAGATAAAATTAGTATTGAGCCTATGGGAATAAATTTCGTTCTATGACAAAATGGTCGTTCAGGGAGGTGGTCGCTTAATGGAGGTGGTTGCACAAGGAGGTTTCACTGTATACAAAATATATGTAAAACTCATGGCGTAATTAATTATTCATTTTTTTTTTTTTTTTTTTTTGCAAAACTTAAGTAGCTTTACAAAACTTAAAACTTGAACTATTTTGAAACACATAAAAAAAAGTTAAATGCATTAAAAAATTCTTCAAACAAGAAATTTTAATTGGAAGTAAGTTTATAAAAATATTATGTCATATAAATGTATAAGAACGGAAAAGCCATCTGTTCTTGCTTTGATAAACAAAACAGTGCGAAAAACCGCAGACGATTAAACTATTAAAAACAACATATTGCGTTTAATCTTTAGAACAGGCAGATGGAGTTTTTTGCTGGACAATAGGTAGCGTTACGAACATGCAGTCTGTCAGATATAAACATTTAACCTAAAAAATTCATAGGAATAATCATCCCAAGGTAATACTTTAGACAAAAATATGAGTTCGAGATATTTACACTAGCTTTGGTGCGGTTTAAATGATTCCCATCATTGCTAGTGTATGTATTATTGACATATTTTCTACTTCCAAAATTTGTTCTTCCTAAAACATGGATTACATCGGAATTTAAAGAACGACGTTACGGAAAAAAAAAAGGTATCGAAAAATATTTTATTCCAGAGTTTGCTTTTCTTTAAATTATAACGCTTTTAGTATTTTCTTATAAACATTTCATTAACCTAATGCAGTTTAGTAGATTTATTACACAAGCCAACAGCTGTTTTGGTGCCTAGGTTTTTGGAGCTGATTTTATATGAATTTGATGTCCTGAATTCAAATATGGCATTCAATTTTGCCTGGGAGCTCAAATATTTAAGATATAGAATTTTTTGTGAAACATATGTTACACTATTTTAAGTTAAATCCATAATTAAACTAAAATAAAAATAAAATAAATAAACACAGAATTTTTTTTAATAATATACAAATGTTAATTTTCATTATTATAATATACATATATTCAAATAATATTTTTAAGAATTATATTATACAAATATATTTACTCACAAAGATAGAGGAAAAAGTCATCGATGAGACCAATTCTCACTGAACATTTCGGAAGCTTCTTTTCCGTGACATTCTTGAATTTATTTTTGAACAATCCCTTTTTAAACTCCAACAGTAATCTGCCATAATGTGCGTATCCCATCTTCCTTGGTAGTGGTCCTACATAGTCTTAATATCCTGGTGAAATCTTTCGTCCTGTTCCTCACTGGTGTCTCCTACATTTTCAGGAAAATACTCTAAGTGGCTGTGTAAATAATGCACCTTAATGCTCATATTACACCCAAGAGATTTAAAACTATTAAGCATTTCGTTTACCAGTTCTACATAGTTTTCTGCTTTGTGCTTGACCAGAAAGTTTTCGACAACTGCAACAAAAGAAGTCCAGGCTTTTCCCTCAGTCTCATTCATCGAGTTTACGAAGGCAGGATCCCTAATCAGTTGTTTTATTTGTGGCCCGTCAAATATTCCTGATTTAATTTTTTCATAACTCAATTGGGGCATTTTCTCTTCTATATATGCAAAGCATGACCCTTTCTTATCAAGAGCCTTTACAAACTGCTTCATAAGGCCGAGCCTGATACGCAGTGGAGGAAGTATGATTTTGTCTCACCCAACTAAGGGGTTATTAAGGATATTCCTTTCCCCAACATCCATGTTTTCTCTCTTAGGCCACTCGTTTCTAACCCAGTGGTGTGTTTTATCCCTGCTATCTCAAAGACACAAGAAGCAAGAATATTTGGTGTAGCCGCTTTGCTGTCCAAGGAGAAAGTTTACCATTTTTAAATCAACACAAATCACCCATTGATGTCCATGATACTTTATCTTGTCAAAGACCAAAGCTATTGTGTTACATTCTTCTTTCATTTTCATTGAGTGAGCAATTGGTATTGAACCATATTTATTCCCAATGTGTAGCAGGACACATTTTAAACTCCGCTTTAAGCTGTCTACAAATAAGCGCCAATGATCTGGAAAATATTCAGAAAGACCCATTTTTCAAGAGTCCTCTAATTTTGTGACAAAATACAAGATTGTCTTCTTGGGAGAAGAAGGGTAGTAGACCCTTTTCTCTTGTGCGGTAAAATGTAATTTTGATTCCTTGTTCCAGTAAATTTTTGTCCTTCAATCTTGAAGCCAGTAATTCAGAAGCTTCTTTTGACAGGTTGAGATCTCTGGTGAGATCATTTAACTCATCCTGGTTAAAACCTTGAGGCATTGATGACATCTCCTCATAATCGCTGTCACCTTCATAAGTATCGGAAGGATGATCAGAGGAACAGTATTCATCCTCTCAGAGCTCTGGTAGCTGGTAAAACGTTGGGATCGGCACTTACTTCCTCTGAGTGAGGAACCGGGCGTCTTGCAGAGACTAAATCAGGATAAGTCCACTTACTATGTTTCTTTCGATTAATTCCTTAATATTTACTAGGCAGAAATAACAATCATCGAAGTGGTTTTGGGGTTCTCTCCAAACCATCGGTAAACCAAATTTGAGACAATTTTCTTTTCCCGTTAGCCCACTGTCGTAAGTGTTCTGTACAAGTTTTACAGACCTGATGCGGTGCCCAGGTTTTATCCTGATCACCAAGTTTAACACCAAAGTGTCCAAGATAAGCTCTCTTTACAAAGTCAGTAACAATTTTTCTGTTCTCTTTTAACACGTATTATCCGCATATGTAGCAAAACACATCAGGATGATTTACACAACTTCTTCTACTTGAACTCATTTAAATTATATTCAACAACACAAATACAACAATCTACAATACAGTAAGTTTTAAATTAACTTTATAAGAATTCTATACTAAACACAAATATCGCAAAAGGTCAACAACGTCTACCCTCCACGGAGAAAACTCACAAACTAACCTTATCTCTTTGCGGCTTTTCCATTTGGCTTTATGGATGAGCGGCACGAAATCATAAGCATGCGCAGAACCTCAGTTTTACTTGCACATCTGTTTTTTTCAAGGTCTTCTGAAATTTCAGTGCCTCCCAAATCGCTCTGAGCGTTGCGACAGGCCCATGTGTCAAAGGCCAGTTTAAGCGTTGAAGGTCACTTCAGTTCTAAAAAATCTTTAGTTCTCTTCGCATAGCTAAAAAAGTGGAGCTGTTAGAGAAAAACTGATTTCATATTTGGATTCAGTGTCCCAAAAATATCTAAAATCAGCTGAAAAATTATAGGCACCAAAAAAAAAATTTTTTTTTGTAGGCCTGTGTTATTTAATTTATTGAAATAAATAACTGTCTATCAACAATTTTAATCAGGAATTATCGTCAGGATTAATCATATTAATTATATAAATTTATTTTAATCAGATTTGTTTTCTTTTAAAATATTATAGGTTAAAATCACATGTTTTCTCAAACTTTAAAATGACATATAAAAATATTATAATCAAAGTTTAACATAATTAGCAAATATTTAAATGTATTTAACGTACTAAATAAAAAGGCCTTTTTATAGAATAAAATTTTTTGATTGTCTCAAACAATTTGCGTTGCACATTTTTATTTAAAAATTAATATATGTTCGGAAGAAAAGAAGATGGTTTATTCTATTTAGAAGAAATAGGAATTTTTTTACATAATGGAGAAGTACTATTTAAAGTATATCATACATATGTAGTATTAAGAGGGTAAAATCAGTGTCAATGAGTATTATTCGATGTGAAAAAAGTTATAAAAAATTATAAAGAGATATCCTTAGCTGGTAAGAACTTTTCAGTTAGACATTATGAACGAAAAGCTTTGAAAGTAAACCGGTGTCTCAATTTGTTGACAAATATAGAAATTACACAACCCAGTGAGAATTTAAATTTGGTTTTATTGAAAGATTTCAATTTTTAAAACACATATCCATGTACTTGAATGAATGAAACTAAAATGCAAAATATATTTCATTATTTTTTTCTGGATACTTTTAATATTTTACTTCCTGAATGATTTTATACGCATAAACTTCAAAATATCTATACTATACACTCTATTAGAAAACAGACTGAGGGCTTGTTATTTATGATTATCATCTAATCCTGTAAAAAAAATAATAATAGTAATAATGAACCAATGTGTGCTTCTATTTTGTGCTTATGGTTTGAATTTTTATACTTTATTCACATAAAAATGACTATTTTACATTATTTTCATTATTTTTTTATTTTACTGTGTCATATAAAAGTAAATATGATTATCTGCATTTGTAACAGACTGTATATATAAAATTTTCACCACACGTTATTCTAAAATCTTTATAATAAATTAAAAACGTCATCAAAAATTGTTCATAAATAAAACACAAATTTAATAAACATGTAATCCAACTGCTCGCCTAAACTACTAAAACTATTAGAATAATAATAATAATTAAAAAAAACTGCTGTAGGTAGTAAAATCTTTAGCGATTTCTTCGACTATTAACTCTTAGATTGTTGCTTATATGAAAGTATCGCTATTGAATTTCAAAACTTTATTTGAATAAATAATTGATATTTTTCATATAAAAATGCTTTTGGTGTTATTGGTCAAATGCATTAAAAAGAGATGCTAGCTCAGTAAAAACAGAGCATGATGACAGAGCTTCATGACTAAATGTAATATAGTAATGTGTTTCGTAATACTATAAGAAAAAGTATATAATTTGTTAATATGATAAATAAAGTGACATTAATTTTTAAGGATTTTATTAATTACAAATTGAAAAATACAATTAAATAACGACATGATTTAACAATATCTTGTATTTTCTGAAGAAATAAAGTTCTATAATTTTTGCAAGGTCTTGGACACACTGATTTAGGAATACTGTTGTATGAGGTAGTTTTTTAGAAGAAATTTCTGATTGCAACTAAAGGTGAATTTCACTTTAAAAAAAAAGGATGTATTTCGCCCATTTTAAAAAGAGCAGGGTGCTGCAAATTTAAAAAATGGCCTAGATTGAACAGTAAGTAATTGCAGAATTAATAAAAACAGCAAATAAATATAATTTAATTAGTGGCACAAATAACAAAACAAGCAAATATGGTTTGCAGTTCATCTTGCATTTGTACAAAGGAATATTACTATTACTCTCCGACGCTTTGGACGGAAGCGAAGATGACATTTTATGGAATGACGGAGATTCTTCATACACCGATTCATATTACAACAGTGGTACTGCTACCTTCAGTGAAAGTGATTTATTATGAGCATTTTTTGTCAAAATTTTCACAAAGATTATTTGTAAATTTTACGTCTATAAAAATATTACTATAAAAATGGTAAATAATGCAATGGTAATAATGCAGTAAAAATGGTATTTAATAAACAGCACATAGTTTGGAAACATTTGATAAGTTACTAATTTTATTATAATGTGTTTTTTTATACCAGTAATGTTTTAGCATTAGAGTGTACAATATTGTGCAGTAGATTTCCCCGCATAATAGTCGCACTTAGACTTTCACAATGGAAAATTGGAAAAAAAGTGCGACTATTACGCGAGTAAATACTGTAGTTGTTGAGCAGATATCATTCTTTCCTTCTTCTTTAGCTCCAATTTGCTGTAAATTTATTATTGCAAAAGCAGAATGAGGAAATATTACCCAATTATTCTTTTACCCTCAAAAGTTTTTAATACTTGCTGTGATGTTTATAGAAAAGAAAGAATAACTTGATTGGTTAAAGATGAATTTCGTAAAAGCATCGCGAAAAAATGCAAATTTCGTCAAAAGATCATGAAAAAAAAGCGAGTTTAATCTAAGATTAGCAAATTTTTTTCAAAATATTGTAGAAAAAACGCGAATTTCGTCAATGCACCGCATAAAAGGCGAAATTTTAAAAATAAATCGCGCAAATAAGGTGAATTTTGTCAAACGATCGCGAAAAAATTTCTAAATTTCTTCAAAAGGTCGTGGAAAAAAGCGTGAATTTCATCTAAGAATCGCAATTTCGTCAAGAGATTGAAAAACGTGAATTTCGACAAACGATCGCGAAAAAATGCAAATTTCGTCAAAAGATCGTGGGAAAAAAAACGAATTTCATCTAAGAATAGCAAATTTTGTCAAAAGATTGTAGAAAAAACGCGAATTTCATCAATGGACCGCATAAAAGGCGAAATTTTGTAAATAAATCGCGCAAATAAGGCAAATTTTGTCAATTGATCGGGAAAAAAATCTAAATATCTTCAAAAAGTGGTGAAAAAAAACGTAAATTTCATCTAAGAATCGCAGTTTCGTCAAGAGATTGAAGAAAAACGTGAATTTCGTCAAAGGATCGCGAAAAAATACAAATTTCGTCAAAAGATCATGGAAAAAAAGCGAATTTCATCTATCAAATTTTGTCAAAAGATTGTAGAAAAAATGCGAATTTCAACAATGTACCACATAAAAGGCGAAATTTTGTAAATAAATCGCGCAAAAAAGGCGAATTTTGTAAAACGATCGCGAAAAAAATCTAAATTTCTTGAAATGGTCGTAGAAAAAAACGTGAATTTCATCTAAGAATCGCAAGTTAGTCAAGAGATTGAAGAAAAACGTGAATTTTGTGAATTCCAAAGCATAGTGAAAAAAAAGCGAATTTCGTCAAATGATAGTGAAAAAACATAAAATTTTGTCAATAAATCGTACAAATAAGGTGAATTTCGCCGAAGGATTTCGAAAAAAACCGTAAATTTCAATAAAGTATCGTGAAAAAAACATTCTAAAATTTTTCTCTGAACTTCAGAATTTTCTTTTACTCATAATCACTCCTGCCTCCATTGTCATGGTGATTGAACATTGATCGATTGAACATTGATTGTCATTGATTGAACTCGAATAGCGATTTAATTTTTCAATAAATATATTGCATCTTAACGCTGTCACAACATTGTCATTGTAGTCACATATTCGTCACAAAGTTCATGACAAAATCGTCACAAATTACACAATTTTCACAAAATTGTCACAATGTGACTTCACAACATTGTCACTGTCGTCACAGAATTATCACAGTGTTAATGACAATTTCGTCACAAATGACACATATTTCACAAATTGGTCTCACCGTGACTTCACAAATTGGTCACAATGTGACGTCACAAATGAGCTCTAAAACGGCCATAACGACCTCACATTCTAGTCACTGTGACTTCACATCAACGTCACGTGATGTCACATCGACGGTCACTAAGTCCCAGTGTGACTTCACAACGACGTCGCCGTAACGTCACCATGCCTTACGGGTCGTTTCTAGGCATGAGATGACCCTTGACCTAAGTCACATGTTCGAAAAAATTCGATTAGTGGGTCAATTTGGGTCACAATGGGTCAGGGTCAAGCTAATTGAATCTAAAAAAATGCTCAAAACATTTTGACCAAATTTTGTATTATACCTATTATACCGTTTCTGGGCATGAGAAGAGAATTGGGCTAAGTCACGTGTTCGAGAAAATTCGATTAGTGGGTCATTTTGGATCACAATGGCTCAGGGTCAAGCTAATTGTATCTAAAAAACGGCTTAAACGATCTTGACTAGATTTTGTAATTATCATTTTCGGGCTCGAGAAGACCATTGGACTAAGTCGTATGTTCAAGAAAATTCGATTAGTGGGTCATTTTTGGTCACAATGGGTCAGGGTCTAATTGTATTTAAAAAGCGGTACAAAACACTTTGACAAAATTTTGTATAATACCGTTTCCGGGCATGATAAGACCATTGTGAAGGGTCGCATGTCCAAGAAAATTCAATCAGTGGGTCATTTTGGGTCTTGATGGATCAGAATCAAGCTAACTGTATCTAAAAAACGGCTCAAACGATTTTGACAAAACTTTGCATTACACCGTTTCTGGACAAGATAAAACTATTGGGCTGGGTCTCATGCTCAAGAAAATTCTATTAGTGGGTCATTTCGGCAATAATGTGTCGGGGTCAAGCTAACTGTATCTCAAAAAGGTTCAAACGATTTTGACAATTTCTTTTTTATTATACCGTTTCAGAGTACAAAAAGACCAATGGAATGTTCGAATTGCATGTTCGATAAATTTCGGTTAGTGGGTCATTTTTGAATCAAAGTGGGTCAAGGTTATTTTATCTAGAAAACGACTAACGATTTTCAATTAATTTTGTATTCCATCGTTTTCAGGCTCTAGAAGAGCATTGTGTTAGGTCGCATGTTCGAAAAAATTCGATTAGTGGGGCATTTTGGGTCACTATTGCTCAGGGTCAAGCTAATTGTATCTAAAACAGCAAGAATGATTTAGTGGGAATAATATATCGAGTAAACACAAAGCTAATTTTGACCGAGCTTAGCTCGGTCATTCTTGCTAGTGAGGGTATGAAATGAGCATAAAAGTCTAAAAATACTTTCTAAATTATCATTTATTTAGAATTAGTTTTAGTTCTTCTTATTAATTAAAATCTCATTTCTGTTTATTGCAGTTTTATAATGAAGTTTAGTCAAAATGTGACTTAATTTGTAATTTTTGAATTATTCCAAAATGTATTCTTCTATAAAAAAAAAATAGTCATGCAAATATCACTAGGCATATTTCAACTATTACGCGAGCAAAGCCGTGGGGTTTGCTAGTATCTTATAAACAACTACCAATCTGAATTTCATGTTTCTAGGCCATTCAGGAACACAAAAATCACATTTTAAAACGTTGTATAGCTCCTGCACCTCCTTTTGGCCAGTGGCACGGACATAAGATATAGCCTATGTTCTAAGTTTGACCAACACCATCATTTTTATACCATTACTTTTGGAATCGGTTCGGTAGTTCCAGATCTTACCTCCTACAAATAAACAAATTTTACTTCTTTATAATATTAGTATTATAAAGGATTTCTTAGAACAGTTCTTGAAAAATTCGAAATTTAAAAGGGGTGAAAATGCACGAAAATCGTTCTAAAAAGCGTTCTAAACGGTAATTTCTACACAATCTCAGGAAAAACCAAACCGATTTAAAAAATAATGGTGTCAATATGATGGTGACAACTCTTGCTCTGACATAGGCTATGCTTTATGTCGGTGCCACTAACCCAAAGGGTATGCAAAAGCAAAAGAACGTTCTAAAAATGCGATTTATGCGTTACTGAAGGGCCTAGAAATATTAAATTTGAAATATTAGTTACTTATTAGATACTAGCTAACTTGGCCGGCGCTCTCCGGGTAAGTTAAAAAACAGCACGAATTGCGAAAAAGCTCTGAAAATCACAATAAGATATCGAGAAAAAATTTTAAATCGCTGCACAAATTTTGAAAAGAGAAAAAAAATTATATATTGTGTTCGAATATTGAAAATTTGGTTCCTTTCACTAATGTGGAAAAATGGTAGGAAATCGCTAAAATACACTAAAAATCAAATACAAAATTCCCAAAAAATTCAAAAATTGCTATACCAAATCCGAATAAACTTTATTGAAATGAGGGCAGAACTTAATTTTGTATTATAGGTCAAAAATGAAGTGTCAAAAATTGCAGCAGATCGCGAATAAAGTAAAAATCGAATTAAAAATAAAAAAAAGCTCAAAAATCCCTGCCGGCTAGACCTACAGGCGGAGGTACACTGTAAAAAAAATTCCGCAACGTTCCTGGGAAAAAATGGGCAGCTGAGTTGCCCATTATTTCCAAGAAACATTTCTTGAAAATGACTGGAACTTTACTGTATATGTTAAATACTTTCTACAGAAATGCCAGTAAGTTTCCTGCGAAATACCAGGAATATTTCTGTTGACAGCAAAACATTACTGACATTTCACAGCATGCGGGATCCGCAGACGATTTTTACATTTCCAGTTGACAATTTTCGTTTTATTATCATTATTTGTTAGAATGAAAAAAATATTTTGAAATTGACATCAAAATTATTATTTATAATTTACACGAAAAAATAAATTTTCAGTTAAAATTCAATAAAGTAAATATATATATGATATATTGTTTCTGAACTTTGCTTAAAATATAAAAATATATAAATGTAAATAATAATTAGAAAAAAAATCTAGACATAAAATATTTTGGATTTTTGTCAGTAATTATGTTAGTTTACAAGTTAGATAAAATACATATAAATTTTCATGAAAAAAAAAAAAACCTAAACGTAATTGTATATTTTTTCCGAAAATAAAAAAAAAAATTCAAATTTGCAGCAATTCAAAGTGTCAAATATATATCAAATTTGAATCAAATTGTAATAAAGTGTTAAAATATAAAATTAATTAAAAAAGAAAAAAAAAAGTCAAGAGGTAGCATCGAACTCGGGCCGTACGGGTGGTGTGCGAGCTTTCTGCGTCCACACCACGAAAGACATGTTGAGAGTTGCAAACTAATGGGTATTTGAAACGTATGCTAAACCTCGGCATCTAATTTCTGAAAATCTAAGGCCCATTTGAAGAAATCCTTTCACAAGAATAATTAGAGGTAAGAACTCTAAAACATACTTTAAATTAATCAAAATCGGTGAGAATCATGTTTGATGGTCCCCTGGTTAATGGAGATAAAAAAAATACGTGTATTTTTTTTACACGGTCTGCTCGTTAAACATTCCACAGACAAGTACGAGAGATAATCTCTTAGCGATGTCACAGAGGCATTGTATTTTCATCTGAATTGTCTTGACAATACAGACGTAAAGGATTATGTCGTCTATTGATTTATTTGCATTCCATATTGATTTTTTTACATTCATTTAAGGAATTCGTTTTCGACACTCGCGCGCGAGCAACGGATTATAGCAAAAAAATTAATAAATGGCGGCCGCAGCGTTTTGCTGTTTCCAACTTTTGTTCAGGAACGTTTCAGATAAGAAAACCAGAATTTCACAGGAAAGAGCTAAATTATTCTGAAAACCTGAGAAAAGGCGAAACGTTCCTGGATTTTACATGGAACGTTACCTTTTTTTTTTTTTACAGTGTAGATTTCGATGTTAAGTACTAATTTCACCAACAAAAACTAAATCAAGATTAGAGATAAACCCAGTTTAACAATTTTATCTGGCCGTTCTTGATGAATTTTTAATTTTATTTTTCTGTAAGAGATCATTTTATCAGAATCGTATTAAGTCGGTATTAAAAAAAAAAAAAATCTTTCCACGCTCAACAACTCGAAATTTTCGGACACATTTTCAGATTCATTTTTAAACAAAAATCATAAAACTTGCTGACGTGATTTTTTAGAAGAGATTTATGAGCGACCTGTGTTTTTATTTTTAGTTCAATTAATTAGAACTTGATTTACAATTATTTTCTCAGTACGACTCAGTTTTCGTTTCCAGCACTATCACTTCGGAAAATTTGGTTCAAAATGCCCACTTTGACAGCATTTTTTGAATTATATTCTGCTTCTATCAAAATATCGACCATAACGGTACATTATATAGTTTCTGAATAAGAGAATCTAACAATTGGATGCGTTTGAGAGCAAAAATGAATTTAAAAATGAGTCAGAAAATAAGCAGTTTGGATTACGTTAAGTAACCGGCAAAACAAAGTATACACAAACGGCACTGCAGATAGGATGACGATCGAGGCAGTGATGTCAGGTTTATTGCCGCTTCGCGTCGATTAGGCGGTCTTTCGCCGCAATGCCCGGTACTAAACCCGTTAAGCTGGGGCATCCCGGCAGGTAGGGGCCTGGTCATCGGTTAGAAAGAAAGAAAGCAGTTTGGATTTGAAAACACCCTTAATACGGTGATTTTTTTTCTTCAACCGCTATGTCTTTTTATTTATTTATTTATTTATTTTTCTGTAAGAATTGGTCCTATCAAAAACTTGTCAATATAAATGTTGTAGATAATATTAAGAAGATATATAATAAATTCATGCGGATTTTATATCTTGTAAATTGGCGAAGTTATGGATTTTTTTCTTCTTCAACCCCCCCCCCCCCCCCGCGCCTTTTTTTTTCTTTTTCGTTTCTAATTTTTTTGCGGTACGAATTGGTCCTATCAAAAACTTGTCTATATAAAAGTTGTAGACAATATTAAGAAGATTTATAATAAATTTAATTGGATTTGATATCTTGAGAATTGACGAAGTTATGATTTTTTTTCTTCCTATAACCCCGTTTTTTGCGCCCCTTGAGCCCATTTTTAATTTTATTAAAAATCTGTGATACATAAATTTGTGGCTCCCTTTTTAGAAGTAATAAAAACTTTAAATTGATTTGATATGTACAAAAATTACGTGGTTTTAACTGTTTTCACAAAACCCCTCCCTATTTCCATCCCCTTCGTCCGATTTTGCCCATTAAAGAACTTGACCGGGATTTTATGCCCCTTGATTTTATGTATCTGTTTGGAAGAGATTGGTGCAGAATTACGGAAGTTATCGTGTCCAGAAGAAACTGATATATATATATATATATATATATGTATATGTATAACCATTAATTAAACATAACGTTCCACCGTCAAATATTATGAATTAAAGCTGTAAGTATTAAAAAAAAAATATATATATATATAGATAGATAGATAGATAGATAGATAGATAGATAAAGCTTTTTACTGGGGGTGGTTTTGAGTCCTAGGGGTCATGATCGGTGTAGATCTGCAAAACATTTTCAAAAATTCCAACATAGGGGAGTATTTCATAATAGGTAGTATTTCATACAAAATCTACCTAAAAATCACGAAAGTCAAAATTTACTTTAATTGGATAAATGTTTCAAATCTAATTCTTTTGACCTGCAGGGTCTCTTAAAATTTATATTTAGGAAATCATGCTAAGCATTGTATCATGTTACTTTTATTCATAATTTAATTTACTTGGATTCCCTTAAATATAATTAATATAATCACTTAAGTTAATATTATTTTTTGCTGCATTAAAATATCTCAATTTGTTGATTTTCTGTAAGCAAGTAATACCTATTTGTTTACAATGGAAGTCTATGGGAATTTAGCGAAATATTAGAGATATTGCCAAGTTGACGTCACTTTTGGCGACTAATTTTGATCGCCATGTTGGAGAAAAACTTGGCAGCATTTGGCGACAGAACTGCGCTCCCTCCCTACTGTAACCCACTTATAGCCATGGAGATGCATTAAATGCTGTTAAATAATCGCATAAATATTAGCTAAAAATTCAAAAATCTGTAAGCTGCAAGAATTCCGAATAAACTTTCTTGAAAAGAGAACAAAATTTACTATATATCGTTAAAAGAAAGAAACAGTATTATTTTCCCTAATGTGGAAAAATCTCCATAAAACTTAAAAATACACTAAAAATCGCATAAAAATTAAATTTAAAAAAAATCTAATCAAAAAATCGAAAATCGAAAATCGAGCTTCGACGTGCAAAATTTCATATATATAGACGTACCCCTTCCCCAAATTTTGTAGCTCTACGTGCAGCGGTCTCTTCAAAACACCTTCGATACACTCACAAATTCACACACAAACTTCTTAACTTATTATTATAGATAAAGGATTTCTACGAATAGTTCTTAAAAAATTCGAAATTTAAAAGGAGAGAAAATGCGCGAAAAGCACTCTAAGAAACGTTCTAAATGGTGGTTTCTACACAATCTCAGGAAATACCAAACCGATTTAAAAAATAATGGTGTCAAAATGAGGATGCCATCCTTGCTCCAAGATAGACTATATTTTATATGGGTGCCACTATCCCAAATTAGGGTGCAGGAGTAAAAAGTTCTAAAAGTGCCATTTTTGCGCTACTGAAGGGACTAGAAATATGAAATTTAAAATATTAGATATAAAGGATTTCTAAGAACAGTTCTAAAAAAATTCGAAATTTAAAAAAGGTGATAATGTGCGAATATGGTTCTAAAAAAGCATTCTAAATGGCGATTTCTACTCAATTTTGGGAAGTATCAAATCGATTTCAAAAGAAATGGTTGTAAATTGATGGTGACAGTACTTTGCTCTAACATGGGCTCTGTTTTATGTTTCTATCACTACCACCTGGGGGTTGCAGGAGAAATAAACGTTCTAAATTGCGGTTTTTGTGTTATGGAAGGGGCTAGAATCATGAAATTTTGAATTTTAGTTACTTATAAGATATCAATGATCTCTAAGAACATTTCCTAAATAAATCGAAATTTAATAAAGTGAAAATGCGCGAAAAGCGTCATAAAAAACATTCTAAATTGCGAATTTTGTGAATGGTAGGGACTAGCAACTTGAAATTAGGCAATGTGCATATTTATTAGATATAAATTATCTTTAATAAGAGTTTCGAAAAAATTGGAAATTTAAAAGTTTTGAAAATGCGCGATAAGCGCCCTAAAAACGTTCTAAATTGAGATTTCTTTCAAGCTCAGGAAATACCAAACCTATTTCAAAAGTAATACACTGCTCAAAACAATTAAAGGATATTTGAAGTTTTATATAAAATAAAGATATAAACGAATTTTTTTTTTGCCGAAAATAGAAGAAGAGAATCACAAATGCAAATTTTTCTGGTTTTCAAACTGTGGAGTATGCACATTTTGAGTTCGACGTCAAAAACGTCGCTTCAGCGGCAGCGAATGAAATTTGACTTTCAACTGGATAAAAGAGAATGAAGACAAGGATGATCGGCATTCAGTGATTGCTTTGTTTCGATGAGTACGATGTCTCAGCGAAGTCATTTGACAGATTCAGAAGCTTTGAGAATTGTTGGTAGGTTAGAAGGGGGCCAAACTCAAGCCGAAGTAGCGCAAGCCATTGGAGTGTCACAAAGTGTCATTTCCAGGATCTGGAACCGTTTTTTGGAGAGTGGATGTGCAGGCCGAAGACTAGGGCAAGGTCGTAGACGGGCAACAACGCCCAATGAAGATCGGTATTTAGCGTTAACAGCTCGGAGACACCGAACCATGAACGCTACTCTTCTCCAACAACACCTTCGCTCGGCTACAGGCACTGATTTATTACATTTTATTTCTTGAAGGAAATATAATCAATCAGTCAGGGAATTTTAAAATTGGTTTTAGTGATTGTGGTATTAATTTTTAAGTGACATTGCTGCTTATTTCTGTCAACTGTCAGCAAAACGTCGCGTCATTTAGAATAACAGTTGAAAAAAAGCATTTTTAGAGGGATTTTAATTTTGTAAATTGAGATTAAGGATGATTGCTCATTAGTCACATTTATTTCTTTTGCAAGAAAAATTGATGCAATACATTATGAATATATTGAAAGTTCAATACGTTGTACGAGCACGTATATATATGATACTATATATATGCAAGTACATAAAATTATGCAGGTAGCTATGCACGTATGGAAAGCATTGTCTTAAGTATGGACAGAATTTATTTAAATAAAATATATAGAATAACAATAACTTCGAAACGTCCTGTTCACCATGAGATAATATAAGAATATATCAGATTTAAAGGATTAAAGTCTTTCTCCCCTGATGATGACTGTAGTATCAGACGAAAGCACTCGGGTGTCAAGTTTGGAGTATCATTTTAACTTCTACGATGGTTTTTACGTTTTAAAACACACACACACCCACACACACACATATATATATAATGTTGGGGTAACTGGACCCACGAGGTAACTGGGCCATAGGCTATTTTATAAAAAAAAAAAAAACTGTTGACGCGTTTTAATTTTTAGTTTTTGTCAACATTGCACCCTCATCTCAACTTCTTAAAACAACGTGTGTCAACTCAATAATAACTCTGTCTTGTCTGTAATATGTAGCCGAAAATTTAGTTTTTTTTTTTTTTTTTTTTTTTTTTTTTTTTTTACAAACAACGTCTGTTTGGTTGAACTTCCTTTGCTTTTTATTAAAATGTGGTAAGTACTTTTATTAAACAATATATTTTTTTAAAGATTACACATACAAATACATTAACATTATAAGATATCTATACATATTTACTTCCTGCTTCAAATATAAGGTCGGTGTTCCAGTTACCCCATAAATGTGTCAAGAATGGGGTAACTGGACCATGTGGTATCCAGTTACACCAACAGTAATAAATAATTTTAGGAGTTTCTCTTATTACAGGAAATTAATTTTTCCTTTTTTTTTTATTTTTGCTTGAAATTAAAATATAAATTATACAATACCCTATTAAAATTACATATTACAATTTAGAAAAAAGCATGTTGGAGGGTATCAAATCAAATTTCTTACGTGAGATTGTCAAACTTCGAAATATTATGATACAGATGAAGAGGGGTACATAACACAAAGTGATATTATTTGAAAATTATCGAAACCAATAAATTATAGTTGTGTTCGATATTAAAATATTGTTACATTCTCTGCAGATTTATAGGACTTATCCAACTTTCACCAAGGTAATAAAAAGCACAATGAGATACTTAAGTACTTACGTATCAATTTGTTCATAGATTTTTCTTATTTTTTTTTTTCTAAAATACCAATGTAACTTTTATACTTAGTACCTATACTAATGTACATAAGTACTTACTTTATTCTTATGTTTTTTGTATAAATAAATCCAATATTTTCACATTTGATGCTTTTTTTACACACCTTGACAGCAAAAGTTTCCCTTACAATGCTAATTAGTTGATATATAATTTACGTGATCGGTCCGGTTTATTTTTTTTAAGTTATTTACTCTTTTGCAATGATCTGATACCCCATTAAAAAACGCGTGTAAAAGACAAACCTACCTGCTCCAATTGTCTCATACATGAAGGCTGAAAGATGAAATACATATGGGGCATTCTCACAATCTTTTGACTTTCATGTCCCTGAATAATAATTTTTATTTTAAAACACTTTTTTGTGTTTTTTTTAAATTTCATATACTTAGGAACATCCCACTGCATGATTGCACAACAATATTAACGAGATAAATACGTTTTGGACGATGTTGGGGGTCCAAACACCTGGAAAACGCCTATACCGTACCGTATCCCTGATGCTGATTTTTAACTTTGGAGCTGTCTCGATGAAATTTTTTCAATAAAAATAATTTTATGTAACTTTTTTTTAAACTGGATTGTTTTATATAAATAAGTAGCTAAAAATTAGCCTACACGCATTTTTAGAGTTGTTATTATTTTTTAAACTCTGTCCCTAGGTTTTAGATTTTTTACGATCCCTCTTCTAAAATTATACAGAAAATCACTTCAGATGTAGCCACATAATTTTTTTCCAGTTTTTTCTCATGCAGAAGTATCCTAGAGAAATAATGTCTAAATTTCTTTGGCAGGAAATTTACTGTAGAATTTAAATCAGCATTTAAATATCAATTTCAGGCATCGTGGCTTTATTGGTAGTCTCACCGTCCCCAAGGTATATTCCTGCATTTTTCGAGGTAAATTATTTTTTTTTAATTTAATCCAATGTAAATAACTGTTTCTAAAAATCAACGAACATTTTGGCTACCACTTAGACTTAACATGACCTGCCTAAAATAGGTGGTAAGTTTCCTTGCTGTTCCATCCTTACCGTCCCTTTTTTTCCCATTTCGTCCATTTTTTCCTATACCATCCCCTTTGTTTACATTACCGTCTCTAATTTAACACCCCTTTAAGACAATGTTATATCAAAATTTTGTACTAAAAATACTACATTTTCATTATTTCTTATTTGAATGTCCTGTGGGTACTATGCAAATTCATTATAAGTAAAAATTTAGAAGAAAATAAAAAGTTTTAGTGGTAAAAAGGTAAGGAAAATTAAACTTGTAAATTTAACTTAAACCTCAGTTAAATAAAAAAAAAAAATTCTCTGCTGACCACTTTTTCTTTATTTTGAATCATTAAGGCATTCGTCTATCTGATTAAAATGTTATTTTAGCAAGTTGAATTTCACCAGATTTTTTCCCCCAAAAGTAAAAAGACTGTGAGAATGCCCCATATATCTACCATATATATATAAAATCCTAATGAAACGAATTTATGAAACGAATATATGAAACGCCTGAAATGTAACGATTCTTTGAATCGACTGATTAAACAACTGATTACGTTTCACGGTGATTTCTCCTAAAAAAAGGAATACTTTGCGATGAAATTAACACCAAAAATCAATATTAATCCGCAGATTTCAAAACTGGTATTAGAATTTTTAAATTCGAATTAGTTTTCGAAATATTAATTTTTTTCTAATTTTATATACATTTTTCTAATGATGGCAACTCATATTTTAATCAAACAGATATATTTTTTTCAGATTTTAGAAAAGGTTACTATTTTAAACTAATTTGGCGAGAAGTCTGGCCTCCCTTAAATGGATGCTAAGAAATGTATCATGTTACTTTTATTCATAATTCAATTTGTATTTCATTATCATTTTATTTAATACAAGCAGAAACATTTCAAATAAATGGCTTTCACTTCTTTATTTTTTTTAAACGAAATGAAAAGAAAAATATTAGGCACAGATGTCATATATGCACCGGGGTACCTAATTGGCACCAAAATAGCATTATTTTGGTTGACATGGTAACCCGGCTATTGTTGTTTATTTAATAATAAGAGTTTATTTATTTTATTTACTTTTTTTAAATTACATAAATTGTTTTGTGTTATAGTTTATTATTTTTTTTGTTATTTTCCTTTAAAAATAAAAAATAATAGAAAATAATTAAAAAATACGATACTACTTAGTTATTCCATCGACCCATTTCGCCAAATTACATAAATCGCCAAATTATACAAATTGACATAATTTTTATTTTAAACGAGTTGGAACCCGTCGAAATTCGACGAACTAAAATGTTAGAAAGGAACATCAGATCGAATTTATAATAAACCTACAAAAATAATTACAATAAAAAATTCATCTAACATTGGTTGTCTCACTCTTAAAACAAATAATATTTTTAACTTAAAATTGCCAAAATATTATTTCCACAAACTTCAACTGCTTAAATTATTGAAAAATTAAACTCAATTAGAATACGTACTCAAGATGAGTAATTATGATGAATTTATCGATTGAGGCTCTTATGTTTGTTTTACGGGATGAAAAATCAGTAAAAAGGATTTCGCTTTGTCACATCATAAAATTTTCCCCCATAAAATGTAAACTGTACGTTATTTTCACATTCACATAATTTACATTACGCACCACTCAAATTCACAATTTGAAAGTATTTTAACGCGCAATACATTATTAATGAATGTATTTCCAAACTTAAAGTCACGTTTGTCCGATACAACTTTTCATTTGAACATTCGCACAAACTTTAAGTTCTAATCTCAATACCCGCGAAAAAAAAAAAAAAAAAAAAAAAATCAGAAATTTGCCTTTAGTTGTCATAGTACTGGGCATTTAGCATTGGTCAAATATTTAGTTTTATCAAAATAAATGACCGCATTGTTTTAAATATGACATAATTTTTACTCACTGAATCATTTTGCCTAGCGTCTCAAACTCGGTATCAGCGTAATGTAAAAATATTGAAATGTAACTGATTTATGAAGAAGAATGCATGTTCTTTTTTAATGTTTGACATCATTTTCTGTTAAAAAATTATAAAAAAAGTTACTTTTATTTGTAATGTGAAAATGGCATCAATAAGGATATAATCAATAAAAATAATAAACCATGACTACTTTCCCTTCACTTTCAATATAAATGGAGTTCTTTAGTTGTCACAATTACAAAATTTGTATTAAAAACTACAAAAAAATTAATATCTCAAAAATAAATTGAGATACAGCTTTCAAACAAATTGCGTTTAAAAGAGCATTTTTTCCTTATACGACGGTGTTAAAATTTAAACTGTGCGATGTTTAGAAGTTTAAAAATTTGCCGGAGATGTAATTGCAAAACCGAAATTTTATTTCAAATTTGAAAGTGTTGCCATTCGCAAAATGACGTGTGCGTTACGCACAGATATGTTTGTCCTTTATAATATAGATAACGAAAGAACAAAGGAAATAGTATAACATTAATAAATATACAAATAAAACGTCGAAATAAAAATCACTTAATGACGTAAAGACGTGTAACTTGCTTAAAGTCAAGTGAATGTGACATTTATCAACTATTATTGGCCTTTAATCTTATAGTTTGGTGATAGATTTTTGTTCGACGGGATAACTAAGTAGTACCAAAAATACATATGTAACTGGTATTCGAAAACGAGGATTTCGCCAAATTTTCGTAAAAAAAAATCACGCCAAACCGGGTGCGTATATGGCATCTGGCCAAATATTAAATTATGTAACAAACGATGACATTTAATTCCAACTTCAAAGCAATGTTATAATTTACCACTCGAAAAAAAAATGCTAACTGGCGAGTTGAAAAATAGTTATTGGCGAGAATTGCACCCGGCTAGCGTAACAGTACCAAGAACTCTTTGCGACAATGCTATTATGTAGTATTATTCGAAAATAAAATTGATTTTTTTAAATCGAAATGGAAAACTTTCGGCACAGATGCCACATACGGTCCCATATTGGCGCTATTTTTTTCTGACGCCAATGTTATATACGCAACGGGTACTTAACTGGCGCCATAATATCGTTATTTTGCTTGATTTTATAAGCCGGATGTTGTTGTGTATGCTGTTGATGTTTTCCCCAAATTAGCGCCGGAGAAAAATTGCGCCAATATGGGGCCGTATATGATATCTGGGCCAAACTTTCACACGAAAAGCGAAGGGATCAGAGCGCATTTATTTATGGCAGTTACATGACTTGGACTATTATAATATAGATGAAATGATGGCGATAGAATAATATTTAGCGACTTATCACCTGTATTTGACTAATATTAAAGTACCAAAATGGCACCAGGAATATAAAAAGCGATGTGGTTCGCCCGGAACTCTTGATGATAGTCACATGACTTAGGCCAGCGTTTCTTCAACTTTGGGATCTCGCGGACCCCTTTTCATATGATATGCATTCCGGGGACCCCCAAAAAAAGTTTTGTTAATGTAAGATTTAAAAAAATATATTTTTATAGTATAGAGCTTATTCATTTTTCATTACAGATATTCCGTGTTTAGTGGTTGAAAAAATCAGTTGCGTTGATAAGAAAAATGGCACATATTTTAAGACAGCTAAAATATACGCTATTTCCCATGAGTAGTATGCTGCTGTTTTCTTTTCCTACGAGATGTGCAATGTCTGGTTCAATCTTCGAAACATGTATTCGCAAGTCTGTTTTGACATTCAATAGATTTCTATATTTGTTTTTCATGTGCACAAGGCTGAAGAACGTCTTTCCACACAAATATGTTGTACAGAAGGGAAGTAAATGCTGGATAGTAATACTGCTAGTTCTGCATACGTATTTCTCGCACACAACCAAAAATTAGGAAGGCTATTCACTTGGAAAGCAATTTTCATGGAACCATCGCATGATAATTCCGCAAGTTGTTTCTGCTCTAAGATTGTTAAGGATTGCATTTTACTAATATCTTGGAAATGAAATGGACCCTTGATCCACTCACTTTTTGATTGTGAGGGAGAAAAATAACGTCGGAAAGCTTCTTTCAAGTTCTTCAGGTGTACAACGAAATTTTGAACAATATCAGGGGAAAGTGTATCGCCAGAGGTTTGTAAAAAATCGAATAATGTTGGGAATGATTTTAAATTATTATTTTCAAGTCGATTTGTCCATAAATCAATTTTTTTTTTGTTGCATCTATTTTGTCCTATCCTGGAAAATACGTACCGATGTTTCTTGTAAATTCAATTCATTCAGAAAACTAAAAATATCTATCAAATATGCCGCCTTGACAAGCCAGGAGAAATCATTGAAACATTCTTTCAAATGGCTTTGGAATCCAATAAAAATTACCTTACTTCATCACGCAGTGCAAAATAGCGATTTAAAACTTTTTCTCGAGACAGCCACCTAATTTCTGTATGCAAAAGTAACTGTTTGTGTTGACTCTCAATTTCTTCCCACAGAATTTAAAAAAGTGTAGAATTCAACTATAGTCCTAGATTAGAAGTTCTAGTCCTGCATTTATCCACAACTACAGCTACAGAAATTCCCACCGAAAGAAAAAAGGTCTGAATTCAATACTGGGCTTGAGGACGCCCTCCTGTAAGCTAGCGGACCCCCAGGGGTCCGCGGACCACAGTTTAAGAAACGCTGACTTAGGCTATTGTTATAGAAATTGTTTTAAAATACCGGGAGACAAAGACTCTGTACACTTAATTCCTTTTATTTTTAGCTTCTTTTCAAACGTTTAACTGATCCTCTTTAATCAAACACGAAAACAACATTGGATGTCTTAACAGCAACTGATTCGGCCTTAAATTTTTGAAATAAAAAAAAATTGAATGGAAACCCGTTTACAGGGAGATCTGCACAGCTTTTTTCCGCATAATTCAATCTTCTATAATATTTTTTAAACCGATCAGATTAGCGTGTTTTTAGATTATGCGGTGTCTGAACGGGGTTGGCGAGCGTAGCTTGCAGGGGGCAGAGCCCCCTAGTATATATATATATTTATTTATTTTTAGATATTAAAATGTAATTTTGAAAATTTCTGCTTGATAGCTTGAACCTTACTGAATGCATTTACAAAGGTTCAGACTTTAATTCATGGAAGTTGAATTGTCAGAATCTCCAGAGTCACACTGTAAAAACACGGTCCAGTGGACCCAGTGGAAACCTTTTATATACATACATATTTAGCACTTCTTAGTGATAAAAAAAATAATGATTTTGAAATTTTATTTTACTTTGGAGTATTATTATATGGAGTTAATTATTTTTTGTCTTTCATCATAATTTATAAGTGAAATTATTCCTCTTAACTTCGTTGGCTCGTAGATAAAATTTCCAAATGAGACAGTTTTTTTTTTTTATTTAAAATGTCGATAATCTTGCATTTGATTCATCGAGTTCTGTTTATTTGGTTTTCTGTCATTTTAATTCCCCAAGTCAGCGGTTCTCAGACTTTACGGTGCGCGTCTAGTCCACGACCCATCAGCTGAACGTAGAAAGATTGGTCTTGTCTTCAAAATTTTATGCTTAACTGCATTTGCTCAATAACATAAAGAAAACAATATGTTAAGCTTAACCAAATCGTATAAAGATGTAGATAAACGTTTCAGAGCGTTGTGTAGCGATGAACTTTGTGTTTTTAAAGTGGCTCTAAGCTAAAATTAAAACAGTAACGAAATGCACGTATCAGGTATGGATTGTTACATGCTTTCCAACGTTAGTAGAATATTCTTAAGAAATTTTATTTTTACCTACTATGAAATAAGATAGCTAAACAACAACTTTAAATAAAATGCACCGCAAACGATTTTACCCATAGACCATAATGCAATTGAATCTTTTTGAGTGTCCTTGTGAATAAACTATAATTGCTGCGCACATTACGTTCAATTGTGAATATTATGTAGTAAACATCATGAACATATAAAATTACATGTCAGTATGAATATATTTTTGCGAGTTAGAGCACGGAAAAACGAATATACGGACATGAAAATCAAATTCATAGACATATTTCAACTATATTGGAAAGTGTAAAATGTTTCAATCCCCTACAGATATGTTGGTGATAATGCAGATGAACATCACAAACTGTATAGTCTGTTAAACTTTACGTTTTTAAATACATTTGTAACAAATGTATTTAGATTCCGCTAAATGGCAGCACTAAACGACAATCTGTGATTAATGACTGTCATAGTTTTCCCCATGATTCCCTACGGTTATGTTTTCCCCGGCAGAGATTTCTACGCCTAGCGATGGAGAAGGTGCGAAATGTCCGCTGTCCTGTTTTATCCCCCGGAGTTTAAAAAGAGGCGGGGGGAAGTGATGAAATGTTTGCGATTCAATGTATTTCCCCGCGGAACTGACTTTTGAACTCGAAAAATTACGCCTTACCCATTTGACTTCGGAATCTAACTCGGAGTTAGAAAATAACAGATGCACTTACGAAAAACCGCGAATCGATCTACAAAAATTGATTCCCTGTTTTCGCCCGAACGAAGATGATATGAACATCTTAGTGCTGTGTGAGCGACAGTTAAAGGTCTTAGGGGTTCCAGCAAAAAATAGGTTACGTACCTCATAAATGCTTTACCTAGTGATATTGCTAGACTCATTGCTAAGGAACCGGAAGTAAACGCCCAGGATTACCAACAGGACTAACAACTACCATCAAGGCGATGTTGTTGAAATGATTCAAATTGACTGCTGAAAAATTTAGAATCCTTTATGTTCAGCACAAGAAAATTCCAGAATGTAC
Organism: Maratus speciosus; assembly: GCA_963932465.1. Classification (NCBI taxonomy): domain Eukaryota; kingdom Metazoa; phylum Arthropoda; class Arachnida; order Araneae; family Salticidae; genus Maratus; species Maratus speciosus. Next base: position 32,714,786 of record OZ010790.1, on the reverse strand, counting down.
CTGGAAAGACTAATTTTTCGAGCTTAGAACAGACTTTGAAGTTTGGCTATCTGAGCTCAACATAACTTCGTTCGAAGATTTGAAAAGTCTTATTTTATAGGACAAAATTAAGAGAAGGTGTTCCCCACAGCATAGAGAACATTTCTTGGACGTTTAGCGGATTTAAATGATCCAAATGTCTTAGTCGAGAAGCTAGATGCTTACGATGTTTTAAGGATAAATCCCGTAAAATCCGAAGAAGTGGAAATCCACCAAAAAAATAAAAACTTGTCTAAAAAGAAAGAGACCGTACCATCGAGCTCTTCTAATAGAACGTTTCCGAATGAAAAATTCTACTGAAAGAAGACAATCCCGACAGATAACGGAAAGGTGAATCCCTCACCACTGATTGAAGATCGCTCAACCTTGCAATGTTATGGTTGTGCTGCTCCTGGATTTATTCGTGCAAATTGCCCTACTTGCAATCCTGTGATAAAAACTGAACTTCTCAATTCCAGCAAATCCAGATACATACATGCTCAACTACAACCACACCCTTGACTACAGTAAACCTGTACATTAATCGAGTCTATGACAAAGCCTACGTAGAAACCGGATCCAGTTACAGCCTGACTAGTAAATCATTGTATTCTGTGTTAAAAGAAAAAGGTGCTAAATTTCAGAAAATCTCTCTGAACATCTCCTTAGCGAATGGCCAGCGGTTAAAAGAAGACAGTTTGACCATGACTGTTACTGTAGAAACTGGGGGAAGAAAATTTCGTACAAATTTTATTGTGTTACCTAAAGCTAAAGGAAACAGAATCCTTTTAGGAAGAGACTTTCTTGATAAATCAGGGTTTGTACCAGACGTTAAGAACAAACGTTGGTATTTCGGCGATATGCCTCATATAAAGTATGGCTTTTCAGATCTTCTTCCAATACCTCTTAAATGTTCTGGCCAGAAATCAGAATTAAATTACTCGCCGAAAAGGTATGAAACCATCTTTCAGCTAGAAGGAGAAGCCACCCCGTCCTCCATTGAAATCGGTACAGGCTCCAATGAGATAGCCTCGAAAACAAAGAAATTTGCTAACTTCACTAAGCAAATGAAAGACTTGGTCGAACAACGCTAAGACAAAAGAAAACAGTTTGTGGACAGAAGCCGGAGAGAAGGACCTCAGTATTCTCCTGGTGACAATGCATGGGTAGAACTCCTTCCCATTAGCAAGGCTGGTTAGAAAAGAACTGTCAAATTCAGTCCTCGACGTGACGGGCCCAATGTAGTACACACACAGCGCTCACCTACTTCATATGATGTTGCCAGTTTATAAACCCCTGAAGTTCCCTTAGGAACTTAACATACATCTGCCCTAAAACTTTGTAACAATGTTTCCGACAAACCAGTTACTCCACTCAGGAAACGTGGTAGGCCAAAGAAAAATGTTCCTGGGCCCTTGCAGAGACGTCTAAGGAAATAGTAGGGAGGATGTAACAAATATATTTAAATTCCACTAGATGGCAGTACTAAACTACAGCCTGTGATTAACGGCTGTCTTAGTTTTTCCCATGATTCCCTGCGGTTACGTTTTCCTCGGCAGAGAGTTCTACGGCTTGTGATGGAGAGGGTGCGAAAAGCCCGCTGTCTTGTTTTCCCCCCGGAGTTTAAAAGAGGAGGAAGGAAGTGATGAAATGTTTTCGAATCAATGTATTTCCCCGCGGATTTCTTCTGTCATTCTTTACTTTGTAAATATGTACAGCCATCATGTAAATAGATATAATTCTTGTAGTACAGAGATTCATTAAACACTACTTTCTACTAAAGTATAGAGTGGCGTTGCCTTTTGAAGTGATGAGTCGATTGATAAATATTGAGGCGCCTATTTTTTTGGAAAGCAGGTAGCTGTACATTCCTTTAAATGGAACCCTTTTAAAGGAATTTTTCTTTCTTGTAAAATTTTCATGCTGCTGTCGTAAAATGTATTCATTATTCTACATTCAGCTGAATATTATGCATTTCTGTTTTCATGAATATTATTTTTGCTAAAGTTTATCTCTTCCTTAGAATAGGTTATACAAAAGGCTCCATATACTTACATATCACAAAGTCGAGAAAAGCAAAATTAAGCTGTTAAGTGGCTCGGTTAACATTAAAGTTTAGGAACCACTTGACTAATATAATACATATACAAAATGCTTTATCAATAAAGCATAATTATGCTTTCGCGTTTAATAATCTGTCGGCAAAATTAGCACGCAAAAAAACTTATATTTTAAACATTTAAAAAAACTCAATCATTCAATTTTTACAACTGATTTAAATATTTTATTTGTTTGAACAACTCCCATTAAGATTTTGAATGAAAGAAGTCAAACAAATAAATTGTTGGATAAATGCTAAATAATTGAAAATTAGATCAGGGTCATTCCATGGTAACTTACCTTACATTTAGAACAATTTACTTCAGTAATTTTAGTAATATAACACAATAAAGTACTCAAAATGTAAAGTTGACATTTGTTAATTGAACCTATTCAAAGATTAATTCAGGCAAAAATTAACTAATTTTAGAATTATTTCTTGAATTCTGTCAGTTATATTTATTATAGAAACTGATATTACTGAAAGATTACGTAAGTTACCATAAAAAATATAATCGTCATTATCATTTTTTAGTTAATTTTCATCCAAATTGACCTTTGGATAGATTTAATTGACAATTCATGTCAACATTACATTCGAATAGTATTTGATGTTATATTACTAAAGCTACTGCAGTAAATTGTTCTAAATGCAACGTAAGTTACCATGGAATGATACATCACATACATTAATTTATCTCTTGCATATTTAAACTTTTGAGTAGCAATTGATATTCAATCATGTGTTATTGATATATTGTGAATTGTCCCAATATCTTGTCAAAATTGGGTGGGGCCATTGAAAAAAAACCAAGTTTGGTATGGTTTTGATTTGTAGACGGCCCTCTAAGCAAATTTTATATGCATTTTTTAAAACAGACTTTATTTCCAATCGTTTGGTACTAGTAACTTTCCTTTACGATTATTTGTTGCAGAGTTAGTCGGGGTGTTTACTTTTTTCCACGAATGTACACTTTATTTTAATAGGGTTAATTTAAGTACGCTCCATGGATCCACCATGTTGACACACGCCGAATGTATTGCTACCAATGCTTGAGACATTCAACATATTTAACGTGTTTTTTGTAGACTTTTTACCCTGATTACATGTGTTAGTTTTATTATTAACCCTTCTTTATATGATGGTGGAAATTTCCATCATAACGTTGAATGCCCAAAAATTATATAAAAGAACAAGTTCACTTTAAGTTGATCGTGTCGTGATACCTTTTTAATGTCCATTGCATAAAAAAAACATAGCTGTCAAAAAAAAAAAGCTTCTCCAGCTCCTCCACCTCCAAAAGATATCAGAACAGATGGTACTGAACATTGGCCAGCAGTGGGTGGGTCACTCCGGTGCAAGTATCCTAAATGTAAAGGGTATTCTACAATTTCTTGTAGTAAATGTAGAGCCAATTTGTGTCTAAATAAAAATAATAATTGTTTTGTTAATTATCATAAAGAATAAAAAATATCCAATGATATCTTCTTTTATTTCTATTTAGTACTAAGCTAATGATCTAATTTTGCATGATGATGAAAATTTGCATCATATTGTTTTTTGCTAAATTTATACTATAAATATATACTAAGATTTTTTTTAACCATTTTTCCTTTAATTTTGAACATGAATTATATCACCTTGATTTATTTCACCAATGAATAAAAAATCATGCAAAGAAGGGTTAATTGTGCATTTGCCACATATCTACATGCAGTTAGTGGAATTATTTAAGCTAGTGACTGTGTATAAAAAATTTGCATTTTAGGGCTTCTAATATCATTAGTTATTTTTCCATCAAAAACATACTTCCCTACTAAAACGAGAACTGTCTACAACTTTGCCATTGAGTCTTTTACCGTATTTCATTCCGTGTTTTAGAAAGGAACGCTAACCGGACAGCTCAACAGGAAGGGGGCTCGTATAAGTAAGGACAAATAAATTTATTGTATAATTCTACAAATCTTTTTTTTTCTTTTCATAACAAGTTATATTGAAAGAGTTTATCTTTATGTTCTGTTAAAGCTTTTAAGATGAGAATATATTAAATGTGTAGTAATAAATACAAAGGTATGCGCCTCTTATTTTATTTATCATGAAATATAGAGTAAAAATATTAGAATAAAAATAACAAGCACAAGGCATCTAACATTTTGTGTTAGCATATAGTTCATATTGCGTTAACCTTTAACTGATGTGACAGAGATTGTCACATAACTAAAGTGTTAGGTTTAACAAATAGGTTGAAGATGAAAATATGCTCGCTCTATTTTCATTCTGATATCATTGAAATATTAATTCGAACAGCATTAAATTTGTTATAGAGATAAAGACTAAGATGCAGATACGCAAACACAATTGTATTGTCAAATGCATAAACAATTTTCAACTTTGTTGGAAAGTGTGAAAAATAGTTAAGTTGCTTGATCGAAAGCGTTAACAACAATACGCACCAAAAGCATGACACACCCCAACCCTTTTTGTTTCGTTGAGGTCGAGTAATGTATAAAAATATCACCAATGTCGGTTTTCATCTTTATCAAAAATTACTCTTTATCAAAATATAAATTAAAGTAGAATTATCTGTGAGAAATGTTAAATAAGATAAATAAAATTTCTGGCTTTTAAATATTTTTATTTAATAATTCAACTGTTTCGTTACAGCTTTCTATATTTCACACTAATAAACTTTTTTTCCTTTTTCAAATTTATAACATTTCATTGATTTAGATGTAGTAAATTCAACCTTTATTACACGGACGACAGCGGGGAAAAACTCCACAACGAGGGACACAAGTTGGATATGGCCATGAGTATTTCCTCTCAGCGGCATCGTTTTCTTGTAAATTTTCGTTGGAGGCCACAATTAAATTTCTTAAGCTTTCTTCAAGTTTTTCTTCCTGAGAGGATGAACTTAAAAAAAGAAAGAGTTTATTAAAATAATATCAAAATACAGGTTGATACAAAGTTTCACAGGCTAATTTTTAAAATTTTAGAACGGGCATAAAGAGATGTTTTTCCCCATAATTATTTTCCAGTAACAACCGATTATAGTTACAGGTATGTAATAATTATCGATGAAAGAACGCTGCTAGACTTTTTGAAACTTGAATGATAATATTTCAATGTCTCACTCATGCGACAATTATATTACCTTTATATTTGAGATTGAAGGATTTTCTCAGTCAGGTAAGTGGAGAACGATTAGTTTTATAACATCCTTTTAACCATTTGCTCATTACTGCATATATGCGTATATATCAGGATTTTCTTTTTAATTCAGAAATTCCGAAAGAAGAATTTTCTCTTCACACAATCACGAAACGTCTGTCATTAAATAAAGCAAAAACAACTAATCTGGTTCTTTGTTATGTATTCGAGATTATGATGCAAATGCGTTAAGGATTTTTTTTAACGTCTGGATGCCTAATTAAACTATCTATTTAACGTCTAGTAGGACAAAACATTTATTTTTTCAAATTCTTCTTTTAATTGTATATTTCAGAAATATACGTCTTTTTTAAATGTACATTCTTCCACTTATTAAAATATATTTAAAAAAATTAAATGTAATTAGTTTTAGCTATATTTAAAAATTGAAATAGCGTTTAAAAGACGTAACGTTCCTTGAATAATCATTACCTTTTTTATAACAAAAATAAAATAATTTGTCTCAAGAATTTACATAAATATTGTTCAAGGAAATTTAATTATTTTTCTTAAGTCTCTTTAATCACTACTTATTACTATGAAAATCATTATTCATTTTATTTTTCAAAACAAAAAATACAGAAGGCATCTTAAAAAATATCTTATTAAAAAACATTTTTCAAAGTGTAGTAACTTTATCGTGAATATTGTTTAAATATCATGAACTTTGGAAAGCTGTGTTCGAAAATAAGTGTATTTAGATTTTAATATTTTGTTGACCAATGACGGGTTATAGTGTTATTTAGTTAAATATGCAGAGTTTAATCACGGAAAATCTCATATTATATAAATTAAACTTTACAGGTAAAGAATTCAAAATAAATGCACTAAAATGTCAAGTTTGTAGCTCAACAATGTTTAAGTTATCTTTAGTTAAGTCCTAAAAAATCATCATTTTAATCTACACTGTTAAAAATTTCCACTTAACCAATAAATGGAGTAAAATAATGAAAATTACCAAATTATGGTACTTTTTAATTTTCAAAAACTCCATTTCATGGTGTAACCTTGGCAGTTATGCTGAATTACACCACGTTTTGGTAATAAGTAAAACCAAGAATTGGAACTACTTATCAGCCAATCAGAACAGCGTGGCTTTCTTTTCGCCGCCATTATAAGATAAGCGAAACGACTGCATTTCGACTGCCATTGAATAATTAAACATAACGGATATAAGAGTGATTATTTACGGAATTAAAGGTAAGTCTTATTTAATTTTAATTTTTCGTTCCCGTATTTTATGAATAAGAGTTAAATAGTTTTCACGTTTTATAGAAGAAGATTGATTTAGTTTTCTTGAATTCACAAGCAATTGTCTGTTATATTCGTTCTTTATGTAACGGTTTGAAAAAGCAAAAATCCATCACGACTTCATTCGTTTTGTCTTTTTGAATTAAAAAAAAATGAGCGTAAACTATTCCTCCTATTCAATAGTGAGATGTGAAATATTTTAATTCGTCGGAGTTCGAAAGCAAAAACAAAACGTGAAGTACTATCTTAGTTTTAAAATGCTGACACTGAGAGATATTCTGAATCATGGATGCATTCATAGTAATAGGTGTAAACATTAATTTCCAGTGATTTCAGATTTTATTTATATTGGAATTTTTGGGTTCTTTACTGTTTCCTGATTATAAACAATAACAGTAAATGAATTAGTATTTATATAATTATTAATATTTTGGAGTAAGACATGATAGCCAATGATTCTGATAACAAGAAAGGGTTTCAGATTGAAAAATAGCATACTAATACTGGGAAAATTTCTGTATACATGTTACAGGTTTTAAATTAAGAGATGAAATTTTTGAAATATTTTTTTTAATTACTAATGTTTTAAATTATTATTTAAAATCCTAAATCTTCATACCCAATGTTTCAGATTCATTTAGTATCTACCTAATTTCTAAAATAGATAGGAATTATTTATTAAATCTTATGGCAAAATTTTTGACCCCTTGGTAAATCTGATACTGCATTTATTAATATATTGAAGTTTATATTTTTGGTTAACAGTATAATTATAAAGTACTAATTATTATTTTTACTGTTTTTTAAATTGGTATATGAATTTTTTTGTATTTAATTAGCGACATTTTGTATCAGTTATTAAATTTCCTACTATGCAAACGATTTTCTATGTTTATGATTCAAGTAAGCTATTGGCACTAAAAAAGGAAACATGATATTTAAGCATTTAAATAAAATGTTGTTTATGCCGATATAAAATTTATGCATAAAACTGCTTTAGTATATTTTAAGTTTATATTTACATTTTATTTATATAATTTTGGATTGAATATTTATTAAAGAGATGAATAACTACTTTTTACACTCAAAATGTTTTTCAAACAATGACGAACAGTACATACAGTATATTTTTTTCTATTTCCTAGATCAATCTTTTCTTATAAAATATATGAAATGTATTTAGCTTATATTTATAAAATACAATGTATATGGGAATAAAAAATTAAAATTAAATATGGCTTATTCTATCGTTCCATTAATAAGAATAATTAAGGAATATTATGTTTAAACGAAAATTATAAACATATTCCGTATAAGTAAAAAATTAGACTCCATGTTGATGTTCACATTTTATAAAACAATTACAAATCACCAATAAAAAATTTTACACATTCTTAATAATTAGATCACGCTTAGAACTTATAAAAAAAAAGATGTGAGTTGATAAGCAATGCTTTTTGCCGCCAAACCCGTCTGGCATATTTTTTTTTTATATGCTTTCATTGTTTTAATGGAATTTAGGATTTATATTTACTCTTTCTCTGATTGATTTTTGTTTAAAGATAGTTTGCATGCGTCATAAAAAATTTTTATAGGTTTATTTAGAAAATTATAATTCATTTCAATTAAACCAATTTGATAAGTTTATATATACATATATATATATATATATATATAAAGCCCCATAACATCATCGTAACCCTTCTTATGTATTTTAATATGTAAATTATAGTGTAAGATATATAAAATAACTCGTATAACTAAACTGTATTAAAATTTGCTAAATAAACTTAGGTTTCTGATCTTGAAAGTTATCGTAACAAAAAAAAAAAAAAAAAAAAAAAATGGAGAGACCGTAAATATTTCGCCTTAAATTATATTAAAACAGAATATCTTTAAAAAAGCAAAATATTTTATCTGTGAAAGAGGAAGGGGTGGGGGTGAGACAAAAATCATTGCTTCATTAACATTTCACCAATTTATGGTTCAACATTTCACCAATTTATGGTTCAACATTTAACCAATTTATGGTTCAATGTTGCATCAATTTATGCCTCAACGTTTCACCAATTTATGGTTCAAGGTTTCACCACCACATGGTTCATCCTTAGAACCAAATGTTGGCACAATGTTTCACCATCTTATGGTGGCAGCTACTGCAGCACAAAAAATTGGTTCAACGTGGTATTTCCTTCGTTTTAATTTAAAAAATTCCACGTTCCGGACCACCTTAAATCAATTCAGTTTTTAACTATTACTCATTTAATTTTTTAAACAACCAAAAACATCATAAGCTAGATTTTTAATATACAATATTAATATATTTTAGCACAGTTATTTAGCTTAATTTAGTTCATGTATGTAAAGACAGATTTTTGTATTTTATTTTTGACCCACTTCCTCATGTGCTAGCGTTCTAGAAATTATAAACAGTTGATTTTTCCCGATTACATTATTTTTTTTTTATTGCATGACTTATATAATTATTAATATATAATTATTAAACTATGATTATAACTTCGAAAACAATTTAGAAATCCTCAATACGTTACTTAAATAATATATTGTTTTTACTTTGCTGTTGCTAAGTCTTTAAAAGAAATATTTTGAAAAATAAATTATTTTTTCTTGATAAATTCACAAAATTGCGCTTTCTATGAAATCGCAAAAAAAAAAAAAAAAAAAAAAAAAAAAAAAAAAAAAAAATCATAAATAGAAAACAATGCCGAAATTACGAAATGGAATTGTTTTTGAACAACATCAATTAACAACATCGATTGCAGTCATGAAATTAGGCATTATTTTAAAGATAAATGTTGGGGAGTTTTAAAGTACTTTTTATTGCCTGACTGCCAAGAAAGATATGTGTTTATTTCAAATAAAAATCAAATTTCAAAAAACAAATAAATTAGTAGCTTAAAAGGCGCAAAGGCCAACCTAGTGAAAAAGATTCGAACCCGGGCCATCAGTATAGCGCACTGACACGCAGCACAAGATCGAATATTTTTCTCAGAAAAATATCCCGACATGGAATATTTTTCACTAAGTTGGCCTTTGCGCCTTTTAAGCATTCAATTTTTTTTATTTGATTTTCATTTGAAATATTGTATGCAAGGCGAATGTTCCTCTCTGGAAAAATTTCCAAGTATTAATAAGGCATGTGTTTGAATGCATCTGGGTATGTATGTGGATTTTTTTATACCCACGAAACATCCCGACGGCTGTATGGATTTTAATGAATGAGATCTCTATTGATTCTTCTTAACCGTCCGATGGTTATAGGCTAGTTTTGTCTTCAAAAAATCAAAATGGCAGTATTTACGAAAAAAAATTTTTACGCACCATATTGAGTGGCATATCATTGGATAGGTCTTTCCAAATGAAGACGTTGTTTCTTAGACTATTTTACAGTCTAAAGCTCCGTTTAAATATTACACAACCTGAAAATTGTGTAGGTAGGATCTCTAGCCTTACGAAATCTATAAAAACTAAAACGGTTAAATTCTTTGAGTTTCGGTCACGGCTTCATCCAACTGTAACGATATGTGTATTAATGAAACACAACTAAAAATTTATGAATAAAAAATTAAATTAAAAAAATTAAAAAAACCGACTGCGTACAAAGCGAACTAAAAAGAAGGAAACAAAATGGCGTAGGAAAAGAGTGCGCAATGGAAATCCTTTTTACGTAAGTACTTGCAGTCAGAGGCAAACATGTAGACAAAACGAGCCGCAGTACATACCTAAACATGAATCTGATTCCTCCGACTGCAGCTTAAGTAAAAAGGATTTCCATTACACACTCTACTATTTTCCTACATCTTGATTAACTCTTTTTCGTTCGCTTTTTATGCAGTCGGGTTTTTTAATTTTTTTAATTTATTATTTATTCTTAAAAATTGTTTTTAAATTTTCATTTAATTCTAATTCTTTCATTAAATTAAAACAGCTAATTTTCAAAAAGTTAAAAAACAATAAGAAATATGAATGAAAACTAAAAATTTATTTGTGGAAAACAAAACTCTGAACCAAAACTTAAAAAAAAAGTATTTAAATGTTTAAAATTTACTTTAATTTCACTGAAACACTAGCATAATAATGATCTACTATTGTATATTTTGCATTAAATATTTTAAATTGCATATACAATTAAATATTTTTAAAATCAAATACAGTAAATAAAACTAGTCTCAAAATTACTTAATCTTTTTCTTCCAAAAGAAAGAGATCGAAGGTGTTTTCCTCTACTTACTATTTCAACATGTCTATGTTGCAGTCAACTTGTAATCAATTTTTGTTTTAGCTTACATTTTCCTTATACATTGATCCCACCATCAATTTTTCAATTGCCTCTCAATGGACACAAAAGGGAATATTTTTTTTTTGTCTTATAATGATTAAAAAATTCATCTACGGTTTCATGTGTCATTAAATATCAGTTCTCAATATCATGTGATAGTAGCAGAGATAAGTTATTAAGTAGCGGAAAGGGTTTCCCAAAATACTCTATACTAGTGACACAGTATTAACCCCATTCAGACATTTAAAGAGGCTCCTTATTGCCCATCTTCGCTTACGTTTAACAATCATATATTACAATTTTTTACGTGTCCCTGTAAAGTACTATACACAATACAATAACTATTTTTAAACTAGTAAATCTGCAGATCAAGAGCCTCAACGTCATCTCTGCAACTTATTGTTTTTAGCAAACGTTGCGTAATATTAAACTTTCTACAAAAACAAATTTTAAACTTTTTGAATTACACAAACATTTATAAAAGGAAAAAAAATATTTCGATGGTTTCAGACATTAGAAGCGTTAAATTAAACACGTTGTTATGTAATGATATTCTGAAATTCTCACGCGAACTACTTATCCTGGTAATTTTTATATAATAAAGCAAATTTCTTCAGGGGGGCGCCCCCCTGAACCCCCCCCCCCTTGTGTAATTTATTTTGCATTTGTAATTTTCTATTGATTGAGTTAATGATTATCCTATATCTTAAATTCCTTTTTACACTGCGATTTATAAGGATAAGCAACAATTTGGTCAAGCATTTTACGTTATCCTAATATCCATAGAGCAGTATTTACTTGCCTGCTAACCACAAACACCTGTATCTAATGGACAAAGAACTTTTGAAATGTAAACTGAGACATCTAATTTAGAAATATAATACCTTTATAAATTTTGTTTCCAAAAAATAATTTTGATTACCATTCTGCAATATTTATATCTAAGATCTAATCTAAATATCTAAAAATATACTCGATAGCATTAACTTACTAAAATCACCCTAAAGTAGGGGGACTTCTAAACCTAGCGGTTAATAATTCATCATTGTGTCCACTTCCAATTGACTAAATAGATAAACGTGATTTGGCGCCGTTAAGTATTTTTTGTGATAGCCTTTTAATAGTATCCACATTTAATTTAAAATCGTGATGTTACAAACACCGTTGAAATTTGACGCACACTTGTGTTCAGGTCAAATTACGAAAGGTTAACTAACCTTTTATTTCCCTTAGCCGGGCATTTTGTTTCATTTTTCGTAATAGGGATTATTTCAATAATTTAATTTATTTTACACTCTACAAGCTGTTACACGGGACGTTGTTCTCGTAGCATTAAAATAGAGATAAATGCATTAAATAAAACATTTCACTCCCCACCAGACATAGCAAGTCTTAGGCTTTTTGCACAAAACTATTATCTTACAAAAAATGTTGTTCTTTTAAATCGCGCAAATGTTTCAATTAAATAAAGTAACATTTTTTGTATTAAAATACTGGTATCCAGAACGCCGGAGGCTTGGCAGCTCTGCTCCTCTTAATAGAAACATATATAGTTAACCAACACTTTATCATATTTTATAGGAGACAATACGGAATTTCTTATTTGTATGGCCTTACATATACCTCAGTCATAAAAATGTAAAATTTTGTGCCAATTAATACACACAATTGCGAAAATGAGATCGCAACCAATGAGAAAAGGAAGGCCAAGTAAAATCGTGTAAATCGAGGAATCTTTCTTCGTAGTGTTGGGAAAATACGACTACAATAATTATTTTAGGTGGTATTTGGTGTGAAATGTTTATATGTATTCATTCCTGTCCTATTTATCTTTTTTATTATTTGTAATTTGCTTATTCCATTTTCCTTTTGCACGTGAAAATCTTACAAATTAAAATTAACTCTTTGGGAGAAATTGTTATTCCTTTTTTTTTTTTTTTTTTTTTTTTTTGGCAACAATAAAGTTTATAAAGTTTAATAGAATAATGTCAGTTTATTCTGTATGAAAATAACGAACTTTTTCAATTATAATCAAAATAGTTGAATACATAAATAAAAATATTATTCTATATAGTATATAAATACTATTTTCATTTCTGCGTTTAAATCAATCTATATGCAAATATCTATACAAAGGCATTCATTAATTCATTCCTTTTAACTTTGATTTGACTTAAAAAACCATACATACTTTCACATTTATGATATTTTTAGATGAGATATAGTTGCTACGCAACGGTTAAAAGGAAAAAAATGAAATATAAGTAAATTCATAAAATAAAGTATTTTATATTATTCGAACACATGTATAAAATTCCATCATAAGTTATACACCTAATTTAAAATCTCTGACAAATGTTTTGACTAAATTGCAAACTTAGGAATAATTTAATACTCTTATTTAAAAATTTCAGCATCCAAAATTTACTATTTAAATTCTATTATTCATATGAGCGATTTCTTTCAACAAATGAAAATTTGAAAATCTTCTGACTTCCCATAGAAAAGCATTATGTCACAAAATAAAATGTTCTATATATTCCGAACGAATGAACCAAATTTAACCCAAAACTATACAGCTAAATCCGGGGAGCTCACCAATATACATCATTAATTTCAAGGTAATCGGATGCTTTTTACGGCAGTTATCGCGGGACAGACAGACTAACTAACTAACTAACAAACAAACAAACGGAAACCAAAAAATTTCGGGTCTCCACAGTAAGCCTTCACTGACGTTTCGGCAATTAAAACATTCCATGCTTTACTAAGATTGTAGATTAAACAATTACATTGAAATATGTTTAGCAGCTGTTGCAAAAATTTCGGCTATACTTCCACTCGTATATAATTGCCGAAAATAGAAGCTTCTTTTTCTGAAATAACCAAAAATTGCGCATCCCATTTAATATATGAAAATAATGAAATACACGAGGATACAAAAGTCGCAAATGAAAAGGAAATTTAATAATTCGAAAAGCATGAAACGGTTTTATCACATATGCACAGAGACAATAAAAGAAATATCAGTTTTAGAAGATTTTATTTATAACAAAAACTCCCGAATAGCAGCAACGATATTAACACAATAGCGATCCAAATGATTTGTATGTCGCTACTTAAGATATAATGTTGCAGGATTTACATGAGAAAACATTTTTGATGCTTTGCAGAATATCTTTCTACGTCTATAAGTCAAACTGAAAATTTGTAACTATCGTTGCATTAGTAGCTGTGCTGTGCCGCGCCGCTGTACAAGTTGTTTGCGTTACTAAAGTACTACTTATTGATGGCCAATGTAATTATTTTAACAAATAAATCTTCTCTGACAAAAAAACTCTCACGTCCTTCTATGAAAGTCTCATCGTGCGGTTCTCTATAGTTTTTGAATTGTTAAGGTTTTATTTATTTATTGTGTATTTGTTAATAGCCATGTGCATAAAATTGATTTTCGAATATATATATACATATATATATATATATATATATTTTACTTTCCGTAAGCTTTTTGGAACTCTCAATGTATGAGGAGAAAGAAATATCTCACGTAAACCATAAGTGCAACATAATAAGTTGATAAGATTAACTTATACTTAAAAAAAAAATCTAAATACTTACTCGTTCAGATTGTCTTCCTCAACTTCTTGTTCTTTTGAAATCACATAAACATATCAAGAGAAAATCAGATATTAAAATAATATTAAGAATATAAGTTATAAAAATGAACATAACTTTAACTTTTGATACATGAAAAATTGACTGGAAGTTTTAAAAATTAAATAAGAAATCAAAGGTAAACGACAATTGATGATTTTATTTTAAAAATTTAATGTATAATGACCGGAATTTCTTTGATGTGTCTCTGTTTTAGTACCAAATAATGACGATATATAGAGCATTCTGTCGTGTGTACTGTCTCAAGCTGCTAGAATGCCCAAACAAATGTAAATAAATGGATCTAAGTTCATTCACATCTTGATCTACATTCTGTTTATCTGTTGACACTCTTAACAATGACCAGGGAAAAAATTGCATTTTACAATCGTAAAATTATTTTATGCAGCATTAAACTTTGAAGCAAAGCAGCACAATCTAATGGGTATTTTGGAATTAAAGTATAGAAACATAGAAAAACAAATTCTATACTTGAAATCATGAATTCTAGTATTAAATTCTTTCAAGAATAAGCTCAATAAGTGCCACCGTTTTCTTGGAATAAGATTAAAAGTATGTAATCTATTTTAGATGTATGTAAACAGCTTGTTGAACGACGCCATCGATTCCTGAACCAGTCAAATAAAAATTTCAAAATAGCTGAATAAGTTAAGTTTCCACTTCCATGTCTTAAAACTTCTGTGATATTTGCGACTTTTTCCCTTCACAAAAGAAAGAGATATCATCCTCGGATTTTTTGCATCATATTTATCGACAATTGATTCATATATTTAAATTTCTCTGCAAAAAAAAAAAAAAAAAAAAGAATTACTCTTTGTACAACATGGAGTACATGCAGGAGCGCACTATGAACTTAGCATTGGGTGAAGTTTTTTCTGTCATACACATCTAAAATAAATTCTTTCAGCAAATTATGACTGAAACTTATACTAACATCTGGGTTAAAAAGTTGGTTTTTTGGGACATTTAAAAACAATCCTTTTTTCGCTTTTTTTCTTTCTGCGTGTTTGAAAATGTCATTAATCAATGAAAATAATATTTTTCATGGTTATAAGCTCCAACGAAATCTATACCATTCTTGAAGAAAATGAAGGATATCATTTCAATGGTTTTAGAAAAAAATTGTCCCCAGTTTCAAAAAATTGGTTTAAAGAAAAATGACTTTGAAACCGTTTCCAGAAATCATTAAACTTCGAGGGTTAAGCTGCGCATTGAAAACCATTTTCAGATTGCTGCAGCGTTTCGTTCAACGACTAAAAATTATTGTAAGAACCTGGAACATTACGAAACCTCTTTAGAGACCAATCTACACATTTGAGGAATGTAAAAAAATGTAAATAAAAAATTTAAAATGTTGACCCAAAGGATTAACTTTTCATTTTTGTCCCTTATAAATTTAAATAGATTGTAATCAAATTTAGGCAATTTTTTATCTCATTTTTATATATAGTTTTTTAATCAATTTAAACTTTTCATTATTTTGATAGAAATTTCAGTGATATGTTTCATAAAAATTAGCTTGTGTTCGTTGATATAACTTAAAAAAAACAAATATATACATAACAACCTATTAATTTTTAATCTTTAATATGTTTTTTAAATCCAAAAGCAACATGATTATTATTTATAATAGCCATGCAAAATATTCTTTTTAAATTCATAAATCGGAAATTTTGAAAAATGCTTATACTGCAGTAATGTAATGTGAAAAAACTTGCGGATACAATAAAAAGACAGTTGAAACTACGTCATATTGATCCAAATCTTAAGAGACGAATGAAGTTTATGGATTTTATTTTTAATTTAGTATTACTTTCACATCTAAAACCATTTTTTTCATATAAATGTTTCCCCTATTTGAATCGAAAAGTGTTTTTTCAAGTTTTCAAGATTTTAATCTGAGTATTGGTTAAATTATACTGCGAAATAAAACGTTTGTGAAAATGACAGCCTTCATATTTCCATTTTCAGCAAATTAATTTAATTTTCTCAGCACCGAAGACTTAGCCTCTGTCAAGTTGACAGTTACTTTATGCCTCCAGTTATCAAAACATCGACGAAGGTGCACATCGTTTTTTTTCTCGAATAATTTTTGAAAATATGCCACGGGCAAAATCAGGCCATCTATTCGTGTTTCGGTAAATTAGTGATTGTGTTGATATCTAACTATTTATCGTTTTTATAATAATTTTAGAAGTCCTGTGTATGAAAATTCGCATCATCCCCAAAGAGCACATTACTTAAAGGAAAAGACATATCGTACTATGTATAGGCTAAAATACACTCTAATTACAACAGTAATAAGTTAGGGCTTGATGTGAAGCGGGCAAAAGCACTTTTATCTGATGTATGTCACTAGCCACAAGGCTTTGTAAGAATATGAACTTTTGGACGTACGCTGCGTACTTCTCTGTTCAATATGATCAAATAACCATGACGTGCGCTACGTACGTCATAGAGCGCATGAGGTTAAGATCGTACCCAACACGACTTTTCAATAAGACCATTATTTTTCTGAAACACTTCGATTAATTGCAATTCAAAACAATATCAAATGTCTCTACCAACTTAAGTCCCGTGATTTCGTAGATGAATTCCAAAAATCAGTTTATTAGTGTACTTAGAATCACTTCTAATTACAAGAAAAACTATAAAATTTCAGAAACTGCTTTCCGTTTTTAATTTAGGTTATTCGTCAACAAAAAATGATGCGATGGTTTACTGGAGCTCTAGAAAGTGACACAATTGGCTACTGGTGTTAGACTCTGCAAATGCATCCGTTAAATGTTTGCCACTCGTGTTTATACTTCGCAAACCGACCACACTAATTTGTTTTATTTAACCGTACTAAAATAACCGCAAAATTCAGCTACTGTGAGGCACAATCATCCTTGTAAAAGTCAAAAAACGATACATAGGGCCCCTTTCACGCACAAATTGTTAGAGCTCGAAAATCACACTCGCAAACTAGACTTGTTTTATAAGAGTAGTTAGATACTGCCACGAACTGACTCGGAATTGTTGCTCTAGTGTTTAATGCAGACTTTAGTGTGACATACTGTAACAACCAACTAAAATCAAACATAAAAAAATTTATAAATTTGTCAAATTTAAAAGCTAAATAACAGAAAAAAATCCAAACAAGCGAGAATTATTCCGATAATACAGTGTGACAACATAAGAGTTAAACTAGAGAACAGGAATTCTGCTTTTTCAGAATTTGATATCGCCACCGGCATTTTCATTACTTCATTTTCTTCTGGTGGATTGGTGGTTTCTATTATTATGAAACAGACATTATAAATGAAGCGTTTGGTGAAGATGAAAGAGCAGTCATAAAAAGTTAGAACTCTGATTTTCTGGTCAGAATGGAAAAAAAATGGCCATAATTTAAAAAAAAAAAATTATGGCCATTTTTCCCCCTTTCATCTTTATCTAACGCTTCTTTTATAACGGCTGTTTCATAATAATAGAAGCAAGCAGTCCATCATAAAAAAATAACTCGGTTAAGCGGAACTCGGATAATTGGGACTCTGCTGCAAAGCATATTTCAATTTTAAGACTTAAAGCACACGCTTTTATTTTATGTAAAATGACGTCATTTGCATTAATATAGATATTTAAAATTAAATATAGTTCATAATAGCTCCCTGTTTTATCATAAATCCTTCATTTATATTTTTCTCAAAATAGCACGTATTTTAATTAATTTTTTTTTTCAATTTTTATGAGAAAATGGCAACAAAAAGATATAATTTTTCAACAATTTTTTCTTTACCTTCTATAGAAATGGAGTACTTGAGTTGCTAAAATTAAACAAATGTCACTAAAAATTACAAAAAAAATAAATAATAATAATAATAATAATAATTAAAAAACAAATGGAGATGTCGTTTTCAAACAAATTGCATTCAAAAGTACTTTTTCTTCCCAATGCGATGGTATAAACTTTGAAAATGTGCGATGATTAGAAGTTTTAAAAAATGCTGTAGAGTATTTAATCGCACAATGAAACATCGGCTTTTGTTTGACGGCTGGCGTATACAAAGTAACGTTATTTATTGGAGACAAAATAAGCTGGGAGAAAAAAATAGCATGCCGGGGGCTAAAAAGTGAAAGAGTGTTTCTTAATCTTGATCACTCCGCAGTGTAAATATTTGCCACAATTTCGAGTAAATGAAAAGTAACAATAAGTAGGTTTATCCCCTTTTTTATACAGTTAGATGAGTTAAATGAGACCTCCTTTATTAAGCCATTTAATCGAGTTTTTCTAAAATGTCGGTGTTTTAATGTTTTAATTCATAACAAATTTCAAATAAAATTATATTTAAAGGGAAAAAAAATTATTTTGAAGCAATTTATTCTGAAGAAACATGTGTATATCATAACATAACAAGAAAACACTTTGCTTTAAAAGGAAAGTTAAACATTTTAATTAAAATTTACAATAACGTTAAAATATTTTTCAAGTTTAATTTTATATACCTCTGCATTTTATCTGTAAATGCATATTAATTGGTATAAATTATTGATATCATCAAATCTTTTATTTTTCTATAGCTTCAGCAAACAGATTTTTTTTTTATTTTTGTAAAAATATATATACATATGTATATAAAACAAGATATAGAAAACCCTAAAAATAATCGTGCTTTGTAACAAAAGCATAATTTTATATCTCACCTGCTTGAACTGCAGCACTAAGTACTAGCATGACAGAAAAAATGCATACTGCAACGAAGACCTTCATATTTGCTCACGTGATCAACTGCAAATACAATATTTAAGTAAATAAGTTTGTTTAGCTATATATAACTTAACTTTTATGCACGAATTATATTCAAACGGATGGAAAATATATTTTGCATTTCAAATAGATTTTAAATAGATTAGTAAGAATAATTTAATCAAAATTACAAAACGAAGATTTTTCAATGTTAACAAGCACAATTGTCTTTATTAATATTAACTAAATAAGTTGTGTAATAATTTAATAATTGTATACATTTACGCAAAGTATAAATAAAAAATTCATTTTTGGTAATATTTTTGTTTGAATCGAAGAATCTTTCTATAATCGATGTAGGATGCCAATTTTTAACAGTGTAAGCAACTACCTGCATGTGTAACACTATTTGATGTCAAATTTCAATTAATCAATTGCAATATCTCAACAATGTCTGTTAATAAAACAAATGACTTAAATTAACATTTAAAATATTATATCTTTTTTAAATATTCAACGCTGTGCGACAGGCTTCTGCCCTGGGAATCTTGCTATCCTTAATCGAGTGCTGATTTCTCGCTATCGATCGCAAACAGAACTCTCAGACTGTATGTATCCATTGAAAATCCTACCAATGAATTGAAACAGTTAGTTTTATACGCCATGTAGACAGGTGCGTCTGTTTTGTTTGACATTAATAGCAATCATTCTATTATTCTAGGAGAAATGCATCTGTTCAAGTCAATAACACTATCGCGTCAATTACCAAATATAATTGGAGGAGGTGGTACACTCTGTTACACTGTTAAAAATAAAGGTTTAACTTTTCTCCAAAAAACTGGATTAAGGAGGAGGTTTCACCATGTTTTTCGTTCAAGTAAAAATGTCTGGAAAAGATAATTACATGCCGGATGCACTATATCCGAAATTATGGTTCAACATTTGTTATCGTTGAGTGGCAACAATCGATAAACTTTAATGGCGTCTTCCGCTCTGCCGATGCCGAATCTAAGGCTCCTATCAGTCGAATTCCGGCTTCGTCCGAGTACGAAAATTTGGCGGAACGCCCCTCTTCGTGACGTCACTTTGATGTCATAGGGGCGTAGAAAAGGGAAAACTGTATTCTGGGCCACTTCTTTTCGTATTTGGCGAAAGATTAGATACGAAAATTTATTTCGGATGTTTACATTTTTTCGGATGCTATTTTCGCCATCTCAAAGCAGGCGAAACGAGGGTGAAAAGCCCATTTCGGACGCAACTTTTATGATTGTTTACATATGATAGGACATTTTAATAAGTAAGTTTCTAGTATTTTTCAATGTTAGGATTTTTTTATGGCATTTGTGAGGAATATTATAATGTATTTGGTAAAAAATGAGCGTTAACTCCGTTATTTTGATGTGGGGAGGTTTTAATTTTTATTTATTTATTTATTTTAAAATAAATTATGTACATTATAAAAAATATTTTTATTTTTAAGAACAAACAGATGTTTGGAAAGGATTTTAAAGTTGTAGAATTTTTTTTTTAAATGGAGATAAATTGGAAGAATCTGAGATATTTTGACAGCATTGGTACCCTCTGATCAAAATCCAAAAGGGATGGGGGTGGATTTTTCAACAAATGAATAATTATTATAATAAATAAAAACACTTTGCTTTCAGTTATAACTGTTTTATCTATATTTAATTATTTAAAGTCAAATGGGTAAAATAAATTTAATATTTTCTTTTAATCATTGAAAAAAACAAATTTCAAGGATTCGGAGTTGATGCTCTACTACAAATGCAGTTAATTATACAAAGAGTTTAATTAATAAATATAACAGAGAGTTTAATTTATAAATAATTGTTATATGCTACATAGTTTTAAACATAATACTTATCCCAAGAAATACATGCTATTAATATCCAACTTTATTTATTTATTTTACATAAAACCTTAGGTTTTGATGAATGCTTAGCTGAAAATTTGCTGTATGATCTACCTCTTCCCATTAAAGTTGACAAGAATATGAAATAATCTGTACTGAGGTATACATCAAACCGAGATAACTTTTAATATTAATATAATTTTTGAAATTGTTATATTTATGTGTAAGAAAAATATATACTGTTACTTTCTTGTATTTTCAAAAAATGGTGAAGAATAAAATGTTTTTCTAACTTCATTTTATTTATTTATTATTATTGTATAATTATATCTCAACCCTGCATCTATTGCTGTCTTACACAACTTCTGCATTTTTTTTTTTCAAGTACACATATATTAAACAAATTACAGAAATTTTATAATCTTCTTCAAATTTTATTAAAATATCAATCAATGTGTGAGAATTACTTTTTAATAAATGTGAAAATAAATAAAGTCCATGAAATCATCTTTTCAAAAATATATTAGCAATTTAGTACTATTATTACAAAATTTGGATGGCATTGTTACTAATTATTTATGCATTTCCAATATCAAAATATCAAGGCAAAAACTGAATAATAAATACATGGTAGAATTTAATTATTAAAGTTTTTTTTTAATATAGCATATTTTACAGTAACAATAATCTAAAAGTTAAAATACCAGTGAAAATCTTTTTTACTACAGTTACAAAATCAACTTCATACCTACATGAATAAAATTTTCAGACAAAAAAAAAAAAAAAAAAAAAAAAAAAATCTATGAGTGTTTTATAAGCATCTTTGATTAAAGTTTGTTGCTTGCTGATTAACTTTATTTTTGTGGTTTATATTCTGTGAAAATTGCTTTTTATGAAAATTTTACTACCCTTTTTGAGAGAAAGTTTTAAAAATGTTTATTTATTAAGAACATGAAACTTTTATTCATGTGCTTTATACATTAATGACACACATATAAATATACATAAATTAAATTTTGATTGCTGTAAAAGTAGAAAGTTTGAACTTTAAAACAGTGTTTAAAAAAATAACAATAATTCTTCTTGATTTTATAGAAATTGTTTAAGTAATATCAAAAGCAGACAAATGACTTACTTGTATAATAAATTGCATATTAGAACAGACGAGTAAAGTTCAATGAGAGTTTTAAAAAAAGCTATTCATTTTAATTTGTTTACAGTTGAAAATATGCTTTTTACATTAGATTTATAACATTTAAAAAAAAGGGAAGAAAATATTAAGTTTTTTAAAAGAATGTGTATCACTTTTTTTAAATTTTCAACCACTATTTTAATAAGATGCATGATAAATAAATATTAATTGATGTTCCTGTAAAAAAAAAAGAAAAAAAAAAAGAATGTCGGTTATGGTGTGTTGCTATAGTGATTGAAAGCTTTAAAAATTAAACTTGCAGGCATTTTATTTCATGAAGATATATTTTGGGAGATTTAGATTTTTCTTTACTCTTGATTTTTCATAGAATTTTCTAATTTAACATAAAGGCAATAATAATAGTAATAATGGTTTAAAAAAAAATAGAAATAATTTTTATTTTCATCAGGGTTGAAAAAAAACTTTATATATATATATATTTATTTAAATAAATATTAAAAATGAAATACATTTCTTTATTATCGTAAAAAAAGGAAGCACTTGAAGTGTATTTATACAAAGAATTAATTTCAAATGCTTCTTTTTTTGAGAGAGAGAGGGGAGAGGGGGCATATCATTTACATTTATTTTCTCTTTTTTAATGTACTGTTTTTGAAAACATGTAGCAAAATACTTAGTTTACTAGGAAAGGGCATGATATTTTTTATCAACACTTAATCTTATTTAAAAATTGTTTAAACAACTGTTTATATTGCCAGTCTTACCTTAATAACTGTGAATAGTTTTTTTTTTCTTTAGTCTTTTCTAAGTTACATTATCTCAATATATCAATTACACGACTGATTAAATCTGTACTTGTTTACATTCCTGTTACCCATTTACAATAAACAAATTCTATCCTCAAGCAATGTGATTTAACACCAATAATGTATTAAGATAAGCATAACATCATGTTCAATCAACTGTATTACTACATGTCATATACAACATGCACATTTCAACTTTATTTATTTTGTGGATAAGTCAGTTTAGCTGTTATAATGAAGAATATATGCTAATTGCTGAAAATAATTGATATATAATGACTTAGGAAATGTATTAAAATGAAAAGTTAGGATATAAAATAAGGATATGCTCTTATTAATGTACTTAAAAAAATAATAAAAGCATGAACTGCTGAAAAATATTGTATTTTGCTTATGAAAGGTAATATAAAAATTACACAGTGAAAACAAATAACATTGTAAGCTTTTGCTGATTATCTCTGCATAAAGGTAAACAGCTCTGATATTTAATATAAAGTTGAATTTTTGGGGTGGTTTTATTAAAGCTATTCTTTTTATTTTTACCGGTTGAAAATATCCCTTTTTAATTAGATTTATATGTATAAAGTAAAAATAAGTTGCATTAAAGAGTCTTTGTGCTTTCAGAACTATCAATCACTAACTTAATAAGATGAAAAAGCGTTTGTTTATAGAAATCTAACCTGCAATCATTTTATTTCTTGCAAATATATTCAGTAATTTATTCCTTGATTTTGCACAGAAATCTAAACATAATAATTTATATTTTCGTCACAATGTTCAGCGAAAAAAAAAGGGGGGGCATAACTTTACTCATTTCGCTTGACTTATGAATATAAGCATTATAAATTAAATACATTTCTTTATTACCTGTTTTTAAAATGCAAATTTAACAACAACAATAAAAAAAAGGCTGACTTATGTGAGCCATTTTTACAAAGAGTATCTTTCAAAAGCTCTTTTTTTTATGTTTATGTGTGTGTGTGGGGGGGGGGGGGGATTTTATTTTCAAATTTAATCACATTAGAAGAAATACCTTTGATAACAGTAAAAGTTTCAATTTTTTTTAGTTTCTTCTAATGAAATATTTAAGACTCAGAATTGTATTCTGTTGTAACACATTCTACTCACCATGTAAATATTTTGATTCTTTAAATATATTAGACATTCTGATAAATTCATAATTTAAAAAATAGGGTAGTACGGGGTAAATGTGGGTCACTCTCATTCTGGGGAAATTATGGGTCACCTAGTTTTTATCACTATGAAATCTACTAACATAAATTCTAAAATAGTGGATAGGCTCTCCGATTAGTCTACTTTATTATGCATAAAAAAGTTTTATTTTAATTTTGCTGCATAATGTGAGTTGAGATGTTTTTGTAACATGCTACAAAATCATCTTTCAAAAAGATTGCCTTCAAAAATTGCACTTTTTACTAAGATCCATGCCACATTAACATAAGTGTTTAGATTTTTTTTATGCTTATTTTAAGTATAGATACTATAAAGTTTTTAAGTACATGCACTTTTTGTTCCTGTTTGTTTTCAAATAGACTCTAGATGTATACCCAATTATGTCCCAAATACCTGGGGTAATCATGGGTCACCGGGGCAATTCTGGGTCAGGATGTTTTTTCCATTCTTAATAGCATTTTTTAAATTTTAGGCATGCAATGCAATTGTTAATTTATGATTTAAGGGTTTTCAAATTAAAAAAAATAATAATTTAAAATAAAAAATAAATATACAGTATTGTAAACCTAAAGTTACTTTTGAAGTAGACCAGATAAAATATTTTTATAAACATCTCTTTTTTAAACTTTAATTGTTAACTGTTTGCACATGGTGCTGGATTCATATCTTTATAGTGTGGAGCAGTTAATTAGATACAAAACATTAAAAAAATATGAACCCCAAAAAGATTCGTGTTGCTTAAAAGAACAAAGTAGTATTGTAAAAAAACCAAAATTATTTTTTCAACTAACGAGTAAAATGCTTTTAAGCATGCATCCTTTAATTTTAACCATATTATGCTATGTAGGGTAACTGTAATTGTTTGAATATTAATTTTTAGGCCTAATTGTTAGAACACAGTGAAACATATGTGCTAGATTCATATTTTTATAATTTACAGCAATTAATTTGAGGAAAACTATAGACCTAAATAAATCAGTCAAGTATAAATTTTACTCATGTACAAAGTTTTTCGTATGATGACTATCTATCAGTATGATTCACCTTACCAATAACAGAGTCCTTGTACAAAATTTAAACTCATCTTTGTGCCAAGCATTCTTCAAAAGCAGATTGCAACGACACATTTTTCTAGATTAATATCTTGGATAATAAGTAACAAATATTTTTTAAAATCATTATTAACTATGCTTGGATGATTCTGCATAAATACACACCTCAAGTATCCCTTAGCTCTCTTGCTAAGCACCTGCAAAGTAAAGTTTGTGTCTAACAGAAAAATGTGATTTTTGTAAACATCCCATAAAAATAAATGGCATTTTCATTTATTTTTTATATCTTTTTAAAATGTTTAAGCTTTAATGATGAAAATGTCTACTTTAGAGGCAATTTCTAAAAACTTTCAAGCATATTTTATTAAAAATATATGCATTAATACTTCATAAAGACAGTGACCCATAATTACCTCGTTGCCAGGGTAATTATAGGTCACTTAAAAAATTCGGTTGAAAAATAAATAAAAATAGTTTGAGTAAACTGAATATTTTATACAAAAGCTACAATACTAAGTCAACTTCATGCTAAATTTGAAAATTTCATCTTTTTTATTTTCCTAGATATTGAGATCTTATTGTTTTCTGACCCATTTTGTCACCCTATATATACGATTCATAACGATTAAAACCTGACGATTCTGTGAGTCATTCATAGTTTCTTATTTTACATATTGGTTTCCTATGTTCATTTCTAAATCATCTTTAGAACTTTATCAATTTCTTCATATATTTGTGATTTCAAATTTATTATACATATGTATATATACATATTTCTTTTTACTCTCTAAGCAGGATGTGTGTGTTTTTTTTTTTGTTGTTGTTTTTTTATCAAAATTTAATTTTAAAAGTACGATTTTAAAGAAAAATACCCTTCGCTGAATCATTAAAATTAAATTATTAATTAGAAAAGCTTATTTAAATTTATCTGAAAAAAAATAATAATAAACTCATTCACCTGGTTAATTTGAAATATTTTAAACATATAAAAATTAATTACAGTTACATAGTTAAAATAATAGAGCAATATAAACAGAGATTTTAATTTGAAAATGTGAATTCGATTTTACTTTTGAAAACATGAAATAAATAAAACAAATTATCTTGTGTTGTATGAGCACTTCCAGTTATACTAGCTACAATTTAACATATATCCTATATACCTATTACCTTAACTTACCCATTCTCAATTTATGATTTTATTTTAAAATGTTATGTTTGATTTAAATAAAATTAAAAAAGCCTCTTCCACTTTCTAAATTTACAATGCATTTTTGGACATACATAATTATAATATTTATTACAAAATATCTTGATATAGATTTAAAATAACATTTTTTGAAAGGTTAATTTAAATATTTTTTTTAAATCAGTTCATTTAAATTATGATTAAAATCAACTACTCCAGCCACCTAAGTAAAATATAAACATGTAAAACATAAACATTTGAGTATAACTTTAAATAAAATGAATGAATAAAAAATATAAACTTTTTTCCAACAGTATAAAAAAATTCACTTCATCAGTGCTGAGTAAATTGATATAATTCCCCACCCCTGGGCATACACACATTAGTTACTCAATTTCATGTTTAAAATTTTCACATTCTATTTTTTTGTTTAAACTGCAAAAAATATTATTATTAAACAACGCTAGAATTTAAAATTTCCCCTCTAGCGGTAAGATTTTTTAGTCCTAAAGTAAATAATAAAAATGCATATAGCTGGCTTCCTACCTTTAAAGTCTTTATGGCTTTGAAATTTTAACAAGTTGTCCTTGTATAATGGTGTAGAAAAATAGTAACTCCTAATGCTGGAGGATACTTTCTTCCTTATCATTTGTAGAAATAACTGAATCATTATTGCCAAAGTATGTGGCTTTTAATCAACACATACATGAGGCAATATGTATTCAGGCAAAAGTTTTGTGTTCTTTTAAATTAAATTCGTCACACTCAGATCCTTAGTATGCAGACACTCCGAAACAGCAGCCTTTTCATTATAACAGGAATTTCATTAAGACTGTAATGTTAAATTATCTTATACGGCAAAAATTGCAAATTTCAAACACTACTAAACTGTCATTAGTTTTATGTTTACACGTTTTAGGATCAAACTACGATACGATAATGATTACTTCGATTAATAAATGATGGATTTCCATTGGTTATATCGTGATATCAATCATCGTAATCTGTAAAACTGACGTGAATTTGGGAGGAGCTATCACCGCCTTTTCGGACGCTGTATAGCATCCGTAATCACTTTCGAATGTACGAAAATCTGATCCCAGAATAGCACTTTTCGCCAGATACGAATTGGGATACGATACGAAAGAGTGTTTTCACGTGACGTCGTAACGAACGTTCGAATTCCTTTCGCACCCTGCGGGAATCGGACTCCAGATGTTATAGGAGCCCTAGCCGAATCAAAACTTGGATATCTCAAGCAGGGGGTACCATTCGTGCGATGCGCCAACTCTAAAGATTTCTTAACTGCTCGCGCATTACGTCACGTGGCGGACAACTTCGCCTCGCTTCGCTCGTTTCAGTATTATTCTGTATGCTGTTCTGCGTTGGAATTTTTTTCTGTGAATGATTTTAATTATTCTATTATTTAAACAGACTTTTTGAATAAAATCTAATGAATGCGCTATATCAACGTGTTCTACTAACTCTCACAGAACAAGTATACAGATTTAGCAATACAGTACATAGTCTCAAATCCGAGCATCGACATCCTGGCGATTATTATTCTGGAAAATCGCAAAGAAAAACACTAAAATCGCAGAGGACAAAATTTACTGCAATTTTAAAACCGAATTCCTTTTACGAATGTCAAAAAATTTCTGCAGAACGGGAAAATCTCTAAAAATTGCATAAGAGAATCGCGAGAAATTCCGAATACACTTTAATGAAAGAAAAAGAAGAGGCATTTACTATATTGGACTAAACTGTTAAAGCCGGATTTCTTTCACAAATACAGACAAATCGCCATGAAATGGGGAAAAAAAAGTTCAAAGTTCAAAACTCGCAGAGGAGAAAATTCATTGTATTTGGTTAAAAGTTGAACAGAGTTCCTTTTACAAATCTAAAAAAAAAAAAAAAAAAAAAAAAAAAAAAAAAAAAAAAAGAGAGAGAGAAATAGGCTATTTGGATAATTGGAAGTTCGGTTTAAAAACATTTTTTATAGAAATTGGCTGTTCGGATAATTGGAAGTTCGGTTAATTGGGGTTCCAATAATCGGCTCTCTACTATACTTCCATAAATTTTCTTTCTATTGTTTCCTATTTGTATGAAGAAATGTTATATTTGATGTGTTTTATAAGATAACATGGAAATTTTAATACTGAAGTTGTTTTAAGTTTTTCAGTTTTTGCTGAAATTTTGTATACATGAAATCAGTGTTGATTTCAGGGGGTGGCCCGGGGAGAGGACATCCCTCCCCCGGAGCAATGCGATGACCCCTCCGGAAGATTTGAGATTTTGGGTTCTTAATGGTCAAAAAGTGCAATCCCCCCCCCCCCCCCGCCGGAGCCACAGAAATCCCTCCCGGAGAAAAGTGTCTGAATTCAACACTGTATGAAATAACGATATTGTTATTTTAATAATATAATGTAAATAATATGTATACTACATATTTTTTTCATAATAGAATTAGTTTAATTATAGAGTAATATTTTTGTATTATTTTCATCCTGTATAAGCATAATGACATTCGAAAATTTTTGAAAACTTATATCTAGTAATTGGACAATGCATTATTGTTAAAAGTTTTGAAGTGTGAGTTTTGTTTAATTTATTCTGTTTGATAATGCTAGTCTTTTCATTACTCCCAGATAGCATGTAAGGTTTCCGAAAAGGGTCGTTTTTGCTTTACTTTCTAACTATCCTGCAAAGGTTTTCGTGATAATCGTGTAGCCAACCCATGTTCGTAAATCATTAAGATCAGTACGATTTTTGCGCATGCGCAACTTATTTCTTTTCACGGCCAGCGTAGGCGTAGCGTCTCTCAATGGCGTCTGTTTTGAAAGCTTTCGTTGTGTCAAGTTTTCTACGTTTCTAACATTTGGGTTATTCTCTGCAATAGTGCAAAAAGTGCTTCCCAGCCATATAAATGCTCTTAATTTTATTACATTTTTATTTATTTTTATTTTTATTAGAAGATCTAAACATAGTTTATTAGGGGCAGAAAGTAAAATTTAAAAATAAATAAATTTAGTATTTAAAAATATAATATATATCATGCAAACATCATTCCCTCACCTTTCCTCCACCTGCACTACCATATTTTATAGCCTATTTCTTTCCATCCAGAAATAAAAATAATTAAAAATACCCTAAGCAAAATAAAGTTCTTATTTGATACATTACAAAAAATAATAAAAATATTAATTTTTACTATTATTATATAGTCTACTCAATCAATTATATGTTTCCCCATGTTAGACCACCATTCCCTCACACATTGCTATTATCTCAAATATCTACCACTAATGAGCAGTAGCAGTTTAGCATCCTTCACAGAGAAGAAGCTATTTTGAGCACTTGTCAGTCCAGCAACATAAATTGGTGGTGTAAGATTTTGTTAATTTTACAGAATTTTTTTTTAGTCAGTATATCCGGAAGCGTTTTTATTAGCAGTCATTCCCTCACACAGAATATTAATTTTTTTGTAAATATCAAAAATTTTAATTTTATCATACATTATATATTAAGTGTTTCTCTTAAAGGAAACAGTTTAGATTTCTTCATAATTTTGCATTTTCCCCCTACAACTAGTAAAAATGTCTTATTTCATCATTCCCTCACATTTTTTATTTTATTTTTTCCACAAATTTTTATTTTATTTTTTTTTTGTTAAGTCAAATTTTTAAAACAATTTCTGTTGCTATTAAAATTTTCAATAATTAACTGATTTCTTACCATTTATCTAATTTTTATGAAAATTTACATATGCATCATTCAAGTCAGACTGCTGGCCAAATTTGCAAGTATTGTAGAGAACAACCCATTTACAGAAAATGAGGTAAGTTTGCCATTACTTTTACTTATTAGTATATATCATTATTATTTAAATCGTTCTTACTGTAGTCTTTTTTTCTTCTGTACTGTCTTATATTTAAGATTTCTGTGTAAGTTACCCATGGGGAAAAGATGATATTTGATTCAACGCTATTTTGTTTAATTATGTTATACAGCATGCTACATCTTTAAATTAAACTAACTTCTATAAACATGATTTACTTAAAACATGTTATAACGTATCGTTTCACGTTTCGTAACCATCGCGAATTTTCAAATGTATTTTGATAACATAACTGCAGTTCCGTTATATATACTTTTAACACATAGGATTGACGTAATGGTAATGTAAATGAACCATAAAATACGAAATCGAGAAAGTGTAAGGAGTTTTTTGTAGGAATAAGTGTTTAGGAACATATTTTATTATAATAAAACATTTTTAATTATGATCGAGGCTATACTAGTGTTTTTTTTAAGCTTGTAAAAATAAATTTTATCTTTTTTTCTTAAAGTCTTCAAAAAATAAGGAATGTATACTTAAAGTTTTAAAATCACCACCACCCCCTTGCTGTGGACTGATTTACAAATCAAAACAGACTTTGACCTTCAACAAATTACATTCATTTGAAAATATATATGCTGTGCGTAGCGTATAAAACATGTAGATCATTTCATTAAAATGTATTTATCAAAATGTAGGTATATTGTTTGTTATCCCTTTTAGCGTCTATATATATATTTACAGATGATTTTCTGTTGTAATTTTAAAATAACATTCAAACAGAAATCTTTTTTTTTTTCAATTATATTAGAATTGTTAAAAGTCTATTTAAAAAAGCTTTATATTCAAAAGGTGTCTCTTTATTATATTCCTAAAAAATTGCATTTTAAGTAAAAAAAAAAAAAAATGCATTCAACCTTCGCTCTTATTTTAAGGAGAAAAAAATGTTTTATCATATGTTAAATAATATTCATATTTAAACAATAATAATTGGGCACAGATGTCATATTTGCCCCATATTGGCACGATTTTTTCTGACACCAATGTCACAGGGCCGAAACTAGCCTTTTTTGCGCCCGGGGCACACATGAATTTTGGCGCCCCCCCCCCCTTCTTCCTCAAAGTATATTTACAAAGAGAATTTTACTAATTTTCTCATGGCCGACTTATTTTAAAATTTAAAATATGTAATACTGAACTACGTAAATTGAATGTGACGTTTGTTGCAATTACAGTTCGTTCACATAAAAGAATTCGCATGTATATTACCGGCTATTTACAGTAATTGCTTATACAGTAGAGTTCCGATTATCCGAGTCCCGCTTAACCGAGTTATTTTCTTCTGATGGACTGGTGGCTTTCATTATTATGAAACAGCCATTATAAATGAAGTGTTAGGTGAAGATGAAAGAGCAGTCGTAAAAAGTTAGAACTCTGATTTTCTGGTCCAAATGGGAAGAAAATCAGAGTTCTAACTTTTTACGACTGCTCTTTTATCTTCACCTAACACTTCATTTATAATGGCTGTTTCAAAACAATAGAAGACATAAGTCTATCAGAAGAAAATGATCCATTCCAAAGGTATTATCCTTCATTTGGCGCCCCTTCGTTCTGGTGCCCGAGGCACATGCTCCCTCTGCCACCCCCCCCCCCCCTTAGTTTTGGCCCTTAAAAGGTTTGAACTCTGATTTTCTGGTCAGAATGGGGGGGGGGGGATGGCCATTTTTTTTCTCATTCTGACCAGAAAATCACATTTCAAACTTTTTACGGCTGCTCTTTCATCTTCACCTAACACTTCATTTATAATGGCTGTTTCATAATAATGAAAGCCATCAGTCCATCAGAAGAAAATAACTCGGTTCCAAAGGTATAATCTTTCATTTGGCGCCCCTTGGCTCTGGCGCCCGGGGCACAGGCCCCCTCTGCCTTCCCTTAGTTTCGGCCCTGCAATGTCATATACGCAACAGGTACTTAACTGGCACCAAAGTGCCGTTATTTTGCTTGATGTGGTAACCCAGATTATGTTGTTTATGCTCTTGATGTTTTCGCCAAATTGGCAACCGAAAAAAAATTGCACCAATATGGGGCGAATATGACATATGTGCCAATAATTGTATAATTATAATGTCCTTCATTAAATTTATTTGAGAATATCTTATCCTTATTGCACAAACTCCCTTTTCGCTATTCCTATATTTATAGTAGCTGCTATATGTAAAATTTAAAAACTGTCTTCAGACACAAGTAGTTATTTAAAAGTTTTTCTGCAAAAACCCCCCACTAAATCATGTGCATGTATACATCTCAAAAAATAAATTTGCTATGTGTAGTGAAGAATAAAAAAATGAAGTGAAATGTAGTGAAAATAAACATATATTTACAGTAGAAATTAATTTTCGTATGTCTTTTTGCCAGCTGATTGAGAATCGGCAAAGCTTTTAATATTAAGAGGCTGTACATATATAACGTTAACAACTTTATAGTAATTTTGTAATCTTTCCGGCCTTTACAATATCTTACATTATCATTCCTGGATTATGTCCCACCCTTCCATCACTAATCATATTGTTATCAGTGTCTCAAAGTTCTTTTTATTTTTTTTTTCCTTTCATTTTATTTTTACATATTTTCAGTTATATGTAAATATATTGTTATATATCTGTTATTTATAAAATTTTCTAATAAAGAAGAAAGAGTATGTAAAATATCACTATATTAAATATAAAATAAGTTTATATCAATAAAACTTTTTAAAAGTATTTAAAAATAGCTCTTTGTTACATAATGTATTCAACAGATATATTGTTTCTTGCCGCTCTTATCAACAAAACAGATAGACAACATTCTTCCTCTTTATTTTACTAATAAGCACAAGTATCACTTCAAACGTACTATCTGGTTTCTTTAACAGCGGATTATATGCAAATATATATAAAAAAAATAGGAAAGCCAAACGTTGAGGTATTCCACATTTCAGAATGAAATAATTGTATATATAATCATTTAATGATTTTAATAATAACTTAGTATTTTCATAAAAATAGATAACTGAATATTTTGATATAAAGAAACAGTTACAAATAGAAAAATGAATATTTTGGTTGGATCAAAAATGGTAATAACAATATCAAAAATGAATCTTCTTCCTCTCCCTAGAGATATCTTAAGATATCAGGTGCCAAACTCCACCTCCCTGAAGTGATACCGTTATATTAAGCACAGCCTATAAAATCATGAGCCTTAAATGCTTATCAGTTAGCTTGTTAATTTTAAAATTGCCCATCAATACTTTTAGTTGTTAATAGTAAATTGGAAAAAATGAAATCAAAATAAGAATTATTTAAAAATTAAATGTTTTGTAAATTCATACAAATTAAAACTTGGTTTATTATTATTGTTGTTTAATTAATAAATATGAAATTACCTTACCCTTCTTGTCCCTTCCCCCCATAATTTTATCTGTACTGGCAGTGTGATCAGTGTGAAAATTGACAGGGCATGAAATTCATACTACTACTTCTTTTGGTACTACCTGATTATCCCGACAACCAATTTCACCAAATAAAGTTAGTACATACTTTTAATAAGTGTACTTTTAGTAGTTGACCCAATAGCAGAAAATCCTCCAAGTGTCTGCAACAGATACTTCAGAGGCAGAAAATAATCTGCGGGTTTGACAGGTTGCAAGTTTTACAATCGAAGTGTTAATCAAACGATCACTTTAAAAAAAAATGTTATTATGCATTTTATTAATTTTACTAATAATAATCTTAAGTTTTTGTATTAAGTAAGAAAGAGAACATAATATAAAGCGAAATAAGGGTTCAATAGAAAAATAACCTGCAAACGAAAAAAGAAAATCTGCGACTCCCATCTCTAACTTTCTGCTACCGTGTAGTTGATAATAAATAATAAATATAAATTGGTACAAAAATACATTACAAAATGTATTGTAATGTTAAGCCCTTCATGACAACATATGTGTGATATAAAGTGTGTACACAGTCCTTGTAACTATTACTATATCGGAAGGGTTTAAAAGTTTTTTCTTCATTGTTATTATTTATGTTTTATTTTTTAGTTTCAAGAACTAATGACATCATCTGGTAAAGATGCTGAAGTCATGGTTGCTAGCATGTTGAGAAAATTACAGATGATGTTGGAACAAAGTCCTAACAGACGGTATAAAATCTAAAATTGCCCAGCAAGAAGTGGAACAGACAGTTGTTTCTAATTTAACAGGTTGGTTATTATATATTTTAACAAAATTTGTTTTTGTGAGTTCATGCTCAATGGTACGAATAATGTTTTCTTTTTCCTATGAAAGTTTGTACTTTTCTGTAACTGTACACCAGTGTTAAATATATACATATATTTACACACACACATATATATATAGTGAAACCTCCTGTGCGACCACCTCCTTGACCGATCATTTTTTCATGGAACGAAATTTATTCCCATAGGCTCAATACTAATTTTACCTCCATTCAGAGACCATCCCATTTGAACTCCCTCCATGAGCAACCCATTTTTTTTTAAACTTTTTACTTTATGATTTTGATTTGAATCAATAGGTTACCTTTATGAGTAAAATTTCATTGAATAATTCAAGGAAAATGTATCTTACCTTTATTATGCATATTTAATTATACATTATTGATCATTTACTTGACCTTTACTTTCAATATTTTAATCATTTTCAAAATTATCTTACTTTTTATTAGTGATGTAACGAATAGTGATTTGGCCGAATACCGAATATTCGGCCAAGTTTTAGGCCGAATACTGACTTTAATATAAATGACTTTTATTTTAATTGTTTAATTTTTTTTTTTAATTTTAAAACAAAAAATTAAATTAAGGACTAATTGAAATTAATTTTTTGTTTGAGTTTTCAAAAATCATAACAGCTGAATGTATTTTTTGTTGTACTTTAAATGTCATAAAAAATACTTTAAAGATAACATATGACTTTTAAAAATATAAATAATAATTTAATTCATAATTTTTTATTTAATCCATAGATAGTTCTAGTAATTTATATATAAATACTATCTAAAATAGAACTCATTACCTCTGTAAAAATGAAACTTTTTTTTATTTTAGTAAAATCCTACACCCCCTAAAAATAAGAACTTGCATGTGTCCTCTGTCTTTTTATATCCTTTTTCATGCAACTTAAACTTAGTAAATTTACACTCTGTATGTAAAAAAAAAGGTTATTTTCTTAAAATATAATATAAATATTCATTCCATTAAAATATTATATATTCTTTTCTGCTACCAAGATATACTTTTCTCTTTTCTTTCTCTCAAAATTAACAAGCCACTCATAATACTTCCTCCACCCCATATTTCAGAATGAGATCTTTTTCTTATAATAATTAATGTATTTAGGTATAATTTTTTAATATTGTTTGTCGAAAATATTTAAAATCATATTTTGTTTTGATTTTCTGGAACATATCTAACCAAATATCTTAAAATATTCGGCCAAATATGCCACTATTCGGCTACAGGTATTCGGTCAAATGTCCCACTATTCGGCCGAATATCTGTTCAATATTCGGCAAAAGGGCCAAATAGGCCGAATACCGAATAGTGGCCGAATATTCGTTACATCCCTACTTTTGATCATTGTAGTTTATTACTTTACTTAATTATTTTAATATTTTACCATATTGCAAGCATTATGTATAATTTTGAATGCATTATTACATTCAAATTTACAATGCATTTTTGGACATACATAATTATAATATTTATTACAAAATATCTTGATATAGATTTAAAATAACATTTTTTGAAAGGTTAATTTAAATATTTTTTTTAAATCAGTTCATTTAAATTATGATTAAAATCAACTACTCCAGCCACCTAAGTAAAATATAAACATGTAAAACATAAACATTTGAGTATAACTTTAAATAAAATGAATGAATAAAAAATATAAACTTTTTTCCAACAATATAAAAAAATTCACTTCATCAGTGCTGAGTAAATTGATATAATTCCCCACCCCTGGGCATACACACATTAGTTACTCAATTTCATGTTTAAAATTTTCACATTCTATTTTTTTGTTTAAACTGCAAAAAATATTATTATTAAACAACGCTAGAATTTAAAATTTCCCCTCTAGCGGTAAGATTTTTTAGTCCTAAAGTAAATAATAAAAATGCATATAGCTGGCTTCCTACCTTTAAAGTCTTTATGGCTTTGAAATTTTAACAAGTTGTCCTTGTATAATGGTGTAGAAAAATAGTAACTCCTAATGCTGGAGGATACTTTCTTCCTTATCATTTGTAGAAATAACTGAATCATTATTGCCAAAGTATGTGGCTTTTAATCAACACATACATGAGGCAATATGTATTCAGGCAAAAGTTTTGTGTTCTTTTAAATTAAATTCGTCACACTCAGATCCTTAGTATGCAGACACTCCGAAACAGCAGCCTTTTCATTATAACAGGAATTTCATTAAGACTGTAATGTTAAATTATCTTATACGGCAAAAATTGCAAATTTCAAACACTACTAAACTGTCATTAGTTTTATGTTTACACGTTTTAGGATCAAACTACGATACGATAATGATTACTTCGATTAATAAATGATGGATTTCCATTGGTTATATCGTGATATCAATCATCGTAATCTGTAAAACTGACGTGAATTTGGGAGGAGCTATCACCGCCTTTTCGGACGCTGTATAGCATCCGTAATCACTTTCGAATGTACGAAAATCTGATCCCAGAATAGCACTTTTCGCCAGATACGAATTGGGATACGATACGAAAGAGTGTTTTCACGTGACGTCGTAACGAACGTTCGAATTCCTTTCGCACCCTGCGGGAATCGGACTCCAGATGTTATAGGAGCCCTAGCCGAATCAAAACTTGGATATCTCAAGCAGGGGGTACCATTCGTGCGATGCGCCAACTCTAAAGATTTCTTAACTGCTCGCGCATTACGTCACGTGGCGGACAACTTCGCCTCGCTTCGCTCGTTTCAGTATTATTCTGTATGCTGTTCTGCGTTGGAATTTTTTTCTGTGAATGATTTTAATTATTCTATTATTTAAACAGACTTTTTGAATAAAATCTAATGAATGCGCTATATCAACGTGTTCTACTAACTCTCACAGAACAAGTATACAGATTTAGCAATACAGTACATAGTCTCAAATCCGAGCATCGACATCCTGGCGATTATTATTCTGGAAAATCGCAAAGAAAAACACTAAAATCGCAGAGGACAAAATTTACTGCAATTTTAAAACCGAATTCCTTTTACGAATGTCAAAAAATTTCTGCAGAACGGGAAAATCTCTAAAAATTGCATAAGAGAATCGCGAGAAATTCCGAATACACTTTAATGAAAGAAAAAGAAGAGGCATTTACTATATTGGACTAAACTGTTAAAGCCGGATTTCTTTCACAAATACAGACAAATCGCCATGAAATGGGGAAAAAAAAGTTCAAAGTTCAAAACTCGCAGAGGAGAAAATTCATTGTATTTGGTTAAAAGTTGAACAGAGTTCCTTTTACAAATCTAAAAAAAAAAAAAAAAAAAAAAAAAAAAAAAAAAAGAGAGAGAGAAATAGGCTGTTTGGATAATTGGAAGTTCGGTTTAAAAACATTTTTTATAGAAATTGGCTGTTCGGATAATTGGAAGTTCGGTTAATTGGGGTTCCAATAATCGGCTCTCTACTGTACTTCCATAAATTTTCTTTCTATTGTTTCCTATTTGTATGAAGAAATGTTATATTTGATGTGTTTTATAAGATAACATGGAAATTTTAATACTGAAGTTGTTTTAAGTTTTTCAGTTTTTGCTGAAATTTTGTATACATGAAATCAGTGTTGATTTCAGGGGGTGGCCCGGGGAGAGGACATCCCTCCCCCGGAGCAATGCGATGACCCCTCCGGAAGATTTGAGATTTTGGGTTCTTAATGGTCAAAAAGTGCAATCCCCCCCCCCCCCCCCCCCCGCCGGAGCCACAGAAATCCCTCCCGGAGAAAAGTGTCTGAATTCAACACTGTATGAAATAACGATATTGTTATTTTAATAATATAATGTAAATAATATGTATACTACATATTTTTTTCATAATAGAATTAGTTTAATTATAGAGTAATATTTTTGTATTATTTTCATCCTGTATAAGCATAATGACATTCGAAAATTTTTGAAAACTTATATCTAGTAATTGGACAATGCATTATTGTTAAAAGTTTTGAAGTGTGAGTTTTGTTTAATTTATTCTGTTTGATAATGCTAGTCTTTTCATTACTCCCAGATAGCATGTAAGGTTTCCGAAAAGGGTCGTTTTTGCTTTACTTTCTAACTATCCTGCAAAGGTTTTCGTGATAATCGTGTAGCCAACCCATGTTCGTAAATCATTATGATCAGTACGATTTTTGCGCATGCGCAACTTATTTCTTTTCACGGCCAGCGTAGGCGTAGCGTCTCTCAATGGCGTCTGTTTTGAAAGCTTTCGTTGTGTCAAGTTTTCTACGTTTCTAACATTTGGGTTATTCTCTGCAATAGTGCAAAAAGTGCTTCCCAGCCATATAAATGCTCTTAATTTTATTACATTTTTATTTATTTTTATTTTTATTAGAAGATCTAAACATAGTTTATTAGGGGCAGAAAGTAAAATTTAAAAATAAATAAATTTAGTATTTAAAAATATAATATATATCATGCAAACATCATTCCCTCACCTTTCCCCCACCTGCACTACCATATTTTATTGCCTATTTCTTTCCATCCAGAAATAAAAATAATTAAAAATACCCTAAGCAAAATAAAGTTCTTATTTGATACATTACAAAAAATAATAAAAATATTAATTTTTACTATTATTATATAGTCTACTCAATCAATCATATGTTTCCCCATGTTAGACCATCATTCCCTCACACATTGCTATTATCTCAAATATCTACCACTAATGAGCAGTAGCAGTTTAGCATCCTTCACAGAGAAGAAGCTATTTTGAGCACTTGTCAGTCCAGCAACATAAATTGGTGGTGTAAGATTTTGTTAATTTTACAGAATTTTTTTTTAGTCAGTATATCCGGAAGCGTTTTTATTAGCAGTCATTCCCTCACACAGAATATTAATTTTTTTGTAAATATCAAAAATTTTAATTTTATCATACATTATATATTAAGTGTTTCTCTTAAAGGAAACAGTTTAGATTTCTTCATAATTTTGCATTTTCCCCCTACAACTAGTAAAAATGTCTTATTTCATCATTCCCTCACTTGTCATTCCCTCACATTTTTTATTTTATTTTTTCCACAAATTTTTATTTTATTTTTTTTTGTTAAGTCAAATTTTTAAAACAATTTCTGTTGCTATTAAAATTTTCAATAATTAACTGATTTCTTACCATTTATCTAATTTTTATGAAAATTTACATATGCATCATTCAAGTCAGACTGCTGGCCAAATTTGCAAGTATTGTAGAGAACAACCCATTTACAGAAAATGAGGTAAGTTTGCCATTACTTTTACTTATTAGTATATATCATTATTATTTAAATCGTTCTTACTGTAGTCTTTTTTTCTTCTGTACTGTCTTATATTTAAGATTTCTGTGTAAGTTACCCATGGGGAAAAGATGATATTTGATTCAACGCTATTTTGTTTAATTATGTTATACAGCATGCTACATCTTTAAATTAAACTAACTTCTATAAACATGATTTACTTAAAACATGTTATAACGTATCGTTTCACGTTTCGTAACCATCGCGAATTTTCAAATGTATTTTGATAACATAACTGCAGTTCCGTTATATATACTTTTAACACACAGGATTGACGTAATGGTAATGTAAATGAACCATAAAATACGAAATCGAGAAAGTGTAAGGAGTTTTTTTGTAGGAATAAGTGTTTAGGAACATATTTTATTATAATACTAGCAGGCTATGCCCGCTGCGCTGGTCAATATTTCCAAATGAACCTTGGATTAAACTAAATGGTGAATTTGAACTTGTATTTTAAACAATATGGATCTTCAGCTTGACCTTGCTCATCACTGAAAACGATGCGAACGCCATTGCGATATAATGTTATCTTAAGCGTTGGACAAAATTTAGCAATTAAGAAGTAATTGTTTTAGTTGATTATAAACAGCGCACTTATGGTCGGGTAATGAGACCGTTATGACAACAGGAATTAATACCTCTGTAACTAATCAACATATAATGAAATCGTATATACTAACACCATTCCTAAAAGTCATGCAACAGGGCCACTTGTAACAAAATATGGTCTGTAGATTTTTTTAAAAAGGCTAAACTTTCATAATCAGGTTCACTTAATTTTTGAACTTTTACTGTTGCTCTATAACTAAGTAACCTTGAACAATATGTATACACTAAAACCTTTCCAAAATTATTACCTAACTAATTGTGGTATATCCTACGATAGTATTATAAACAATCGGAATGAAATACAAATTTCCGTTGTAAATATATAGTAGATGATGATGATGCGATTTTGTGTAATAGTAAAGTTTTCGCTTCAAACATAAACGATGCTTTCAACATTAAAGCTAATACACCAATATGTTAAGTATCCGAATACGGAAGGTTAACTTAAATTCTCATGAGCAACTACTCAAAGAAAAATGAATATGTGGCTTTTGTGATATTTTTATGTCAGCCGGGCGCAGATAATAAATCAATAAAGATTGTTTTCATAGCATATTCTTATTTTATTATTTTCATTTAAAACACAAACCTTTCACTCATTTCATTTAAAATGCATGCCTTATACTAATTTCATTTAAAAACTGAAAAGATAAACAATAGCAGGAAATAATGCCATAATTAAAAACAAAAAAATATTTTTAATTTACATACGCAAAATGTAACTACTGCTACTGGGAATTTTAAAAATGCTATCAGCGAAATGTGCGCACGGTTGTTATAAATGTAACCATTTTTTCTTCTTATCGAGGAGCAATTTATAAATCGCACAATATTATTCCAATTCCAGTTTCTTTCATTGAGGAACCTATGACCGGAAAAAATGGAAAAAGACTTTCTTGTAGATTCTTCGGATGACGGCATCTGACGCCATAAACCGAGTTTATATATATGAAAATAATTTTTAAGTCGTTACAAACATTGCTTTCATACTTAAATATTTTCATTGGTACTACTTGTTATCCCGTCGACCAATTTCGCCAAATTATATAAATCGCCAAACCATTCGCCATATTATATAAATTGACATAATCTTTATTTTAAATAACGAAATAACAAATAAATTAGTATAACATTAATAAAAATACAAATAAAACGTCGAAATTAAAATCACCTGATGACGTAAACACGTGTAGCTTGTTTAAATTCAAGTGAATTTGATATTTACGATCAACCATTATTGGCATTTAATCTTATAGTTTGACGATAAATTTTTGGTCGACGGAATATCTAAGTAGTACATTTTCCATTTTTGTTTTATAATGCTAAATTCTCAGTAATTTTTTTCCTTTTATTTTACATAAAATCACTATTTTTTAAAAAAAATTAAGATGCTTGCATTTTTATTTCAAACTCATAGAGCCGTTTTTATTTTTTAGCCAAAAGGGTTGATTTGAATTTTTTCCGTTGCTAGAGTAACGGATGTAATGATAGATATTTTGAGGTTTAGATGCCAAAGACACCGCCAAATTAGAAAAATATGAAATGTGCCATGAACTGTTGGCTTATAAAAATTTATTTGGTAGCATTCGATTCAGCATATAAAACTACATTAAAATATGCTATCATTTGACGCATAATTTTTATATTCGATTTTTTCCCCCTCCACGTGCAAAAACCATTAGGGGTGACACTTTAGAAAGTCCTTTCTTAGCAGAAGTCTATGTCATAAGAAGTATTTTTACCACGATTTTCAAGATTTTAGGTTCAGTAGTTTGCGCTGTGCGTTAATTAGTCACCTAATCCAGACTTTATTTTATATACTATATTAGATATTCCATTTTGCGGTGAATCGATGATCGAAAATTAGTCCAATATCATTTGAAATATTACATAACAGAGGAGAAAGTACGAAGAAAGACGAAGAAGAAATGACGAATTACAAAAGACTTGTATTTTTTTTTTTCAAAATGTTGAAGTTTTCGATAGTAATAACGTATTAAAACATAAATTTCCTTAAAAATTATCTTTATTTCCTAGATTTCGAATCTGTGAATTTTCCTATAAATGAAATTGGCGATATGACTTGAGAAAAAATGAAATAAACAATAGATAATATTTGCTTATATAAAATGGGTAATATTCGTTGATCTGAGTTCGAGTTTATAAATATCACATGCTTTCGGAATTACGGCGAAAAACATTTTAAAAAGTATGAAATTATTTTACAATATGTATGTGTGGCAGAGATTCACACTGAAATTTAAGCATTCGATTCCATTTTTTAAATAAGAACTGATATCTATATAAGTTACAATTGAATATGAAAATGTACCCAAAAAATGATCTCTTTCACCTAAAAAAACACCATTTGTGAGAACATCCTCAAGCTAATGTCACGCTTATGCATTTTTGGCTTAAAATCACATCGTTTGGCGACAAAAGAAAAATAAAAAATTGTAATGAAACAAATAGTAATTACACATGTGACTCACAATTACATCTGCTTGTTTCTTCTTTAAGTCACGTGATGGGACAATTAGATATAAAAGAAAAAAGAAAAGAGCAGAACAGAAAGAAAATGTCGTTAAAATTTCATCTAATCAAATTTTCTGATTCGTTTCCATATCTAACGCAAGCGATAAAGAGCCAAATATTGCGTATCAAGTGTAATATTTCTTATTAAATTAATTTTTAAGCATTACAAATATTTCTTTCAGGTTTTGATTAAATGTTTCCGTTTTTTAATATTATCACTCATTGAAACGGATTTTCTTTTTCTTTTTTTCCTTTTTTTTCATTTAAATAAAATTAGTAACAGTTTTTCTTTTATTTTTCGAGGTTTAATAGCCGTTTCATTTTTTTTTTTTTTTTATCAACGATGAATTTCGCCAAGAAATAAAATGGTAACCTTATCGCACAAAATAACAGAATTTTCCATCATAATTCTAAAACTAATATAGGTAGAATAATATGTTATAGCTTAAAACCTTCCCTGAAACAATACCTATCTAACGGTATAAGTTCCGTAAAAATCCATGCAGTAGAACTCGAAATCTAGGCGTTCGGAACGAAATTTCCGTTTGGATTTTATATATATAATAGATAATAGAATAGATAATAGATTTTATATATATATATAATAGAAT
Organism: Maratus speciosus; assembly: GCA_963932465.1. Lineage (NCBI taxonomy): Eukaryota > Metazoa > Arthropoda > Arachnida > Araneae > Salticidae > Maratus > Maratus speciosus. The sequence continues at coordinate 32,671,076 of OZ010790.1, read as the reverse complement.
AGATAATAGATTATGTGTTATGAACTATCTCAAAGTTTAAAACAGATCGCATTGTTAGATTTCCCAATTTTAACAATATCGCGTTATGTTAGTTCCACATTCCACCACCAGGGAGCGCACTCTATTCTTAACGAAAGCGTATCCGAACGAAACTCCTTCGTGCAACCTTTCCGTAGATACATGAATCGGGAGGGTGGCGGTCTTAACGAATAATGTAAGATAATTGCTGAAATTACTACGAAAAATATGTTAAAGGGGCCCTACGCGGGCCCCTAATAGAGTTAGAGGAAATCGGAAGACGGCAAAATAATCGCGGGGAAAAGTTTGCTTGGGTGCTTTGGAGCTACTTTTGGCGCGAGATCTAAGCTCTACGACCAATAGGAGCCCAGATATTTAAGGAAATATGAAGTTACAAAGTTCAATATAAAAGAATTTTCCGTAATAATTCTATAACTAATCTAGGTAGAATGATGTGTTATAGCTTAAAACCTTCCCTGAAACGATACCTATCTAACGGTATAAGTTCCGTCAAAATCCATGCGGTAGAACTCGAAATCTCGGCGTTCGGAACGAAATTTCCGTTTGGATTATATATATATAATAGAAAACATTTTTAATTATGATCGAGGCTATACTAGTGTTTTTTTTAAGCTTGTAAAAATAAATTTTATCTTTTTTTCTTAAAGTCTTCAAAAAATAAGGAATGTATACTTAAAGTTTTAAAATCACCACCACCCCCTTGCTGTGGACTGATTTACAAATCAAAACAGACTTTGACCTTCAACAAATTACATTCATTTGAAAATATATATGCTGTGCGTAGCGTATAAAACATGTAGATCATTTCATTAAAATGTATTTATCAAAATGTAGGTATATTGTTTGTTATCCCTTTTAGCGTCTATATATATATTTACAGATGATTTTCTGTTGTAATTTTAAAATAACATTCAAACAGAAATCTTTTTTTTTTTTCAATTATATTAGAATTGTTAAAAGTCTATTTAAAAAAGCTTTATATTCAAAAGGTGTCTCTTTATTATATTCCTAAAAAATTGCATTTTAAGTAAAAAAAAAAAAAAAAATGCATTCAACCTTCGCTCTTATTTTAAGGAGAAAAAAATGTTTTATCATATGTTAAATAATATTCATATTTAAACAATAATAATTGGGCACAGATGTCATATTTGCCCCATATTGGCACGATTTTTTCTGACACCAATGTCACAGGGCCGAAACTAGCCTTTTTTGCGCCCGGGGCACACATGAATTTTGGCGCCCCCCCCCCCCCTTCTTCCTCAAAGTATATTTACAAAGAGAATTTTACTAATTTTCTCATGGCCGACTTATTTTAAAATTTAAAATATGTAATACTGAACTACGTAAATTGAATGTGACGTTTGTTGCAATTATAGTTCGTTCACATAAAAGAATTCGCATGTATATTACCGGCTATTTACAGTAATTGCTTATACAGTAGAGTTCCGATTATCCGAGTCCCGCTTAACCGAGTTATTTTCTTCTGATGGACTGATGGCTTTCATTATTATGAAACAGCCATTATAAATGAAGTGTTAGGTGAAGATGAAAGAGCAGTCGTAAAAAGTTAGAACTCTGATTTTCTGGTCCAAATGGGAAGAAAATCAGAGTTCTAACTTTTTACGACTGCTCTTTTATCTTCACCTAACACTTCATTTATAATGGCTGTTTCAAAACAATAGAAGACATAAGTCTATCAGAAGAAAATGATCCATTCCAAAGGTATTATCCTTCATTTGGCGCCCCTTCGTTCTGGTGCCCGAGGCACATGCTCCCTCTGCCCCCCCCCCCTTAGTTTTGGCCCTTAAAAGGTTTGAACTCTGATTTTCTGGTCAGAATGGGGGGGGGGGGGGGTGACGTGAATATTAGAATATTCACAAATTGTTTTGATCGTATTTTGGAAATAGTTTGTTGTAAAAAATTCTTCTTTTAGAAATGGAGACAATAACCCTACACTTAGTTCTTTTAGGTCATTTTAAAGGGAGAAAATTGAAAAGATCTTACTTGAAACAAGCAGTGTTGAGGAAGAGACAGGAACTACACTTTCTTGAGATTAAATCAATTTTTATTTAAGTATATTTTTAGATGAAGATGAATATTTTTCAATTTTGATCACCCATAAATTGTTCTTGAAAATACCAGCACTTCGATTAAAAAAATTCCCGAGAGAATATCGCATATGAACACTAAAGAACAAAAACTTCGTTGATAAAAAAATGGCACAACTACAACCAGATATCGACATCGTTGTTTCGGACATCCCGTCAGAACTTTAACTGCCTAAAAAAATTAAGGGAGACAGTATATAAACATCGCTACGGGGCCCGTAAAAGTAATTAAGCGAGAGGTTTAAAACAATTGACCAAATTCAAAAGCCACCGGTATTCGGAAAACAAATGAGAAAGCGAAACCAAAAGTAACGCAATCTAATTTGTTCGTGAAACGAAACGTCACTCGTTTGAAATCATAGCAAGCGCCCGTTTTCTATTGAGCATGCGCACACTTACTGCCTCGGATGAAACATGGAGAGAAAAAGGAAGGGAAGAATAATGAATGAATGGCGTGCGTATGCAAGCACTGGGGGAAAGCCAACTTACAGGTCTACGCTAAGGTTGTCAGCGAGAGAGACGGGAGAAAAAAGAAAAGAAACAAAAAAAAGCACGGCCGCGACACCGTCACAGATGCAGATCGGTGAATAGGTGGAAAAAAAATGTGAGATTTCATCTCACAATACCCCCCAACGTCGAATAAAATTTTGATGTGCCAGACAGATGTAAAAAGGTGACCTTTTGCATCAGGATGGGAAAATCAAAATTTTGAAAGCCAATTAACAAGCCCTAAAAATAAAATGTGGTGATCAAAAAGGAAAAAGAGAAGGAAAAGGAATACATAAATGTTACATCAATGTAGTATATACAATATAAATATGTACATTTAGAATGAGTATTCCAATTATTTACATGTGGCATGCCATAAAATAATTGTGCACGTAGTATATCTTTAAAAAGATCTCATATCAAAAAAATATTAAACATTAATATTTCACCAAAAAAAGCAAACAACTTTGCTGTCAAGAGATATCATGAAACATGTATTATTCGAATAATATAAAATAACAGTTGCAACTATAATAAGTAAAATTGGTCGACCAAGAGTATTATAGAATAACTTACATCTTCAGCTATTCAAGTTTTCATCAATCAAAGTATCTCATAAATCAAGAGTACTAGTATAATTTGTTTACTCATTGAAGATATTTATATAGCTACTCACTACCATTAACATATTAGATAAAATGTATATCAAAATAATATCAACAACAGTAAACAACACGTATAACCTCTAAAATAAAAAAAGTCAACATCAATAAATTACTCTTCAACAAAAATATTTAACATAATTACTCAAAATTCATCAACCTAGGTATGGTACATATATATATATATATATTGCTGTATAAAAAAAAAAAAGTGGAGATCTCCAAAAAAGAAAAAAAAATTAAAAACATACTATCAAAATCATTATACATTTCTATGTAATAAGCTTGATCATGTCAATTTATAAATGAGAAACATGGTACCAAAAAAATAAAAAGGAACAGACAGATAACCTAGAACAGATATTACCATCATGTTTTTGCTAAAATTAAATGAAATTTACTAGAACTTAGAATACTAGGTGAACAAACTATTGCCTTAACATCAGCACATTGTCAGGTGCAACTACTCATAAACCTAAAAATAAATACAAAAAAATTAACTATTAATATTTATGAAAATACATATTTAAATGCAAATATTAATGTCTTTTTCGTAAATTATAGCTGTGGGGTAGAGGTGTAATCTGATGAGGACTTTGCAACACTAAGTGTTGTTGGCGTTTCTGTACAGGTATTACTCTATTAATATTTATTGTGAAAGGCTTGTCCAGTTCATCTTCTAAAACCCTAACAGAAAGAAGCACATCTGAAATTACATTTATCACAACATAAGGACCAATGTTTCTTGGCTTAAATGCATCATTAGTTCTAATGTAAACAATATCACCACACTGGAACTTTCGTAGATGAGCACGTTTATGTTGACGTTGATTACGTAACTGTTGAGCCTCTTTCATGTTTCCATAAACTTTCTGGTACACATGTTTCATTGTTGACATATGTTGATAGTAATCGTACGGATATGATAACGCTTCCAGATCAGGATAATCGAAAAGATCAAAAATATTGGATATAGATCTGCCAAAATGCAGAAAAGATGGTGAGTATCCAGTTGAAGAATGTATTGTGTCGTTATATAGGCTTTTATGTATCATTAGGGACTGTTCAAAATTATATCCCTCCTGAGCTAATGTAGCAATTGATGACTTAATGCTGGTATTTATTCTCTCTGATGATCCTTGCGTTTGAGGATGCCCAGAGGATGAATGAACAATACTGATCTTGAGGCTCTCCGTAAAATTATCAAATACTTGCGAATCAAACTGAGGGCCCAGATCAGACATTAAAGAAGCCGGACGACCATAGGTGGTGATGTAGTTGGTCAGGGATTTAACAACAGACTGAGCAGTAGCAATCTTGATCGGGTATAACTCTATATGTTTTGAGAAATGATCCAGGAATGTCAGCACATAAAATTTATTCGAAAAAGGGCCTAGGAAATCCATTGAGACGAGCTCACCAGGTTTAGAAGGGATAAACATCTCTTGTAATGGTGCTGCAGGTATTCTTCGTGGTTTATGTCTAACGCATAACTCACAGGACAGAACAAAATTTTTTGTATCTTTATAAATTCCTGACCAGTAAAATTTTTTGAGTAGTCTTCTATAAGTATTTCCAATACCGAAGTGAGGCATATGGCAAATATGCAAGATTTTTGACTTTAAAATATGAGGCACAATAATTTTAATATGTGGTGAATTTTCAGGTTGTAAGAATTTACGTTTTATCATAAGTAAACCTGTATCAGGATGAATAAAATAATTTTTGAACTTAGGATTAGGTTTATCTGAAGTTATGGAGTCAATTATTTTCATTATTTTAGGATCCTTACGCTGTTCACAGAGGAATGTGGACTCAGAAATTTCCATTTTTGGGTCTTGAGATTGTTGGTTTTGATCATCTATGTGATGCAACTCAATAGTTGGTGACTTTGTAGTGACTGGAAGAATATTTTTATCTCTTATTAAAGCAGGGTTAGTGTTAAGATCTTGAGAATTATTTGTAAAATCTTCACGAGAGAAATAATCTGCTAACACATTACTCTCGCCTTTAAGATATTGAAAGGTGAAATCATAATTGTAAAGGTCAACCAACCATCTCGTAGTCAGATCAACTGGTGAACTAGTAGACTTATAATGTTCAATAGGTTTGCTGTCACTTAAAATAGTAAAATGTCTATTATACAGAAAAAATTTAAATGCATTAATTGATTTCACAATTGCCATCAATTCTAGCTTCAGAGCAGGATATTTTCTTTCTGAAGGAGATAAAGATTTACTAAAATAACTCACAGGTAGTAGATGACCATTTCGCTTTTGTAGAAGGACACCGGAAATAGCTATACCACTTGCATCTGTATTGAGGTAAAATGGTTTGGACCAATCAGGCAAGGAGAGAAAAGGTTTTGAGAAAAAAATGTTTTGAACTTCTGTAAAAATTTTATTATGATCTGGCGTCCATGTAAAAGGAACCTTTGGAGAGGTAAGTTTAATTAGTGGATCCATAAGTTTAGAATATTTGGGAATAAGTCTGCGATAAAAACCACATAGACCAATAAATCTTTTTAAGTGTTTCTTAGTTTTTGGAGCTGGAAAAGATGTAATTTTGGTTATATTAGAAGACACTGGCTGGATAGTATGATTCTGCAAATGAAAACCAAGGTAATCTATGGCTGTTTGATGAAATTTGCATTTAGCAGGAGACAAGGTAAGGTTATGTTTCTGTAAAATTGAAAACAAAACATCTAATTTGTGAATCATTTCTTGAAATGAATCACCAGCAACAATAATGTCATCCTGATATGCATAAACACCTTGTAATTTACTTTCTTCGATTATTGCATCAATTAACATTTGAAATGAAGAGGCTGCGGATCTGAGTCCAAACATTAAACGAGAAAAACTATAAGTACCCCATTCGGTAGTAAAAGAGAGTTTCTTGCGAAATTCTTCTGGGAGATTTATCTGATGATATGCAGATGGAAAATCTAATGTGGTGAAGTATTTAAATTTAGAAATATTGTTAATAATAGTATCAATTCTAGGTAATGGGTAAGAAGAACTACGAATCATGGTATTAATTAATCTTAGATCCAGGGCCATTCGAAATTTTGGTTTTTCATTTGGAGAGGATGCTTTCTTTTTAACCATAAGCATTGGACATGCCCATTCGGAAATACTTCTTTCAATAATTCCTGCATCAACCAACGTGTCCAATTGCTGTTTTGCCTCTTCTTGGATAGATTGTGGCACAGGGAAGGGCAGGGTCTTAACAGGAACATCTGAGATAAACTGGATATGAGGTATAACTCTGTCCGTTTGACCCAAAGATTTCAAGGAAGAAGAAAACACTGTATCATATTTAGTTAATAAATTTTGTAATTCTGTTTTCTGATATGGAAGTAGATGATTTAGGCTAAAATTACTAAGTTTAAACTCTGATTTTCTTAACTTTAAAATGTCAGTAGAAGCTTGAATTAAATTAATTTCATGGGGAGAACTAATATTTTGAGTATCAAAATCTTCTTGAATTTCATCTATCTCGTGAATTGTTCCCAAAACTGAATCTTTATTAATGTGAATGGGTTCTTCAGCATTATTAGTGATAGGAATATAAAAGTAACTACTGAGGTTTTTAGCATTTTTAGATTTCGAGCTAAGTTCTGCAGAAATTATGGATTGATATGCACAAGTTGGTAATTCATACTCCTTTGGTTCAAACAAAAATTGATCACAAGAATGAAAGGAAGACACCGCAGGTACATATACAGTACTGTCAGGTGGAATAACGACTTTCTTTCTTGAATAACAAGAATTATTTGAAGGAAGAGAACTATGTACTTTATTATTAGAATTAACAGACACTGATACATTTTCATTGGAAGATTCAGGTAGAGACCTCTTTTGAGTTAAAGTGTTGACTTGTAAATCCTGTGTTTGATCAACCTCTTGAGCAGAAACAGAGTCTAAGATGTCAAGTAGGTTATTATTTATCTTAATTTGGCTATTATGTAGATCAATAACAACTCTATGAGATTTCAAAAAATCAAAGCCAAGGATACCAACAAACTTAGAATCTTCAGGAATATCAATGAGAAAAAAAGAATGTTTGTAGAAAAATTTCCCTATCTTAAATGACAAGTTTATACAACCAGAACAAATAACAGCAGAATTTACTGTGGTAATTTTTACATTTGAAGCAATTCTGCTATAATGTACATGCTGTTTTATACGTTGAAAATAATATTTTGATAATAGAGAAATGCTTGCACCTGAATCGAGAAGAAAATTTGCAGGATTCTTGTTAATAGTTAATTGAATAATTGGAAGGGTAGGTTGATCAACTTCCGCATGGAGAAGAAATTCGATGGACTCAACAAAGATTATGTCATTTTCAGATGAGGTTGTTTGTATACCAGAGTTTGCAAAAAGTGGAATTTCTTTATTTGTTTGACTAGCAACTGATTTCACAAGTCTCTGTGATGAAATCGGATAGTTAATTTTAGTCAATGGAGACCGCGGTACAATAATATCATTCTGGACTTGAAAAGGCGTAAAGTCACGACTTAAGGCAGAAAAACCATTAAAGGACGGAAGTTGAGTATTTATGTCTGGAGATAACTCTTGAAAACATTCAGGAGTTATGTTTGAATTATAGAATGTTCTTTCACATTGAAAAACGGGAACAGCAAGGTCTTTAACAGAATTTACATTATTGAAAGAGACAGCTTGAGAGTTATACTGTGGAGAAAAATGACACAGGGGTGAAGCAGCTCCACACCCACTTCTCCCCAAATCGTGTCAGTACCTATGAGGATTTTTATTTGAGTAGTTCTGACGGGAGGTCGAAACTTTAGAGGAAGAATGTCGAGAGTCGGATGAATGTGGTTTATCATCTGAGGAGTTGTGATGCCGTTTTTTAAAAGATGCTTGTTTTGATTTGGAAGCTAAATTTGCTTTCAATTTGAAACATCTGTTTGCTGAATGTCCAGGTCTTGTGCACCACTGGCAAATGATTCGTTTATACGAATGTTTGAAATGATGACTAAGTCTTATGTTTCTGGAAGAATTGTGCCTGGACTCTGTATCGCAAGATGAGTTATCATCTGAAGTAGCTGTGTGAGGTTTGTTACACACCTCCGATGAGTCCGCAGAATGACTATTATGAGACAGAGAATCCTCAGGTTGTTCATGTAAGTTATGTAACCTACTGTATGAAGGTGGAACCGAATTAGAAATTATAGGTGCTTGAACAGAATCAAGAATCTCTTGATATGAAGCAGCAGCTTCAATCATTTTGTCAAACGAATCTATGTGTTGTGTAAGAATGTGAACTTTTAAATTATTAGGGATGAGATCAGTGAATTTTGATATTAGAATCTGTTCAATGGAGTGATCAGGCAACTGAGGAAAATGTTTACGAACAACATCATCTAACCTTGTAGCAAAATTCCGGATAGATTCTGAAGGTAGAAACTTTATACTATTGTATTTAAGAGCAATGGAGGTAGCTGACTCCGTCTTAAAATGTTTCCTAAAAATATCAAACAAGTCTTCAGGAGAAGTTGCCTTTTTACATGCATTAGAGGAAACATAAAATTTTAATGCCTGATCAGAGAGTTTAGATTTGAGGAAAATAAGTGCCTGTTCATTACTCCAGTTAGAATAAGAAATGGTCGCTTTAACTTGCTCAGCAAAAAAATCTAAAAGTTCGGGATCACCCGAAAAAGGTGTCACTATTATTCTTAGAGGTTTAATTTTAGACGTCATGATGAATAAATACAACAAAATTCAAAAATAATGCAATAATTCAAACAAACAGCATTCAAATAAATTACTAATCTCAACAATATATAAATACATCAATAGTTCTAATAAATTGTGCCTTAATATTTGCCATATGCCCCTTCAAACAATGTAAAATTATAGGTCATTGTAAAAATATTTGCATACTAAGAACAAAAATATCTTCTATCACTTCATACAATCGAAAGAAAAATCATGCTCTGCAAAAATAAAAGGAGATATTTCCTACCATTTACTTCTCAGAACAGAAAAAAAATCTCTTCAAAGTACATAAAAATGAGCAATTTGTTCCTTAAACACAAATATAAGTTCAACAAAATAATATATTGAAATAAACTCTTCAAAAAAAGTAACAGCTTCAGACTAAAATATTAAAATATCACAGCATTATAACATTTTTTTTTTTTTTTAAATTAAATAAGTATTTCTCTCTCTCATAATTCCAGGGTGCATTTTTCAAGAATTTCTCCAAAGTCGGCACCAGGAATTGTGACGTGAATATTAGAATATTCACAAATTGTTGTGATCGTATTTTGGAAATAGTTTGTTGTAAAAAATTCTTCTTTTAGAAATGGAGACAATAACCCTACACTTAGTTCTTTTAGGTCATTTTAAAGGGAGAAAATTGAAAAGATCTTACTTGAAACAAGCAGTGTTGAGGAAGAGACAGGAACTACACTTTCTTGAGATTAAATCAATTTTTATTTAAGTATATTTTTAGATGAAGATGAATATTTTTCAATTTTGATCACCCATAAATTGTTCTTGAAAATACCAGCACTTCGATTAAAAAAATTCCCGAGAGAATATCGCATATGAACACTAAAGAACAAAAACTTCGTTGATAAAAAAATGGCACAACTACAACCAGATATCGACATCGTTGTTTCGGACATCCCGTCAGAACTTTAACTGCCTAAAAAAATTAAGGGAGACAGTATATAAACATCGCTACGGGGCCCGTAAAAGTAATTAAGCGAGAGGTTTAAAACAATTGACCAAATTCAAAAGCCACCGGTATTCGGAAAACAAATGAGAAAGCGAAACCAAAAGTAACGCAATCTAATTTGTTCGTGAAACGAAACGTCACTCGTTTGAAATCATAGCAAGCGCCCGTTTTCTATTGAGCATGCGCACACTTACTGCCTCGGATGAAACATGGAGAGAAAAAGGAAGGGAAGAATAATGAATGAATGGCGTGCGTATGCAAGCACTGGGGGAAAGCCAACTTACAGGTCTACGCTAAGGTTGTCAGCGAGAGAGACGGGAGAAAAAAGAAAAGAAACAAAAAAAAGCACGGCCGCGACACCGTCACAGATGCAGATCGGTGAATAGGTGGAAAAAAAATGTGAGATTTCATCTCACAGGGGGGATGGCCATTTTTTTTCTCATTCTGACCAGAAAATCACATTTCAAACTTTTTACGGCTGCTCTTTCATCTTCACCTAACACTTCATTTATAATGGCTGTTTCATAATAATGAAAGCCATCAGTCCATCAGAAGAAAATAACTCGGTTCCAAAGGTATAATCTTTCATTTGGCGCCCCTTGGCTCTGGCGCCCGGGGCACAGGCCCCCTCTGCCTTCCCTTAGTTTCGGCCCTGCAATGTCATATACGCAACAGGTACTTAACTGGCGCCAAAGTGCCGTTATTTTGCTTGATGTGGTAACCCAGATTATGTTGTTTATGCTCTTGATGTTTTCGCCAAATTGGCAACCGAAAAAAAATTGCACCAATATGGGGCGAAACAATGCACGGCCTAAAAGTATAATTTGGATACTCTGGAGGAGTCCCGAGGGCCATTCCAGAGTTGGAAGCACGGGGTTAAATATAACCACCAAAAGGGGGGCGCATAAGGCATCCAAATGAATTTGGTTGCCCTACACTTCGATGTCATTTCACTTACTGGCGTAGGTAAAGATCGGAGAATGCAAAGACAGTAGGGTACCAACGAGCACAGAAAAATCATAGCATAAGGTAGCCAAGCCTAACTAACTCTAAAACCTATAAAAAAAAAAAAGGCGGGCCATATAGCTCACTAATTTTGAGTGTCAGGCCTGGTGCGCATCACATTTCGTGGGTCTCCCAGCTGCAAACTCTTCAGCAGTTTCACTGACAGCCTAGTGCTAGCATCTCATCACGGTTCAAAACGCATTCCTCATGCACCAACGGTAAAGCCTTGAAAAAGGCCTGGATTTAGATCCCCGTGAGAGAATACTAACATTTCGGAGAGCCAGTTCGGCTACGTCTGAGCAAGAGTGAAAAACACCGCTAGTGCAATTAACACTTCGGCACTGACAAAGGTCGAAAATGGGGACAAGTTAAAAATTTAAAAAGCTGAAAACAACTAGTAAAAATAGAACTATAAACTGGGAAATGAAATTTTGCGACCGGGTAATTTTTTTTTTTTTTTTCTAACTCCTGGTCGAAAAGTCCAAACATGGGGTAAAATGAATAAAATTGGCCGGGGTGCAGTGAGCAAACACCCCAAGGCCGGACTGGAGCGAGGAAGGCAAGCCTAACCTCGCCCAAGATGGAGTATCGTAACATCACAAAGAAATAAAACTGAAATTTTGCAACAGGATAGTAAGCACCCAAGTACAAAAATGCATGAAGGAAGGGAAGTTCCAATTTTTAGTTGGAGGTTACGCGCGGCGGCGTTTCACGCCGCGTTGGCACTCCTTAAGCACCGCGATGTCAATATGGGGCGAATAATTGTGCCAATAATTGTATAATTATAATGTCCTTCATTAAATTTATTTGAGAATATCTTATCCTTATTGCACAAACTCCCTTTTCGCTATTCCTATATTTATAGTAGCTGCTATATGTAAAATTTAAAAACTGTCTTCAGACACAAGTAATTATTTAAAAGTTTTTCTGCAAAAACCCCCCACTAAATCATATGCATGTATACATCTCAAAAAATAAATTTGCTATGTGTAGTGAAGAATAAAAAAATGAAGTGAAATGTAGTGAAAATAAACATATATTTACAGTAGAAATTAATTTTCGTATGTCTTTTTGCCAGCTGATTGAGAATCGGCAAAGCTTTTAATATTAAGAGGCTGTACATATATAACGTTAACAACTTTATAGTAATTTTGTAATCTTTCCGGCCTGCTGGACAGATAATTACACCTGTTTATTTTTTATTAAATATATTCAAAATTGTTAATTGGTCCAAATCATCCAAGCAACCTCATAGCAAATTGGTATATAATTTTATATACCTTAGATAAATTCAAATAATATAAGTGATCGTATTTACCTAAATTCTGGTAGAAGAGCAACGCGAAGCATTCATAAAATTAAATTATAATTCGCGTCAAAATGTAATTATTAAATTTGAATAATTACTAATAAAATTAAGAGTTTGCGTTGTGAATTATTTAGACGAACTCTTCCACTTATGAATTAAACTAAAATTAAAACTATAAAAATAAATTGACACACTTTAAATATTATTAATTAAATAAGTACAGAAACTTTTTAAAACTTGATTAAATATTTTATTTACATTGAATACAACTATATACAGAAAAACATAATATTAATTCAAAAAATAGAAAGCAATACTTTTGTTTGCTTCTCATTATTTTAAGTATGTTTAATCTTTAAAAAAAAAGACAATATTTTCACGTACTCTAATTATTATAATTGTTTCTTTTTGCTAAAAGAATAACTCTCTTTCATTTTTAAAATTACCTTAATCTTATTTAATTATTGGTTTTGTCGGATCTCAGATTACTCTCTACCATAAAATATTAGAAAAGTATTTTTGTGATTTTTCATATGATCTAAAGTGGTAAAGGAAAAAGTTTAAAATAGTACCTTCTTTTAATATACGGGATGGTGGCCTTTATTCATCAAATTCCGAGTTGTTGCGTTGCTTAGGATCATGGCAATGTGTCATCAGGAACGCATCCTCAATTTGGCTTGATTAGGATCACTCCGATATGTACATCAGGAAGACATCCTCAATTTGGCTTGATTAGGCTCACTCCGATAGGTACCTCCGGAAGACATCCTCATTTAGGCTTGATTAGGCTCGATTAGGCTCGATTAGGCTCGCTCCGATATGTCCATCTCGCCTGGGAATCACTAGGGCTTACGGGACTCATTGCACGGGCTTTCAGGAGAGCTCCTGCGTCCTCTACATCTTTTTTCAGACTATCTTTTTTAAACCTTATTCTTCTTGCACACCAGCTCCTGCAGTGGGTGGAACTATTTTTGTCTAGTCCACTGTTATTGGATGTGAGAAGATTTTTTTTTATACTTCGATAGGCCTATTAGCTAGCAGTCTGCAAATGGCCCCTTACATATACTTTAATATTATTATCTGCCTTAAAGTTTGGGTGGTCTGAAAAGCCATAAATTTATCCCAACACTTTTATTGAGGCCATAAATTGATTCCAACGTTTTTATGATTTTACGACTTCTAATTATACACCACTTTCCATTGGCTTGTCATAAAACGACACCATGGCGTCTGGCTATTGTTGTTGTCTGAGATCCGAACTCCATTCAACGTTATACATTCATTTTAATATACAACAATTTTAAAAAAATATATATTTACTATTTAAAATCAACTTAATAATTTTTGTATGAACTTACACTCTTATTTTACTTAAATATATAAACATTATAATTTTACACTCATAATTATATTTTATAAAAAATATTTATACAAACAGAAATAACAAATTACGCAATTTTACTTTGATTTAACCAACATGGTGCGGGAACATATCATAGTTATATGTTGCCCAGCATCTCTCCCGGTGTCAGAAAAAAAAAAATAAAAACTGACTGCTGGTTTTATTTTTTTTGTAAAGCTTAAAAGAATGTCCGTGTCCATATGATTGTGTATCTACACAGTCTTTGAGCGAAGACTGTAAAGTTCAATTATCAATGGTTCTGGTATATTTTATAAGAAGTTCTTCTATTTTTCATAACAGAAAGTTCAACACATGATAGTATAGTTGTCTGTTGACATTCACATTTATAGAAGACCTCTGTACTGAAAATCAGACGTTTTTCTCGAAGCCTTTTTTCTTTACCACACACATGTTTAATAATTTTGTAACTTTACAGTTTAAGTACCCAAAATACATTCAAAGCTATAATTTTGTCTGAAACTAATATGCCGAAATAAACCTCATTATAAGAAAAATAATGGCATACGCATTTGACATATTATTTCATCACATACAACCTTATGACACAGTGTTTTATCTAAAACACATTTTATACTGAATAAAAGTAATTACAATGCTTGTAATATGACATGTTATATTTTCACATAATTAATCTGATGTATTCAAATTATAATCAGAAAAATATTGTATACAAACTTGTTACATTATTTTATTTATTTGTTACTTCTAACATGTATGATCTGTCAAAATGTACAAGCTAATTCATCTCCTTTAATATATCATTACGCAATGCTTTCCAACTTTACCCGATACGAGAAAAAAAAAGTAAGAAGAAGGAGAGAGGAGAATAAAACCAGTTATTGAACGTCCCCGATTCTCCCGAAAAGTGGGGGTTGGTCAAGCTACTAATTCCTTTCTGCGAGGTGAATTGTGCTGTGACAAAATTTTACGACTTCCCAAAGGTATGTATTTAAAACCATTTCATGCTTGTAATTACCGTATTAATTAGTATAATTTCTTGATATACTTTCTTCTTAACTCACTGTGCATGCCTGTATGTAATTTTAAACATAATCTATGCATAAACAGTGTATGTATTTGTATCGTATCTAATGTAAACCTTCTGCTTTTTTTTTTATTATTTTGCAGGGGAAAAATGGCGATTCTAGCATCTGAATTCTCCTGCCTCATACTGGAACTGAAGCGAGGGTGGCTTTTTATGCATTCAGGTTTAAATCTAAACCAAATTTCCTTTCAGGATTAAAAAAAAAATGCATATAATTTTCTTTAACTGATTACATTGTATATTTTTAGACCTTTCTAACAAACACAAATTTTGATTCATCATATTGTTTACTATTAAAATGTAAACAACACGGAAAAAATGACTTCTACGGCCTCTCAAAAATGCAAAATATGCATTACGCTGATCTTAAAAATGCACCTTCATTTAATACTGTTAAATAGTGTTGTCAGAAAATGCCATTGACGAAGAAGAGAACAATTTTTTTGTCTTAAATTATTATTTATTTAGCCAACAATTCTATCTTAAAAGATTGTTAAATTTTCATATTTATTTATTTTTTTACTGAATGAAATAAAAATGTATTTATTCAAAATTTTATTTATCATTAACATTCCGTATGTGAATTCTACTGTCTAAAATTTAATGATATGTTTAAAAATAAAAGATAATAAATTATTATTATTAATCCAACATTAATAATTATTATTTAATTATAAAAAAAAATGTACTTAATACACTTGTATAATTAAAAAAAAAAAAAAGTAAATGATAATTACTACGTAACATCGTATGCAGCCATATATGAGTACCCGGCCGGACCAAAGAACTTCTGCCAGCAGAAAAAATCTTTGTATACTCACAAACAACCACATCCAATTTTTTTTATAGATCAAGTTTTTAAAATAATTACTGTACGTACTATAAAAAAAATTAAGTAAATAAATTTATTAAGCCATACTACATATTTTAATAAAATTAAGGCCAATATATATAAATATATTTATTTATTTATTTTGTTTTCTTATGTTAAATTGGCCAAATTATATAAAAAAAAAATTTATGAACTCACACACTCAAATTTATCAATACTATGTATATTTATATGTGTTAAATTTAGAATTGCATTTAATTCTAAGGGAAAGTAAAGAGAAAAAAAAAATGCTTAAATTCTAAAATAACATAAATTTATAAAATATTTCATTTAAAAAAAAAATCTAATTTCTAGCTGATTTCAGCAAGATGTCATTTAATATTTATATTAAATAATTTTGCTTATACATTTTATTAATTATTAAATTTGCATATTTTTATATATACAATAAAAATATAATAGTCTTACATAAAATTTTACACTACAACAATGTTATTAATTAATTTAACTTGAATTTAAGCCTACTTTAATTCTAATTGAATACCGTTAATAAAAGTAAATTAGCTTATCAAGTTAAATATAATATAAACTATGTTTGTCTAATGTTAATTTTGCTGAAAATTCCATAAATTTTAACTGTAAATGCTAATTGCTATACCTTTTGTTATTTATTTTGAAAACAACACGAACTTATATTTTTATTTATTATCTTTTTATTAAATCTAGGAACTATACACTGAGCTAGACACTCCATAAATGTGTAAAACCTAAAAATCAAAAGTTTTCCTAAATAAAACTCAAAATGCTGCTTTTTACAATATAATATTACTAATTTTATTGTTTGAGCATAACATCTAGTAATTATACCATACTTAATTTTTTCTTCGATTCCTTTTTCAGCCAAGAATCCTGAAATTTATGCCTAGGTGATGACTATATATTGATGTATCTGTGAATTGATAAATTTTCTACAAAAATTTTGTTGGTGTTGGTGCATACCCAGCCGTAGGCCAAAATTGCACCCTATACAGAAAGCCTTTGGTGAGAAAATTTTAATTTTACTTCAATTATTTATTTGTGTATTTTTTTTTTTTTTTTTACTATAATTTTTGTGTGCAATCATGTTGAAATAACTTGCCTTGTCCATTGTTATACATATATATGTTTTTTTAAAAACCAATGTGCTACACCAAAATCCTTTTTTTTTAAATTTTTCTTATAACACTTTTGTTCATAAAACTTATCCCTGCTGTCTAAATTCTAGACTTTAGCATATAAGTTGTAATTGAACTACCGGAATAAATCTTACCACTTTTTGTATATTTTATTATATTTAGATTTATAGCTGACCGCTATCCTAATATAGAGTGCACTAATAATTTATTCCTTGTCAACCATATATTTATATAAAAAATATATATATATGAGTATGCTATAAAGCTGTTCTAACTACCCTGAACCTATAGCTTACACCTACTCATTTTAAAGAGTAATTCTAAAATTCTGTCATCTAAATTGTAAGGCTATTAGCAAAGGCTACCCTTATAGAAGACAGAAAAAATTCTCTCTCTTTTTTTTTTTTTTTTTTTTTTTGAAAATTACTCCAACATTATTTACTATTAAATTAATTAAGTTTTAATGTTATTTGGCTTTGTTAAGATTTTATATTTTCTAATTCATATTCGAAAAAATATATATATATATAACTTTTGCCTGGAGATAAATATTTCACTGCTCCAGTGAAGTTTTGTGAAGCACATTACATAATTTTATAAGTATGTTTTCGGGTGCGCCCTGCACATTTGCTCAATATTGTAACCCTGAGACAAATTGGCGTTCCCATGTTCCTATCCTTTCTTATTATTATTTTGAATTTTAAAAAGGCAAGTTATTAATTTTGTTTCAATTTTTTTTTACCTAAAAGAAAAAAATTTATTTTTAAATTTTGAAAATTTTTAAATTTTGAAATTCGATTAATTATGTATTTTGATTTATTTTTAATACCAATTCATATACCATGGATAATATCGGGGAGGGGGGAAAGGGTAATGATCTTGTATAACATCCCCGTATAAGTTTGTATATGGTGTATAACCATATAACGACATATTTTGATCATAATGATCTATTTGATACTTTAAATATGGGTCTACATTCTCAGAATATTTATTATTTTTTTTATAATAATTCTGAGTAAGTTTGTCACCCTTTTGACTCGTATTTTTGTTCAATTTGAACCAACAATTTTCAGTTGGGTGTGATTTTCTTTGACAAATGTCACATTTAGTTTTGTAATTTTTATCACCCTTAATTTTTTTCTGAGACCCTTGTAAATTCGTAATTTCCGCCTCTGTATGACCTGTTGCATATTTCGGAGCGTACAGCTGATCCATATGTCGTTTGATCGGCTCTATTGATTTATCTGGAACATATTGTAATAAATAATTAAAGTTTCTAAACTTTTTAGTAACTTCGTAGGGTCCTTGAAATTTTGGCTCTAATGCGCCTGGTTTTCCAATACATTTTAAATATACTGTTTGACCCAAATTTAAATCCTTTACTTTTTCGTATGCCTCTTCATCTATATATTCTTGCATTATTTTCTCCTGGTTTGCAAGGGATTGAATTTTGATTTCCTTCATATGCTGTATTCTGCTTTTAACATAAGAATGGGTATATATTTCCTCAGAAGGAATATGGGCTGTGAAGGGATTTTTTATTTCCCTTGCGAAAAATAGCAGTGAGGGACTATATCCCGTAGCGCGGTGTTTCGAGGAATTATACGCTAGTTTAAAAAAATCCAGTCTTATGTCCCATTCCGTAGTGCGTTTCGACATAGCTACAATTGATGTTTTTAATATTTTATTGGTAACTTCACAAAGTCCATTTCCTTGCGCACGGTATACACTCACAAATTTCCTTTGTATGTTTAAAGATTCCAAATATTCTTTCATAATTTCGCTTCTTAAATATTTTGCATTATCAAAGATAATTTCTTTACACAACCCATAATTTGCAAAATATTTATTTAGTACATTTAATATAGTCTGTGACTCTACGTTTCGTAGGGGAACAGCTTCCAGGAATCTCGATGTCGAATCAATTATAATTAAAATGTATCTGTTTTTCCTTAACGTGAGGTTTAAAGGTCCAATGACGTCAGCATGCAGGACTGTACCGACTTCGTGATCTTTCACCATTTTTTTAACAGGGACTTTTATTGTTGTGTGTTGTTTAGATGTGAGGCACTGCACACAATTTGCACAATACTGTTTAATGTCTTTGTACATTCCGTGCCAAAAAAGCCTTGTTTTCACATTATCATAAGTTTTTTGAAATCCGAAATGCGCTTTATGAGCTTCTTCTATGGCTGCAATTTTTAATGAATCCGGGGTAATTAAAAGCTCCTTTTTATCTGAACCAGGTTTCAAAATTAATAATTTATTTTGATTTAAAGCAAATCTCTTCGTGCTTCTATTATTTTTGTCTTTTTCGATTTTATTTATTATAATTTTTAATTTTTCGTCTGCATATTGCTCCGATTTAATATTTTCGTCTGTAAGTGCTATGTTACTTGCAAACAAATTATTTTGGAGTTCTCTGTCTGTTGTAAGATTATCTAAATTCCTGCTCAAATAGTCTGCTGGATTGTTAATTCCTTCGACGAATTCGAAGTCGAAATTAAAGTCTTGTAAATCTGCTACCCATCTGTTTATAATTTCCGATTTATCTTGTAAATGTAAATGCTGAGTTAGTGCTTTCGAATCAGTTAACACAGTAAATCTTCTACCTGAAAGCATATATTTAAAATGCATAATTGCTTCATGCACTGCTAATAACTCAAATTTAATACTCGGATAATTTTTTTCCGGTTCTCTAAGTTTTCTCCCGAAAAATTCAACAGGTAGCAAATGACCATCCTTTTCTTGAGCTAGAACACCTGAAATTGCAACTTTGCTCCCATCCGTGAATAAGAAAAATTCCTTGTTAAAATCGGGGGGTCTGAGTGTTGGTTTTTGTACAATTTCTTCCTGAATTATCAGGAAAGCTTTTTCTGCTTCTGGACCCCACTTAAATTTAACTTTATCTTTAGTCAGCTCTATTAAAGGGTTAACTTTGTCGGAATAGTTGGGTATTAGCGTCCGAAAATAATTCGCTAAGCCCAATAAAGATCTGACCCCCTTTTTCGATTTTGGTCTGACTAAATTTTTTACTTTTTCAATATTCTTTTGAGATGGAGAATATCCCATTTGATTCACCCTAAATCCTAGGAATTCTATTTCTGCTTTGCAAATTTGCATTTTTGAAGGTTCGATTGTCATGTTGTGATTTATTAATACCTGTAGAACTTCTTCTAAGGTTTTCGTCATCTCTGCTATTGTGTTTGCAGATATCAACACATCATCAATGTAGTATGATACTTTGCTTTTGTAAAAATGTCCCAGAATTTTATCGATTACTTCTGCAAAAATTGCGCTAGAATTTCGTGTGCCAAAAGCTAAACGAAGTGGCATATGTTTTCCAAATTCCGTAATAAACGCTAATTTTTTGCAATCTTCTGGTTTTAAATTTATTTGGAAAAAAGCACTATGTAAGTCTAGCACCGTATAGTATTTTTTACCGCTTATTTTTTGTAATAAGTCTTTTACGTCCGGCATCGGATAAGTATAAGGTTGTAAAATTTGGTTTAATAGTCTTAGGTCCGTTGCCATTCTAAACTTGGGTTCTGCATTCGGGTTATTACTCGGATTTTTCTTTCTAACGAAAATAACTGGAAAAGCATACTCGGAGTCCGTCTTCTCTATAATTTTAGCCCGTAACAATTGTTCAATTTCCCTTTTCGCATACTGTCTTACTGCCTGAGGCAATTTATATGGCTTAGCTTGTACCGGGAATTCATGATTCAATTGAAAACTTGGTGCAACAAACGCTGATTGCCCCAATGTTTGATAACTTTTTGAAAATGCATGAACATTGCCCATTAAAATTTTTCGAAATTTTTGTTGTACTTCCTCTGATAAATGGCTTAAATCGAAATCCGTCTCTTTAATTTCTGCTTCTCGCAATTTTCTTACATCTTCTATATTTAAATTATTTATTTCATATAATGTCCCTTTCTCTATATTATCAGTTGAGTCATCTTGCTTGCACTCAAAGTTCTTTATAATTTCCCCCATTTTAGTTCCTTTCTGAATAATTAACTTTTCTAACAGTTTATTCTTTATTATAATATTTATGTTATTATTTTTTTGAACTTCGTGTAACGAAGTCTCGCATGAAAATTTACTATTTTCTTGAATGGGGTCAAAAATAATTATATCTGACATATTTATATCCTCTGGGCATTTTAATTTTACAATTTTCGATTCTTCAGGTTGGAGAAAAATTCTATTTTTAGTAATGGCAAACATACTTTTATTTGAATGTTCCCCTGAATTACATGGCGTAATGTTATTCACTTCATAATTATTTACTTCACTTGCAACGTTTAATTTAATTTGTTGATTTTTAAATTTTAATGTTTTATTGCATAAATCCAAAATCATATGATTTTCTTTGAGATAATCGTACCCTAATAACATTTGGTACTGCCTATCAAAATCATCATTAGTGACATAAAATGTGCCTGTTGTGAATATACCTTTTAATCGAAAAGTTAATTTTACACATTGTTTAAAAAAAATCTTTGAATTTGTTAAAGTTTTAATTTGGATCTGATTGCCCAAATATTTGATTTTGACGTTTGTATCTTTAATTTTTTTGAATAAGGAAGGTGATAAAAGGGATACAGCAGCTCCGGTATCCAGTAACGCTTGTATTTCGACGCCCTGTATACTTAGTGATATAATTGGCAGACTATCTTTGTCTGCATTTGTTATATTTGCGATTGTTTTATTTATTTTATCGATTTCCGTCTCTGAAAATCCCGAATCTTGATCCGATTTCGCTGTTTTCTTTGCCCATTTTTTTTTTCTTTTGCGCTTTTCAAATTGATAACCATTTTGATCATAATTCTCAGAAATATATCCAAAATCCCTATTTCCCGAATTCCAGTTAGGTTGTGAATAATCATACATCCCATAATGCGTCGGGTAATTAAAGGAATTGTAGTAATCATTATAATATCGTTCATAATCATTATAATGAAAATTGTTATTGAAATGGGAACCCTGATAATCATTGTGTTTCTTAAAGAGTTTCTTATTCCGCGGAACACTATCATCTCTAATTGCATGGTTTTTTTTCTTTGATTTTTTTAGTTTTTCAATCTCCCCTTTTAATTTCTCGATTAACTCTTTGTTTTGCTTACTTGATTCTATAATGTTCTCATAAAGATCTTTGTTTTCTTTATTTATTGCGTTAATTTCCTCAAACTTTGATTCATTATACGCACTTTCCATAAGTTTTGCTAACTCGCATGCCTCCTTGAAGGACCTGGGCGCATTTTTACGCACATCTAGTGCAATATCCTGTCTAATTGAATTAAAAAAATTCGACATTTTTAAGATTTCGATAAAATTCTCTTCCTTATTATCCACATTTTCGCCTGCACTTTCGATATAAGATTTTACACCCTTTTTAAACTCCAAAATGAAATCCTCTATCGTTTGACTTGCGGCCTGTTTTAAATTTAGGAAATTGCTCTGAGCATTAAGGAAGCTTAGTTTTGTACCAAATAACTCCACCAAATTATTTTTAAATAAATTATAATTGGTCTCGTTATATTTTTCAATCTGTTTACTTAAAATATGTTTTGCGTCCCCAGTAATTTTAGCCTTTAAAATTAATAATTTAGTTTCTTCCTGTATATCTGTCGAATTCAAAATATTATCAAATTCCTCTAAGAAAAATATAATGTTTTTGTTCTTTTTATTGTCAAATGGTGACACTAACTTAATACGTGTATCTATATCCAGCGTCTGAGTCATTTTTAACAAGTATTAGTAATCAATGTATACTTTTTCAAAATATCAATTCAAAATAGATCCTATACCTCTTAAAAGAATATTTTGCATCTCATACTATTTTCTCTATATTACAACATATGTATGAAAATATTCTAAATTGCATAAATACATAAAAACAACAACACTAAAATTTAAAAAAATTTCTTAGGAGATGAAGTTGTTTTGTAGATTATTCTTTTACACACATAAATACCCCTAAAATATTTATAATACACGTATATATAAAAAACAACATAATTTCATTTAACAGAAAAATATCTGTCTTTTTCTACAGAAAAAACAATCTTATTTTTTTTTTTTGTAAATATTGTACTACTACTTCGTAGTACGACTCATAAATTTTCTTTTGTATCAAGGTGATACAATTTCAAAAATCATGATCTATTAACATTTCAATCATTTTTATACCAGACATATTATCAAATTTTACTTATTATTCTTCTTATTATTATTATTTATACAGTTTATAAAAAAAAAAATTATTTTTACAAATGTGTCATCTGTGATGTGCATGCCATTATTTCTCAATGGTAACTGAGATCCAACCAAAAGAGAAAAGAGAGAAAAAAAAAATTGTAATTCCTAAATTTACCTATTATAAATCCCAGAATTATTTTTTTATTTCCTTTTTTTTTTTTTTTTTTTTTGCTAACATATATTATTCATTTTATTTATATAAAATTATTATATGTGTGTCATTATTGTTACAATAATAAAATTAATTTTAATAAAATTTTAATCAATTAAACTTACATACCTACAATATCTTTAAACTTGTGACATTAAAATAATACTTAAATTTATTTTCCTTTATTATTATTATTATTATTATTATTATTATTTCTAATGACCTCAGATGAACGTTCCTGAGTCATAGCACCATTTTACTATCTAATGACCTCAGATGATCGTTCCTGAGTCATAGCAACATTTTACTATCTAATTACCTCAGATGATCGTTCCTGAGTCATAGCACCATTTTACTATGAAGGGGGGATGCTGGACAGATAATTACACCTGTTTATTTTTTATTAAATATATTCAAAATTGTTAATTGGTCCAAATCATCCAAGCAACCTCATAGCAAATTGGTATATAATTTTATATACCTTAGATAAATTCAAATAATATAAGTGATCGTATTTACCTAAATTCTAGTAGAAGAGCAACGCGAAGCATTCATAAAATTAAATTATAATTCGCGTCAAAATGTAATTATTAAATTTGAATAATTACTAATAAAATTAAGAGTTTGCGTTGTGAATTATTTAGACGAACTCTTCCACTTATGAATTAAACTAAAATTAAAACTATAAAAATAAATTGACACACTTTAAATATTATTAATTAAATAAGTACAGAAACTTTTTAAAACTTGATTAAATATTTTATTTACATTGAATACAACTATATACAGAAAAACATAATATTAATTCAAAAAATAGAAAACAATACTTTTGTTTGCTTCTCATTATTTTAAGTATGTTTAATCTTTAAAAAAAAAGACAATATTTTCACGTACTCTAATTATTATAATTGTTTCTTTTTGCTAAAAGAATAACTCTCTTTCATTTTTTAAATTACCTTAATCTTATTTAATTATTGGTTTTGTCGGATCTCAGATTACTCTCTACCATAAAATATCAGAAAAGTATTTTTGTGATTTTTCATATGATCTAAAGTGGTAAAGGAAAAAGTTTAAAATAGTACCTTCTTTTAATATACGGGATGGTGGCCTTTATTCATCAAATTCCGAGTTGTTGCGTTGCTTAGGATCATGGCAATGTGTCATCAGGAACGCATCCTCAATTTGGCTTGATTAGGATCACTCCGATATGTACATCAGGAAGACATCCTCAATTTGGCTTGATTAGGCTCACTCCGATAGGTACCTCCGGAAGACATCCTCAATTAGGCTTGATTAGGCTCGATTAGGCTCGATTAGGCTCGCTCCGATATGTCCATCTCGCCTGGGAATCACTAGGGCTTACGGGACTCATTGCACGGGCTTTCAGGAGAGCTCCTGCGTCCTCTACATCTTTTTTCAGACTATATTTTTTAAACCTTATTCTTCTTGCACACCAGCTCCTGCAGTGGGTGGAACTATTTTTGTCTAGTCCACTGTTATTGGATGTGAGAAGATTTTTTATTATACTTCGATAGGCCTATTAGCTAGCAGTCTGCAAATGGCCCCTTACATATACTTTAATATTATTATCTGCCTTAAAGTTTGGGTGGTCTGAAAAGCCATAAATTTATCCCAACACTTTTATTGAGGCCATAAATTGATTCCAACGTTTTTATGATTTTACGACTTCTAATTATACACCACTTTCCATTGGCTTGTCATAAAACGACACCATGGCGTCTGGCTATTGTTGTTGTCTGAGATCCGAACTCCATTCAACGTTATACATTCATTTTAATATACAACAATTTTTAAAAAATATATATTTACTATTTAAAATCAACTTAATAATTTTTGTATGAACTTACACTCTTATTTTACTTAAATATATAAACATTATAATTTTACACTCATAATTATATTTTATAAAAAATATTTATACAAACAGAAATAACAAATTACGCAATTTTACTTTGATTTAACCAACATGGTGCGGGAACATATCATAGTTATATGTTGTTCAGCACGGCCTTTACAATATCTTACATTATCATTCCTGGATTATGTCCCACCCTTCCATCACTAATCATATTGTTATCAGTGTCTCAAAGTTCTTTTTATTTTTTTTTCCTTTCATTTTATTTTTACATATTTTCAGTTATATGTAAATATATTGTTATATATCTGTTATTTATAAAATTTTCTAATAAAGAAGAAAGAGTATGTAAAATATCACTATATTAAATATAAAATAAGTTTATATCAATAAAACTTTTTAAAAGTATTTAAAAATAGCTCTTTGTTACATAATGTATTCAACAGATATATTGTTTCTTGCCGCTCTTATCAACAAAACAGATAGACAACATTCTTCCTCTTTATTTTACTAATAAGCACAAGTATCACTTCAAACGTACTATCTGGTTTCTCCAACAGCGGATTATATGCAAATATATATAAAAAAAATAGGAAAGCCAAACGTTGAGGTATTCCACATTTCAGAATGAAATAATTGTATATATAATCATTTAATGATTTTAATAATAACTTAGTATTTTCATAAAAATAGATAACTGAATATTTTGATATAAAGAAACAGTTACAAATAGAAAAATGAATATTTTGGTTGGATCAAAAATGGTAATAACAATATCAAAAATGAATCTTCTTCCTCTCCCTAGAGATATCTTAAGATATCAAGTGCCAAACTCCACCTCCCTGAAGTGATACCGTTATATTAAGCACAGCCTATAAAATCATGAGCCTTAAATGCTTATCAGTTAGCTTGTTAATTTTAAAATTGCCCATCAATACTTTTAGTTGTTAATAGTAAATTGGAAAAAATGAAATCAAAATAAGAATTATTTAAAAATTAAATGTTTTGTAAATTCATACAAATTAAAACTTGGTTTATTATTATTGTTGTTTAATTAATAAATATGAAATTACCTTACCCTTCTTGTCCCTTCCCCCCATAATTTTATCTGTACTGGCAGTGTGATCAGTGTGAAAATTGACAGGGCATGAAATTCATACTACTACTTCTTTTGGTACTACCTGATTATCCCGACAACCAATTTCACCAAATAAAGTTAGTACATACTTTTAATAAGTGTACTTTTAGTAGTTGACCCAATAGCAGAAAATCCTCCAAGTGTCTGCAACAGATACTTCAGAGGCAGAAAATAATCTGCGGGTTTGACAGGTTGCAAGTTTTACAATCGAAGTGTTAATCAAACGATCACTTTAAAAAAAAATGTTATTATGCATTTTATTAATTTTACTAATAATAATCTTAAGTTTTTGTATTAAGTAAGAAAGAGAACATAATATAAAGCGAAATAAGGGTTCAATAGAAAAATAACCTGCAAACGAAAAAAGAAAATCTGCGACTCCCATCTCTAACTTTCTGCTACCGTGTAGTTGATAATAAATAATAAATATAAATTGGTACAAAAATACATTACAAAATGTATTGTAATGTTAAGCCCTTCATGACAACATATGTGTGATATAAAGTGTGTACACAGTCCTTGTAACTATTACTATATCGGAATGGTAATTTTTACGGTACTTTTCGGTTAGCCGGGCGCCAGTGTTAGATATACATACATATATATGTATATATACTTGTATACATAACACTGGCGACCGGCTAACTAAAAAGTACCATTTTTACCTTATTTAATATAAATTTATTAAATAAGGAAAAAGTCACTATTTGAAAATAGTGGTACAAGGGAGGCTTGTCATGAAGGGTTTAAAAGTTTTTTCTTCATTGTTATTATTTATGTTTTATTTTTTAGTTTCAAGAACTAATGACATCATCTGGTAAAGATGCTGAAGTCATGGTTGCTAGCATGTTGAGAAAATTACAGATGATGTTGGAACAAAGTCCTAACAGACGGTATAAAATCTAAAATTGCCCAGCAAGAAGTGGAACAGACAGTTGTTTCTAATTTAACAGGTTGGTTATTATATATTTTAACAAAATTTGTTTTTGTGAGTTCATGCTCAATGGTACGAATAATGTTTTCTTTTTCCTATGAAAGTTTGTACTTTTCTGTAACTGTACACCAGTGTTAAATATATACATATATTTACACACACACATATATATATAGTGAAACCTCCTGTGCGACCACCTCCTTGACCGATCATTTTTTCATGGAACGAAATTTATTCCCATAGGCTCAATACTAATTTTACCTCCATTCAGAGACCATCCCATTTGAACTCCCTCCATGAGCAACCCATTTTTTTTTAAACTTTTTACTTTATGATTTTGATTTGAATCAATAGGTTACCTTTATGAGTAAAATTTCATTGAATAATTCAAGGAAAATGTATCTTACCTTTATTATGCATATTTAATTATACATTATTGATCATTTACTTGACCTTTACTTTCAATATTTTAATCATTTTCAAAATTATCTTACTTTTTATTAGTGATGTAACGAATAGTGATTTGGCCGAATACCGAATATTCGGCCAAGTTTTAGGCCGAATACTGACTTTAATATAAATGACTTTTATTTTAATTGTTTAATTTTTTTTTAATTTTAAAATAAAAAATTAAATTAAGGACTAATTGAAATTAATTTTTTGTTTGAGTTTTCAAAAATCATAACAGCTGAATGTATTTTTTGTTGTACTTTAAATGTCATAAAAAATACTTTAAAGATAACATATGACTTTTAAAAATATAAATAATAATTTAATTCATAATTTTTTATTTAATCCATAGATAGTTCTAGTAATTTATATATAAATACTATCTAAAATAGAACTCATTACCTCTGTAAAAATGAAACTTTTTTTTATTTTAGTAAAATCCTACACCCCCTAAAAATAAGAACTTGCATGTGTCCTCTGTCTTTTTATATCCTTTTTCATGCAACTTAAACTTAGTAAATTTACACTCTGTATGTAAAAAAAAAAAAAGGTTATTTTCTTAAAATATAATATAAATATTCATTCCATTAAAATATTATATATTCTTTTCTGCTACCAAGATATACTTTTCTCTTTTCTTTCTCTCAAAATTAACAAGCCACTCATAATACTTCCTCCACCCCATATTTCAGAATGAGATCTTTTTTTTATAATAATTAATGTATTTAGGTATAATTTTTTAATATTGTTTGTCGAAAATATTTAAAATCATATTTTGTTTTGATTTTCTGGAACATATCTAACCAAATATCTTAAAATATTCGGCCAAATATGCCACTATTCGGCTACAGGTATTCGGTCAAATGTCCCACTATTCGGCCGAATATCTGTTCAATATTCGGCAAAAGGGCCAAATAGGCCGAATACCGAATAGTGGCCGAATATTCGTTACATCCCTACTTTTGATCATTGTAGTTTATTACTTTACTTAATTATTTTAATATTTTACCATATTGCAAACATTATGTATAATTTTGAATGCATTATTACATTCAAATTACTGTTTAAAAAATGTAAACAAAGTAATGATCAGAAATGTGCAAAATTCTAAATTCCGCACAACCACTGGTCCCAAGCTGTGCGGATTTGAGAGAGTCTACTGTATATAATTCTCGATATATGACTGAACTCATTGTTTTTTCGTGAAGAAAGTATAAATTTATTTCTGAAAAAAATCAAGATATTGCTGATAATTGGTAATCACAATCTTTTTATCAAATATATTTATGTATTAATCAAGCTTTTATTATTATTAAGACTGGCTAAACCTGAAATAAAACTTCCTTACTTTACGACTTTGATGTGAATTAATATGATACCTTTATCGGGAAAGTTCCATTGAATAATTCCTGGAAAATGTATCTCATCTTTATTATGCATATTTAATTATACATTAATTATTATTTACTTGACCTTGAGGGGAGAGTGGGGAGGAATGTGATGCTTTTTACAAAAATAAGAAAATCAACTTTATTTGACACATAAACAAAATTTTGATATATAGAATACAAAATGAAACACTCTCTAATGTCCTTGAACAATATAGAAACATAATTTGCAGAAACAATTTTATAAAGAAATTATAAATTTCAAAATGTGTCCCATACCTTCCCACTAACAGGGAGGTATGGGACAGCTATAAAACAATGTATGATAAGGGGCAAATAGTCTATTGTTGGCTATATATACAGTCTAACAAAGATTGTAGGTTGATGTCTGTGCTACAATATCAAATTTCAGTAACTTCATCACTGGAATGAGAATTCAGGATTGTCAATCAGAGATAGCATTAAAAAAATCATCAGTTCAATTTATTTATGTTTTGAAGTAAATGAATATATTTATAATGTTATAATTAATATATTACCTTCTAAAAATATTTGCATATTAGCAGTTTACATTCATCTTATTAAAAAGAAAGAATTAAACATGTCCCATTCCTCCCTCTACCTTCTTTTATGTTAAACTTCTTGTATAAACAAAAGTTCTACTTTTAGGCTAGTTTAAATTATGAATAATATACTGTATGATGTTCAATAAATAGAAAAACTGTTACATCTACGCGTAAACAAACCTATACTAGATACTACTATATTTTACTAATATACAGAAAGCATAAAAAGTATATGAAGCAAATTTACTTCTGATTCTTGAAATAATGCTTTGCTTAAGTCTTTAAAGTAAATCGGCTTGTCAAACGATGATTAAAAATTAGTTTAATTAACAAGGTATGCAACTGATATAAAAGGTTTCATAATTCTAACTTTTATTTTTCAATTTTAGGAATTATTTAATTATTTTTTTTAATATTTTAACCCTTTGCACTCAAAGGTTTTTTTCATTTGTATTACCAGCAACTCAAAGTGATTTTAGTTATATCTTATTATTTTTTTTAATTCTTTATGAATATGAATACAAATGTTATGATATATAAAAAAAAAAACTAAAAATTATAAAATTATTACATTTTGTAATCGTAAAGTGTGATACCTCTTGAAGCAATTGCCAATATGTAATCTTGGCTTTTCTAGACAGATATCACAAAATTATTTTTATTGCCTCCGTAGTGGAGCCCTCAAGTTTGAAGACAAATTTTAAATGGCTCCGCTCCGGAGTCCTCGAGTGTAAAGGGCTAACTTTTTTTCAATATATAATGTATTTAAAACAATCAAAAATGGTATCAAAATTCAATTTGTGCGATTGCAGCATTGTATTTCTACAGTCAAAGATTTTGCACCTTAGCCGACTAAAATTTCGATTATACGCCTTTCTCAGTTATGCATCGTTTTAGAAAGGTTTCCTGAAAGACGTATAATTGGTACTTTACTTTTTTTTTGGGGGGGGGGGGGGTGCTAAAATTGTCATATTGCCAGAGCAGAAGTTCTTTATCTACAGAACGACAGAGTCAAAAAATCCATTTACTCTTGCTCGACTGAAAATATACACAATATTTTGAAAATAAATATCAAACTTCATGATATTTTGAAAATAAATATCGGATATGTATCCATTTATATATATCACTGAACCATGCTGTTTGTAGCTATAGTGTTTACTCTTTAGTGTATACCCTCTGCTGATAGAATATAATCTTTCTTTTTTTTTTTTTTTTTTCACCTATTTCACTCTTTCTCACTCTTCTTTTTTTTTTTTTCCATCATCTGAAGATATAAGAAAATGCTCTTTTATGAAACCTTTAAACACACAAAAGCTAGATTTATTATGGTTATTTGTGCTTTTCCTTATGTAGGGATTTTTTTTTGTGTGTGTGTCACAAAATCAAAACGTTCATTTTATGAGTAACACTCCCAGATGAAGATTCTGTCTGTGTCACTCTTTATCTCTATTGTGTACAGTATAACCTCGAAAATCCAGCATTGTCAGGACCATGATGATGCCGAATTTCTGACTTCAAAAATATTTTTAATAGTCTTAATGGTGCCGTTATTCGTAATTTAATTCATACCCAAGTAATAGTTATGTGAGAAAAATAGAAAATTAAATATTTTAAAAAATATTAAAATTAAAAGTTTCTATTCATATTTTCTATGTTACAAAAAAAAAAAAAAAAATCTAATATATATCATTTCTTCTCATGTAATTTCCTAAACATCGATGTCAATTTTATTTGCTTCAATTATTTGAACAGCTTTTTAACAAGTTTTAATTTTACACAAATGTAGAATATTGATTTTGAAAATATAGTCTTATTTATCTAAAGCAGATGTTAGTTTTCCAGTCAAATTTAAGCATTTTTCCACTGATACCTTTTCTTCTGTACTCAGAAGGGATTCAATTTAGCATAGCATCTGCGATCTCACTGTCAGCCAATCCAATGCTTTCAATCTCGAAATTTTTAATTGTTTAACGATTTATTATTATTCTTTCTCCTATAAGGTGGAAGTGTAAAAAAAAAAAAAGCGGCGAGATGACTTTGATGCTGGATTTTCGAGGTCACACTGTACTTTATTTACTTTTACTATACGTATGTAATTTGTGTATTTATAATTTTACTTTTTTTTTTTTTTCTAGAGAGAAAAGAATGAATCAAGAAGAAAAATTTAATGAAGTTCCTGTTAATTATATCAATTCTTTATATGTAAATAAATTACTATATTAATTCTTTATATATAAATAAATAGAATTTTATAAACTGAATGATGTTTCATTTGTTTTCGAGATTATTTCCTTGATACTGAGAAATATTTTTCATTGCTTCAGTCTTAAGTTACTATTAAAAATAATTACAATCAGAAAAAGAACAATTTAAGTGAGTTAAATTATACTTTAAAAAACTAAAAAGAAATAATGTTAGTTTAGTATTTGCTCTGTTGTACATAGGATAATATTTCTCTGGTAAAAGAAAAACATTGGAGAAGGGAGGAAGGCAGATGATTTTTAAAATTTGTCTTATTGTAATATGTAATTTACATTGTTAAACAAGCAAGAAATTACTATTTTTATGTAAAAATGCTGGAAAGATCATTGAATTTGTAAAAAAAATTCTTTTGCATTTTGCATCATTAAACAATTTTCAGAGAAAAGACTAAATATATTCCTGTGGTCATCAATCAGAATCCTATGGAGGATTTATTTTATAAATCTGACAATATTCTCTAAATAATAATTGAAAATTCTAAGAAATAAATTTAATAAATGAAAGAATTAAAAAATTAATGAAGTAGTAATATAAAAAATATACAATCTTCTACAGTCATTAAATGTACACTATATTGGAATTTCACATATTTGATGTGTTATTTATTGTAGGTAAACACAAGATTTCATTATATATGTATACAATAAAAAATTATCTGATCCTGAATAGTGAACTGGATTCAAAAGGTAAGTAACTGAAAGTATAATTAAATTTACTATGTATAAGCATAGACATAGAGTTGTATGTTCTCAAGTCCCTGTAACATTTTAAATACTTTTTCTTACCCTCTAATATAAAAAAGCTTTTAGTTTTTTTATTTTATTGAATTTCTCCTTTTTCTTTTGTTAAAGGATAAATGACAAAAAAAAATCCCTTTGCTTTTTTTAATTTTAAGTTACCAATAATTTTCAAGACTCCTATGCCTATGTGTATAAGAATGATTTTTTAATATTAAATACGTGAAATTTTTCAAGTTGCTAACTAAGCGTAAAAAAACAGAGTGAAAAATGTCGAACCCGGATCCTTGAAATAGTGCTCCAATGCACTGTTGATTTGCGCCGAGTTAGCAATGTAAAAAATTTCACGTATTTAATCTTCAATAATTTCACTGCTGATAATTAAAATTTTACTTGGAATGGTTTTTATTCAAATGAAAGTGTTTTTCCTTAAGAAATTTTTTTTAATGGTATTACACATCCCTCATGCGTAGACACTTGCATGCTAATGTTAATCCCATGGGAGAATTTTTCTAAATATCTCGTTTGCATTTCAATATTGTAAATTTTATTATTTGTTACTTGTGGTCAATCTGTATTTGCTAATGTTAATCCTATGGGAGAATTTTTCTAAATATCTCGTTTGCATTTCAATATTGTAAATTTTATTATTTGTTACTTGTGGTCAATCTGTACAAACCTTTTTTTTTTTTTAAGTTTACAGTTTTGTTTGCAATGTTTTTTTTTTTTTTTTTTTTTTTTTTTTTTTTTTTTTTTAACTAGAGTATTTTCGCTTTTGTAAGCAGTTCTGAATATATCCTAATAAGCAAAAAAACCTTGTAAAACAAAGTCGAAAAATGGCCTTTGTATCAAAACTGCAGGTATGCAATGCAAAAAAAAAAAAAAAAAAAAAAAAAAAAAACGCAAGCGAGATATTTAAAAAAAAATCTCCCAGCGGATTAACATTAGCAATCAGGTGTTTCTGTGCGAGTGAAGTAGCCTCTTAACATTATTAAGCTTTTTTTATTATTAAAATAGGATCTAATAATGTAGCGAATTGATAAAAATTAAACATATATTTTATACATACATAATAAAAGACAGGGATGTAAGAATTTCTTTCAAGGTAAAAAATGAACATATTAATTAAAATAAGCAATTTGATAAACATGTGGATTAATGAAAAACAGTATTTTTCAATGTATAGATAATATTTGACTAAAATTTAATTTTCCACAGGAACAAACAAACAACAACAACAACAAAAAAATATGCTCAGCTCAGAAAAATTCTAAGTTGAGTTATTTATCTCATTTTTCTATCAAATAAGATTTTATGATTTATAAAAACTTCATTTTCATTTTTTTATGCACGCTTGTAATAAAAGCCTTTCATCAATCTTTGATTGTAACTCCTGTAACTACCCTTTCGTTTCTTCCTTTTCACATGCTTATCATGAAACACTTACAAACTCCCTCAGATAGCGTCAACTAGGAACCTTTTTCAATCCTTTACAAAACATTTACAAACTTTTCATGCGAAGCCTTTAAAAAGAATTCAAACATTTACGTAGCATGGTTGAAAAAAGGCTTTAAAAAGCAAAAAATGCTATCTGGGCTACTCCTGTGTAATCATATTCATGTAATTCATTCGTTCATTTTATTTTACAATAGTGTAAAAGTTTTCATTTGTAATTTTGCACATTAAAAAAGTAATTTTTTTCGCGAATTTACTTAAGTATTTGAATGTTAACAAACGTATCGCGATATTATTTAACCATTATGTAATTTATATTTGATTAACTCTAATCAGTATTTGACCAAATTATTTTAAGGAAAGTAATTTTGTTCAATTTACTTTCGAAAATCTGCTTTTTAAAAAATTATTTACTTCGTATTTCGGTCTTTTTACGCATCTATTTACTGTTTCACTACAGTGTCTACTTCTAGACACTGTAGTTTCACGGCTGATCGAGCTCCGATCTTGTCCGCCACGTGACGTTTCAGTCCTGCTCTACTCTGATTGGCTATCTTCAAATGGAACAACCTTATTGTAGAAGAACCTTGATCTCAAGCAGAAACGTGGATACTGGAGGGGGGTACCATTCGTGCGATGCGCCAACTGTAAAGATTTCCTAACTGCTCGCGCATTACGTCACGTGGCGGACAGATTCGCCTCGCTCCGCTCGTTTCAATAGTATTTATAATGCTGTTCTGCGTTGGAAGCTTCTTTCTGTGACTGATTTTAATTATTCTATTATTTTAACAGACTTTTTGAAAACAAAACCTAATGAATGCGCTATATCAAGGTGTTCTAGTAACTTTCGGAGAACGTTATACAGATTTAACAATACAGTTCAGAGTCTCAAATCCGGACGTCGAAATAGACGGCATTTTGTTAACTGCCGATTATTATTCTGGAAAATCGCAACGAAAAACACTAAAATCGCAGGGGACAAAATTTACTATATTATGCTGCATTTCTAAAACCGAATTACTTTTACGAATGTCAAAAAATTTCTGCAGAACACGAAAATCTCTAAAAATTGCATAAAAGAATCTCGAGAAATTCTTTACAAACTTTAATGAAAGGGGAAAAAAAGAGGACAGTATTTACTATATTCGAAAAAAAAGACTAAAACCGGATTTCTTTCACAAATGCAGACAAATCGCCATCAAATGTGGAAAAAAAAAAAAAAGTTCAAAGTTCAAAATCGCAGAGGAGAAAATTTATTATATTTGGTAACCGAGTTCCTTTTACAAATCTAAAAACAAAAAGGCCACGGAACATTAGAAAACTCTAAAAATCGCATAAAAAATTCACAAAAAGGCAAAAATCTCTGCACGAACTCAAAAGAAATTTTATTGAAAACATGTCAAGGTTTAATATATTGTGCTAAAAAAAATAATAAAGGATCCATTTTACTCATATGGAAAAATCGCCTCAAAATTAAAAAAAAAAAGTTAAAAATTGCATAAAAAATTTTCTTTCGTTATTGTGATTTTTTTTACTGTTTTTTTTTTTTTTTTTTTAAATTCTTCTATTAAACTATTTCCTTTAGCATTACCTTTTTTTACTTTCTTTTATCTATAATAGAAGAAAGTATTGTAGTCGAAATTTTGTTCGATTTCCGGTTTTTGACGGACATCCACGTTTTAAAAGTCAGATAACCCGAAAAACATGTTTTTACAAAATATCTGTCTGTCCTTTTCTATGTGTGTCTCATTATATCATCGGAAAGTATATAAAGTTATGGATACATTTGAACCAAACTTCATACATGGGGCGCTGTGATAAGGATTTTTGTGCGATTTTCTCAATTTTTCGTAGATCTGTTTTACATCGGCTGCTGATGCAGCGACATGCACTTCGTATCTAGCTAACCCGGCGCTTAGCAAACAGCTGACGTACAATATACGCTACAGATATTTGAATCATATTGATGTGCATTTGAAACTAAAGAATTTAAAAATTTAATTTTGATTATTAATAATGAAGATCAATGATTTTACAACATGATAGTGTGTAAAAAGTATTATTCACATGAATTATTGAAAATATGATATTGGTTCTTACTTTTTTTTCTTTTCTATTTTTTGAAAATGTTAGCACATTGTTAAATCTCTGCATACCTCCATATATTTTTTTTTCTATTGTTTCCTATTTATATGGAGAAATGTTATATTTGATGTGTTTTATAAGATAACATGGATTACTGAAGTTGTAACATTACTGAAGTTGTTTTAAATTTTACGATATTGTTATTTGAGTATCATAATGTAAAAAATATGCATAGTACATATTTTTTTTACATAATGGAATTAGTTTAATTATAGAGCAATATTATTGTATTATTTTGATCCTGAATAAGCATAGTGACATTCGAAATTTTTTGAAAACTTATATCTAGTAATTGGATAATGCATTATTGTTAAATGTTTTAATGTGTGAGTTTTGTTTAATTTATTCTGTTTGATAATACTAGTCTTTTTTATACTACAGCTTTGTAATCATATTCATATAATTCATTCATTTATTTTATTTTACAATAGTTTAAAAGTTTTTATTTGTACTTTTACACGTTAAAAATTTAATTTTTTTTTTTGCGAATTTATTCAAGTGTTTGAATGTAAACAAACGTATCGTGATATTATTTAACCATCATGCATTTTATATTTAATTAACTCCAATCAGTGTTTGAACAAATTATTTTAAGGAAAATGATTTCGTCCAATTTACTTTCGAAGATCTGCTTTTAAAAAAATTATTTTACTGGATATTTCGTTCATTCTTTCGCATCCATTTACTTTATGACAGCTGGTCGATCTCCAATCTTGTCCGCCACGTGACGTTTCAGTCCTGCTCTACTCTGATTGGCTATCCTTCAAATGGAACAACCTTATGATAGAAGAACCTTGGATACTGGTATCCAGGTTTAGTTTTTCGCCATGTCAATCCATGAAATACTCGAAGTAAGTGCACTAGTGATTGTTTATTTTACTGTTATACACATAATAATGTTTTACTGTAACGCTCGTAAACAAAATTCCGTATCAACGTATTTCTTTTACCGGCAAATGCTGAATATTTTGCTTAAGCCTAAGGTATTTCCGATCTGCATTATATCCGAAGCGAAATTCGTTTGAATTATTGTTTTAATGTGTGGTATAAATTCTATTTTGTGAGTGAAATAGTGCATTCCTTGAATGAATAGAGTGTCTTAACTCAATTTTATAAACATTTGATCATGAATAATAACATTCTCTCACAGGCCCGTAGCTAGATGGGGGCGAGGTCGGGCAATGCCCGACCTGGAAAAATATTTGCCCGACCTAGCGCAATTGACTGGATACCCTGATTCCTGATCGACATATTAAATTTCCAAACTTTTTATTTTGGCTCATTTATTTTATTTTTTTTTTTTTTTTAGAATAGACCATAACCTAACAGAAACCCATCCCTAAAACTTCTCAATTCAAACAACACAATTTAAACAAAAAATTCAATTGTCAAGACATTTTTTCTTTCATTGAAAAATCTGTAGGACATTTTTCGTTTAATTGCTTTGTAGAAATTCACATTACCGCCTCCCCAAAGAGTCAAACTGCAAGAATAATAGGGTTTAGAGATACTCTTAACTCTTTTTCTTAAACTGATTCTGATGTCCGCGAAAATCGTTTTCTTTGTACAATAGTCATACGTGAAATTTATTGAAATCAGGTAAGGTTGAAACCAAATGCTTGGATTTTCAGTTCCACAAAACAGGCAATTATCATGCATGCGTTACAATCATGTGGTTTTGTCATTGTTAACTTTACTATATTGCTTTTGGGGGCTTTTCAAGAAAAGTGGAAAATGTTTTTTGACAGCTTTCTTGACACTGTTGCACATGATAAAAGTTTGTAAAATCATTATCATACAGAATTGCAATAGCCAGGAAGGGTTTTTCAGAGTAAAGGGGCTTTATAATCATTGTAAATGTCATATATGACTATTTCAATATAATATTTTATATTAATTAAATGATTTAAATGTAATTTAGCAATGAGAATATTACTGAATTAAATTATTATCCTTTTTATGAGTACAAAAAGTGGTTTTTTTATGGTGCTTTCCCCAGCCCTTTATTTTTAACAAAGATATCACCTTATTTATTCTACTTTTTAGTTGTTTTCTTCCTTTCTTCCTATATATGCGATATAAATATCCAAATATTGGATAGTTTCTGTATGAAAAAGGGGAAATAAATGTAAGATTGCGAAGTGAAAAGATAAATTGAAGAATTAACAAAAATACTAAACGAGCATTAATATTTTTAAGCTATGAAATACTCATTTTTATTTTGGACAAGAATCACGTACGGCTGTTTGTAAAAAAAATTTTGTTCACTCGACTTTGCGAAACTTTATAATGTGTTCTCGGACTTATTTTTAAACTTAAAGGTATGACATTCGCAGGCAAGATTATTGAAGTAGTTTAGAATAGAATAGCATTTTTCATTTTTTGACAAATGCATCGATTCTTGAGCTTTAAACGATAGTGTCTCAGATGACCTTTCCTAGCCTCAAAAATTAGCTTATACTAACACCATTTTGCATTTTTTTTTTTTTTTTTTTTTTTTTTTTTTTAGCATATTTTGTCTTTATAGAAAACAGAAAATGCTACTTGCTATGGTGGGGTCAGAATCAAAATAATTGTAACTTTATGGAATTTAACCCATTTTCGGCCAAAGTGTGAAAGAAGTGGTGCGTTTACGCACCATTTCAATAAATATTTTTTTATTAACATTGTGACCAATATTTTTCACTAATTTTATTTTTCTGCTATTTTTAAGGGTTTTGGGGACATCTATAAAATATCAGTAATTCAATTGGAGTAAACACTTTCTGTTGAGAAATTTTCAAAATATGCTAGTCTTTTAAAATCGAAACGGTTATTGACAAATTCGACTTTTTGAAAATGTATAATTAAACTTCAAATTAATCATATGTTTTTATAATGGATTAAAGTTGCAAGTTCTGTAAATAAAATAATAACAAAATGTCATAAAAAATTAAAAAAAATATTAATTTTAAATTTAATGGTATGTTAGCGCACCACTGAC
Source organism: Maratus speciosus (assembly GCA_963932465.1). NCBI lineage: Eukaryota > Metazoa > Arthropoda > Arachnida > Araneae > Salticidae > Maratus > Maratus speciosus. The sequence continues at coordinate 32,631,917 of OZ010790.1, read as the reverse complement.
CGAATGCTTGAAAATGCCGAATGCATTTTATTTTTCAAAATAAAATATTATCTTTCGTGCACGAAACTTTTTTCTTTGTCTTAATGAATATAATTTAAGCATATTTCAATGACAATAATACCACATATTATAAAATTTCGATGCTTGGCCTAAAATGGGTTAAGAATAAAAAAAATTTTGTGATTGTGTTAGAGAATAGGGAGTTCGAATGGAAACCATAATAGTGAATTATATTGACATACATTATCATGATAGTTTTTATTTGTGTGATACTTGTTGACCAGCTCGTTGTCGCCCGTGATGTGATGATATTGACCTTAAATTTGAATTAGTTTATATCTTTAATCCGAGTTTTTTAAAATTTATACTGAAAAAATAAATAAATAAACGAACCTCATATCGGTGGCTCCGCAATATTTATACCGAATGCGACATTTTAAAGTAAAATCTGCGCTCTTTAAAGGATGTTACATATTTTTCCGTATTTCAACAAAAAATAGCGTATTCGGAATTTTAAACTGCGCGGTTTTTTTTCTTTTTTTTTTTCTCATCCGACATTTAATATTTAAAAAAAAATAGTTCTTATTGTCTTAAATCATTGAAATTTTTATGAGTCATAAATATAATGGTTTCAAAGATTATGCACAAGATTCGTGGAAAACTATTGATATTTAGTGGAAAGACGCTTGTAAGAAGACTTTTAGGTTAGGGGTGCACATCCTGTGGCCCGCGGGCCAAAAGTGACCTTCGATGGGTTAACTTATGGCTCGCGAATTTCGTCTATTTATAACTGGAAAAAAATAGTAATCTTTATCCATGGGTCGCAGGAAAAAAAAGTGAATTTCGTCAATTTGTCGCGGGAAAAAATTGCAAATTTCGCCAGTCAATTAAACCTTTAAGCGTCATAACCGTATTTTTCCGTCACGTAGCTTATGGAATCAAAGACTGAATTAACACAAAATCGATATTAAAGCTAATTTTTTGAAGTGAATAAGACAAATAAATATGTAAGGTTATCAAATAAAAATTTTCATACCTAAATGTTTCATAACTACTATTCTATGAATCGTTAAACATGAATGGAAAATTCTGCAGGACGCTTAAAGGGTTAAAAATCGCGAACTTCGTTAATCGGCCGGCCGATACCATACATATCAGCATAGGAAATTCCCAAGATTCTAGTCGAAAAATAACTTGAATTTCACCAATCGGCCATGAAAAAAACTTGTATTTCTTGGATCAGGCATGGAAAAATCGAGTGTCGTCGATCGAGCACGAAAAAATTGCGACTTTCGTTGATCGGGAACTGAAAAATCGCAAATTTCTTGATCGGGCACTGAAAAAGCCCGAATATCGTTGATCATGCACGGAAAAATTATGAATTTTCTCGATGAGGCGTAGAAAAATTGCAAATTTCGTTGATCGGTTGCGAAAAAATCCGGAGTTTCGTCAGTTTACCGCGAGAAGAAAAATCTCGAATTTCGTCAATTTGCCGCGAGAAAATATTGCAAATTTCGTCAGACAGTTAAGAATCGCGAAATTTCGTTGATCGGTCGCGGAAAAGTAGCGAATTTCGTCAGTTTATCGCGAGAAACAAATCGGGAATTTTGTCAATTTACCGCGCAAAAAATTCTAAATTTCGTCAGATTCAGTTAAGAATATCGAATTTCGTTAATCGGTGGGCGGCAAATTCAAGAATTTCGGTAATCAGGTGTGGAAAAATCGCGAATTTCGTTGATTGGGCGTGGAAAAATTGCCGACTGAATTGGGTATGTTGACTGGGTAGGGGGAACCTAGAGGGGTAAAACCCCTCCTCCCTCTGAAATCTTCTTTTTTATCTGATTATAGGCCACAGATTCCCTCCCACCTCCCTAAAATAAAATTATCTGTGTGTTACTGATGTGGCCCTCGACAACCCAGACATTTTTGTAAGTGGCCCTTCTCTAAAAAAGGTCGTAAACCCCTATTTTAAGCAGATTTCGTAAGAAATACTACTCATTACATTCTCCCCTGTGTCAGAATTTCGGAAAACTTTTTGCAGATCTATGTCGATCATGACACCTAGAACCCAAAACCACCACCAAATTGAAAACTTTATCTACCTATCTATTGATATATACATCACCTTTTTATAGACACGATAACTTCCATAATTCTGCGCAAATCTCTTCTAAACTGGTAGATGAAATCAAGGGACAGAAAATGGAAATGGAGAGGATTTTTGTGAAAGCAGAAAAAACCCCATAATTTCTTAATTATGATACATATCGAATCCGTTTAAACTTATTATTACTTCTAGGAAAAGGGCCAAAAATTTATGTGTGACAGTTTTTTAATATCACTAAAAATGTCCTCAAGGAGCGAAAAAAATAGGTTTTAAGAAAAAAAAATCCTAACTTCGTCAATTCACAAGATATGAAATATACTTAAATTTATTATAAATCTTCTTAATATAGTCTACAACTTTTATATTGACAAGTTTTTGATAAAACCAGCTCTTACACAAAAAAAGAGGAGGGGGGGGGAGTGAAGAAAAAAAAATCATAACTTTGCCAATTCACAAGGTATCGAATCCGCTTAAATTTATTATAAATCTTCTTCGTATTATCTTCAACTTTTGTATTGACAAGTATATGACAGGACCAATTCTTACACAAACACACAAAATAAATAAATAAATAAATAAATAATAAAATAAATTAAAATAAAAAAGGAAGGTTGTACAAGAAAAAAATTCACATCTCCGCTAATCTACCACTAAGACAACAAAAAAAGTATCATTGGCGTGCTGAAATTTTTTGACAACCCTCAGAGGTGCTGTATATAGGGTTGTATTATTAAACGTGCGCGTGCATCAATAAAAAGAACGTCAGAATTTAAAATACAGTGTGAGTTCATTTAATGAAACAATCACCGCACGGTTTAAATTTATTATATAAATCTTCTTAATATTATCTGTAACTTTTGTAGTAACAAGTTTTTGATAAGATGAACTCTACTAATGGATGATATTACTAAAAATATTCTCAGGGGGGAGGGGGGAAAAACAGGGTTGAAGAAAAAATTATCGTATTAACATGATTCTGATATACAGAAAAATAAAATTAAAAACTCGTCAAAAGCGACCAGATAAAATTGTTAAACTGGGTTTATCTCTCATCTTGATTTAGTTTTTATTGTTGAAATTAGTTCTTAACTTCGAAATCTACCTGTGCTTGCAGGCCTAGCCGGCAGTGATTTTTTTTTTTTCTTTTGTCCAAACTGTTTGAAAATGTTATCAGTTATAAACACATATTATGGTTTTAAAGCATGTGTAAAAAATACGTGAAAATATATTAATATTTAGTTGTGAGAGGGTTACCTGCATTGTAAATAAGTGGCGAATCTATCAACGTAATTACCAAGGCCTTCTTTATATTAAATTTTAAATCATATAAAATTCCATAAATATTGTAAAACCTGTGTAAATAGAACCTATCTATAACAAAATACTGTCTTACATGAGAACATTTCATGGTCTCGTTGAAAGGAATACCATACAATAGATAAGCAATTCAGGGACCCGGGAGGAGGGTTCTCCCCTGCGCATCAAAATGTCACTCCCGGAAGCTTTCTAATTTTGTGCTTATTAAACTTGTAAAAGTGCAATTCCCACCCTAAAAGCTCCATATTCTCTAACATTCCGGGAGTATCGGTAATCTCTCCCGGAGAAAAGTGCCTAAATTCAACACTGCAATTATACCTCATAAGATGGAAACTTTCTGAAACGGAATATTTTTTCGATACTTTGCGAATCCATTTTTACATGTTTTACTGAAAATGAATTTCTTGCAATATTGTATTATTAGTTTATTATTAATAAAACATAATAATGCAAGTGCCCATATTTTTCTGCGGACAACGGTAGGAGAAGGGGATGGCGTCCAGAGACAACTGGCTGGTGACGCTGTCATAGCCTCAACAACATCCAACATTTTTGTGGAAATCAATTAATCCATATTATCTTAACCATATTTACAAAAATTAGTTTATGGATTGACAGAAAGATGAAATAAAATCACTTTTCAACTACTTCGGGAAAAGCTATAAACTTATACTGAATATGAATACGTATATATTTTTAAAGGATTGTAAAAGTCTAAAAAAATGAAGAAGTAATTTTGCCCCTCTTGGAAAAACATTTGCCCGACCTGGAAGCATCGTCTAGCTACGGGCCTGTTCTCTCATAAAAATTCAAATTCATAAAACGAAGAGTATCGCCTTTTCTAAACATGCAACTTTTTACTTTTAAAAACTTATATATCTCTATCAGTATCTTAAACATTAGTTACCATGTTTAAAGTAATTTATACAAACAAAATAATAAAAAAAAGAGATTTATATGAATTTTAAGCATTGTTTTTAAAAAGTTACATGTATCCAGATTTTTTTTTTCTATTATTGTCTTTATATTTGATGTAACATCATTTACATTCATGATAATTTTGTTTTGTGAGAGAATTACTGCATTCCTTGAATGAATAGAGTGCCTTATTCAATTTTCTAAACATTTGACCATAAATAATCACATTCTCTCATAAAAATTCAAATTCATAAAACGAAGAGTATCGCCTTTTCTAAAAATGCAACTTATTACTTTTAAAAACTTATATATCTCTATCAGTATCTTAAACATTAGTTACCATGTTGAAAGCAATTTATACAAACAAAATAATAATAATAAAAAAGGGATTTATATGATTTTTAAGCATTGTTTTAAAAAAATTACATGTATCCAGATTTTTTTTTTTATTATTATTGTCTTTATATTTGATGTAACATCATTTACATTCATGATAATTTTGTTTTGTGAGGGAATTACTGCATTCCTTGAATAAATAGAGTGCCTTAATTCAATTTTATAAACATTTGACCATGAATAATAACATTCTCTCATAAAAATTCAAATTCATAAAACGAAGAGTATCGCTTTTTCTAAAAATGCAACTTATTGCTTTTAAAAACTTATAATATATATCTCTATCAGTATCTTAAACATTAGTTACCATGTTTAAAGTAATTTATACAAACAGAATAATAATAATAAAAAAGGGATTTATATGATTTTTAAGCATTGTTTTAAAAAAATTACATGTATCCAGATTTTTTTTTATTATTATTATTGTCTTTATATTTGATGTAACATCATTTACATTCATGATAATTTTGTTTTGTGAGGGAATTACTGCATTCCTTGAATAAATAGAGTGCCTTAATTCAATTTTATAAACATTTGACCATGAATAATAACATTCTCTCATAAAAATTCAAATTCATAAAACGAAGAGTATCACTTTTTCTAAACATGCAACTTATTGCTTTTAAAAACTTATAATATATATCTCTATCAGTATCTTAAACATTAGTTACCATGTTTAAGGTAATTTATAGAAACAAAATAATAATAAAAAGAGATTTATATGAATTTTAAGCATTGTTTTTAAAAAGTTACATGTATCCAGATTTTTTTTTTCTATTATTGTCTTTATATTTGATGTAACATCATTTACATTCATGATAATTTTGTTTTGTGAGGGAATTACTGCATTCCTTGAATGAATAGAGTGCCTTATTCAATTTTCTAAACATTTGACCATAAATAATCACATTCTCTCATAAAAATTCAAATTCATAAAACGAAGAGTATCGCCTTTTCTAAAAATGCAACTTATTACTTTTAAAAACTTATAATATATATCTCTATCAGTATCTTAAACATTAGTTACCATGTTGAAAGCAATTTATACAAACAAAATAATAAAAGAAAGAGATTTATATGAATTTTAAGCATTGTTTTAAAAAAATTACATGTATCCAGATTTTTTTTTTATTATTATTATTGTCTTTATATTTGATGTAACATGATTTACATTCATGATAATTTTGTTTTGTGAGGGAATTACTGCATTCCTTGAATAAATAGAGTGCCTTAATTCAATTTTATAAACATTTGACCATGAATAATAACATTCTCTCATAAAAATTCAAATTCATAAAACGAAGAGTATCGCTTTTTCTAAAAATGCAACTTATTGCTTTTAAAAACTTATAATATATATCTCTATCAGTATCTTAAACATTAGTTACCATGTTTAAAGTAATTTATACAAACAGAATAATAATAAAAAAAAGGGATTTATATGATTTTAAGCATTGTTTTAAAAAAATTACATGTATCCAGATTTTTTTTTTATTATTATTGTCTTTATATTTGATGTAACATCATTTACATTCATGATAATTTTGTTTTGTGAGGGAATTACTGCATTCCTTGAATAAATAGAGTGCCTTAATTCAATTTTATAAACATTTGACCATGAATAATAACATTCTCTCATAAAAATTCAAATTCATAAAACGAAGAGTAGGGTAGATGTGCCAGTAATGGACACCCTTCCAGTAATGGACACCCCTTGATGTTTTTGGTTCATAAAAAAATAACTAATAAATATTTAGCTTTAATTATTTTTTTTATAATTCCCCCTTGTATGTTTTATAAAACTATGTTATTGTTGACACTTTTAATCAAACCAATCAGGAAGCAGAAAATAATGTTTCAAAGTTTTGCTGTTTTTCTGTGAAAATCTTAATGAACAGGTTAAGAGCTGGCTTCGTTTAATTAATTTATATATTATTTATTTTCTTGCAAAATTTGAATGTTTTTGTTTGAGTAGCAATAGAAAATTTTGAATTTTATATACTAATGGCTATTTATAAAATTTCATTTCTTTTTAAGGTTTTAAGAGGGGGTGTCCATTACTGGGATGGCTAATTAGTCATTTTCCAGTAATGGACACCCCATGTAGACATTGCTAAAAATGCAATTTTAGTAATGTTTATAGTGCATAAAATACTTTGGCTTAACTGCAAACCTAAATAATCAAATTTAATTTTTAAATTATACTTACCAAAATGTAATAACACCAAAACTTTTATAAATAGCTGCTTTTAAGTTATTTTATGTGATTAATAAAATTTCAATATTTTATTATTATTTTTTTTATGTAGTACATTATATACCTCACATATTTTATAATCTGGCAATCAAACCAGCCAGGAAGCAGAAAATACTGTTTAAGAGCACAGTCAAAGAGGGGTTCATAGGGCTTAATCCCTCTCCGTTTAAATAAAAACAATTAAGTTACAGAAGCTATTAAAAATCCATTTTCTGTCTTAAATGTTTCCTTATAAAAAATAAATAAATAAATAAATGTACTACTATTAATGAAAGTTATAGGTAATATTCATGAAACTAGTAAATCTGCAGATCAGTGGCCCCAAACATCAGTTCTACAGTTTTATTTTGAAATTATTTTATTTAGTATTTAAAATATTCAACTCACAATATCATTACTTTCATATTTGTAATATTGATTATTATAAATGATAGGATCAAGTAATCTCTGGAAGATTGTTAAAATTAGTGACACAAAACTAAATATTAATATTCCAAAACTTTTTTTTTTTTTACCTTTTAAATCCACCACTGTTTCAATAATTTGATAGCTGTAATTGTCCGATATTTAGTATTTTAAACTATTCATCTAAAATAATTAAAACCTCGATCTTTTGATAATTACAATAATTGATGCAAACAGTAAATGATTATCACAAATATTTTATTAATTACTGGTATCCTAATTGTTAAATTTATTTAAAAATAACTATTTTGTTTCATTAGTAGGTATTCATTAAATTCTGGTTCTAAATACAGTCATAAAAACAATTATATTTATTACTTTTTATGGGGTGTCCATTACTGGAACAGAAGGTGTCCACTACTGGGCCAGAGGGTGTCCATTACTGGGCTTTTGGGTGTTTTGATATATTTCTGTTATTTAAAATTAAATTTCTATTCATATGGGGAAATGAGGCTATAAAAATGGTTAAATATTGTTCATAGATTAATATAATATTGAAAAACTGGAATATAATAATTATAACTATTAATAAAAAAATAATTTTTAAAGAAATTCCTTAAGGGTGTCCATTACTGGCACATCTACCCTATCACTTTTTCTAAACATGCAACTTATTGCTTTTAAAAACTTATAATATATATCTCTATCAGTATTTTAAACATTAGTTACCATGTTTAAGGTAATTTATACACTGCAAATAGAAGCGTCTTAAATTTAGACATATGTGACTGAAAAAGAATTTTAGACACTTAAGTGTCTTAATCTGAAAATTAAGACACTATAGATGTCTTAATTTAAGATACATAAGCGTCTTACTATGACCATGGTGTAAACGAACTGAGAATAATGTCTAAAATATCCGCAAACGTCTTATTTTAAGACACTTCATTGCTTTAAACGTGTCTTAATTTAAGACGTTTTGATTCTTCCGACGCAATAACCACCAGGGGGCACTAGCACTCCCAGTTGCGCATGCGTTTTAGATGTCTTCGTTCGAAGTGGTATACGTTGTAATTCAAACAAAGTTTGTTTATATGTACGCGTGTATTTTAATTCGTTTTTTGCGAAATGTGAAGTACTGTGATTTTAATTCGTATTAACTTGGATTATTTATTTATTGAATACATACATCTGACGTGTGTGCTCGGCATCAAATGTCTCTTAGAAGCTGTCGTCGATACAAGGGCGGGATAGACACAGAACAGAAGAAGACGACGGTTGAAGAATACACCCGGAAATTCTACAAAGCGTGTGCAATGGGCTTAGTGTTAACTCGTATCAATTTATATCAATAATATTGTGTTATTCATCTTCGTCCTGTCGAAGCTGGCAAAAAAAAGAAACTTTTGTCTGGCGGGTCCTGTTTTTAGGATGAAACATCTCATTCTTTAAATATGGCTAGTCGGATGTATTATGGGATTACCTTTTAAACTGATGAAAGTCTTTCTCCCTCACTGTGGTTGTGGTAGTTTTTAAAATTTCAAATCGAGGAATATTTCTTACCTCTTGCAGCAACTCAAGTAAGTTTCTTTATAGTAGTAAAATTAGTGTATTTTATGATTTTATTTATTGTACTAAACAAAATCCTGCATGAAATTTAATTAGTTTTGAATCTGTTCGCAAAAAACCCCACTAATTCTAGAAGTATATATTTTTAAACTTATGACGTTCTTTTTTATTACGAATTATATATTCAATGTCAGTTCTTAGTTTCAATGGATAATTTTTATCTCGCAGTAAATGACGGCCACAAGGAAGTAAAGAAAAAAAAAAACTTTGAAAGATGACCTAATGCTTTCTTACTTCCTGGCATAAAACCGCAGATTAAAAAAAGATAAATAAAGTAAATGAGACTGGTCTATTATATGAAGCTGCCTGTAAAAATATACATATGTATTTGATTTGCAATCAACTCTAATACTGATTTTTTTTATTATTTTTAATAAAAAAGTAATTTGAAATTTATAATGGGAAAAAGTAAAAACCTCTAACTAGATTTCGTATTTAAAATTGTGGTAACTTTATTTATATGCACTTATACGAAAAATACAAAAATGACAGATGTTACTGTATATATTTAAGACGAAAGAAGTTTGGAAATCATAAGTTATTTTTTCCTCATGTTTTTAATATAGAATATGTACTTATTTGTTTTTATTGATAGTTGAATAGCTTTTGTGAGTACCCTCTGATCTACATAAAAACTTGCCCATGTGGAAATATAAATTTTTTAAAAACATAATTTTTAAATAAGTATTTTCATTTTTTTTTGGGGGGGGGAGGGGGGGGGGATTTTGCATGAATTTTTGTAAAGCTGATATCTTAAATCTTGCACTGATTATAATGAAAGTTTTGAACTTTTAGAGTAGGACAAGTTTAAAAACGCAAATATATTTAACAAAATACCAAAGTCATTTTTTCCCCAATGTTATTAAAGTAGAATATTTATTTATTTATTTTCATTATTCATAGTTAAATGGCTGTTGTGATTATCAAGTGATGTATATGTAAAATTGCCTATGTGACAATATATTTTTTTATATTTTCATTTTTTTTTTGGGGGGGGGGGAATTTTTGCAATTTTCGTACATCTGATATTTTAAATCTTTTTCCACATTCAACCGAGTATAATAAATATTTTGAACTTTTAGAGTAGGACAAGATTATAAAATATATATATATATTTATCTATGTACCTTAAAAGCCCTTAATAGCGAACACTTCGGGACCGCGGAATTTGTCCGATAATTGGAGATGTCTACTTTTTTGAGGTAAAAATATACAAATATGTATGTCTGCTGATTAAAAAAGTATTAATTAAATAGAGGTGTTCGCTATTCGAGAATGTCCATTAACCTCCACAACGGATACTCCCGAATACCGGACATCTCAATTTAGACAACTATAATGCAGGGTTGCGTTTTTTGCAAAAGTACTTCTTGATTAAAGGAAGGGCAAACTGGGAAGTGCCCCGTCCCCCTACGACTGTAGTGCCCCCAAATTTGATGTGCAATATTTGTAAAGCTTATATTTTAAATCTGTTTCGAAATTGTACTGATTATAATCAATATTTTGAACTTTTAAAGTAAAATAAGGTTAAAAACAAAATAAATTTAAAAAAATCTAATATTTAGATAAATATTTTTTGTTTTTTAATCTTGTTCTACTCCTGAAGTTCAAGATATTGATTATAATCAGTGCAATGTCGTAAAAGATTTAAATTATCAACGTAACGAAAATTGTATACCAAAACTGAGAGCACCAAAAAAATCAGGCTGTATTGGGGGGGGGGGGGAGGGGCAGGACCACAGCCAAATATTTTTCCAGGATTCAACGTGGTCAAACATGGCTACGTATGATGCTTACAAAAAAATGGATGCGATTCAGACGTTTGAAGTGTCTGAAATTCAGACGCAAAAAGTGTCTGAAAAAATTCAGACATTTTAAAATGTCTGAAAATTGAACACTCCATTTCAGACACTTAAGTGTCTGAATTTCAGACATTTTAATTTAGAGTGTAGAAACAAAATAATAAAAAAAAAAGAGATTTATATGAATTTTAAGCATTGTTTTTAAAAAGTTACATGTATGTAGATTTTTTTTTCTATTATTGTCTTTTATTTGATATAACATCATTTACATTCATGATAATTTTGTTTTCTGAGGGAATTACTGCATTCCTTGAATGAATAGAGTGCCTTAATTCAATTTTATAAACATTTGACCATGAATAATAACATTCTCGCATAAAAATTCAAATTCATAAAACGAAGAGTATCGCCTTTTCTAAAAATGCAACTTAGTGCTTTTAAAAACTTATAATATATATCTCTATCAGTATCTTGAACATTAGTTACCATGTTTAAAGTAATTTATACAAACAAAATAATAAAAAAAAAGAGATTTATATGAATTTTAAGCATTGTTTTAAAAAAGTTACATGTATCCAGATTTTTTTTTCTATTATTGTCTTGATATTTGATATAACATCATTTACATTCATGATAATTTTGTTTTGTGAGGGAATTACTGCATTCCATGAAAGAATTTAGTGCCATAATTCAATTTTATAAACATTTGACGATGAATAATAACATTCGCTTATAAAAATTCAAATTCATAAAACGAAGAGTATCGCCTTTTCTAAAAAAAATGCAACTTATTACTTTTAAAAACTTATAATATATATCTCTATCAGTATCTTAAACATTAGTTACCATGTTTAAAGCAATTTATACAAACAAAATAATAATAAAAAAAGAGATTTATATGATTTTTAAGTATAGTGTTTAAAAAGTTCATAGAATATCATTTAGGAATACTGAAAAAATATATATGTAACAATAATTAGTCGCTTGGTGGCGACACTGCTGTTATTAAATTAACCCTTCAAAGTAAGTGTTTAATATACTATGGATGTACATTGTGTATTTAAAAAAAGCTTTAAAATTTAAAGTAATACTTTTGTATTAGCTGATATTAGAGGTTAAATGGATTCTGCTACTTATAGCTGCCTTTTTCATGCTGATTATTTCAGTGTTTACGCATATACTTTGATTATGTATCCGTTATTTATTGAAAAGTGTTATATTCATTATTGAATGTTAAATAGAAACAAATTCTGAGTTTTTTTTTTTGTTGTTGTTTTTATGTCCAAATGAGCTAATTTTGCATAATCGAGCTGTGTGCAGTATAAATTTTTAAAAGAATCATGCTTGAAAATTATTTTTAAAACTATGAAAAATCAGTAAATTGAAATACAGATTTAATTTAATTGCATTTCACATTGCAACCCCCCCCCCTTTTAACGACGTAAAAATGAAAATTATGTGACAATAATTCAATTTGAGGAAAAGGGGAAGTGGATTGCTTAGATTGTTACTGTCGATATATGTCAGCAACAGTAGAAAAATTAATTTTTTTTAGTCAATTTTACTGTTCAAAAATAGTACTATTAAAAATTATGTAACTTTAAAAGTGAAAATATGTGAAATTTTCATATGTGTAACAATTGTACCTTTATATTAAGTATATGCAGAAATGTCTATAAATATTTTTTGCTAATTAAAATACTTTTATTTTTTGTTTTGTGAAAAGAAGGTAAAAATTTGAAAACTGTATAATATAAAAATTTCAGCATCTGGGCGATTCCATGTGGAGAGTCACACACATAACGCAGGCTTTAATTTGCATTTATTCAATTATTTATTATATTTTAATGTTAATTCTGATTTTAGGTGGTATGGTAAATAAGTTATTAACATATTTTTTAGTTTAAATGTGTGTAAGTAAAACTCACAGAAATATATAATTTAATTTCATACTCAAACTGTGCTTTTTTTTCTGAAGTAGAAAAAAAGCACATTTTGAGTAATGAAATTAAATGATATACTTCTGTGAGTTTTATTGCCACACATTTAAATTTAAAAATATATCAATAACTTATTTACAATACCACTTAAAATCAGAATTAACATTAAAATTTAATAAATAATTGAATAAATGCAAATTAAAGCCTGCGTTATGTGTGTGAAACTGTCCATAGAATCGCCCATCTATAGATTCACAACAATTAAAAAAAAAAAAAAAACAATTACAGATCATGAAAGCAGCAGCTAACTGCGTTGTGGAAAAAACTTTTTCAATCCTGTGCAAAAATTAATATTGGTTGAAGAAATTCATTCAGCCATTGTTTAAATTAAAATATAATAAAAACTGGGTATGCATTTAAATCTAAGAAAATTATTATTATTTTTTAAATATTTTTTTGTGAATAAGCAAGCACTAAATGGGCTAAGTGTAAGTGAGTGCAGAGAAATATTCCAAAAATTACAATGACAGAATGGTAATATTTGTGAGAAGAAAAAAAAAATGCAGTTTCTTTGTGAAATCAAATTAGATCAAACTGGTTTACATTTGTTTTTTAAATATGTTTCAAAGACAATCGAATCAATAATTAAAAAATTAATAATGTTCGGTTTAATGAAAAAAAAATATATATATGCTTTCCCTACTGCAATATAATCTCGCATAATCTGAAATTTTGTTTATTATTATACAATAAAATGATAAATTGAAAACCAAAGTGAGGGAAAAAAAAAGAAAACTACAATCCGGTATAACCTTTCCTCATAAAGATGAGAGAAAATCCTGAATCGTGGTTCAACCTTTTGCCGAAAAATTGGAATAGAGAAAACCTTGAATTATGATTTAACATTTCACCAGAAAATGTTATTTAAAAAAACTCTGAATCATGGTTAAACCTTTCACCAGAAAATTGGATTTAAAAACAATCCTGATTTGTGGTTCAACCTTTTACCAGAAAATTCGATTAAAAAAAAACTGAATTATGGTTCAAACTTTTACCAGAAAATTGGATTTAAAAAAACCCTGATTTATGGTTCAACCTTTCACTATAAAATTGGATTAAAAAAATCCTGATTTATGGTTCAACCTTTCACCAGAAAATTGGATTTATAAAAAACCTGAATCATGGTTTAACATTTCACTAATGTAATGGTATTTATGAAAGCACCAATAAACTGGTGAAACTTATCACCTATATCTTGGTTGCAGCTAAATTTCAGCGACTTTTAACCATTTTCTTGGTGAAACATCGCACTTTATTTTTAACAGTATACTGAGCGTAACTGAGTCTATGCTCATCCCAAAAACCCGTGATTGTCAATGATCACAGATGAAAGAGAACAATAAGAGAATTGGGATTCAGACGGATTTGGAAAGCAATGCAATCTGTGACTGTCTGAGAGCGCTTTTGAATCTATGACAGACAAAATGGACTATGAGCTTGTTCTGTGCGATGTGGGAGGTGAAGTAACCTTGGAGGTAGACCAGTCATTAAGTTATGAGTAATAGTGAGCAGTAAAATTGAACTTGGTGTTACAAAATCTCGCAAAGTTCTCGATCTTTCGGTCTGCATATTTTTCTAGGTCAAAATATATACAGTCGACTCTCGTTAATTCGAACTCGTCGGAACCACAAGAAATGTTCGAATTATCCAGAGTTCGAATTGTGGAAAGTATGAGAGGAAAACATGTTTAAAGGTGTATGTTGTCGTTTTCGTCATTTGCATTACAGTAACTCTTTTTAGATGGATGAATAAATCCGGCATATGGAAAGAATTTTTCTATTTTTTCAGATTGTACGCCATCCTACTCCACATATAAAACTTTGATGGCCGTGAGTAATGTTATGTGGTAACTTTCTTTAAGATCAATCGAAAATAAAATTTGTTCTAGGACCATTTTACGATAATGAGTTTTTAAATTTTGGATTATAACTTGGCCCATCAGTTGCTGTCTTGTTGTAGTATTAGAGGGTAAATATTTAATCTTTATAGAGCTCAGTGATGGTAGTTTACAATGAATCTGCACATTATCTAGCAGCAATAGAATTTTTCTGTTTTGGAGAGAATTTTTTTATCCAATTCTTTTAACAAACTGTTGCGCTTTCATGCGTCGTCCAGGCTTTGGCATTTGCCACATAATCAACAGGCAGTTTTTAAACTCTTTTGAAGCAACGTGGCTTAGTTGATTTACTAATAACTAACAATTTTAACTTCTCATTTCCATTCATATTTGCACCTACCAACACAGTTATCCTGTCTTTTCTAAGTTTGTCACTTGTGCACGTTTCGCTTTTAAATGTTAAAGTCTTATTGGGAAGAAGTTTATAAAATAACCCTGTTTCATCGGCCTTAAACACGCCTTTCGTTGCATAAGTTGAAATGAGTTCTGTTGCTTTTCGCAGAATTCATTGCAAACAGCGAGGACTACAGCACCACTTTCACCACGCACAGTTTTGTATACGATGTTATTTCGGTACTTAAAACGTGTCAGCCATCCTTTTCTGCACTTGAAATTTTTAATATATGTGAATAGTGCAAGTTCTTTCGCTTTAGTTGTCAATATAGGTCCACTCAAAGGTACATTTCTTGCCAAAGCATCCTTTGTCCATAAAAGTAAAGCTTACTCTTAACCCTCATGGGTTGCTATTCTTGTAAATTTTCGCCCTTTAGCTGATCTTTCCTTTTCCCACGATTTCAGAATGAATTATTTATTTTTCCAATAAGTAGAGAGCGCATTCTTTTTAGCTCACAGGCTATCAAAGCCTGAGAGCTAATGTGCCCGCCCGTTCTGTATGTATGTATGTATGTACGTATGTACGTAACGCGATAACTCTTGATAGAAACATCCGATTTGCTTCAAAATTTTTTCCTAGGTTCATTGTGATAAGGCGCTTCCCTGATTAGTTTTGGGAGTTCATTGGTTAAGGATAAAGGGGGAAAAACGGGGTTAGTCACCCCCCTTAATTCAGAAAAATGGGTTTTTCATGCAGAATCATTCGATTTGCTCAATATTTGGTATACCGGTTTATTATGTTAAGGAACATCCATGATTAGTTTTGGGGGTTCATTGGTTAAGGATAAAGGGGGGGAAACGGGGTTAGTCCACCCCCCCCCCCCCTTAATTCAGAAAAATTGGGTTTTCATGCAGAATCATTCGTTTTGCTCCGAATTTGGTATACCGGTTTATTATGTTAAGGAATATCCCTGATTAATTTTGGGGGTTCATTGGTTAAGGATAAAGGGGGGTTAGTCCACCCCCTTAATTCAGATAAATGGGTTTTTCATGCAGAATCATTCGATTTGCTCCGAATTTGGTATACCGGTTTATTATGTTAAGGAACTTCCCTGATTAGTTTTGGGAGTTCATTGGTTAAGGATAAAGGTGGAAAAACGGGGTTAGTCCACCCCTCCTTAATTCAGATATATGGGTTTTTCATGCAGAATGATTCGATTTGCTCCGAATTTCGTATACCGGTTTATTATGTTAAGGAACTTCCGTGATCAGTTTTGGGAGATCATTAGATAAGGATAAAGGGGGGAAAACGGGGTTAGTCCAACCCCCTTAATTCAGATAAATGTGTTTTTCATGCAGAATGATTCGATTTGCTCCGAATTTGGTATACCAGTTTATTATGTTAAGGAACTTCCCTGATCAGTTTTGGGAGTTCATTGGTTAAGGATAAAGGGGGAATAACGGGGTTAGTCCACACCCCTTAATTCAGATAAATGTGTTTTTCATGCAGAATGATTCGATTTGCTCCGAATTTGGTATACCGGTTTATTATGTTAAGGAACTTCCATGATTAGATTTGGGGGTTCATTGGTTAACAGTAAAGGAGGAAAAGGGAGGTTAGCCTGCCCCTCTTAATTTAGATAAATGGGTTTTTCATGCAGAATGTTTCGATTTGCTCCGAAGTTGGTATACCGGTTTATTATGTTAAGGAGCTTCCCTGATTCGTTTTGGCGATTCATTGGTTAAGGATAAAGGGGGGCTAGTCCACCCCCTTAATTTAGATAAATGTTTTTTTTTTTGCAAGATTATTCGATTTGCTCCAAATTTGGTATACCGGTTTATTATGATAAGGAGCTTCCCTGATTAGATTTGGAAGTTCACTTGTTAAGTATAAAGGGGGTAAAGGGAGGTTAGTCCACCCCCTTAATTCAGATAAATGGGTATTTCATGCAGAATTACTCGATTTGCTCCGAATTTGGTATACCGGTTTATTATGTTAAGGAACTTCCCTGATTAGTTTTGGGAGTTCATTGGTAAAGGATAAAGGGGGAAAAACGGGGTTAGTCCACCCCCCTTAATTTAGATAAATGGGTTTTTCATGCAGAATCATTCGATTTGCTCCGAATTTGGTATACCGGTTTATTACGTTAAGGAACTTCCCTGATTAGTTTTGGGGGTTCATTGGTTAAGGATAAAGGGGGAAAAAGGGCATTAGTTCACCCCTTTTAATTCAGATAATTGGGTTTTTCATGCAGAATGGTTCGATTTGCTCCGAATTTGGTATACCGGTTTATTATGTTAAGGAACTTCCCAGATTAGTTTTGGGTGTTCATTGGTTAAGAAAAAAGGGGAGCTAGTCCACCCCTTAATTCAGATAAATGGGTTTTTCATGCAGAATTATTCGATTTGCTCCGAATTTGGTATACCGGTTTATTATGTTAAGGAACTTCCCTGATTAGTTTTGGGGGTTCATTGATTAAGGATAAAGGGGGAAAAGGGAGGTTAGCCCGCCCCTCTTAATTTTGATAAATGGGTTTTTCATGCAGAATGATTCGATTTGCTCCGAAGTTGGTATACCGGTTTATTATGTTAAGGAACTTCCCTGATTAGTTTTGGGGGTTCATTGGTTAAGGATAAAGAGGGGAAAGGGGGGTTAGTCCACCCCCTTAATTCAGATAAATGGGGTTTTCACGCAGAATCATTCGATTTGCTCCGAATTTGGTATACCGGTTTATTATGTTAAGGAACTTCCCTGATTAGTTTTGGGAGTTCATTGGTTAAGGATAAAGGGGGAAAAACGGGGTTTGTTCACCCCTTTTAATTCAGAGAAATGGGTTTTTCATGCAGAATGATTCGATTTGCTCCGAATTTGTTATACCGGTTTATTATGTTAAGGAACTTCCCTGATTAGTTTTGGGGGTTCATTAGTTAAGAATAAAGGGGGAAAGGGGGCTAGTCCACCGCTTTTAATTCAGATAAATGGGTATTTCATGCAGAATTATTCGATTTGCTCCGAATTTGGTATACTGGTTTATTATGTTAAGGAACTTCCCTGATTAGTTTTGGGGGTTCATTGGTTAAGAATAAAGGGGAAAGGGGAGGCTAGTCCACTTCCTTAATTCCGATAATTGGGTTTTACATGCAGAATGATTCGATTTGCCCCGAATTTGGTATACCGGTTTATTATGTTAAGGAACTTCCCTGATTAGTTTTGGGGGTTCATTAGTTAAGAATAAAGGGAGGAAAGGGGGCTAGTCCACCCCTTTTAATTCAGATAAATGGGTTTTTCATGCAGAATGATTCGATTTGCTCCGAATTTGGTATACCGGTTTATTATGTTAAGGAACTTCCTTGATTAGTTTTGGGGGTTTATTGGTTAAAGATAAAGGGGGAAGGGGGGCTAGGCCACCCCCCTTAATTTATATAAACGGGTTTTTCATGCAGAATTATTCGCTTTGCTCCAAATTTGGTATACCGGTTTATTATGTTAAGGAGCTTCCCTGATTCGTTTTGGCGATTCATTGGTTAAAGATAAAGGAGGGCTAGTCCACCCCCTTAATTTAGATAAAGGGTTTTTTTGCAGGATTATTCGATTTGCTCCAAATTTGGTATACCTGTTTATTATGATAAGGGTCTTCCCTGATGAGATTTGGAGGTTCACTGGTTAAGTATAAAGGGGGAAACGGGGGCTAATTCCCCTTCACTTATTTTTTTGAGGGGCATTATTCTTTAAAATAAGTGTATAATATACAATTAGTGTGAATAGCCTGTGAGCTCAATGCCATCAGTTTAGCTGGGCACTTTTCTTTTTTATTTATTCCATGTTCTGTCTTACATCGGCCACAACGTACCTTTTTAATAACCTCCACTTTAGCTTCCAAAATTAAAGATTTATAAATTCCATGTAGAGCCATATTTTAAAGAAACATCTTTTACTTTCCCAAAAAACACTTTAGCAGTAAATAAAACCACTGACTGAAAAATTCGATCCCTACACTGTAGATAGAGAGTAGCGATAAAATACGTTTCTCCTATCTTTAACAGATGTCCATCTTATGGATTTCTCGGAATGTCGCTGGGTAAAATGCTAGAGAAGGGATTAGGAACAAGCACAATGGAAGAAGGGGTTGAGATGTCGTTAATGGAGAGATTTGGCACTAAAAAGAAAGCAGATATCAAATGCGTGGGAATATACGTATACTAATTCTGAACAATTCAGACAAAAATCAAAGAAAGAAAGTTATTTCAAGGAGCTGAAGTCCGTGAGAAAGTAAAGAAAAATGAAAAATGGAATTCTCGTTAGTTCGAATTAAAGGAAGTCAAGTGAAAATGAGTTTGCATAAATGAACTAAACATGAAAATTTTTAACGTTATTCTGCCATTGAAAATTTCAGGACTTCATGTTTAGTTCGAATTAAGCGAAGATTCGATTAATCCGATTTCGAATCAACCAGATTCGAATGCATATTTTTATTTTCATCGAGTAATTTCAAAAATTGTCAATTTTGGTCATATTTTCCAAAATAGAAGTGCAATGCGCAACCTAAATATATTTACCGATTTTAAATAATTTTTTGTCTTATTATTCTAATTTCAAATGGTGGCATTTAGGCACTATTAGAAGCAGATCTGAATATTTTTTAATTTTCATCATTAATTTAAAAAATCGTCACTTTTATCATATTTTCAAAATTTCAAGTGCAATGCGCGGCCTAAAGATATTACCCGATTTCAAAAATATTTTTTGTGTTATTCTTCTAATTACAAAAGGCAACTTTTCTGCGCTATTAGAAACTGATCTGAAAAATTTCGCTTTTTTTGACCCACCCTAATGTACAGTCGTGGAACAAAAAAATTAAACACCCCCTAATAACTCTGCGACTAACAAAACTAGAAGAAAATTTCTGGTACCAGTCGATTGGAAATAAAGTCTACTTTTAAATAATGTATGTAAAATTTGTTTAGGGGATCATGTACAAATCAAAATGAAACCTAATTTTTTTTTTTCAAAGGAAACACTCAATTTTGAGAATATATTTTAAATATTTGGCTCAAACTATCGCTAGAAGCGAAATTTCTAGTTATTTGAATGATAATGTTTTCAATTATAAAAATTCAAAATTTAGATCCTCTAATGTTAAATTACATTTTCATATTTTTATTAATATCTCCTGAAATTATAATACTAATGCGATAATTCTGTGTGTACTTAATACTAAAAAACCGAAATATAAATACATAGAATTTTGTAATTAAAAAAATTTTTAATAATAATTATGAATTATGAAATTAATATTCGAAAAAAAAAATATGAATAGCAACTTACAATTGTTTTGATAGATTTTTTTTATTATGTCCTACTTTACGCGAATTCTCAATTTCAAATTTCTCGAATTATCATTAAAAAACTTTAAAATGATAGTTTAAGGTACCGTCTATGATGTGCAGAAAAGCATAATTTGAAAATGTATATTTACTCATTTTATCGAAATATTTATGCTGGCAATACGCGAAAAACATTAAGAGAGAGAAAAGGTCATATTGGCAACAAATAATATACGAATAGAAGTAACATTCTGTAAATTCATTAAGTAACATTCTGTAAACATTCTGTCATTCTGTAGCATTTCAATAATGGAGTATGTAACTTCAATTTGGATACAACAATATAAATTGTTGTATCCAAATAAAATATGTTCATTCTAAAATAATTAATTTCTCGGAAACTAATCGTACGAATTTCATGTAAATTTGGATTTACCTGTTGCAATAGAATACCAAACTAGTAAGTCACAAATATTCTCAGTTAAATCCAAAAAGTCATCTGAACTCCAGACTGAGACTAAGGCTGTTATATCTCAAAAACATCACATAAACCTCATACTAGTCAAACTGACAAACCAAGCAAAAAACGTGTATACAAAAATAGAGAAGGGCAATTCGGGTTTCTTCACAGTGGAAAACTGTGAAGAAAAAGAACAAATGGCTAAAACCATCAGTTACTAATATAAAGGATCCGAAACACCTGCAAAACTATGTGGATGAAGCAATGGAATCTGAATCGTATGAATCAAGTGCAGATGAAGAAAATGCAGTTTTCGAAGAATTTGTACCTATACATTGTTTTTTTTTTACTTCTGTGATTCTTAAACTTGTTTCTATGTACGTCATCTTAAACTTTGTTTATATTTTAACAATTATTACTTTTTAACTTCACAGTTTTTAATTATAATACTTTGGTCTTTTAACTATCAACTTTTGACTCTTTTAAATGGTTTTAATTATATATAAGGGTTTTCATTCATTTATTTTTTGCTTTGTTTTTCTCATCTTTTTGTTAATAATTTTTTATTCGAATTTTTGGTTAATATAAAAAAAAAATTATTTTGACTTTGTCTTATGGCAGCATTTCTTTAAAGGAACTTTGCGCCATAAAATTTTATTCAACCAACCAACCACTTTGAGCGCAATAGTGAAGATGACCCCTAAAAATTATTGTTTCCCCATACTATAAGTCTCGGAAAATTTCACCAAAATTTTTCTTAATACCTCTTTTATTTGACTACACATTACGCCAGTACTACATTTGTTGTAAATATTTGCAATATGATGCCAATGCTGATTAAGTACGCCAGTAGCACAGTTTCGTGTCTTAGAAGATGAAAAACGACAACACAGTTCGTTGAAAATATGATATTAGGTGGCGTAATAAATTTGAATGTGTCTCGTTGATTCAATTATTTTTGAACAGTAAATTCAATTCAATAAAAATCATTTTAAAAGTGTTATTCAAAGTCGCAATAAGACCGTAATACCGCCGTCTGTTATACTATTTTTCAGTGGCATTCTAATGCCGTAAAAACGTTTAAAGATAGAGATAACATTTACCTCTTAATATAACATTAGCTTTTACAGTGAATTTACTTTATTTTTTTTTCGGCTTAAATGTTAAGAAATACCAAAATTTCCATTTTTTTAAAACCCTTAGCAAAGTCGTCGTAGACAATTTTTGCCTCCTAAGAAAAACAAAGCTGATAGACGGAGGTGCTGGATCCGGACCCAATCACGCCCGTTATTCTAATCATTCGGAGTTTTCCGTGGTTTTCTTTGGTATTCTTGGATTTCCTTGCGTAAATACGAGTTAGATTTCCTTAGAAAGACCCTACGGAGGGCACTCCTCTACTTTGGACCTTATACCTCGTGTATATAATTGACCGTCAGAAACAACAACAACACTTAAGAAAAACAAATTAATTTTCTACTAGCAAGTTTTCAAATAGATACAATTTTTTTTTCAGTTAACATGCAAACAATACTATTAAAATATATATTAATCTCCTTTTCAGTTATTTTGCTGAAGAAAGGGCATATAAGATATCTTTTAAATATTTGTTTGAATAGATTGAGATTATCTATCTCATCTTATATAAATTATTGAAAATTATAGAATCTTATATAAATTATCACACTTTAAGACTAAAGCAGAATTTTTCTAATTTTTTACATTTTTTTTTCAAAGTTTATATAGTATATATAATTATAATAATAATTTAAATCTTTTCCGTTGAATTTTTTTTATTTATAAAAAAAATCCTAATTATAAATACAAAAGTTTCTATTTTTAATTTTTTGAAGACTTTTCGCAAAAACATCGTTTTTCAGAACAACTGATTGCTTTATATTTGTCAATCAGTTTTAAATACTTATTTTTCAAGAAGCATGAATTTGTAAAAATATTTCTTTTCCTTTTAGTAAATAACAAAATGGTATTTAAAATAGCTTTTAAATATTTGTTTTACTCGTCATAATCTGTGGATTCTCAGGAATCTATATAAACTCATACGTCTTTACACCTTTAACGAAAAGCGAGACAAAATCATAAATCAGTTCAGCAATTAAATGTATATATATTTATTACTGACTTTAAAAGTATACATCGATATGCACTTAAATTTATAACTCGAGAAAACAAATAATATGCGTACATAATATACAATCACATGAAGAGATGAAAGAAACTTTATACTCAAATAATAATTGAGATTTTTAAACGAAAACTTTACTAATTTAATAAAATTTGTCATAATATTGAAATTCTAAACATTTATTTTACTAGTTCCTAAAGTAGGTGTCTTAACACTGTGGTTTACAAGACACCAAAATATCAAGTTCAGAAAGTTGTAACTTAAAGAAGAAAAAATTTAATCGCGATAAAATTTTGAAACAATTATAATATAAAGGGTTTTTTTCTACTTTAAAATACATGCAAACCTCTTTAATGGTAAATAGAATTTCCCCTTCAAAAAAATAAAAACAACAGGATGATTAAAATCGAAGAAAAACGAAAATAACAACATCTATTAAGGTGACTGTTTAGTCAAAAATATTGCTAAAAGAGTCTATTTTTCCAAGAAGCATAAAACAACATCCGCAATTTTGAACGTTATAACAACTAGGGGATCGTACCCGGGCTTCCCGGTTTAAAGAATATAGGTGAAAACATTTTTTTTAAAATTGAAAACTAATATTTTTTATATGCAATAAATATTTTAGATTGCTCACTTACATTAAAAAAGCATTTTTCATATGAAAAAAAAAAAGAATTATACAATCAAATAAATTTTTGAAATTTATCAAAAGCGATATTTTTTTATTAGCCGCATGCCAAGAGTTATTTGACCAAGATTTTGCTACTTATGGCATCCTTTTATATTCTGATAATTTCAGAGCTTATACATGTCTGTTAAATTTGTGTTTTATTTGTATTATTTTATTTATTTATTCATAAAAGTTTTTTTTAAATGGATATTAGCCATAAGAAAATGGTGAACTCTAATTTGTTTTAAGGGTAAACGCATTAATGTTTCGTAATCAAGCTCCGCGCGATATAGATAAATTAAAAAATATTTCATGCTTTAAAATTATTTTTAAAACCATAGACAATCAGTAAACTGAGATGAACTTTGCAAACAAATTCCATTTGAAAAAAAAGTCCTATTTGGTGATCTAAAAATTTAAATTGTACAATTGCAAATATGTTAGATTTGTGTTTTTTTTCAATGTTATTCTTTTATTTGTTTATAAAAGAAGTATTAATTTCGTTAATTTGTCTTTCACAAATATGTTAGATTGGTGGGGTTTTTTTAATATTATTCTTTTATTTGTTTATAAAGGAAGTATTAATTTCGTTATGCAAGAATAGCCAGAAACAAATGCTGAAAAATGTTTGTTGCTTATGTGCAAAATGTTAATTATTATTATGTATTGAAACCGGCACGTGATAAGATAAGCTTAAAATAAAATCACGCTTAAAATTTATTTTAGAAATTATAATACATCAGTCAATTAGGATACATTTTTGAACAAATTGCATTATAAATTAAATTTTTTCCCTATGCGACGAAAATTCAAAATGTACGATGGTCAGAAGATTAAAAAATTGCAGCAGCGAAAATTTCAAGACTGAAATTTGATCCTGAAGTGTTGCCATTCGCAAAATGTCGCAAAGCGTTACGCACAGATACGTTTGTTCTTTTTAGATACTTGATCAGTAAAATATAATAAAGATCAGTTATTAGGATTTTGTTATCAATTCAGGCTCTTATGCTTGGTATTCCGGAATAAAAAACAACAACTTTGACCTACTCAAAATTTGCATACGCACTTCTCATATCCATATTCATCATTTTTTTAAATTGTATTTTGTTTGATCATTTAAAAATCATTTTAACTCAAAACTTGAAGCCACGATTGTCGGCAACATCTTTTATATGAACAGACGCACTCCTTGCTTGAGATTCTAATCTTAATTCCGGAGAGTAAAAAATTTCCGTAATTTATGCTTTTTAGATGCATTTGTGTTCAAATGTTTAGTTTTATCTAAGAAAATGATCGTTTTCTTTTAAATATGACTTCATTTTCACTTAAATAAGCATTTCGCCTAGTGTCTGAAACCTAGTATCAGTACACATGCAGAAGGAAAAACAATATAGAAAATTTATGAGGAAAAATGCGTGTTTTCAAAAGCAGTATGTCATTTTTCGTTATTATGCCCCTAATATAATATTCTGCTCCTAATGGGATTTTGCGTCACTAAACCCTATACAACAATTTTTATCAACAATTTTGAATTTTTATCAGAAAATAGCATGAAGGAAGTTAAAAATACCTCATTATTTCTCTGTTGTCTGCAATAATGAAAGCTATCTAATTTTCATCACTTTGAAGAAATTTCATAAAATGCTTTTAAAATTAAAATATAAAAGTGGGGATAGTTTAAAAAAAAATAGATAGCGCGATCACATCTACAAAGGAAGAACTTTCAGTTAAAAAAATATATATATATTAGTAAAATTGGTTCAGTAGAAAGATCAGGGCAGATGACTAGAAAACACACTTGTGTTTTAAATATATAGATTATATAAAATTAGGAAAACTTAAATTAAGCAAATTATGTTATTTTGCTGAAATTATAGTAGAATGTCCTAAAGAATAGCATTAAAATTTTATTATACGAGAGAATTTTGGACAAAAACTTCAAGAACATAATATTATTTTAATCCACGAATTATTTGTTTGCTTGTCTAACTCGGCGAAGCAAATCCATCCAGGCGAGAATCATCAATTTATGCAATATAAATCGCTATTATTTGCATGTCACCTCTCTTTTATAAAGTAACTTTAAATTTTTGTAAAACATTGCGTTCTATCACTGTGTGATTTCGATTACATTATTTTCAAAAGTGAAGCATTTTCACCTGTGAAGAATTTCTAAGCAGCTGGGCTATGAAAATGACGCACTACAAAACATAATTGAGGTTTAAGAATTAAAATACACGCTTTTTTATAAAATGACGTCATTTGCATCGGCTAAAGCAATCCACTTTTACAATCCAGTTTTAAACTTTGTCTATTGAAAAGTAAGCATACGACTTCATTATCACGTAATTAGACGATATTCTTGACCTAGCCCATATTGTAATTTCAACTTTTTTTTCAGGTTTTATGAGAAAATGGAAACAAAAAGATACAGTATCGCCTATTTTCGACTATTATTTACTTTCCATGACTTTCAATAGAAATAGGGTACTTTTGTTGCCACGATAAGAAAAATTTTATTAAAAACAAAAGAAAATTAATATCTCAAAAATAAATTGAGATACACCTTTCAAACAAATAGCATTTAAAAGCACATTTTTTGCCTTCTACGACGGTGTAAAAATTTTAAATGTGTGATGTTTATAAATTTAAAAATTTGCAGTAGAGGAAATTGCAAAACCAAACTTTTATTTCAAATTTCAAAGTGTTACCATTCGCAAAATGACGTATGCGTTACGCACAGATATGTTTGTCCTTTATAATATAGATATTATGTGCTTCCTGTGTATATGCTTTACGTTAATAATATTTTCATTGAAATCCCATTATTTCAGAAAAAAATGGAGGTTTTTTTTTTTCGAAATATATAGAACAGATTGCTAATATTGCAGGCTTGCTAAATATATTTAGTAATATTGGGGCATTGGGTAAATGGGAAACACCCAATATTGGCCGAATATTGTTTTGTTACGGAGGAGGGCGAGAAGGTGAATATAATATTTATTTCAAAGTATAGGAAGTCAAAGTTTTAAATTAAAAAAAAAAAAAATCTGAAAATATGCCCTTTGAAAAGTAACAGTTGAATTTAACAAATGTTTGTAATTTTTTTAAATTAATATTGCTTTTATCAACTTATTGTGATATGAATAACAATCGCATACTCAAGATGGGTAAATTCCTTGAGAAATTAAAAGGAGTATTGCACCGCTCTTTCAGATCTGAAATCTTAACCTAATATAAAATCTAACCTGCTTCACACAAATAAGCTATTTTTACTATTAATCGTCAAATGTTTTTTATATTCTTTCTCAATTAAATAAGACCAAAATTTCAATTCGAAAATTGTTGTAGAACAGTACAAACACTCCATAATGCATATTGTAAAGTATTTCTATGTCACTCAAAGCGTAAGGTATTTCTTTAAAAGACAATTTCTAAACAAGGAATGATAGAGTTTTAAGATACAAATAAAAACGAAAATTGAAACGAAATAATTTACCTGATAACTTCTGTATAATTCAGTAAAGTCGGGTACTGTTATCAGCATTATATATATGGTTTTTAAATTTTACCCATGCAATTCGGCACTTTTTTTAGACACATATGTTTTACTGATAGTTATGACACAGTACAAACACTCCATAATGCATATTGTAAAGTATTTCTATGTCACTCAAAGCGTAAGGTATTTCTTTAAAAGACAATTTCTAAACAAGGAATGATAGAGTTTTAAAATACAAATAAAAACGAAAATTGAAACGAAATATTTTACCTGATAACTTCTGTATAATTCAGTAAAGTCGGGTACTGTTATCAGCATTATATATATGGTTTTTAAATTTTACCCATGCAATTCGGCACTTTTTTTAGACACATATGTTTTACTGATAGTTATGACACATGTAAATAACATTATCAAAACAGAATTAATAGATCATTGTTAAGAATTTCCATTGAGAGTACAAAAAAAAAAAAAAAATTAAGGAACATGTTTTTTACAAACTGAATATTAAAAATTATTTTTCACTATACATCTGTTTACCTTAAGAAAATATAAATTAAATATGTCATAGCAGTCTGTGAAACATATTTTATTCGATATACAACAGACATATTTGAACATCTGCGCAAATTTTGAAAAGTATATATATTGGTTGCTAATGTTGTCTTATCCATATTAGAGTAATTGCGTACACGAATTTACAAAGAAGTCATCAGGTAGTGTATTTTGCTTTGCTGTATATTTCGATTCATTACACTTGATTCATTATACATAAAAAAATCTATTACCTTCAATAGAAATTACATTTTAGAAATATTTGCGCACATTAGGGATACTGGTTTACTTTTAAAATTCACATTTGTATGAAGCATGTAATTAAAGTATATGTAATGTCTACTATTAAATTATTGATAAAATAAAAATTGGTAGCTAAATATTCACAAATGTTTTTACACGTATGTGTAAAATTTCTCTTAAGGGAATATTAAAATATTTAAGTAGTGTAACAAACTACATACAAGTCATCAGACAAAGTGTTTAGTTTTCTGACAAACTTTCATTTATTCATAAAATATGTATTACTTCCAACGGTAGTTTATGACATTTAATTAGAGATATTTATCTATTTTCAAAAGTTAAAGTGAAGCATATAGGTAAAGTTCGTGTATTGTTTATACTTAGTTAAATAAAAAATATTTTGCTAAATATGAATGGAAAATGTTCTCGAAAAGATAACTTTTTCACAACATGGAATCGTATTTCAATGTACAAACCGAAAGAGTAATATCTTCTGATTTAATTAATAATATTAACTTGAAAGGAATGAAATTCCGTCTTAAAAGTTCAGATTTAGGTAATTAAAAGAAATAAGTAAGCATGGATAGAAAATTCTATTGCAAAGCTAATTTTTTTAATTTTCGTAATTCCGTTGATGTCTAAAATGTTATAAAAAATCAATTCAAAATAAAATGCGACTTGCAGAGCTGATATAGCCTGTGATCTGTACATTTATGAGTGTGTAATAATGTATTATCATGTATATCGTGTATAATCGTATGTAATCTGCATGTGTAATCAAAATTATTTGTGCCTTTCAATGTCCAGAGATGAATTATTAAACCGTGAAGACTGAAAGTAATATTTTGGGACCATGTCATTAGATTTAACTATTAGATTCAATTCTCTTCATTAGAATAAGGATGGCTGGAGACCCGTGAGACCTTCCCTTTTCTATGCACCTCGTTTTAAGGCTTTAAAACTATGCAGCTCGGTGTATAATTTTTCTCCTGATATATATTATTTTACTTAACGGTATATTATATTATACGGAGCCGAAAAATTTAACTTATATTGAAGTTATTAAAATAATAAAACTTTGTATAAAATCACCATTAAATAAAAACAAAACACAGGACGCGTTTCGAGCTAAAAACATAACAGCTCGTCATCAGCTACAGCATACACGTGACCGCAAGCGAACAAGTTCAAAAATGAATTGTTCATTTCAGTTGATTTCAGTTCATTCAATTCAGTTCATTTTTGAACTTGTTCGCTTGCGGATACGTGTATGCTGTAGTTGATGACGAGCTGTTATGTTTTTAGCTCGAAACGCGTCCTGTGTTTTGTTTTCATTTTATGGTGATTTTTTACAAAGTTTTATTATTTTAATTGCTTCATATCGCCAGTTTTCGGTGCTGTTTCTCTGCTTCAATTGAAGTTGTTGAAATATAAATTGCTTTAAAACAAATCAAGCCACCATTTATTTTTGTACATCATTTGTGAGACACTGCTCAGCTCTTCAGGTATAAAATTAGTATATTTTAAATTATTTAGATTATTGAGCTATACATTAAAAAAATTCCGTAATATATTAAAATCTGAATAAAACTTAAATATAAATTTATTTCAAAATAAATCTGTCTACTTGTTTTTAAATGGATTGTTTAACAATTGAGTTTATTTTACTTCTTTATTTCTTTATTATGTTTTTGTTAAACAAGAAGTATCTTATTGATGAGCAAAAATCCGTACCCATACATTCTGGAAGTCATATATAAGCAATAAAAATATCAAATGTAAAATTATATTTTGTAAATCGTTATTTCCTTTTCTTATTTTTTCTTTCTTTTTTTGTTTAAAAAAAATTTAACATTGAAAAATCTGTATGTTTAAAACTTAAGGCATATAACCGTCCATGATAAGAAAATCCCTACCTAAATATACTTCATGTTGTCCTTAAATGAAAGTTTTAACTTTTTTTCTTTATAAAAACAGTGATAGAAAAAACCGTGAAAGTTGGTAGATATGAAGAGAAGTGCCGAAATTAGTTTATGTGAATGTAATTACAAATAATCAGCTGTAATTCGCAGTTAAAAATTAAACTTATAAAGCACATTTGTATCACATCAATCCTGGCCTTCAGTGTTTCCCATAGCTCGGAAGATTCGAACTCAAATTCTGTATTTTTTTAAATAGCAAATAACGATCTACACAATCTTACAAAAACGAATTGCGTTGTCGTTTTTTAAACGGCTAAAACACTGTGCTACTGACATACTTATCAGCATTGGCATTGTATTGTAAATATTAAAAACGAATGCACTATTGGCGTAATATATAGGCAAATAACTGAGGTATTAAGAAAAATTTTGGTGAAGCTTTCCGAGCTTTAAAAGTATGGGGAAAGGATGTTCATTTTGGTGTCATAGGGCTAAACTTTTCACTGTTGCGCTCAGACTGAAAAAAAAAATGTGGTTTAATAGGTAGCTAACTACTGAAAAAAATAGCAGGAAAATACCCTCACATACCATAATCCTTTAAAATACTAAATGTAACTACAATTCCAAAAATCTTTCCTGTTCTTCAGATAACATTTCGAGAGAAGAACATCAGAATCCTTAGTAAAAATAAATAACATGATATGAGCTAACAATAATTTTTTATAAATAGGTCCTTTACATCTTTAAACATTTCGAAAATTTTACACTGTAATTATTTCAAAAGTAAAAAAATCTGAAAAATATGGGGAATAAACATTAGCAAACTGGGTTTAAAATGCCTTGTGGATGTTATAGATATTCTAATTCCGTCTTATTCAGTCTATTTACATAAAACACTTTCTGAATAAAATGAATTCTTATATGCATTAGAAAGTACAAATATAAATTTGAAAATTACTATGGCAGATAACTTTACTGAATGTTTAGTTATTTTCATAAAGGTGTAGAATATATTTTCGTTTTTACACTATCGATAAATTTCGCGTTTTACTACTTTAACTTTCCCGATTTTTTCAATTTTTGTAGAGTGAAAAGGAAAGTACCCCCAACAGCTTTAGAGAAAATATCCACTTACGATGATGTTTTCTCGAGTAAATTTACAAAATAATTTAGTTCTAAAAAGTGTGGGATCGCAGTATACATGATGTACTTCTGACAGCTATATAACAGTGCAAAAGCCTTTCATTAAGTCACAAACGACAACATATAAATATTATGTACGAAAACAGTAGCAGCGAATTAGTCGTGCTTTTACTTGCCGTAGTTTGGGTACTATGAACGAACATACACAACACAGATTTCCGGTTCTGAAAAGTTTTTGAACTCCCTTTTTTCTTATGACAGAAAAATACACACTGCGGTAAACATAATGTTATGGAATGTGAAGCTCGTCACAGTCGGGTATCGAGCCACGGACCTTTGATTTATTAACCAATGTGTTATCAATTACACCACTGTAACATGTCTTCCATCTCATCCTTATTTTTGACATCTTGTGAAGGCAGATGTCGGCTAGTGGTTAAACTACAGCTAAGCAGAAATACTTCTGCAAATTTCTTTTCCAAATTTACCAATTTTCAACTGTACAGCCCAGTGCTCATTCTACATCAAATATATATTAATTTAGTTTTTCTCTACCAAATACAGGAATCAAATTACACATGGAATAAAAAAAATAATAATTTTTCACTTAGTTATAGTTAAAAAATTGTATTTTCCACTCCCTAGAAGGAAGTGATATATTTCACTCCATTGTCGAGAGTGAAATATGTCACTCCGTTGTCAAGAGTGAAATACCTCAAATCGTTGACGAGAGTGAAAACCTGACATTATACATGTCTAAAAAAAATTCCGTCCAACTATTATGGAGTAAAATAATGAAAAGCAAAAAATATGTCACTTCTTCATTTTCAAAAACTCCATTTCATAATGTAAGCTTGGAAATTACGCAGATTTGGTATTAAAACGCACTCCTTTTCAGGAGTGAATAGTTACTCCTCTGAAAGAGTGACTATACTCTCTAAGCAGGAGTGAGTATTGTATGGGTATTACTCATCAGCCAATCAGAACAGTCTTGTCTACGACGCTTTTAGAAAGAGATAAGAGAAAGACGCCCGCCATTTTAGAATTGAAATATTCGGATATTATTAAAGTTATTATTTATGGAACTTTTTATTTTCCTTTCAAATTAAATGTAATTAATTGATAAACGATACAGAATGATAGAACATTCTCAAAGAGCATTCGAAACAATTTTACGGTTTCAAACTAAATTTTTTCTATTACTGTTAAATCTGCAGTTTTTACGGAGCACGTGAAAAGTATCTTCAAGAAGGAGTGACTATCAAGAAAGAGTGACTGTTGACTCCGGAGGAGTGAATAGTGACTTCTTTTCATTTAGAGTGATTGTTTCTTTTCCTAGGACTGACTGAGATAATAATTAAATATAAATAGGTATTCAAACATGGCTTTATTGTCGATTAATACGTTACAACAAAAAAATAAAACAGAAAAAATTATTTCGCGGCTAGACTAACTTTTTTTAAACAAAAAAAAAATTAAATCTTTGAAGCACTGTCCAGGTTTTAAACTCATATTTAGTACTTGTGATAATGAGTACCATTGTAATCTGAATTTCATTTTTAATATAAAATAAAAAATATTCTTTTTAATCTTCGTGCTTAAAATTGTTTTCACAAAAAAATAAACAAAACATAGAAAATATAAAATAATTATACAACCGCAGTCGTATTTGTTTTATCTTCATGGGTTTCTTTTTTCTTTTCTTTTCTTTTTTTTTTTTTTTTTTTTTTTTTTGCCAATATCTTACATCATAAAACTAATGCACAAATAAAACCTCACTAATACAACAGGCCAAATCTCTAATCACAATAATTTTTATTTTTATTACGTATCTAAACATCCTGAATTTGTCTATTTCTCTCTACTACTGCGAAAACATACACAGAGAAGGAGACAAAGAAGGTCAGGTCGCGGAATCAGAAAATTGCAATGTATCTAATTTAGCTGGGGTCTTTTTAATTCAAATATCTACCACGATTTCAGATTAGTAATTTTCGTCGTATTTAATTTGTTAATAAATGCAGCAAACATTTCTATTCGGAAACAGTGGTTTTTATCAGCATAAAAAAATCCATTAAATTGACAACACTGGAGAATAAAGAAGGGATCTTGACCTATGAGTTCGCGTCTTAAGCATGATTCTTTTGCCTCAAAGGACCGA
This sequence comes from Maratus speciosus, assembly GCA_963932465.1. Classification (NCBI taxonomy): domain Eukaryota; kingdom Metazoa; phylum Arthropoda; class Arachnida; order Araneae; family Salticidae; genus Maratus; species Maratus speciosus. The sequence goes on along the minus strand of OZ010790.1, from coordinate 32,598,732 downwards.
AAAGCAATCGCCTACTAAGCGCGATATTATTAAATGTGCTTTTGTAGTATTAGTCTTATGGGCGATGTTCAAGGGACCACAAAAATCCGCATATTAAGCGGGATCGTATATTAACCATGAGCGTCTTAACCGGGGTCGACTGTATTTAGTCTTTGTAAATTTGTAGTATATCAGATTGGTTATATTTTTATCGTGAAGAATTTTTTAATATGCAGGGTAATTCCTTAATTCCGTTTCGCCAAAAATAACTCGTAAACTGAAATAGCTACAAGCACAAACTTGGTATCTCATATAGTGAAACAGATATGCTCTGTACATTAATGCACTAGCAACCCCTATAGTTTAAACTGCCCAGTTTCTGTCTCAAACACAGAATACGGCAAAAGCATGAAAAGGATTTTTTGATGAAAAAGATGACTATTAGAAGCAATTAGATACATATATTTTTGTATACAGCAATCAGATTAAATATTCTAACAGCACGTACAGAGAAGTATTGCAAATGTAAAATTTCTATTACAACAAATGTATGTAAGTAGAGTAAAATTTATTATAATACGAAAAAAAAAATTAAATATGTTGAATGTCTCCACAATTGGCAGTAAATGCATACTGCACGTGTCCACATGGTGGACACATTGAGCCTACTTCAATTGACTCTATTAAAACAAAGAGTGCATTGTTTACATGTCTTAATTTTATTGCATCTGTGTTATAATGTTACGCTTTTGCATACAGTTAGTGACACTATATAAACTGTTGACTGGATATAAGAAAAATCACATTTAAGGAATTTCATAAATATTGTCTTTAAATCCAAGACATCCTTCCATACTAAATCGAGGGCGTACCACACCTTTATATTTGACATTTTCACTTTTTTGTATCGGTTTCGATATACGAACGTTAACACCGTAGTTTTCTGCTAGAGGGGTCTGCCAGGTACATCACCATATCGTTTAATCCCACTCTATTATTTTACATCACGTTCCTACTCGTGTATAGCTGGTTTCATCAGTCATTGCAATCAAAACAGACTTACAAACTCCCCTTGTATTTTTGGAGACTTGGCAGATGGTTCTATGACCTAGCAGGAGGTTACCCCCGACCTACAGTTTAAAAAACTTTGACTGGATCCTATATCGATTCTAGAATGATTCTTGGATCCAAACAAAAACTGTTTGGAGTACTGTTAACTTAATGTATATTGTGTAACGCGCTACGCGCCATATACTCTGCAAAAGCATCTCATATAAGTTTTATGAGAAGAAGAAGAAGATATTGTGTAAATGTATGCAAATATAAAATTATTAGACAACTTATTTAGTTATTATTAATAGAAAAACAAAATGTGCTTGTAAACCTTTTAAAATGTTTGTTGCGTATTTTTGAATTAACTGTTCTTACTAATCTATTTTAAATCTGTTGGAAATGCTAGATATGCCTTTCATTCGTTTACATACAATTAGTGCATAAAACTTATATATAGGTAAAAAATAAACTTATTTACTTAAAAATTGTATTTTCAGTTGATCGAGTGAGCAAATATGAAAGTTTTCATTGCAGTGTGCCTTTTCTCTGTCATGCTAGCACTCAGTGCTGCAGTTCAAGCAGGTGAGATATGAAATTACGTTTTTCATACGAATCATAAATACTTATAGAATTTTCTGTTTCTTATTTTTTATATATTTGTGTATTTTTTACAAAAGTAACAAAAAAAATTCCTGGAACTATAGAAAAATATAAATATAAATAATTTACTCGAATGTTTGACAATTTACATATACAGATAAAACGGACAGGTATATATAATTAAACACGAAAAAGGCTTTTAAGTTATTGTAAAATTTAACTAGAACTTCCCTCAGAGGGATTAGTCTGAGCAATATTGCTGAGAACATAGATTTAATAATAACATGTGGAAGCAAAGAAAATGAGATGTTATCTTTAATTGTCCATATACGTATATAAATATAAATTGATGATAATTGTAATATAAATTGAAATGATGAAAATAAACGAATCGTAGAATTACAAAATCCTATATATAAATTCGTATACAATGTTTAAAAAAATGGGAAATCAAACCATGTAAGACAGCCATGCACGGATATAAAATTGAAAGTACGAAATATATTAAAAGTAAAATAGAAAATGAAACACTAAATTATCTTATATCGGAATTTTAACTGTATAAAATGATGTCAAGAGCATAATCAGATGCTCCGCACCAATTTCAGTAACTTTAAATGACAAATATATGATGTTTAAAAAGAATGGACTATACTTCATATGGTGTGTGCTCCCCCGAAATAGTTAATATTGTACAATATCTGTTTTCCACGGATGCAATGAGGTTGTCGATAACATTTAAGGAATTATCTCCTCAAAATCTGATATAGTATTAAAGTACCGAATGCATCAACAGTGGCATGCAATGCTTCGTTAGAGTGTGTTTTAGATATGCTCGATCGGATTTAAATGATGAGTGTATGCTGGCCACAACATACGCTGTATTTGTTTTGTTATCAAACATATTCTGCAAAAGTTGAGCTGTATTTAGCATGTATTAAATAAACGAAATCGGCAATGATTGCAACAAAATGTATGACACAAGACTTGAATATATCGTCTACATAACTTTTGAGCTGTCAAAGTGTCAGTTGAAGTGATTTACAAATCCATACATATTTATTCAGCAAATCATGCAAGCTAACATACGCCAATATGAACCCTATTATGAAATTTCACCAGAATAAGTTAATATATAAAAAAATTACTAATGATAATTGAGAATATGACCTTATGATAAAATGTCTAGAAAAATGAATCAGATAAAAAATTCATATCACATTTAAGACGGCACTCCCCTCTGTTAGTGGCCTTGGCGAGAAAGAGAAAAGCCTAGAGAAGGAACACTTTAACAAGTACTTTCGGACACCTACTCACTGTTTCATACAGGTCTTTATTCAATATTTACGCAATTTATTTAATGCTAGCTGGGTATCTATCAGTTTTGTTGCATTTAAATTGCATGTTTTGCGGAGGAAATGCAGCATTATTAAATATTTAAAGTTGCTATTCCTAATAATTCCAAATTAATGGTAATTGAGATCGCTTTCCGATAATTTCATCTTTTTAAATTTTAAATTTTTTAGAAACACTTCATAGAGACAATTGTATATTTTAAAACTAACCCGAAGCAAAATTTCAAGATTTTGGGCTCAGCAGTAACACAGAAAATTGTTTTTTGTTTCTGCACTGTTTTATGTAGCGAATTTTTTAGAAATTGTTCTATTGCGAGAATTTACGTCATGATAAATACAGGCATGTCAATTTTCATGTTTATATTCCTAACAATTTCATGTACTTCGTTGCTTAGATCATATTTAGATCTTTTCCGCTTTGTTTAGTCTTTCGATTTTTTTAGAATTAGTTCTACAACGAGTATTTACATCTTATAAATTACTACCATGCCAAAGTTCTAGTTTCTAACCCCAACAGTATCCCAACAATTTCAGTATTCTAAATAAATCATAGTTTAGAACCTTTCTAGAAATTTTTACGTTTATCCGTCAAATTGAACCTTTTAGAGAGCGTTCTTAAAAGTAACTACCGCACCAAATTTAAAGTTTCTAACACAATCAATATCGCAGAAATCGCAATTTTAGACCTTTTTTGCTCCTGCAGCGATGTAGGTTCTTACACTGACATAAAATACAGTCTTTTTTTCGGAGCAGAGATGGCCACCAAAATTTTTTTTAAGTTGGCTAGGTAGTTTCAGAGATGACAACTCACAAACGTACAAGCATTAATAATATTATACACTTTATAATATTATAACGCTTTATAATATTAGCATTAGATGTACAGATACAAAAGCCATTTATCTGTTACAAACTAAAGTGCCCGGTGTTGCCCAGAATTTGAAGGATGCTTGTTCTGAAAAATCAATTTCAAAATTTTACATACAACACAAAACAAACATTAAAAAAAGCAGTCGAAATGTTGTATGAATGAATCATATGAAAACGCTATATAAAAATGTATAAATGTATGTAACAGACGCAAAAGAATACAGCTATAAATGAACTTATTTCAATTTATAATTGGAGCAATAATGTTAAAATACGCCAATATTTCCCTAATCGGGTTTTTATCATGCTTCAATACATTTTTTACACTCATATGACGTTATACTATATCCACCACGTTCTTTATATTTCCAATATGACGTAATATTTTCCTCTTTCACGTGGAAACTTTGAAATAGAAAAGTTATGAAGTTATATTCACTTTGATTTAAATTCGTCAAACTATTTATTTCAGTTTCATTTTTTACGTGAATATCTTGCAATAGAAAAGTTATGATGTAATATTCACCTTTTTTTAAATTCGGCAAACTATTTATTTCATTTTCATTTTTCACGTGGAAATCTTGCAGTAGAAAATTAATTGTTGTAGTAATATTTTTATTTTGTATTTTAATTGTTGGCAACTGCTATAACGAAAACTGTTTAAATTTGATAAGAAATTGCTGTTAATTTGGTGGTTTTTTATTAATTAAAAATTAACTATAAATTATTTCGATTCCAGATTACTTTAGTTGCATCGGCCATGTTTTAATGCACATGTACGTATCTTTTCACAATTTTGGCTTTCAAATTGTGCATTTTTATAGAATTACAAACAGACAGACAGACAAGTTTTCATTTTTATATATCTCTCTATTCTAAAAAAAGTAACTTACGGTGTCACCGCCGCCGCCGGTTTTGAATTTTTTGTGACCGGAGGTCATTCTTCGTTAATATTAAGAACACTATTGCATACAAAAATATGAAAATCGGTGGTATTATAGAGAAATGTTTGATCAACACGCTGATGTATACAGTTTTCAAATCGAAGAATTATTTTAAGAGATATTTAATGCTAAATTTGGACAAAATCGTTCCATTAAAAAATTTTATAGGAGCAAAAACTATATATAGGAATTTAATCATTTTTAGATCATTTTATTCAATAAAAGATCCCGGTGGGCAGATTCCATTAATTTTTTTAATTTGACTCATTTTTTTGAGGATTTATTTCTATTTTAAATTAAAATATTCAGCATTTCGACAGATATTTTTTACATATTTTAGAAAATGGTATTAATTTAAACTGTTGCCAACTGTATAAACAGCGCAAACAATAATGTTTGCTTCAAATAAAAAAATTATTTACACGTTATTATTATAAACAGAAAAAAACGATTCAAATTAGAATTAAATAATTAGGTATAAAAAGCAGGCACTTATTGGAAATTACGCCATAAAAACTATATTTACATGTGAATTTTAAAAGAGAAAGGATATTGTAAAATAAATTTATTAACATGCGTTAGAAGTCTTAAATAGAAGAAATTATGTCACATTACACTTATTATGCAAAATGAACAAAAAATAGTATTGCAAAACAGTTTAAATTTAAAAATTGCGCGAGACAAAATATTAGAGATTAAATATTAGACTTTTTCAAAATTTTATTATTTGTCGTTTGATGTGAGGTGTTCAGCTATAAGTATGCAAAATTTCATGTCTCCAACTTAATTAGGGGCTGAGTTAGAAAAAATGTTTAAAATACACAAGTTAGAGCCCAGAGGGTTAAATATTAGACCCTTTTCAAAATTTTATTATTTGTCGTTTGATGTGAGGTGTTCAGCTATAAGTATGCAAAATTTCATGTTACCAACTTAATTAGGGGCTGAGTTAGAAAAAATGTTTAAAATACACAAGTTAGAGCCCAGAGAGTTAAATATTAGACTTTTTCAAAATTTTATTATTTGCCGTTTGATGTGTGGTATTCAGCTATAAGTATGCAAATTTTCAAATCTCCGACATATATAGTTTCTGAGAACGGGCTCTGTGACAGACAGACAGACAGACAAAGGAGTGACACAGGTAGGGCTTCGTTAGATGAACGAAACTCTAAAAACATGCTGCGGATGACTGTAACAACATCCTAAAATTACATTACCATCAGCAATCTACCAATCCCGAATTTAGTTTATATTCGTTTCATATATTCTTATTCTTTTGTGCGGCCTGTAAAATAACTATCAAAAATATATACAGTAAAACCTCTGAACAGCGGACACCTCGAGAATGCAATATTTGTCCTCTATTTGGAGGTGTCCGCTACTGAGAGTAAGACATGTACAGTTATTTAAGTGTTGGTAATCGAAAAAATGTCCGCTAAATAGAGGTATCCGATAATCGGGTGTGTCCGTTATGGAGGTTTTACCAGTAAAACCTCTGAATAGCGAACACCTCGGGAGGGCAGAATTTGTCCTCTATTTGGAGGTGTCCGCTACTGAGAGTAAAAAATGTACAGTTATTTAAGGGTTGGTAATCGAAAAAATGCCCGCTAAATAGAGGTGTCCCCTAATCGGGTGTTTTCGTTATGGAGGTTTTACTGCATAATAATATCATCCTTTACAAGAAAATTGCATGCTGTATAATAGACAGACAGACACCCAGATAGTAGGAGAGCTGTTGAACATTTTTGAGTAGGTATTTGAGGCACCCTGAAAATTTGTGCAACACTTCTTTTGTAATGCCTGAATACAAAATCGAATGTCTGGGTGAAGGATCGCGGCACAAAAACTGTGCCAGACACGTGTCTGGCACAGTTTTTGTGCCGACTAAAGTGTCTGTCATTTTCAAAATATTTTTTTCTAAGCATAAATATTATTCTGCCTCAATCTCAGCGTGCCTCAAATACCTTTTTTGGGTAGTCAAAAAATGGCACTTGACATGTGTCTGGCACAGTTTTTGGGCCGACTAAAGTGTCTGTCGTTTTCAAAATATTTTTTTCTAAGTATAAATATTATTCTGTCTCAATCTCAGCGTGCCTCAAATACCTTTTTTGGGGGGTAGTCAAAAAATGGCACTTGACACGTGTCTGGCACAGTTTTTGGGCCACGATCCTTCAGCCAGACATTCGATTTTGTCATTACAAAAGAAGTGTTGCACAAATTTTCAGGGTGCCTCAAATACCTTCCCTAAAATGTTTAACAGCTCTTGGACTAAGAGAAAGATAACCTCCTGGAGCAATAAAGACTCATGTCTTTTGTTTTAATTATCCACAATTGTATGTCATACAACAGGCCAGATTTTATACAAGTCTAAAATCGGCCACCGTGGTACAGATTACTGTATTATTATTTGTTTGCCCACCCAAACTTGTTGCCACGGGTTGTTGCAAGGTTTGTGATCACGTGGTTGAAACTGATCTATTCAATATTACTGCGTGCGTATTTTTTTTTTTATTCGCTCCATGTGTTCAAACCAGTTGTCTGCGAAAATATCCACCGGTGAAAGTGACACACACAAAATTTCTATGCAGATAAATTGTGCTTTTTTATCAGTTTTTTTAATATAATTTTTAAACGGTTTGGAACTTATTTTTCATAGTACGTGCATTCAGTAGGTGGCCCTCATAGGTACCTTCTGGTGCAATCAGAAACGAAATCCGACAAATATTTTTTGAGTTATGCTTGATGAAAGGTTTTTATTTAGGCTTTTTTTTTTTAGTAGGACATGGCGTTAATATCCATCGTAGCTGTAATGTGTCCGGACAGTAATATTTCGCTGAGTATTAGCCTTCGCTTCACTCAGACAATTAAGATATTTTACTATCATTTTCAAACAAAGAGATTTGTTTTGTTATTATATGATACTAGCAGCCTTCGCCCGCTTCGCTGGTCTGTTTTTCTGAACAAACCATGAATCAAACGAAATATATCTGTGAATTTGATCATTTGTTTGAAAGCAATATGGACATTCACCTGGCATATCCATCCGAATTGCTACAAACGATATGGGCGTCATTATACTATTGTATTTTCTATTGAGACAGACAAAATTTGAGCTGCTAAGGACCAACTTCTTTAGTTGATCCTTTACTGTAGGATTTGGTAAAGTGCGATAGAACAATATGTAATATACTTATACCTCTGAAAATTTATCAATGCAATTCTCTTCAGATTCCGTCCAATAGAACCTATGAAAAAGGCTAATCTTTCATAATTGGGCTCACCTCATTCTAGAACTTTCATCCAAAATCCTATAACTAAGCAACCTAGAACGATATGTGTTTTATACTAAAATATTCCCTGAAAAATTAACTAACTGAGCAAGTTCCACCAAAATCCACTTAGCAGAATCTTTTAAACTGGCAAATGTACCAAAACGTTCCCTAAAAATTATCTAATTAACAGTTTGTCTTACCAGAATCCATCCAACAGAACCTTTAAAAAAGCCAATTTTTCATAATCGTGTTCTTCTGATTTTGAATTTTCCGCCATAATTATTTAACTAAGCAACGTAGAACGATATGATGTACAAATTATTTTTTTCTGAAAAATTATCTAACAATGTAAGTCCCATAAAAAATCTATTCAGCAGAACTCAGGTTGTAAGCGGCCCAAACGAAATTTCTCTTTGCATTTCATACATATTATAGATAATTAAATTTAAATATATCTTCCATAATCGCTCTAACCAGATTATAGAAGTCTCAGGGATGTAGGGGTAGGTCTACTCTGTATACCCACTGGATTTTTAAAGAAACCCTGCACACTTTTATAGAATATATATTCTCTAGTATATACACATTGCATATAGCATACATCGTTTTATAGTAATTTACTACACCACAAAGAACTTTCCGGCATAGCATCAAAATCCATTTAGTAAAACTTTACATTAAAGGTAATCTTTCATAATCGGGTTCACCTAATTTTAAAAGTCCCGTACTTATCACTAATTCAAAGTAGAACTATTTTTTTTTTACATTAAAACACTTCTAAAACAAATTACGTAACTAACAGTGTACGTTCCACAAAATTGTATTCAGTAGAACCTGAGTTATAGTCAATCAGAATGAAATAAGAATTTGCGTTTTGTAAATATAGTAGATGATGATGAGTAAAATTGTAAGTATTGGTATTTGCGATTTATAAAATACTATTGGCGAGATTTATGCACGGCTAACATAAAAGTATCCATTTTATCTTTTTATCCATAGGAGCAAATGACAAATTGCAAAATATTTTTCTTTTTAAACCTTTGAATATGAACACTTTTTTAAACAGTACAGACATTGCCTTCATACTTAAATTAAATATTTTCGTTTTATAATATTTATTTCTTATTAAACCCTTTTTCTTTGTATTTTAAATAAAATCAGTATCTGTTTTTGGCATTTTTCCGTTATATCAACACCGTTGTCGCCAAGCATAATAATTAGCGCAAAATGAAATGAAACATTTGAAAAAAAAATAATAATTTTGTTCGTACAAAAGTGAGCATTTAAAATATATAACATTTGAAAATTACAGACTTTCACCAAATATTTTTTAAAATCAATACAAATCAATACTTAAAATAAAAGATAAAATAAATATTTTATAATAAAATAATAAAATAAAGTCAATTTAATCTGCAGGTCTCGAATTGTTGTCTTTCAGGTTATCATTGTAGCATGGCGTACGTAATAAGCATATCTGTCATTGCAGCAAACATTTAATTTTTTGAATGAAGACTTTCAACGTTTTTTAACAAAACACTTTTATAGGTATAATTCCTAAGTTCTGAAATAATTTTATTACACTTTCCTTATCATCAAGTAACTGCCAAATCGTAAAATCCATGTCAGTGTCAGTAATAAATATAAGCTATAATTTAAAAATAAATATTTTCTATTCAAAAAATAACAAATTAAAAAAATTACGAGATTACGATGGAATAATAGTCATAAAAAATATTCACGTTCAATAAATAGCAAACGTTAATGTTTGGCATAAAAATCGTTTGCACGCTAAGGGTAGAAATAAATGGCGCAATACCATACATTTGTTGGGCCGTGGATGTTCAAAATTATATCTATCTTCATTGGTGTAAAAAGCCATCAGTAAAAATAGTTTTTAAAAGAAGTAACATATTTTATTTTTCAGAGGTTAGTGTAATTTGAAGTAAAAACTTGTTAGTATAACAACAGGAAAAATGCAATAACAACCATATAACTTTTCCATGGTTTGGCTGGCCTCATGCCTAAGTAGTAAAATTCAAATTTGTATTGCTGTACCAGACAGCTTCAAAAAACAGCCATGTTCAACTGCACCTGCAACTGCAACTGCCCACCTCCAAGCAAAACAACTGGCTTAAATACTAAAAGAAAAGGAGGTTAAAGCACACAGTTAAAAGTTAATATGCAAATTTAAACTGCAAGTGTGAAGCAGTGAAACCAACTAACTGCAGGTTAACTGACATGAGATGGTTTCCCTGCCACACACCCAGTCAACCATGACGCCAACCAACCATAGTCACATGTAAACAACAAGGTTGCGATGTGGCAAGTAGGCTAGTGAAAGTACACACTTTGTACAACTGTAAAATAAAGTTCATAGCATCTTCCAACTAAGCAATTAATATTCAAAAATAGTAAACTGATATCTTACAGACATTTAAATGAACTTTAAACAAGTAATTGAAACTTTAGTGTTTCTTTGAAAAAACATTGTTATTGGTTGAGCAGAGAAACTGGGAAAACTAATTGGGAAAATATAGAAATGTATTTTTATTTTAATAAACTTAACTTTACAAAAACATATACTTGAACTTAAGCCAACAAATGCCCCCTTTTCCCAGAGTCTCTAGCTCAGCCAAATAACCAGTTACAATAAAACAAAAACTTTTCACTTGGCAAAGCCTTTGTGAATATATCAGCCACATTGGTTTTTCCTGATACAAATTTGAGATTAAATTTACTTAAATTATCTTTTACAAAATAAAACCTAGTATCTATATATTTTGTTCTATTTTCAATACAATTCTTAGAAAAACATATTGCACTTTGGTTGTCACAGAATACATCAGGTTTATTTAGATTTAAACCGAGAAATGAACAACATTCTCTTATTTTCAAAATCCAATTCAGTTCTTTTATAGAATCTGACAAAGCAATATATTCTGCTTCCATACTAGATAAGGCAGTACACTTCTGTTTAGCAGAATTCCATATTATCGGGACCTGATCTATGAACATGACAAAACCACTTACAGATTTTCTGTCTACTATATCTGATGCCCAGCTAGCATCAGTATATACAGTTAAATTATTGTCAAGGCTTCTAGAAAGGTTTATTGAAAAGTTATTTGTATTGAAAACATACTGCAATATTTGACATAAATTTTTCCAATGTGACCATGAGGGATTACTTGAAAATTGAGAAAGGGCTATTACTGAAAACATAATGTCAGGTCTAGTCCTGGATGCAAGAAATAAGACTTCCAATTAATTCTCTATATGGGATATCCTTGGCTTCTTCCCCCTCAAAAGTTTTATTTAAGATAACGCCTGGTGTGAGTGGCAATTTACATTTTATTCTAGGAATATCTTTAAACGTTTCACTTAATGTTTTAATATATTTTTTCTGATGCATATGAATTTCATTATTGATTTCTTCAAATTCAACTCCTAAAAAGTTTTTAATTTTGCCCAGTACTTTAATTTCAAATTTTGATTTCACTAATTCTATTACCTCTTTTAATCTACTTTTATTTTTAGCAAATATGGCCAAATCATCAACATATACTAGTATTATCACTTCTGATTTGTAGGTATAAATACAGTTACAACAGTCAATTTTCTCAAATCCCAATTTAATAAACGTATTATCTAATTCAAAGTACCACTCACGCCAGGCTTGGTGCAAGCCATATAAAGCTTTCCTTAATCTCATCACATAATCTTCCTTTCCCATTTCAACAAAACCCTCTGGTTGATCTACATAGATTACTTCCTTCAATTTAGCATATAAATAAGCACATTTGATATCCAAGTGTTGATGTTCCCCGCCCTTTATTATAACTAACATTACAAAGAAAAACCTTACCAATGAAAAAGATATAACTGGAGAAAAAGTATCAAAATAATCTATACCTTCTACTTGCCTAAATCCCTTTGCCACAAATCTAGCCTTAAAACTCTTTATCTTTCCATTTTCATCCCTTTTAGTGGCATAAACCCATCTACTACCTAACACTTTTACTTTTTCTGGTTTGGGTACTAAATCATACACTTCTCTTTCTTGGAGGGTACTTAATTCATCTTTCATGGCTTCTAACCAGTTATCCCTTTCGGGCAATTTCTGGGACTCCTTGTAGGAAGATGGAATTTTTACTTCCACACAACAAGCTTCTAATTCAGAATCCTCCCCCTCACTATTACCTGGACTTTGGGTTAAATCTACATTTTTATTTTCAGAAGAAGGTTTAAAATCAAATTCATCTAAGTTACAGGTCAATTTCTTTTCTTTACAATACCTTTCCACATCATTTTTACTTCTCAACCTTACTCCAACTTTTGGATAATAATAAACATCTATCCTACCTGCAGATGTCCCTGTTTTTCTAGTTACCTCTTCCCTTTTCCAGTCAGCAGTAGATGAGGGGGATAGGTTCTCACTTTCTCCAATACCCTCGGAAAAATTTCCCAAAATTTTAACATTTACCAAATTTTTACTGTCTTTATTCTCAAATTTAAAATAAGGTCTTCCCTCATCAATTCTAACATGTTTGGTTTCATCAACTAATGTAGTCCCGGGATACCATATTCTATAGCCTAAAGTGCTTGAAGCATATCCCACCATAACACCTTTTCTAGCCCTCCTTTCTAATTTATTTCTGTATCTGCTAGGTATATTGACATAAGCTGTGCTACCAACAGTTTTAAAGTGTCTAACTGAAAAAGGTTTACCTCTCCAAACATTCAGTGGGGCTCTCCCCTTCAACTTACTATGGGGGAATCTATTTTTTAGATAATTTTGCGTATTCACTAATTCTGCCCACAATTCTGGAGGTAAATTTCCTTGTTCTATTTGTGACCTAACCCCTTCCATAATGCTTCTATTGTAGCGTTCAGAAACGCCGTTCATTTCCGGAGAATATGCATTTGTGAATTCACGTTTAATACCTTGTGCTCTCAGGAAATTCTCAAACTCATTAGAGCTAAATTCACCCCCACGATCAGTTCTAATTCTTTTTATCCTTTTTCCCGTTTGCTTTTCAACAAAAACCTTAAAATTTCTAAATTGTCTAAACGCTTGGCTTTTATGGCTCAAAAAATACACAAATGCATACCTCGAGAAATCATCTATTATGGTTAAGAAATACGTAGCACCACCCAGGGATTGAACTGGAGCAGGCCCCCGTATGTCTGAATGGCAAAGTTCAAGAATTTCTGATGTATTATTTCCCTTTCTTGAAAACTTGCCCGCTTACTTTTTGAATAGTTGCATGATTCACATTCTTTTACCTTGCCCGATAGTTTTTCTAAACCAAAAACATTTCCCGATTTAGCAAATTCTAATAGAGCTTTACAGTTTTGGTGCCCATAACGTAAGTGCCAATTAGTTACATTATTTTTAACCATGTGTGCACCAGCTGATTCACTTTTACAATTAGCATAAATAGAATAAAACTTATTTTGCAAAGGTACAGTTAAAATTTGATCATTTGTTTCATTACTGATTATAGCTTGATTACTACTAAAATTAACATTTAAGTTTTGAAGACATAGACATCGAACAGAGATTAAATTATGACACATATCTGGAGCATAATAAACATTCTTAAGAACTAGATTAAATGGAACAGTACCTGAATTAATCATTAAAACAATGTTACCAATACCAGCTATTTTGGCAGTACCCTTGGCAGTGACTGCTTGACTCTTAAATTCTCGAAAGTCTTGAAAAACCGTCCTTTCCTTACAAAAGTGATCAGTAGCTGCCGAGTCGAGTACGAACTCCAAGTCCAAGTTCTCACTTATCATCACTGCGGCAAAGTGGGCTTGACTGTTTCTCTGTCTAGATTGGGACATACTTTGGGGTCTGGAATTCATTCTACAGTCCTTTCGCAAGTGTCCCGTCCTTCCACATGAGTAACAGCGTCTTTGCTTGTTTCGATGCACTGATAAGAAAACTTGATTCCTTGGAGCCTCGGTAAGTTTACATTTTTGACGATCATATTCTGCTAGTAGCTGCTTACGCACCTCTTCCACCGTAAACTCCTTGTCGGGCAGGCGATATAGCTGAATAACTAAATTTTCATAGCTTTCAGGTAAATGTTCCAGTATTTGGTAGGTAACTTCATCAGGAGGGACTTCTTTACCAGCAGCTTGCAAATCCTTTGCACTTTCTAGTACCCTGTTGATATATGTAGCCATAGACTCCATTGCCTTATACTTAATATTCATGAAATTTCTTCTTAATGTTGCTATCCTGGCACGACTACAAGGCTCAAAAGTATTCTTTAGTAACAACCAGACTTCCGATAGTGATTTCGCATCATATATTATATTTTTGAGATTTTCTTCTACACTGAGGCATAATATAGCTAAGGCCTTGTTCTCCTTCACAACAGTAGCAGCATCCTTTGCCACAGCTTCTTTTGTAGCAGATTCATTTGAAACTTCACTTTCTACTTTATCAGAAGTAAATTCAGCCAAATTTTGACTAATTAAGTACAAATTTACATTAAATTTCCACGATTTAAAGTTCTCTCTGTTTTGCTTTGGAAATGCAAAAGACGAATAGTTCATTTCACTGACAGTAGCCAGTTTTACTTTATAGAGCAGAGCGGGACTAACCACGCTCTGCTACCATTCTGTTGGGCCGTGGATCACTATGTTATCAAAATTATATCTATCTTCATTGGTGTAGAAAGCCATCAGTAAAAACAGTTTTTAAAAGAAGTAACATATTTTATTTTTCAGAGGTTAGTGTAATTTGAAGTAAAAACTTGTTAGTATAACAACAGGAAAAATGCAATATCAACCATATAACTTTTCCATGGTTTGGCTGGCCTCATGCCTAAGTAGTAAAATTCAAATTTGTATTGCTATACCAGACAGCTTCAAAAAACAGCCATGTTCAACTGCACCTGCAACTGCAACTGCCCACCTCCAAGCAAAACAACTGGCTTAAATACTAAAAGAAAAGGAGGTTAAAGCACACAGTTAAAAGTTAATATGCAAATTTAAACTGCAAGTGTGAAGCAGTGAAACCAACTAACTGCAGGTTAACTGACATGAGATGGTTTCCCTGCCACACACCCAGTCAACCATGAAGCCAACCAACCATAGTCACATGTAAACAACAAGGTTGCGATGTGGCAAGTAGGCTAGTGAAAGTACACACTTTGTACAACTGTAAAATAAAGTTCATAGCATCTTCCAACTAAGCAATTAATATTCAAAAATAGTAAACTGATATCTTACAGACATTTAAATGAACTTTAAACAAGTAATTGAAACTTTACTGTTTCTTTGAAAAAACATTGTTATTGGTTGAGCAGAGAAACTGGGAAAACTAATTGGGAAAATATAGAAATGTATTTTTATTTTAATAAACTTAACTTTACAAAAACATATACTTGAACTTAAGCCAACAACATTTTGGCATAGTGTTAATAGAACGAAAAAAAAAACAGTTTTTATTATTATTATTATTATTTAGTTTTAGTTTTTGAGGCATATATAATTCTTTTTCTACTGACATAGTTATTTTAAATTTAAGAAAAAGAATTGATTAAAAAAATATTCAGTTTGAATTTCTTCCATTGCTATAGTAACAGAATGAAGAGAATGAATTTTTAGAAATTATCACTTGAAATTTTGAGGTTTTGGCACCAAAGATAGTGCCAAATTAGAAAAATATGAAATATCTCATGAACTATTAGACTTAAAATAATTTGGTTAGTACCATTTGATTCAGCATACAAAAATACACTAAAATATGTTATCAGTTGAAAAATAAATGTAAAATCAGATTTTTAAGGAATTTTTTAAAAGTTCGTTTTGTTTTTTACCCCCCTTAGGGGTGGAATTTTAGAAAATCCTTTCTTAGCGGCACTCAATGTCATAAGAAGTATTTTTACCCCAAATTTCAAGATTTTAGGTTCAGTAGTTTGGGCTGCGCGTTGATTAATACAAAATCCAGACTTTCTTATATATATATAGATATATACATTATTTTTACCAAATATATATGTACTAGTATTAAAAAATGCTCTGACGAGCACCAAAAAAGAGTAATATGTTTTTAAGTATGAAAAAGGGTTTGACAAGTGCTTCTAATTCAGCATGAAAAAGGACAAGGGGTCCCTTCTTGGCTGCAGCTCACTGTCAATGCCAACTTTGAAAAAAATCATGTTTGCGCTTATTCCATATAAAATAAATTCGCAGTACTTTAGTAAAACTTTCCGCCGTGCTTTACATCTTAACTCCACTGTCCTACTATTGTACTGCGCATGCGTCTGCAATGCAACTTTGTACAGTGCACTGTGTACCATTACTTCTCTACAAATTATACTACACTGTACATTCCTATTATGTTTTTGAACCTTAGCGCACACTCACACTGTGCTTTTGTACTTCCGTATTAAAGGTGTAAGTGTCTAACGTTCGTTTATAATTTACATATGCACTGTTGTACTGCATAGTACATCTTACAGCCACAGCCACTTGGATATAATTTCAACAATCAATGAATGCATTATACTGTTATGCGCGCACATGTGGATTTGTTCCTGTGCAGAGTGCTGCAACAGTCTGCACTGCACTACAAATGAGTTTTCTGTACAGATCTACACTACGGGCGTGCTTGGTGGCACTGCATGAGTGTGATACGCTGCAGGAACTAAGATTTTTGGTACTAAGTCGCCTTATGTTCATATTTAATCCGGCTGCGCCTTTACTGGCTGTGTCTTTACACTACACATTTTTATCGTAACTGTGGCTGATTTTTTTTTATATGGAAAAAGCGCAAATATGATTTTTTCAAAGTTGGCATTGACAGTGAGCTGCAGCCAAGAAGGGACCCCTTGTCCTTTTTCATGCTGAATTAGAAGCACTTGTCAAACCCTTTTTCATACTTAAAAACATATTACCCTTTTTGGTGCTCGTCAGAGCATTTTTTAATACTAGTCATTTAAATTTTTTGATAATTATATATTGAATACAAATAAACCTGAGTTGCTTTTAAATATTCCCAATACTTTTTTCTTATTTCGCACAATAATGCACTATTTAACCAAGTAATGCACACTGTTTTAAGAGGTTCAGGGCTTTTTAATCAAATTCACGGTATTTTTATTCATAATTTAATTTACTTGGGCTCCCTTAAATATAATTAATATAATTCCTTAAACTGATATTATTTTTTGTTGCATTAAAATATCTCAATTTGTTGATTCTCTCTAAACAAGTAAACCCTGTTGGTTTACAATGGAAGTCTATAGGTATTTGGCGATATATCGCCAAGTTGGCGACAAACTTGTCGGTGTTTGGCGATAGAACAGGGTCCAGCCTATAGTAACAACCCCCCCAACTTATGGGTATGGAGATTAGAGATGCAACGAATATTCGGCCGAAGCCGAATATTCGGCCCATTTGGCCTGTCTGCCGAATATTCGGCTTCGGCCGAATATCAAGCCCATTATTCGGCCTTGGCCGAATAATACTGTAATAAATGTTTTTATATTTACACAGTATAACTTTTTAATTTGACAATTTATATTCATCATATATAATGAAAATTTTATTTGAAATTAACTAACACTTTTTTTTCCATTAACTTTCATACTCCGAATGGGTTTTATCTACCCATTTTTATTTAAGAGGCTAATTTAGGAATCATGTTAAAAAAAATTGATGCTGTATCAGTAAATACAAAAAGTATCTGTAATAAGCTAACATAATCTGTTAAATTTAAAATTAATCTATTCAAAATTTTTTAATACAGCTGTACAAGCCTTTTTTAGGTAGCTTTCATTACAAAAAGCTACCTATTGCAGCCGTTCGGAGGAAAGCGATTTCAAAAAACTTTGGTATATTTTCATCGATCATGACCCCCAGACCCCGAAACCACCCTCCGTTCAAAAGTTGATATATATATATATATATATATATATATATATATCTGACCTTTGTCATACTGTAACTCTCGAATTTATCAACCGATTTGGATGTAATTCGGTATGTACATAATACATACCAATGTCTCGACCGAGTTCGTTGGCCAGCTTCATCCGCTATCTTGTTTAAAAATGGCAGCCATTTAAATTTTTAAGAAAAATTTAAATTTGAAATGTGGTACCAAAAAATTGAAAATTGAAAAAATATTTTTTTCGTATGTATTTGATCTTGATACAAAGATTCGGGAGCAGTTTTTGTTTCGTCTATGTCTTAAAAAATGGCTGAGTTATAGCATTTTGAATTTCTAGCGTGGCTGATATTTTGAAACGTCCTGATATTTGTCACGTGATAACAGGCGTATTTATGAATGGATTTCGATGTACCTTGGTGTGTACATAGTACATACAAATATCTCGACCGAGTTCGTTGGCCAGCTTCATCCGCCATCTTGTTTCAAAATGGCGGCCATTTAAGAAAATTTTAAAAATTTTAAATTTAAAATGAGATACCAAAAAATTAGAAAATGAAAAAGATTTTTTTCGTATGTGTTTGACCTTAATACAAAGATTACGGAACAGTTTTTGTTTCGCCCATATCTAAAAAAATGGCTGAGTTATAGCATTTTGAATTTCTATTCTGGCTGACATTTTAAAACGACCTGATTTTTGTCACGCGATAACAAGCGTATTTATGAACCAATTTGGATGTTACTTGGTCTGTACATAGTACATACCAATGTCTCGACCGAGTTCGTTGGCCAGCTTCGTTCGCCATCTTGTTTCAAAAGGGTTGCCATTAAAAAAATTAAATTTAAAATTTAAAATGAGGTATTATAAAATTGAACAATGAAAAAGATTTTTTTATGTGTTTGGCGTTGATACAAAGATTCCGGAGCAGATTTTGTTTCTGAAAATTTGTTCTTTTGTTTATATCTTAAAAAATGGTTGGATTATAGCACTTTGAATTTCTACTATGGCTAACATTTTGAAACGATCTTGTATTTGTCACGCGATAACACACGTATTCGCCTATTTCCATGTAAGAAGGCATGTGGATAGTATACATCAACATCTCAGCCAAATATAAGTTACTTTAAATAAAAGCAGCTTGGATAAAGCTGACTAATTTCGCGAAATTCTCATTCATAATGATTTAGTATTGATAAAAATTAGTATTGAATCTCCTATATTCGGTTTCCACTAAATTGAGCTTTTTGTGTTTGAATAATATAAGTTGGCATTTTTAAAATAAGGAATTTGAAAGCTACCTCTTCCTCCCGGCACTGGCCGGAAGGACTTTTTTTTTTTTTTTTTTTTTTTTTTTTTTTTTTAATCATAATCGGAAGTTTAACATTTAACCCTTGTTACATAAAAAAATATTTCTTTCAATAATATTTTGAATTATACCTATAAAGAACATAAATATATGATTGATTAGATATAGATGTATTATATGTATAAGATATTTAAGTTGTATATGTTGCAATACTTAATTTTTTTTTTATAGTAAAATACGCTTAAAAGTTAAATATAATTTAAGTTATTTTTTAAGCCTGTTACTATTTCTTATTAAATAATGAAAGAAATGTAAATACTAAATTCTTTTAATTAGTATGCATTTACGTTTTAGATATTTTTTTCAATAAAGCATTGTAATGCCTTAAAAAACAGTTAAAATATTTTCAATAAACGTAGACTGTGATGCAGAAATAATAATAATTCAGCATTCTCAGATGATAGTCTATTTCTTTCTTTTACTTTTTTTTTTCTCCCATAAATGTTACCTGCTTCTGAAAATAATCTGTCACTAAATATGGTATTTCCTGGTACAGAAAGATACTTTTTGGCTAATTGTGAAAGGTTTGGAAAGTCTTCCGAATTTTTCGCCCACCACTCCAAAGGACACTGTTGTCTTTCTAGTAGTGGCTGGGAAAGAAAATTGCTAATTTCTTTTACTTCTTCACATTGAGGGGCACTTTCTATAGAGGCTTCATTGCTGACAGCAAAGGAAAAAAAAATAATAAAGATAAATGAAAATTTTGTTAATTGTGAGCTTTATAAAGTCTACAATGACTTCTTTCCACCATTTTAGAATATATTCCTTTCACCCTTTCTATCAGTGGTTTTTCTTAGATAAGATATTAAGATTTCATATTTTTTATTTTATTTCACCTGAAAGCTGAAACTTATGTTTAAAGATGAAAATAAGGAATTTTGCTTAGTGGCCACTGGCCGGTAAGTTGATTTTTTTTAGTAGCCAGTTACTGGCTAGTGAGAATAATTTCTTTAGTCGCCAGTAAGTACATTTATGTCGCTAAATATTTAATTTAAAAATATATAAGTTTAGAATAATTAAGTAATTTATGTAATAAAAAATATTTTATTAATTCATATTGTTTTGAATAAACTTGAGATACTAATTTCCAATCTATTTTAAATTAAGTTAACAGCAAAGTTATATGTAACATGCTTATATAGCTCTACATGCTCTACATAAGTCCACTATAATTAGGTACTTTTCAAAATTAAAAAAAAATCTGAAATTTACAGCGAATTTTCTGAAATGTAAAGGGGGGACAGAGGGTGCTAATTATGCATTTTTTACATGATACTTTAACAAAATTCGCGTTTTTTTCGCGATCTTTTGACAAAATTCGTACTTTTTTCGTAATTTTTTGATGAAATTCGCGTTGGTTTTCGGGATTCTTTGACGAAATTCCCTTTTCTACGCGATTCTTTGACGAAATTCGGGTTTTTTCTGCAATCTACTGACGAAATTCGCGTTTTTTCGCGATCCATTGACGATATTTTGCGTTTTCCCGCGATTTATTGATGATATTCTACGTTTTTTTCGCGATTCTTTGAGGAAATTCGGGCTTTTTAGCGATCCTTTGACAAAATACAGGTTTTTATGCGATCCTTTGACAAAATGTGCGGTTTTTTTCGGTCTTTTAACAAAATTCTCGTTTTTTTTTTCATGATTCCTTAACGAAATTCGCGTTTTTTTTCGTGATCTAGTGACGATATTTGCGTTTTTTTCGCGATCTTTGCGTTTTTCGCGATCTTTTGACGATATTTGCGTTTTTTCGCGATCTTTTCACGATATTTGCGTTTATTTCGCGATCTATTGACGATTTTGCCGTTTTTCGCGATATTTGCGTTTTTTCGCGATCCATTCACGAAATGTATCGCGGTTATTTTCGCGATCCTTCGACGAAATTTGCGTTTTTTCCCGTAATCTTTTGACGAAATGTGCGTTTTTACGCGTTCTTTTGACGAAATTCTCAGTTTTTTTCGCGATTCTTTCACGAAATTTGCGTTTGTTTTTCGCGATCTATTGACGATATTTGCGTTTTTCCCGCGATCCATTCACGATGCCTGCGTTTTTTTCGCGATCTATTGACGATATTTGGGTATTTTCGCGATCTTTTGACAAAATTCGCAGTTTTTTTTCCGCGATTCTTTGACGAAATCCCTTTGGAAAATCCTGCATTTGGCCGGTACTTTCCATATTTTTAGTCGCCAGTTTTTCACGTTTAGTCGCCGAGTGGCGACTGGCGAGTGCTTATTTTCATCTTTACCTATGTTTCCTAGTACTTTTAAAATTTTGTCATTCTTTTAAAATGTAACAACAATACACATAATATCTATTAAAATGTAACTAGACAGTACCTGATAAAGAACTTTTGCTAAGAATTTTTTTTTTTTTTGAGGGGGGGGGGGTCTGAATTATATAATTGAGGCAATTTTTTGGCCGAACATAGCCGAATATTTTTTCAGAGTAAAATAATGCTTTTAAAAATTAAAAATTTGTATATAAATAATTTTTTTAAAGAAAACAATACATTTTAATTGTGAAATATACAAGAATTGTGCATATAGTGCATACTATATTTTGTTTTTAGGCAAAATAAGTTCATTATTCGGCGGCCGAATAGGCCGAATATTCGGCTGTAACTTGGCCGAATATTCGGTATTCGGTTATTCGGCCAAACCAGTATTCGTTGCATCACTAATGGAGATGCATTAAATGCTGTTCTATAAATAATGAGATGCGTTTCATTCGAGCGTTGCCATTAAACAATTAACAAATAATCGCGATTTCTGTGACACAGACGATAGCGTAATATATATATAGATTATTGTGGAAATAGAAGGCTGAGTCCACATCGTATCGTTTAACTAGACCGGTTATACTAACATCGTTCTCATGTTTTGCTACAATTTCTTTTATTGAACAGTAATTCGCTTAAGCTTCTATTACTGCTATCACTAAGCACTTTTTCATTCTTAGAAGCCATGATGAGAGGTAATATTAGCGCAAACCTGAGTAAAAGTAAAACAAAAAGTTAATTTTTTTTACAGTAATAAAGATACACAAAGCTCTCTGATATGCACACCTTACTCCAAACTTGATTAATAACAACAGTTATGTGAGGGTTGCCAACTGAACTATTCGGCAGCCTTGGTCGTGAACCGAGATATTGCACGCCCACCGAGTCAAATTTTGATCATCGAAGTTGGACATAAACTGAACTGGTCATAAAGAGAGGTGGTTGTGAACCGAGGTTCCCCTTATATTTTGACCTATAAGTTTGCAAATATGGCATTATTTATATATTCGATGGCGATGATCATTAAGCATCTTGGCGATTTTGGCGATGAAACTCACCGATTTCAAAGTAACGTTCCGAAGTGTACTTGAATCGCCACAGACGTC
Source organism: Maratus speciosus (assembly GCA_963932465.1). Taxonomy (NCBI): domain Eukaryota; kingdom Metazoa; phylum Arthropoda; class Arachnida; order Araneae; family Salticidae; genus Maratus; species Maratus speciosus. The sequence continues at coordinate 32,575,992 of OZ010790.1, read as the reverse complement.
ATATGAACATCACCTTGACGCGATTTTTTGCTGACGCCAATGTCATATACGCACAGCGGTACTTACTATCGCCAAAGTTTTATTATTTTGCTTGATATGATAACCCGAATGTTGTTGTTTATTTATTAATAAATTGTTTATTTACTTTTATTTTCTTTTTTAAATTTATATAAATTGTTTTGTTCTATTGTTATTAATTAAACTTTTTGAAATTTATTGTTAATTCCTTTTTAAAAATATATATGTAACTGGTATTCGAAAACGAGGTTTTCGCCAAATTGGTGTCAGAAAAAAATATCGCGCATGGTGCGTATGACATCTGTACCATACTTGTTACAATTTGATTATCCTGTCGACCAAAAAATTATCGCCAAACTATAAGATTAAATGACAATAATGGATCATAGCAGATGTTACATTCACTTGACATGAAACACGATACACGTGTTTGTTACGTCATCAAGTGATTTTTAATTCAAGTTTTGGCACAGATATCATATACGCCCCATATTGGCGCGATTTTTTTGACGCCGCCAATGTCATATACGCAATAGGTACTTAACCGGCGCCAAAGTGTCGTTATTTTACTTAATATGGTAACCCGGATATAGATGATATATGAACGATGTTTTCGCCAAATTGGCGTCGGAAAAAATCGTGCCACAATGGAGCGTATATGACATCTGTGCCCAAGTTTTTATTAGTATTTTTATTAGTGTTTTACTAATTTGTTTATTCTTCCGTTATTTAAAATAAAAATTATGTCAGTTGTTAAACTACAGCTAAGCAGAAATACTTCTGCAAATTTCTTTTCCAAATTTACCAATTTTCAACTGTACAGCCCAGTGCTCATTCTACATCAAATATATATTAATTTAGTTTTTCTCTACCAAATACAGGAATCAAATTACACATGGAATAATAAAAATAATTATTTTTTCACTTAGTTATAGTTAAAAAATTGTATTTTCCACTCCCTAGAAGGGAGTGATATATTTCACTCCATCAGTGTTGAATTCAGGCACTTTTCTCCGGGAGGGATTTCTGAAGCTCCGGGGGGGACACTATAGAGTTCCGGGGGGGAAAAATTGCAATTTTTGACCATTGAAAACGCAAAATCTCAAATCTTCCGGGGGGACATCTCATTGCTCCGGGGGGGAATGTCCCCCCCGGGCCACCCCCTGAAATCAACACTGCACTCCATTGTCGAGAGTGAAATATGTCACTCCGTTGTCAAGAGTGAAATACCTCAAATCGTTGACGAGAGTGAAAACCTGACATTATACATGTCTAAAAAAAATTCTGTCCAACTATTATGGAGTAAAATAATGAAAAGCAAAAAATATGTCACTTCTTCATTTTCAAAAACTCCATTTCATAATGTAAGCTTGGAAATTACGCAGATTTGGTATTAAAACGCACTCCTTTTCAGGAGTGAATAGTTACTCCTCTGAAAGAGTGACTATACTCTCTAAGCAGGAGTGAGTATTGTATGGGTATTACTCATCAGCCAATCAGAACAGTCTTGTCTACGACGCTTTTTTAAGATAAGAGAAAGACGCCCGCCATTTTAGAATTGAAATATTCGGATATTATTAAATTGATTATTTATGGAACTTTTTATTTTCCTTTCAAATTAAATGTAATTAATTCATAAACGATACAGAATGATAGAACATTCTCAAAGAGCATTCGAAACAATTTTACGGTTTCAAACTAAAATTTTTCTATTACTGTTAAATCTGCAGTTTTTACGGAGCACGTGAAAAGTATCTTCAAGAAGGAGTGACTATCAAGAAAGAGTGACTGTTGACTCCGGAGGAGTGAATAGTGACTTCTTTTCATTTAGAGTGATTGTTTCTTTTCCTAGGACTGACTGAGATAATAATTAAATATAAATAGGTATTCAAACATGGCTTTATTGTCGATTAATACGTTACAACAAAAAAATAAAACAGAAAAAATTATTTCGCGGCTAGACTAACTTTTTTTTAACAAAAAAAAAAAAAATTAAATCTTTGAAGCACTGTCCAGGTTTTAAACTCATATTTAGTACTTGTGATAATGAGTACCATTGTAATCTGAATTTCATTTTTAATATAAAATAAAAAATATTCTTTTTAATCTTCGTGCTTAAAATTGTTTTCACAAAAAAATAAACAAAACATAGAAAATATAAAATAATTATACAACCGCAGTCGTATTTGTTTTATCTTCATGGGTTTCTTTTTTCTTTTCTTTTCTTTTTATTTTTTTTTTGCCAATATCTTACATCATAAAACTAATGCACAAATAAAACCTCACTAATACAACAGGCCAAATCTCTAATCACAATAATTTTTATTTTTATTACGTATCTAAACATTCTGAATTTGTCTATTTCTCTCTACTACTGCGAAAACATACACAGAGAAGGAGACAAAGAAGGTCAGTTCGCGGAATCAGAAAATTGCAATGTATCTAATTTAGCCGGGGTCTTTTTAATTCAAATATCTACCACGATTTCCGATTAGTAATTTTCGTCGTATTTAATTTGTTAATAAATGCAGCAAACATTTCTATTCGGAAACAGTGGTTTTTATCAGCATAAAAAAATCCATTAAATTGACAACACTGGAGAATAAAGAAGGGATCTTGACCTATGAGTTCGCGTCTTAAGCATGATTCTTTTGCCTCAAAGGACCGAAAAGCAATCGCTTACTAAGCGCGATATTATTAAATGTGCTTTTGTAGTATTAGTCTTATGGGCGATGTTCAAGGGACCACAAAAATCCGCATATTAAGCGGGATCGTATATTAACCATGAGCGTCTTAACCGGGGTCGACTGTATTTAGTCTTTGTAAATTTGTAGTATATCAGATTGGTTATATTTTTATCGTGAAGAATTTTTTAATATGCAGGGTAATTCCTTAATTCCGTTTCGCAAAAAATAACTCGTAAACTGAAATAGCTACAAGCACAAACTTGGTATCTCAAATAGTGAAACAGATATGCTCTGTACATTAATGCACTAGCAACCCCTATAGTTTAAACTGCCCAGTTTCTGTCTCAAACACAGAATACGGCAAAAGCATGAAAAGGATTTTTTGATGAAAAAGATGACTATTAGAAGCAATTAGATACATATATTTTTGTATACAGCAATCAGATTAAATATTCTAACAGCACGTACAGAGAAGTATTGCAAATGTAAAATTTCTATTACAACAAATGTATGTAAGTAGAGTAAAATTTATTCTAATACGAAAAAAAAATTAAATATGTTGAATGTCTCCACAATTGGCAGTAAATGCATACTGCACGTGTCCACATGGTGGACACATTGAGCCTACTTCAATTGACTCTATTAAAACAAAGAGTGCATTGTTTACATGTCTTAATTTTATTGCATCTGTGTTATAATGTTACGCTTTTGCATACAGTTAGTGACACTATATAAACTGTTGACTGGATATAAGAAAAATCACATTTAAGGAATTTCATAAATATTGTCTTTAAATCCAAGACATCCTTCCATACTAAATCGAGGGCGTACCACACCTTTATATTTGACATTTTCACTTTTTTGTATCGGTTTCGATATACGAACGTTAACACCGTAGTTTTCTGCTAGAGGGGTCTGCCAGGTACATCACCGTATCGTTTAATCCCACTCTATTATTTTACATCACGTTCCTACTCGTGTATAGCTGGTTTCATCAGTCATTGCAATCAAAACAGACTTACAAACTCCCCTTGTATTTTTGGAGACTTGGCAGATGGTTCTATGACCCAGCAGGAGGTTACCCCCGACCTATAGTTTAAAAAACTTTGACTGGATCCTATATCGATTCTAGAATGATTCTTGGATCCAAACAAAAACTGTTTGGAGTACTGTTAACTTAATGTATATTGTGTAAGGCGCTACGCGCCATATACTCTGCAAAAGCATCTCATATAAGTTTTATGAGAAGAAGAAGAAGAAGATATTGTGTAAATGTATGCAAATATAAAATTATTAGACAACTTATTTAGTTATTATTAATAGAAAAACAAAATGTGCTTGTAAACCTTTTAAAATGTTTGTTGCGTATTTTTGAATTAACTGTTCTTACTAATCTATTTTAAATCTGTTGGAAATGCTAGATATGCCTTTCATTCGTTTACATACAATTAGTGCATAAAACTTATATATAGGTAAAAAATAAACTTATTTACTTAAAAATTGTATTTTCAGTTGATCGAGTGAGCAAATATGAAAGTTTTCATTGCAGTGTGCCTTTTCTCTGTCATGCTAGCACTCAGTTCAAGCAGGTGAGATATGAAATTACGTTTTTCATACGAATCATAAATACTTATAGAATTTTCTGTTTCTTATTTTTTATATATTTGTGTATCTTTTTACAAAAGTAACAAAAAAAATTCCTGGAACTATAGAAAAATATAAATATAAATAATTTACTCGAATGTTTGACAATTTACATATACAGTTAAAACGGACAGGTATATATAATTAAACACGAAAAAGGCTTTTAAGTTATTGTAAAATTTAACTAGAACTTCCCTCAGAGGGATTAGTCTGAGCGATATTGCTGAGAACATAGATTTAATAATAACATGTGGAAGCAAAGAAAATGAGATGTTATCTTTAATTGTCCATATACGTATATAAATATAAATTGATGATAATTGTAATATAAATTGAAATGATGAAAATAAACGAATCGTAGAATTACAAAATCCTATATATAAATTCGTATACAATGTTTAAAAAAATGGGAAATCAAACCATGTAAGACAGCCATGCACGGATATAAAATTGAAAGTACGCAATATATTAAAAGTAAAATAGAAAATGAAACACTAAATTATCTTATATCGGAATTTTAACTGTATAAAATGATGTCAAGAGCATAATCAGATGCTCCGCACCAATTTCAGTAACTTTAAATGACAAATATATGATGTTTAAAAAGAATGGACTATACTTCATATGGTGTGTGCTCCCCCGAAATAGTTAATATTGTACAATATCTGTTTTCCACGGATGCAATGAGGTTGTCGATAACATTTAAGGAATTATCTCCTCAAAATCTGATATAGTATTAAAGTACCGAATGCATCAACAGTGGCATGCAATGCTTCGTTAGAGTGTGTTTTAGATATGCTCGATCGGATTTAAATGATGAGTGTATGCTGGCCACAACATACGCTGTATTTGTTTTGTTATCAAACATATTCTGCAAAAGTTGAGCTGTATTTAGCATGTATTAAATAAACGAAATCGGCAATGATTGCAACATAATGTATGACACAAGATTTGAATATATCGTCTACATAACTTTTGAGCTGTCAAAGTGTCAATTGAAGTGATTTACAAATCCATACATATTTATTCAGCAAATCATGCAAGCTAACATACGCCAATATGAACCCTATTATGAAATTTCACAAGAATAAGTTAATATATAAAAAAATTACTAATGATAATTGAGAATATGACCTTATAATAAAATGTCTAGAAAAATGAATCAGATAAAAAATTCATATCACATTTAAGACGGCACTCCCCTCTGTTAGTGGCCTTGGCGAGAAAGAGAAAAGCCTAGAGAAGGAACACTTTAACAAGTACTTTCGGCAACCTACTCACTGTTTCATACAGGTCTTTATTCAATATTTACGCAATTTATTTAATGCTAGCTGGGTATCTATCAGTTTTGTTGCATTTAAATTGCATGTTTTGTGGAGGAAATGCAGCATTATTAAATATTTAAAGTTGCTATTCCTAATAATTCCAAATTAATGGTAATTGAGATCGCTTTCCGATAATTTCATCTTTTTAAATTTTAAATTTTTTAGAAACACTTCATAGAGACAATTGTATATTTTAAAACTAACCCGAAGCAAAATTTCAAGATTTTGGGCTCAGCAGTAACACAGAAAATTGTTTTTTGTTTCTGCACTGTTTTATGTAGCGAATTTTTTAGAAATTGTTCTATTGCGAGAATTTACGTCATGATAAATACAGCCATGTCAATTTTCATGTTTATATTCATAACAATTTCATGTACTTCGTTACTTAGATCATATTTAGATCTTTTCCGCTTTGTTTAGTCTTTCGATTTTTTTAGAATTAGTTCTACAACAAGTATTTACATCTTATAAATTACTACCATGCCAAAGTTCTAGTTTCTAACCCCAACAGTATCCAAACAATTTCAGTATTCTAAATAAATCATAGTTTAGAACCTTTCTAGAAATTTTTACGTTTATCCGTCAAATTTGACCTTTTAGAGAGCGTTCTTAAAAGTAACTACCGCACCAAATTTAAAGTTTCTAACCCAATCAATATCGCAGAAATCGCAATTTTAGACCTTTTTTGCTCCTGCAGCATTGTAGGTTCTTACACTGACATAAAATACAGTCTTTTTTTCGGGGCGGAGATGGCCACCAACATTTTTTTAAAGTTGGCTATGTAGTTTCAGAGATAACACCTCACAAACGTACAAGCATTAATAATATTATACACTTTATAATATTATAACGCGTTATAATATTAGCATTAGATGTACAGATACAAAAGCCATTTATCTGTTACAAACTAAAGTGCCCGGTGTTGCCCAGAATTTGAAGGATGTTTGTTCTGAAAAATCAATTTCAAAATTTTACATACAACACAAAACAAACATTAAAAAAAGCAGTCGAAATGTTGTATGAATGAATCATATGAAAACGCTATATAAAAATGTATAAATGTATGTAACAGACGCAAAAGAATACAGCTATAAATGAACTTTTTTCAATTTATAATTGGAGCAATAATGTTAAAATACGCCAATATTTCCCTAATCGGGTTTTTATCATGCTTCAATACATTTTTTACACTCATATGACATTATACTATATCCACCACGTTCTTTATATTTCCAATATGACGTAATATTTTCCTCTTTCACGTGGAAACTTTGAAATAGAAAAGTTATGAAGTTATATTCACTTTGATTTAAATTCGTCAAACTATTTATTTCAGTTTCATTTTTTACGTGAATATCTTGCAACAGAAAAGTTATGATGTAATATTCACCTTTTTTTAAATTCGGCAAACTATTTATTTCATTTTCATTTTTCACGTGGAAATCTTGCAGTAGAATATTAATTGTTGTAGTAATATTTTTATTTTGTATTTTAATTGTTGGCAACTGCTATAACGAAAACTGTTTAAATTTGATAAGAAATTGCTGTTAATTTGGTGGTTTTTTATTAATTAAAAATTAACTATAAATTATTTCGATTCCGGATTACTTTAGTTGCATCGGCCATGTTTTAATGCACATGTGCGTATCTTTTCACAATTTTGGCTTTCAAATTGTGCATTTTTATAGAATTACAAACAGACAGACAGACAAGTTTTCATTTTTATATATCTCTCTATTCTAAAAAAAGTAACTTACTGTGTCACCGCCGCCGCCGGTTTTGAATTTTTTGTGACCAGAGGTCTTTCTTCGTTAATATTAAGAACACTATTGCATACAAAAATATGAAAATCGGTGGTATTATAGAGAAATGTTTGATCAACACGCTGATGTATACAGTTTTCAAATCGAAGAATTATTTTAAGAGATATTTAATGCTAAATTTGGACAAAATCGTTCCATTAAAAAATTTTATAGGAGCAAAAACTATATATAGGAATTTAATCATTTTTAGATCATTTTATTCAATAAAAGATCCCGGTGGGCAGATTCCATTAATTTTTTTAATTTGACTCATTTTTTTGAGGATTTATTTCTATTTTAAATTAAAATATTCAGCATTTCGACAGATATTTTTTACATATTTTAGAAAATGGTATTAATTTAAACTGTTGCCAACTGTATAAACAGCGCAAACAATAATGTTTGCTTCAAATAAAAAAATTATTTACACGTTATTATTATAAACAGAAAAAACCGATTCAAATTAGAATTAAATAATTAGGTATAAAAAGCAGGCACTTATTGGAAATTACGCCATAAAAACTATAGTTACATGTGAATTTTAAAAGAGAAAGGATATTGTAAAATAAATTTATTAACATGCGTTAGAAGTCTTAAATAGAAGAAATTATGTCACATTACACTTATTATGCAAAATGAACAAAAAATAGTATTGCAAAACAGTTTAAATTTAAAAATTGCGCGAGACAAAATATTAGAGATTAAATATTAGACTTTTTCAAAATTTTATTATTTGTCGTTTGATGTGAGGTGTTCAGCTATAAGTATGCAAAATTTCATGTCTCCAACTTAATTAGGGGCTGAGTTAGAAAAATTGCTTAAAATACACAAGTTAGAGCCCAGAGGGTTAAATATTAGACCTTTTTCAAAATTTTATTATTTGTCGTTTGATGTGAGGTGTTCAGCTATAAGTATGCAAAATTTCATGTTACCAACTTAATTAGGGGCTGAGTTAGAAAAAATGTTTAAAATACACAAGTTAGAGCCCAGAGAGTTAAATATTAGACTTTTTCAAAATTTTATTATTTGCCGTTTGATGTGTGGTATTCAGCTACAAGTATGCAAATTTTCAAGTCTCCGACATATATTTTGTTTCAGAGAACGGGCTCTGTGACAGACGGACAGACAGACAGACAAAGGAGTGACACAGGTAGGGCTTCGTTAGATGAACGAAACTCTAAAAACATGCTGTGGATGACTGTAACAACATCCTAAAATTACATTACCATCAGCAATCTACCAATCCCGAATTTAGTTTATATTCGTTTCATATATTCTTATTCTTTTGAGCGGCCTGTAAAATAACTATCAAAAATATATACAGTAAAACCTCTGAACAGCGGACACCTCGAGAATGCAATATTTGTCCTCTATTTGGAGGTGTCCGCTACTGAGAGTAAGACATGTACAGTTATTTAAGTGTTGGTAATCGAAAAAACGTCCGCTAAATAGAGGTATCCGAAAATCGGGTGTGTCCGTTATGGAGGTTTTACCAGTAAAACCTCTGAATAGCGAACACCTTGGGAGGGCAGAATTTGTCCTCCATTTGGAGGTGTCCGCTACTGAGAGTAAAAAATGTACAGTTATTTAAGGGTTGGTAATCGAAAAAATGCCCGCTAAATAGTGGTGTCCCCTAATCGGGTGTTTTCGTTATGGAGGTTTTACTGCATAATAATATCATCCTTTACAAGAAAATTGCATGCTGTATAATAGACAGACAGACACCCAGATAGTAGGAGAGCTGTTGAACATTTTTGAGTAGGTATTTGAGGCACCCTGAAAATTTGTGCAACTCTTCTTTTGTAATGCCTGAATACAAAATCGAATGTCTGGGTGAAGGATCGCGGCCCAAAAACTGTGCCAGACACGTGTCAAGTGCCAAATGGCACTTGACACGTGTCTGGCACAGTTTTTGTGCCGACTAAAGTGTCTGTCATTTTCAAAATATTTTTTTCTAAGCATAAATATTATTCTGCCTCAATCTCAGCGTGCCTCAAATACCTTTTTTGGGTAGTCAAAAAATGGCACTTGACACGTGTCTGGCACAGTTTTTGGGCCACGATCCTTCAGCCAGACATTCGATTTTGTATTCAGCCATTACAAAAGAAGTGTTTCACAAATTTTCAGGGTGCCTCAAATACCTTCCCTAAAATGTTTAACAGCTCTTGGACTAAGAGAAAGATAACCTCCTGGAGCAATAAAGACTCATGTCTTTTGTTTTAATTATCCACAATTGTATGTCATACAACAGGCCAGATTTTACACAAGTCTAAAATCGGTCACCGTGGTACAGATTACTGTATTATTGTTTGCCCACCCAAACTTGTTGCCACGGGTTGTTGCAAGGTTTGTGATCACGTGGTTGAAACTGATCTATTCAATATTACTGCGTGCGTATTTTTTTTTTATTATTTGCTCCATGTGTTCAAACCAGTTGTCTGCGAAAATATCCACCGGTGAAAGTGACGCACACAAAATTTCTATGCAGATAAATTGTGCTTTTTTATCAGTTTTTTTAATATAATTTTTAAACGGTTTGGAACTTATTTTTCATAGTAGGTGCATTCAGTAGGTGGCCCTCATAGGTACCTTCTGGTGCAATCAGAAACGAAATCCGACAAATATTTTTTGAGTTATGCTTGACGAAAGGTTTTTATTTAGGCTTTTTTTTTTTAGTAGGACATGGCGTTAATATCCATCGTAGCTGTAATGTGTCCGGACAGTAATATTTCGCTGAGTATTAGCCTTCGCTTCACTCAGACAATTAAGATATTTTACTATCATTTTCAAACAAAGAGATTTGTTTTGTTATGATATGATACTAGCAGCCTTCGCCCGCTTCGCTGGTCTGTTTTTCTGAACAAACCATGAATCAAACGAAATATATCTGTGAATTTGATCATTTGTTTGAAAGCAATATGGACATTCACCTGGCATATCCATCCGAATTGCTACAAACGATATGGGCGTCATTATACTATTGTATTTTCTATTGAGACAGACAAAATTTGAGCTGCTAAGGACCAACTTCTTTAGTTGATCCTTTACTGTAGGATTTGGCAAAGTGCGATAGAACAATATGTAATATACTTAAACCTCTGAAAATTTATCAATGCAATTCTCTTCAGATTCCGTCCAATAGAACCTATGAAAAAGGCTAATCTTTCATAATTGGGCTCACCTCATTCTAGAACTTTCATCCAAAATCCTATAACCAAGCAACATAGAACGATATGTGTTTTATACTAAAATATTCCCTGAAAAATTAACTAACTGAGCAAGTTCCACCAAAATCCACTTAGCAGAATCTTTTAAACTGGCAAATGTACCAAAACGTTCCCTAAAAATTATCTAATTAACAGTTTGTCTTACCAGAATCCATCCAACAGAACCTTTAAAAAAGCCAATTTTTCATAATCGTGTTCTTCTGATTTTGAATTTTCCGCCATAATTATTTAACTAAGCAACGTAGAACGATATGATGTACGAATTTTTTTTTTTCTGAAAAATTATCTAACAATGTAAGTCCCATAAAAAATCTATTCAGCAGAACTCAGGTTGTAAGCGGCCCAAACGAAATTTCTCTTTGCATTTCATACATATTATAGATAATTAAATTTAAATATATCTTCCATAATCGCTCTAACCAGATTATAGAAGTCTCAGGGATGTAGGGGTAGGTCTACTCTGTATACCCACTGGATTTTTTAAGAAACCCTGCACACTTTTATAGAATATATATTCTCTAGTATATACACATTGCATATAGCATACATCGTTTTATAGTAATTTACTACACCACAAAGAACTTTCCGGCATAGCATCAAAATCCATTTAGTAAAACTTTACATTAAAGGTAATCTTTCATAATCGGGTTCACCTAATTTTAAAAGTCCCGTACTTATCACTAATTCAAAGTAGAACTATTTTTTTTTTACATTAAAACACTTCTAAAACAAATTACGTAACTAACAGTGTACGTTCCACAAAATTGTATTCAGTAGAACCTGAGTTATAGTCAATCAGAATGAAATAAGAATTTGCGTTTTGTAAATATAGTAGATGATGACGAGTAAAATTGTAAGTATTGGTATTTGCGATTTATAAAATACTATTGGCGAGATTTATGCACGGCTAACATAAAAGTATCCATTTTATCTTTTTATCCATAGGAGCAAATGACAAATTGCAAAATATTTTTCTTTTTAAACCTTTGAATATGAACACTTTTTTAAACAGTACAGACATTGTCTTCATACTTAAATTAAATATTTCCGTTTTATAATATTTATTTCTTATTAAACCCTTTTTCTTTGTATTTTAAATAAAATCAGTATCTGTTTTTGGCATTTTTCCGTTATATCAACACCATTGTCGCCAAGCATAATAATTAGCGCAAAATGAAATGAAACATTTGAAAAAAAAATAATAATTTTGTTCATACAAAAGTGAGCATTTAAAATATATAACATTTGAAAATTACAGACTTTCACCAAATATTTTTTAAAATCAATACAAATCAATACTTAAAATAAAAGATAAAATAAATATTTTATAATAAAATAATAAAATAAAGTCAATTTAATCTGCAGGTCTCGAATTTTTGTCTTTTAGGTTATCATTGTAGCATGGCGTACGTAATAAGCATATCTGTCATTGCAGCAAACATTTAATTTTTTGAATGAAGACTTTCAACGTTTTTTAACAAAACACTTTTATAGGTATAATTCCTAAGTTCTGAAATAATTTTATTACACTTTCCTTATCATCAAGTAACTGCCAAATCGTAAAATCCATGTCAGTGTCAGTAATAAATATAAGTTATAATTTAAAAATAAATATTTTTTATTCAAAAAATAACAAATTAAAAAAAAATTACAAGATTACGATGGAATAATAGTCATAAAAAATATTCACGTTCAATAAATAGCAAACGTTAATGTTTGGCATAAAAATCGTTTGCACGCAATACCATACATTTTGGCATAGTGTTAATAGAACGAAAAAAAAAAAAACAGTTTTTTTTATTATTATTATTATTTAGTTTTAGTTTTTGAGGCATATATAATTTTTTTTCTACTGACATAGTTATTTTAAATTTAAGAAAAAGAATTGATTAAAAAAATATTCAGTTTGAATTTCTTCCCTTGCTATAGTAACAGAATGAAGAGAATGAATTTTTAGAAATTATCACTTGAAATTTTGAGGTTTTGGCACCAATGATAGTGCCAAATTAGAAAAATATGAAATATCTCATGAACTATTAGACTTAAAATAATTTGGTTAGTACCATTTGATTCAGCATACAAAAATACACTAAAATTTGTTATCAGTTGAAAAATAAATGTAAAATCAGATTTTTAAGGAATTTTTTAAAAGTTCGTTTTGTTTTTTACCCCCCTTAGGGGTGGAATTTTAGAAAATCCTTTCTTAGCGGCACTCAATGTCATAAGAAGTATTTTTACCCCAAATTTCAAGATTTTAGGTTCAGTAGTTTGGGCTGCGCGTTGATTAATACAAAATCCAGACTTTCTTTTATATATATAGATATATACATTATTTTTACCAAATATATATGTACTAGTATTAAAAAATGCTCTGACGAGCACCAAAAAAGGGTAATATGTTTTTAAGTATGAAAAAGGGTTTGACAAGTGCTTCTAATTCAGCATGAAAAAGGACAAGGGGTCCCTTCTTGGCTGCAGCTCACTGTCAATGCCAACTTTGAAAAAAATCATGTTTGCGCTTATTCCATATAAAATAAATTCGCAGTACTTTAGTAAAACTTTCCGCCGTGCTTTACATCTTAACTCCACTGTCCTACTATTGTACTGTGCATGCGTCTGCAATGCAACTTTGTACAGTGCACTGTGTACCATTACTTCTCTACAAATTATACTACACTGTACATTCCTATTATGTTTTTGAACCTTAGCGCACACTCACACTGTGCTTTTGTACTTCCGTATTAAAGGTGTACGTGTCTAACGTTCATTTATAATTTACATATGCACTGTTGTACTGCATAGTACATCTTACAGCCACAGCCACTTGGATATAATTTCAACAATCAATGAATGCATTATACTGTTATGCGCGCACATGTGGATTTGTTCCTGTGCAGAGTGCTGCAACAGTCTGCACTGCACTACAAATGAGTTTTCTGTACAGATCTACACTACGGGCGTGCTTGGTGGCACTGCATGAGTGTGATACGCTGCAGGAACTAAGATTTTTGGTACTAAGTCGCCTTATGTTCATATTTAATCCGGCTGCGCCTTTACTGGCTGTGTCTTTACACTACACATTTTTATCGTAACTGTGGCTGATTTTTTTTTATATGGAAAAAGCGCAAATATGATTTTTTCAAAGTTGGCATTGACAGTAAGCTGCAGCCAAGAAGGGACCCCTTGTCCTTTTTCATGCTGAATTAGAAGCACTTGTCAAACCCTTTTTCATACTTAAAAACATATTACCCTTTTTGGTGCTCGTCAGAGCATTCTTTAATACTAGTCATTTAAATTTTTTGATAATTATATATTGAATACAAATAAACCTGAGTTGCTTTTAAATATTCCCAATACTTTTTTCTTATTTCGCACAATAATGCACTATTTAACCAAGTAATGCACACTGTTTTAAGAGGTTCAGGGCTTTTTAATCAAATTCACGTTATTTTTATTCATAATTTAATTTACTTGGGCTCCCTTAAATATAATTAATATAATTCCTTAAACTGATATTATTTTTTGTTGCATTAAAATATCTCAATTTGTTGATTCTCTCTAAACAAGTAAACCCTGTTGGTTTACAATGGAAGTCTATAGGTATTTGGCGATATATCGCCAAGTTGGCGACAAACTTGGCGGTGTTTGGCGATAGAACAGGGTTCAGCCTATAGTAACAACCCCCCCAACTTATAGGTATGGAGATGCATTAAATGCTGTTCTATAAATAATGAGATGCGTTTCATTCGAGCGTTGCCATTAAACAATTAACAAATAATCGCGATTTCTGTGACACAGACGATAGCGTAATATATATATAGATTATCGTGGAAATAGAAGGCTGAGTCCACATCGTATCGTTTAACTAGACCGGTTATACTAACATCGTTCTCATGTTTTGCTACAATTTCTTTTATTGAACAGTAATTCGCTTAAGCTTCTATTACTGCTATCACTAAGCACTTTTTCATTCTTAGAAGCCATGATGAGAGGTAATATTAGCGCAAACCTGAGTAAAAGTAAAACAAAAAGTTAATTTTTTTTACAGTAATAAAGGTACACAAAGCTCTCTGATATGCACACCTTACTCCAAACTTGATTAATAACAACAGTTATGTGAGGGTTGCCAACTGAACTATTCGGCAGCCTTGGTCGTGAACCGAGATATTGCACGCCCACCGAGTCAAATTTTGATCATCGAAGTTGGACATAAACTGAACTGGTCATAAAGAGAGGTGGTTGTGAACCGAGGTTCCCCTTATATTTTGACCTATAAGTTTGCAAATATGGCATTATTTATATATTCGATGGCGATGATCATTAAGCATCTTGGCGATTTTGGCGATGAAACTCACCGATTTCAAAGTAACGTTCCGAAGTGTACTTGAATCGCCACAGACGTCATATGAACATCACCTTGACGCGATTTTTTGCTGACGCCAATGTCATATACGCACAGCGGTACTTACTATCGCCAAAGTTTTATTATTTTGCTTGATATGATAACCCGAATGTTGTTGTTTATTTATTAATAAATTGTTTATTTACTTTTATTTTCTTTTTTAAATTTATATAAATTGTTTTGTTCTATTGTTATTAATTAAACTTTTTGAAATTTATTGTTAATTCCTTTTTAAAAATATATATGTAACTGGTATTCGAAAACGAGGTTTTCGCCAAATTGGTGTCAGAAAAAAATATCGCGCGTGGTGCGTATGACATCTGTACCATACTTGTTACAATTTGATTATCCTGTCGTCCAAAAAATTATCGCCAAACTATAAGATTAAATGACAATAATGGATCATAGCAGATGTTACATTCACTTGACATGAAACACGATACACGTGTTTGTTACGTCATCAAGCGATTTTTAATTCAAGTTTTGGCACAGATATCATATACGCAATAGGTCATATACGCAATAGGTACTTAACCGGCGCCAAAGTGTCGTTATTTTACTTAATATGGTAACCCGGATATAGATGATATATGAACGATGTTTTCGCCAAATTGGCGTCGGAAAAAATCGTGCCAATATGGAGCGTATATGACATCTGTGCCCAAATTTTTATTAGTATTTTTATTAGTGTTTTACTAATTTGTTTATTCTTCCGTTATTTAAAATAAAAATTATGTCAGTTTGTATCATTTGACGAATAGTTTGGCAAAACTGGTCGACGGGATAATCAAGTAGTACCGTATCTTTTTGCTGTACATTTTCGACAATATCTCAAGCAAAAGGACCTAAAGTTAAACGAAACCCTAATTATTTAAGGCACAGATGTCATATACACAACGGGTTTGGCGCGGGGTTTTTTTCTGACTCCAATTTAACGAAAACATCGTTTTCGAATAGCAGTTACAGATATATTTTTAAATTACTTTCTATTTTTTTTAAAAAGAAATAACTATAAATAATGAAAAGTTTAATTAATAAATATAGAACCAAACAATTTATATACTTTTAATAAATAAAATAAAAGTAAATAAAAAAATAATTGATAAATAAACAACAATAGCTCAGTTATGTACTCTGGTGCGTATATGACATCTCTTCCTTATTTAAAATAGATGGAATGGTATTTTTTAAGGTATGCTTTGTATGTGAAGTAGTTATATTCCTGCATACCTATCGCTTGTGTAAGTCAGGATGCTATGATGATAATTAAAAAAAACTTACATTTAGCTTCTAAACAGAAGCTTGGGATTTACCCTGTTTTTTTTTTTTCCTATCAACTCGTTTGTGCTCCATTGTGTCTAATACTCCAGTTCAAAATATTAATCAAGAAAGTTTGGAACAGATGTCATATTCGCCCCATATTGGCGCGATTCTTTTCTGTCGCCAATATCATATAGGCAACAGGTACTTAACTTGCGCCAAAGTTTCGTTATTTTGCTTGATGTGGTAACCCGGATTATGTTGTTTATGCTGTTGATGTTTTCGCCAAATTGGCAACCGAAAAAAATCGCGCCAATATGGGGCGAATATGACATCTGT
Source organism: Maratus speciosus (assembly GCA_963932465.1). Taxonomy (NCBI): domain Eukaryota; kingdom Metazoa; phylum Arthropoda; class Arachnida; order Araneae; family Salticidae; genus Maratus; species Maratus speciosus. Next base: position 32,559,288 of record OZ010790.1, on the reverse strand, counting down.
TTCGAAAGTTTATATATATATTTATGAAAATTATACATTATCTGCTTAGGTTGACGTCAGTTTCAAAAATACAAAAATCTGTCAGTTGAATTTCAATTTTTATTGACTTATGAAAACAAAAGTACACGTGTTATCCTTTTTTTTATTATTATTGTACTGCTTTTTAGGGAGTGGCGACCGTCAAACATACAAAGATGAAAAAAAAAAACCTATTCTAAGTTTTAACAAGAGGATCAAAATAAAGCAAAAACGAAGTTAATCCACCCACTGGAACGTTAGCTACACTTTGTTGAACTTTGTGTCTTCATTTTTTTCGTTTAAGGTTAAATAAAAAACTACTGAAAGCTATAGTAATTTTTTAAATGCTATCAGTTTATTCGTCTCGTCGAGTTCTATCTTTCAAAAGAAAAATCATTGTCGTACGTCAACTGGTTCGCCAGAAATTTAAGAAAGTCGTTTGCATTTTCTATTTCTTAATCATATTATAGCTTAACGCTACCGCGTTTGCTATGATTTCTCTATAATAATTTTTTTTCAAAATAAAAACTGGATTGATTCAACCTTTTAGATATGGTTTTACTTGAAATTTGTTAACATTTAAAATACTTATGATTTAGAAAACCTAGATTAGATGGTTTAAAAAAGGAGTCCTCAATGCAAGAATCAATATATGATCTAGTCAAAGATTTTTAAACTGTAGGTCTGGGGTAACCTCCTGCTGGGTCATAGAACCATCTGCCAAGTCTCCAAAAATACAAGGGGAGTTTGTAAGTCTGTTTTTTTTCCAATGACTGATGAAACCAGCTATACACGAGTAGGAATGTGGTGTAAAATAATAGAGTGCGATTAAAAGATACGGTGATGTACCTGGCAGACCCCTCTAGCAGAAAACTGCGGTGTTAACGTTCTTATATCGAAACCGATACAAAAAAGTGAAAATGTCAAATATAAAGGACGCTCTCGATTTAGTATGGAAGGATGTCTTGGATTTAAAGACATTGAAAGTGTGGCCAATATTTACACTGCGGAGTGACCAAAATTAAGTAAAACGGTTTCATTTTTTTAACTCTTACGCTGCCACACAGTACATAAGAAGTATATCAATAGTCGTTTATCTTTAACTTGTTATTAAATTTTTTTAAATGCCAGTCAGGTTTTCATGTATAAAAAATTTAAAGTATGTGATTTGTTTTCTTGTAACTTATATTCTTAATGGTATTTTAAAATCTGATATGCTTTTTATACGTTTATGTGATTTCTACAGAACGAGAAGTTGAGGAAGACAATCTAGTGGAGTAAGTATTTTTAAATAACTTTTTTTAAAGTACCAGTTTACCTTTTCAAATTTTTATGTGAACTTATGGGTTAAAGTATATATTTCTTTTTCCACATACATTGAGTGTTCCAAGAAGTTTATGCAAAGTAAAAAAAAAAAAAAAAAAAAAAAAATCTAAAATCAATTGATTGCACAAGACTGTTCCAAAAGCCACAATAAATAAATAAAACTTTTACAATTCAAAAACAATAGGTACAATGAGGCTTTTATAGAATTCTACAGACAGACGTGGGTGTTTACTTTTTTTAGAAGATTTAAACTTCAAAATAATTACATTTGCCATCAATAAATAGTAGTTTAATAGCGTATGATATAACATATGAGTGCAAGTATGGCCGCAATTTTTTAACAGCTGCTGAACGTATTTCGATGTAACTGTTTATTACACAATCTTAGTAATGCATGGAATGTTTTAATTTAAAAATAGCTATTGTATTATGTATAGTATTTTACAAGGACCCGTACAAAATTGTAATATATGATTGTTAAACGTAAGCAATGATGGGCACTAGAGTACTTCTTTAAATGAGAGAACTGAGCTAGAACTATTTCACTAGTCTAGAGCATTTTGTACAACTCTTTCTGCTACTCCATAACTTATCTCAGCTACTATCACCTGATAACGAGAACTGATATTTAATTGCTCTTAACATTATAGGTTCGTTTTTTAATCGTTAGAGGACGAAAAAAAAACATTCACATCTGTATCTATTGATAGACAATTGAGAATTTGATGTGCCGATCAATGTATAGGAAAAATATAAGCTAAAAAAAAGTTTGACTACAAGTTGACTAAAACATAGATATCTAACAGTAAGTAAAGAACAGTAGTTAACAGTAAGTAAAGAAAAACATTTAGATAATTTTTATCGACAGAAATAACTGACTTTCGTAATGCCCGTATAGAGTAAAAAAAAACAATTATCCGGACCGGCCGGTCCGGTTAATGAAAAATCCGGATAATTGGACTGCTTTAAAAAACGTCTATGGCAATATTTTTAAGGTAACTTCCCTTACTACCCTTTCCAGGCATAGGTCTGGCAATTGTAATAGGGCCCATTTTAGCACTTTACAACGTGTTTAGAAAATAATTTTTTAAACTTATATATATATATACTAGTATTAAAAAATGCTCTGGCGAGCACAAAAAAAGGCTAATGTGTTTTTAAGTATGAAAAAGGGTTTGACAAGTGCTTCTAATTGAGCATGAAAAAGGACAAGGGGTACCTTCTTGGCTGCAGCTCACTATCAATGCCAACTTTAAAAAAATCATATTTGCACTTTTTCCATACAAAATATATTCGCAGTACTTTAATAAAACTTTCCGTCGTGCTTTACATGTTAACTGCACTGTTCCACTACTGTACTGCACATGCGTCTGCAATGCAACTTTGTACAGTGCACTGTGTACTATTATTTCTCTACAAACTATACTACACTGTACATTCCTATTATGCTTTTGAACCTCAGTGCACACTCACATTGTGCTTTTGTACTTCCGTATTAAAGGTGTATGCGTCTAATGTTCGTTTATAATTTACATATGCACTGTTGTTCTGCATAGTACATCTTACAGCCACAGCCACTTGGATATAATTTCAACAACAATGAATGCATTATACTGTTTTGCGTGCACATGTGGAATTGTTCCTGTGCAGACTTCTGCAACAGTCTGCACTGCACTACAAATCAGTTTTCTGTACAGTTCTACACTGCGGGTGTGCTGGGTGGCACTGCATGAGTGTGATACGCTGCAGGAAGTAAGGTTTTTGTACTATGTCGCCTTACATTCATGTTTAATCAGGCTACGTGTTTACTGGCTGGTTCTTTACACTATACATTTTTTTCGTAACTGTTGCTGGTTTATTTTTATTTATTTATTTTTTTTATGGAAAAAGCGCAAATATGATTTTTTCAAAGTTGGCAGCGACAGTGAGCTGCAGCCAAGAAGGGACCCCTTGTCCCTTTTCATGCTCAATTACAAGCACTTGTCAAACCCTTTTTCATACTTAAAAACATATTAGCCTTTTTTGGTGCTCGTCAGAGCATTTTTTAATACTAGTCATTTAAATTTTTTGATAATTATATATTGAATATAAATAAATCTGAGTTGCTTTTAAGTATTCCCAATACTTTTATCTTATTTCGCACAATAATGCACTATTTAACCAAGTGATACACACTGTTTTAAGAGGTTAAAAGTTTTTTAATCAAATTCACGTTATTTTTATTCCTAATTTAATTTGGCTCCCTTAAATATGATTAATATAATTCCTTAAACTGATATTAGTTTTTGTTGCATTAAAATATCTCAATTTGTTGATTCTCTCTAAACAAGTTAACCCTATTGGTTTACAATGGAAGTCTATAGGTATTTGGCGATATATCGCCAAATTGGCGATAAACTTGGCGGTATTTGGCGACAGAACAGGTTCCAGCCTGTGGCAACCCCCTTATAGGTATAGAGATGCATTAAATGCTGTTCTATAAACAATGAGATGCGTTTCATTCGAGTGTTGCCATTAAAAAATTTAAAAATAATCGCGATTTCTGTGACACATACGATAGCGTAATATATATATATATATATATATATATAGATTATCATGGAAATCGAAGGTTTAGGCCACATCGTATTGTTTAGCTAGACCGATTATACTAACATCGTTCTCATGTTTTGCTACAATTTCTTTTATTGAACAGTAATTCGCTTAAGCTTCTTACTACTGCTATCACTAAACACTTTTTCATTGTTAGAAGCCATAATGAAAGCTAATATTAGCGCAAACCTGAGTAAAAGTAAAACAAAAAGTTAATTTTTTTTACAGTAATAAAGGTACACGAAGCACTCCTTACTCCAAACTTGACTAATAACAACAGTTATGTGAGGGTTGCCAACTGAACTATTCGGCAGCCTTGGTCGTGAACCGAGATATTGCACGCCAACCGAGTCAAATTTTGATCATCAAAGTTGGACATAAACCGAACTGGTCGTAAATAGAGGCGGTCGTGAACCGAGGTTCCACTTATATTTTGACTTATAAGTTTGCAAATATGGCATTATTTATATAATCAATCACGATGATCATTAAGCATCTTGGCAATTTTGGCGATGAAACTCACCGATTTCAAAGTAACGTTCCGAAGTGTACTTGAACCGCCACAGATGTCATATGAACATCACGTTGACGCGATTTTTTTTCTGATGCCAATGTCATATACGCATCGGGGTACTTAACTGGCGCCAAAGTTTTGTTATTTTGCGTGATATGGTAACCCGAATGTTGTTGTTTATTTATTAATAAATTGTTTATTTACTTTTATTTTCTTTTTTAAAATTATATAAATTGTTTTGTTCTATTGTTATTAATTAAACTTTTATAAATTTATTGTTAATCCCTTTTTAAAAATATATATGTAACTGGTATTCGAAAAAGAGGTTTTCGCCAAATTGTCGTCAGAAAAAATATCGCGCGACCGTGTTGCGTATATGACATCTGTACCATACTTGGTACAAGTGGATTATCCTGTCGACCAAAAAATTATCGCCAAACTATAAAATTAAATGACAATAATGGATCATAGTAAATGTTACATTCACTTGACATTAAACACGATACACGTGTTTGTTACGTCATCAAGTGATTTTTAATTAAAGTTTTGGCACAGATGTCATATACGCCCCATATTGGCGCGATTTTTTTGATGCCGCCAATATCATATACGCACCGGGTACTTAACTGGCGCCAAAGTGTCGTTATTTTACTTGATATGGTAACCCGGATATAGATGATATATTAACGAGGTTTTCGCCAAATTGGCGTCGGAAAAATCGCGCCAATATGGAGCGTATATGACATCTGTGACCAAGTTTTTATTAGTATTTTTGGTACTTTTCGGTTAGCCGGGCGCCAGTGTTATACATACATATATATGTATGTATACATGTATGTATATATATATATATATATACATATATATGTATATATATGTATATATACATACATGTATACATACATATATATGTATATATAACACTGGCGCCCGGCTAACCGAAAAGTACCGTATTTTTATTAATGTTTTATTTATTTATTCTTCCGTTATTTAAAATAAAAATTATGTCAGTTTGTATCATTTGGCGAATAGTTTAGCGAAATTGGTCGACAGTATAATCAAGTAGTACCGTATATTTTTTCTGTACATTTTTGACAATATCTCAAGCAAAAGTACCTAAAGTTAAATGAAACCCTAATTATTTAAGGCACAGATGTCATATAAACAACGGGTTTGGCGTGGGGGTTTTTTTCTGACGCCAATTTAACGAAAACCGCGTTTTCGAATAGCAGTTACAGATATATTTTTTAATTACTTACTATTATTTTAAAAAGGAAATAAAAATAAATAATGAAAATTTTAATTAATAACTAATATAGAACAAAACAATTTAAATAATTTAAAAAAATGAAATAAAAGTAAATAAAAAAATAATTGATAAATAAACAACAATAGCTCAGTTACCGTATCAGGCAAAATAACGCCATTATCACGCCAGTTATGTACTCTCACTCTGGTGCGTATATGACATCTCTTCCTTATTAAAAATAGATGGAATGGTATTTTTTAAGGTATGCTTAGTATGTGAAGTATTTTCGTGTAAGATTAAATAAAAAACTACTGAAAGCTACAGTAATTTTTTTAATGCTATCAGTTTATTCGTCTCGTCGAGTTCTATCTTTCAAAAGAAAAATCATTGTCGTATGTCAACTGGTTCGCCAGAAATTTAAGAAAGTCGTTTGCATTTTCTTTTTCTTAATCATATTATAGCTTAACGCTACCGCGTTTGCTATGAATATATATATATATTTACAAAAATGATATAAGGTTATACATAGAAATACACATAGAAATTATTGCATGTACAGTGGCGGTCAAAAGTTTCCGGCCAGCATAAAATTTTCGGTTAATTTGTAAGTATACCCATATGAAGAGGAATCTCAAAGTGATACTTATACACTTTATTGACATAACAGTTAGAACTTATTTATGAAATAACAATTAAATATTAATAAATTTAATTGCAAAAGAAAACGCATGTTCTCAAAAGTTTCCGGCCACCTTGCCAAGTTTGGAAAAAAAATGGTGTTATAACAGAAAATAACAGTGATCAACAACATTTACAATTAGTATTTTGTATCCATACATTTAGCAATAAGTACTGCGGCGCAGCAACGTGGCATCGATTCAATGAACAGTTGTAGATCATCAATGTTAAGTTTTGCCCACGGTTCTTGCAATTTTTTTGAAAATGCTGCTAAATTGGAATATTTATAATTCCACACACGTTTTCAAGTTAGTTTCAAATATTTTCTATTATATTCAGATCGGATGATTGGGCTGTCCATTTCAAAAACAAAATTTTTTTGTGCGAGAACCACTGCTTGACGAGCATGCTTGTATGCTTTTGGTCGTTATCATGATGAAACAAATAGTTGCCACCACAATTTTTCCTCCAATAAGGCAGCAAATGATCTTGCAAGATATCCTTATGCGTTGCACTATTCATCTTGCCGCGGATTTTAAATAACGGAGAGGCACATTTTCCAGAAAACGCTCCCCACAGCATAACGTGTCCTCCGCCTTGCTTCATTGCATGAATAATATATTTCGCATCTTATCTTTTGTTTTTAGGTCGTCGATTGTAAAGTTTTTTATCACTCAGAATAAGATTGAACGCCGATTCATCTGATAATAGTACTTTTTTCCAGTTTTCACTTGACCAGTCTTTGTATTCCTTGGAAAACGCCAGTCGGGCCCTCTGAATTGTTTTACTTGTAAAAGATTTTTTAACGCCGACTGTTCCATAAAGTTCTACGTCACATAAGCGTCTTGACACTGTAGATAGACTTGTTTCAGCAATAACCATAATACCATAAATCGTTTTTAACACCATAAATGGCGTGGAATTGCAGCGGCATTTTTAGGCGGATCATCAACTGCTTTTCTTCTAATAATTCTGTTCACAAGAATAGACGTTTTCTGGGGTCCCCCGGACCGTGGCATGTTCCGAAGGCCGTGACCATCTTTATATATTTTTTTAAATATCGTTTACAGCAAATTTTCCGATCGACAACTTCGCCGCAATCTCACGAGAGGATTATCCCTTTAGCGACAAACAAATCACTCATTTAGGAACAATAAATTGTTAAACTTTTCATTTTTGAATTTCAAATACATTATTCACCTTGATTAATTAACAAATATGGCCAAAAAAAAACCACTTTAGCGATAGCAAAAATGAATGAATGACGAATGGCCGGAAACTTTTGCACGCGCGAATTTTGAATTCCTCCCCTTTGCATCAAGTACCTTAAGTAACCAATCAAAATGATCACGTGGTCAGAGGTAATTTGCTTATTCCTAACTTTTGGAGCAATTGAACTTCTTCGCTAAAACGTTCTGTCAAAGGAATAAAAAAAACTAACTGGCCGGAAACTTTTGACCGCCACTGTACATAGGCATACACTGTACGAACAATCCCGAGTGTGGAGAAGGGGGGTATCCGTCTTTCTGAAGACACCATGGGACAAAAGAAACAATTTTTCGACCTCCTTCAGAGAATCTCAAGACAAAGATAAACGTTCTTGACGGGGAAATATCGGCGGGTCTCTCGCACGTTAGAGGCGAAATTTCTTAGATTCTAGAAGAGGGCATCATTGCTTTCTTTGCATTTGGTGACGATTTTATTATTTCATAATTAGGAAATGGTTATTTAACGGTTAACTTCCGTGACATCCAGTCGAATTTACCTTACCTCACCTAAAGAAGTTTCACTTCAGAAATTTTGAGAAGATATGAAAAAAACTCATGGTCCTTTATGGATCCGGTTAATTGGACAATCCGATTAATCATCGTCCGGATAATCAGCGTTCTGCTGTATATTATACTATACCCTATCTTCAGGCATTATTACCATAGTAGAGAGCTGTCACAGAATAGACATATCAACATATAAAGGAAAAAATGTCTATACTGTGATAGCTCTCTACTTTGGTAATACTCTTGTCATACCCATTGTATATTTTAAAACAAACAAGTTTCTCTCTCCAATCCTTTTTGTTTTATATTATCCTGTCAAATGTGGGAGATTCTTATGGGTTATTCTGTAGTCAGAATCAAATATACAGGGAAAGTACAAAGTCTTACCCTTATTTTTTATCAAACTGTACATTGATGCAGCCAAACCATAAAATTTTTACTTCTCTTTTTGAGGGATTCTGTAGTGAATAAGTTATCAAAGTTATTTTTGTCCTTTTTATTATTTGACTAATTATAATTATAAAAACTAAACATCTACATATGTCGCCAAGGGCATGAAGAGGATAAAAATTACATTTTCAACGAATAAAGAAAAATTAGTAGTTGACCAAAATTTTATAATTTCTTCCGAGATTCTTGTTATGTACTTAGAAATTAGAATTTTTTTTTTTTTTCTCAACATACAAATCAAATTTTCTTTCTTTCAGTTAAATGTTTAAAACTGCCACTGTCCAGCAAATCACCACTTATGTAATTTTTTTTTTTTTTTTTTTAAATGGAAAAACGGGTGTTTAATTATTCTTGCAAAACTTAATATACAGTTTAAAACTGAGAATATTAATAATAGGTTTTAGCATAAGTTTTTAGCTGAATGAGTTATTAATATTATTAATATTCAGATTTCTGGTTGATATAGAAAAATACACAAATCATATCAAGGTTTTTTTAAACAAATCTCTATCCAATAAAAAATTTCAAAATATCTACAAATTCAAAATCTCACTTTGTGTTATTTGTTTCTTTTAACAAACAATACATCTGTATAAAAATGAAACAATTTCTAAATATTCACATCTTATTCTATAAATGACACAATTAGTTGTAGCACAACCATCTATTATTTAAAAACTAATCAAATTCTGCTGTTTTTAATAGCTTTTCCCTCCCGAAATTTTGAAATCAATCTACTGAAAATCCTAAAAGTAATGTTACTTTAAATTTAGAAAAGTAATTTGTAAGAAAAAAATGTCAAAAGTGTATTGGATAATATTTCATCCATAGGAAAAGGAAAGATGTAATGAGTATATCATAAATATTTTGGATTTCTATAAGTTGAACTTTAAATATTTATTTAAAAAAATCAATTTTAGAAATTTGAGAAATGTATTTAATTTTTGTTTCTGCATTTTTGTTGAGAATGAAACATTGATGTTCTTTAATGCAGGTGCCCATAACTTCTGCAATATCAATTTATTATCGATCTGAATTTTTTTTTTTAACCCTTTGTACTTCTATGTCAAGTCCGACTCGACATGATTTTTCTTAAGCTAAATAATGCTATAAAGAGTGATAAAATATCTTTATTTAGATTGACGAACATTCATAGCACAAATGGCAACATTTTCAAAATCATTCATGATAGAAATATTTTCACAAAATTTAAAAACAATAACTTGGTTAACATTGTCATGAGACATCATGCATATGCAAACATAAAATAAAATTAAATAGGATTATTTTATGTTTGCACTGATTTTCAATATGCATGGTGTCTCTTGACATTGTTAACCAAGTTATTGTTTTTAAATTTTGTGAAAATATTTCTATCATGAATGATTTTGAAAATTGAAGGGGTAGGTTTAAAGGTTACAAACTGTTAAATAAAATACAATTTTCTATAGCAAAAATAAAAATTCATATTTCTTAAAATCACCAAAGAATATTTCTTTTAATAAAATAGTTTAAAAAAGGCAATAAAAATATCCTTTCATATCTTATTTAGAAAAAAAAAAAAAAAAAAAAAAAAAAACCATTTAAAGCTATCGTTAAATTCAAAGGAGCTAATTTCTGACACTATTTTTTTAAATCAATTTTCATTCAGAAATGGATGAAATTTGCAATGTATATTTTTTTAAAATTCAGAAACTATAATTGAAAGACATCTTTTTTTTTTTTTTTGGTAAATGCATAACATTTTTCAGAAAATACTATTAAAACCTTTCAGTCGAATTCTCCATGCAGGTCAAGAAAAGTGAAGAAAATTGGTTGTCCTGAGCAAAATTGCTTTTAAGTCAAAAGGAAATTTATCAAAAAATGAAAAATTTATTTTCATTCCAAATTACTAAATAGTCAGGGCTGCCAACTTTATACCTTCATGTTTAAAAATGAGTTTAAAATTGTGTCAAAGTTTTACGTTGTTAAGCAGGGTATTTGAGAACCATATTAAAGTTAAAGCATAAATATTTTAGAACATTTAGAAAATAAATTAATTTCATTATGATTTACAAATATTTAAAACAAGCAATTAAAATATAGAAAGATATTTATTACAACAATTAAATTACATTAATATACACGGTTCTAATATTTATGTATACAATGTTTTCTTTTCAATTTACTAATATATACAAATTCCAGTAGTTTTGACCATCTTACAGCATTATCTCTGCCATTTGATTTGCTCTGTAGTTCATTCCACACACAGGGTTGATCAACTTAAGTACCTTAAAGAAAAAGAGTGGTTCATTCAACATGGATATAAGCACTAAAATAAATTTTCGAAGAAAATATAAAAGTGACTTGTAGAAAAGGTTACATAAAATCACCTTAAAAGGATATTTCAGTCACACCAAGAAAAAGAAGGTTAATGTCAATCTTACGGGGCATTATTTTCAAATTTCTCACTTTGATTTTAATATTTCTCAATGATTTTTTTTTTAATTTAGTATAGATGAGGGTGATCTACAACCGTGCTAGCTTTTATTTTTCTGATTTTGGTTATAGTTTTTTTTAATATTACGATAATTTCAAATTCAGAAGCGGTTTCAAAAGTAAAAATAATAATAATTCAAAAAAAAAAAAAAAAAAATCGAAAAAGTAAAAATTAGCCAGTTGTAGATCATCTTCAGCTATCCTATGAAAAAAAAATCATTTAAAAATACTAAAATTCAAACAAGATATTTGAAAATAATTCTCCCATAGACTTAACATTAGCATTTTCGTTTTTCCCTGTGACTAGAGTGGACTCTTAAGAGCATACACTAGTCACGCGGATAAATGCAAACATTAATGTTAAACCTAAAAGAAAAGTCTTTACAGATTTCTCACGTGTATTTGAATATTTTTATATTAGTTTTTTTGCATGCAATACCTGTTGTTGTGTGTATGTACTTTTTTCAACTTTTGTAGCAATTTCTGTATACGAGAATAGTTTCCCTTTCAAAATCACTTCCAAAAGTAGACGTATCAAAAAACTGTAAAAAACATCGAAAAAGTAGAAATGCACAATAAATGTTAACCTCAGGTACCCTGTGTCCCCCCCCCCCCCCCCCCCCAAAAAAAAAGAGAGAGAGAATCATTTAAAAATATTAAAATAGGAACAAGAAATCTGTAAAGAACGCTGCCATAGGATTAACATTAGCTCTCACATTTCTTAGTTTAGGCTCTTAAGGCTTAATTATTTTGCATGCGATACCTGAAGCCAATACCTATTGTTGTGTGCATGTACTTTTTCAAATTTCGTAGAAATTTCTGTATACGAGAATAGTTTCACTTGCAGAACCACTTCCAAAAGTAGAAATATCCACATATAAAAAAACTAACAAACATCGAAAAAGTAGAAATGCACAATAAATGTTAACCTCAGGTACCCTGTGTGTGTCCACCCCCCCCCCCCCGCCCCCGCAAAAAAAGAGAGAGAATCATTTAAAAATATTAAAATAGGAACAAGAAATCTGTAAAGAACGCTGCCATAGGATTAACATTAGCTCTAACATTTCTTAGTTTAGGCTCTTAAGGCTTAATTATTTTGCATGCGATACCTGAAGCCAATACCTATTGTTGTGTGCATGTACTTTTTCAAATTTCGTAGAAATTTCTGTATACGAGAATAGTTTCACTTGCAGAACCACTTCCAAAAGTAGAAATATCCACATATAAAAAAACTAACAAACATCGAAAAAGTAGAAATGCACAATAAATGTTAACCTCAGGTACCCTGTGTGTCCCCCCCCCCCCACCAAAATAAAAGAGAGAGAGAATCATTTAAAAATATTATAATAGGAACAAGAAATCTGTAAAGAACACTGCCATAGGATTAACATTAGCTCTAACATTTCTTAGTTTAGGCTCTTAAGGCTTAATTATTTTGCATGCGATACCTGAAGCCAATACCTATTGTTGTGTGCATGTACTTTTTCAAATTTCGTAGAAATTTCTGTATACGAGAATAGTTTCACTTGCAGAACCACTTCCAAAAGTAGAAATATCCACATATAAAAAAACTAACAAACATCGAAAAAGTAGAAATGCACAATAAATGTTAACCTCAGGTACCCTGTGTGTGTCCACCCCCCCCCCCCCCGCCCCCGCAAAAAAAGAGAGAGAATCATTTAAAAATATTAAAATAGGAACAAGAAATCTGTAAAGAACGCTGCCATAGGATTAACATTAGCTCTAACATTTCTTAGTTTAGGCTCTTAAGGCTTAATTATTTTGCATGCGATACCTGAAGCCAATACCTATTGTTGTGTGCATGTACTTTTTCAAATTTTGTAGAAATTTCTGTATACGAGAATAGTTTCACTTGCAGAACCATTTCCAAAAGTAGAAATATCCACATATAAAAAAACTAACAAACATCGAAAAAGTAGAAATGCACAATAAATGTTAACCTCAGGTACCCTGTGTGTCCCCCCCCCCCCCCACCAAAATAAAAGAGAGAGAGAATCATTTAAAAATATTATAATAGGAACAAGAAATCTGTAAAGAACACTGCCATAGGATTAACATTAGCTCTAACATTTCTTAGTTTAGGCTCTTAAGGCTTAATTATTTTGCATGCGATACCTGAAGCCAATACCTATTGTTGTGTGCATGTACTTTTTCAAATTTCGTAGAAATTTCTGTATACGAGAATAGTTTCACTTGCAGAACCACTTCCAAAAGTAGAAATATCCACATATAAAAAAACTAACAAACATCAAAAAAGTAGAAATGCACAATAAATGTTAACCTCAGGTACCCTGTGTGTGTCCCCCCCCCCCAAAAAAAAAAGAGAGAGAATCATTTAAAAATATTAAAATAGGAACAAGAAATCTGTAAAGAACGCTGCCATAGGATTAACATTAGCTCTAACATTTCTTAGTTTAGGCTCTTAAGGCTTAATTATTTTGCATGCGATACCTGAAGCCAATACCTATTGTTGTGTGCATGTACTTTTTCAAATTTCGTAGCAATTTCTGTATACGAGAATAGTTTCACTTGCAGAACCACTTCCAAAAGTAGAAATATCCACATATAAAAAAACTAACAAACATCGAAAAAGTAGAAATGCACAATAAATGTTAACCTCAGGTACCCTGTGTGTCCCCCCCCCCCACCAAAATAAAAGAGAGAGAGAATCATTTAAAAATATTAAAATAGGAACAAGAAATCTGTAAAGAACACTGCCATAGGATTAACATTAGCTCTAACATTTCTTAGTTTAGGCTCTTAAGGCTTAATTATTTTGCATGCGATACCTGAAGCCAATACCTATTGTTGTGTGCATGTACTTTTTCAAATTTCGTAGCAATTTCTGTATACGAGAATAGTTTCACTTGCAGAACCACTTCCAAAAGTAGAAATATTCACATATAAAAAAACTAACAAACATCGAAAAAGTAGAAATGCACAATAAATGTTAACCTCAGGTACCCTGTGTGTCCCCCCCCCCACCACCACCAAAATAAAAGAGAGAGAGAATCATTTAAAAATATTAAAATAGGAACAAGAAATCTGTAAAGAATGCTGCCATAGCATTAACATTAGCTTGAACATTTCTTTCTGTGCCTAGTTTAAGCTCTTGACTTGAGGCTACGTGTTTAAACAAAAATGGAAATGTCAGAGCTGAAATCATTAGTTTTATACATTCTCAACAAAGCTCACTTATTTTTACTATTTATACAACTTTTACAGAGTAATTTCAAATCATTGCAACAGTTAATGATTTTTTTTTTTTTCACTCACTTTATCTTATAATTTATAAATGGGCCTGTTTAAACTGTACATCACCTTCATATTTAATGGAGTTTCTGAAATATGTTAAAGATGCAGAGAGGACCTTTTAATCCTGTGCAAGTCTGTTTAGGAATATTAATTGGCCTACATTCTTTGCTAACAGGTGACAATGTGCAGCTTTCAGCATATCTGTTATCAAATTACTTGGAAATAAATATTATTAATTGAATGCATTGTCCATCATACTCACAAGATTAAATGTTACCGAGCTTGTATAGATTACATTAGGTCACAAAAATATAGAATGCTAACTGCCCCTGGCTGTCACAAAACATATAATAATATGCAATAATGGGTGGGATACAAACTTTGTATATACTTTGAGAAAACAGATTTTTATAAATTATCGATCAGATTTTCTAATAAACTCTAGGCCATTTTATTTACTACATGGGAATTAATCTAAACTTTTGTGAATACAAACTTTTATAAGTCAGCCTGTTAAAGGTTTTCTTTCTAGTGAGCTCATTTTATTTACAAATTACACATTTCAAATAATACAGAGAAACAAAAAATAAAGAATTTACTTATTATGGAATATAATTATAAGAGTATTTAATAAATGGAATCTTGTGAAAGCTCTCTTTTTAACTCTTTGAAGGTTGGTGAGATATTTTGCTAAAAAGGTCACTTAAAATTGCATTTACAAATCTATATTGCACATGCAGATCTGAAAATTTGGAAGAAGACCAATGAAAGCAGTTCTGATGCATAAAACTCAGATTTTCATTTTTTTTTTTTTCAAAATTCGCCGAGGTATAAGTTAAAAACCATAATGATTATTAAAAGATAGTACGCTGCATTAGCTGTCTGGTCCAAAACAGCATTTCAGAGTTTCTTTAAGGCTCTTTTCAAATCTAACAGAGCTTATTTCTGATGTATTCTTGTAATTCTTTTTTTTTTCCAGAAATGCATGAAACTGGCAGGTGTTTTTATTCAAAAGCTATGCGATCAAAAGATGTTTTCCCTTTTCTGGTAAAGGCAGAAAATAATTCAGAAATACTGTCAAAGTTGCCTTTTGAGGAGAATTTCTAGGCTTGGTACTGGGAGAGAGAAAAAAGAAAAAGCAGTTGTCAGACAACTAAAATTGCTTATAACTGGATAAGTAATTTGTTTATAAAAAAAAAAATGAAAAACTCAATTCCAAATCACCTTAATAGTCAAGCCTACCAATTTTATATACCTTTACACTTAAAAATGGACTACAAAATGTGTCGGAAAGTTTTGTGTTGTTGAGCAGGAGCCAAAAGCAAAAGGGAAAGAAGCTCGGGAAAACATTCTGTATTTTGAAGCAGCCATATCAGATTTTAAAATATACATATAAGGACAAAAATACCCACTTATTTTGGGTACTTTCCTGGTCCTAGTTGGGTTATTTGTTTTAAAAGTATTAATATTTATTATTTCAAAGAAATATATTGTGAATGCTAATTTTGAGGGTCCTTCCCAGAAGACTGCATCCACAATCTCCAATTGAAAAATATCCTCTTATTCCTGAAGTGTTTTTCCATTTCCGGTGATATCTAGAGCTAAATATATTTACTATTTAAAAAAAAAAAAAAAAAAAAAAAAAAAAAAATTCTAGAACCCCTCTGACAAATTAAACAGACACCCCCCCCCCCTCCTCAGTACAATTTCAGATATAATTTTGTGCTGAATTACAAACACCTTGAAAACTTTTTATATTTGATTAATTGATGCCCCGGTACCAGAAAGTTCAAGACAGGGAGAGACAATCATCGCAGATTTTTTCTTTCCTTTTTTGCAGATTTTTTTTCACTGAACATTTTGCTTTATATTATGCTTTATAACTTAATACACAAAAACTTAAAATTATTACTAATAAAAATGAATAAGTGCACAAAGACATTACAGTGCAAGTGATTAACACTTCAGTTGTAAAATATTTTACATGCAGATTAATTTCTGCCCTTGAAGTACCTGTTGCAGACATTAATTATTTCAAAACTAACATAAGTATTTTATAAATTGATTGAAGAATAGTTATACCATTAATTTTTCAACTGAGTTGATAAATTAATTTTGGAAAGTAAAAAATATTACAAAAATTTCCAGTTAATATATTTATAGATCTCCAACATTAAAAATTAGTATGAGTGAGAATTAGTCAAAAAATTCTTTAATAGAAGAAATGGCCTATTAGCTTGTTAAATTATCAAGAATTAGCAAAATCCTCAATACATTTTAAAGGAAACGGACTATCGAATTGATTAGCATAAAAGTTATTGGTTTTATGATTACCTAGTAATATTTTAAAATTTTGCACAAATTGGAAAAGGGGGGATGGTATTTTATTTAGTTCAAAGCATCCTGTAAATTCTGATTTTTTTAACTGCATCTGCCTGTTGGTTTATACTTTCAGACTCTGATTAAAATACATTAGAAAGAGTTATATTTAACCTAGGCAGTTATCCTTATAGAAGCAGAAACTCTCCCTTTTTACTAATAACTCAAAAATGTGCAACCTAACAGAATTAGATATTTTTTTAGCTTAAATTTACCGTTTTTAACTGAGCACATAATTTTAAGATGAAACATTGGAATAAAAAACTTCCCCCTCCCATATAATACACAATACTAAAATATACAACTTATTACAACATATTTTGGCCTAAATTTTAAATATTTTTTATATATATAAAAAAAAATCAGCAAGAACTTTGTAAAAAAAAAAAAAAATCAAGTTATTTAAATCATGTTGCTAAAAACACAAAGCTAAACACACTTTTAGCAAAATTTCAAACGCTAATAAAGTGGAAAATATGTTACAAATTGACAACACTATTGATGAGAAAAAATAAAAAAGCTATATGTCTCTTGTGAAATTATTTGCCTTCTGATATTCACCTCTTCATCCTGCAGAGAAATGTGGATTTCTCTAAGGAAGGGAACACCACTAAAGGCCTATGAAAAAAGCAATTATATAATTCATTCTCTAATATCTGTATTCAGTTGTACTGGAAATTTATAAATTACTATTAAAAATTAAAAGTCCTATGAGGAATATAGGTGCAGATTCCTAAAATCAGTAAGGCGCTAGTGGCTGCTAAACCAAAAAAAAAAAAAAAAAAAAAAAATCCAGTGGCCACATTGTGAAACAAACACATACAAACAACAGCATTTATATACAGAAAACTAAACAAAAAACTAAGGAATTAAAAAACTGAAAAATAATTGAACACACGTACAATAACACACAGACTAATTACTTCAAATATGTATATTTAATTAAGCATAAAATTCTTGAAATTTGTATATTAAGTATAATATAAATCTTAAACTATGTACTGTCAGAAGATAAAGTTGAGCAAGATATGTAGAAAATAAGCAAAAATGATAGTGGGAAACCCGGGCGCAGAATCGGCGCAACGCTGCGACGCACGTCGCAGACTCTTGAGAGAGCCTGCAGACTATTTTTCAACTGTTAAAATTTAGAAAAAAAAGTTTGCTAGAAATTATTTGCCATGTGCAATAATAATACGATCCCCGCCACATGCGATTGACGAAGCTCCGATTTATTTTAAAATATAAATAATTCACGGAGAAAACTCTAGACACGCGATAGTGAAATGCACATTATTAAATGAGCCAATCCTCGTAGGGGTAATTTCTTAAGAAATTTAAAAAATCGGTCATTAATCCCCAAATTCGGACGTAAATATCACGAATTTCGACAAATGTTCGCCGAAAAAACAACTTCGTCAATTGTTTTCATTTAGAATAGCCAATTTCGTCAAAAAATCTCGAAAAAAAAAAAAGAAATTTTATGAGATCGTGAAAGAAACGTCAATTTCGTCAAAGGGCTGCGGAAAAATAGCAACTTTCGTCAAATGATGGCATTAAAATGCGACTTCCGTCAAATGGTCGCAGAAAAACACGAATTTCGTCAAAGAGCTAACCGAAAAATAGCATTTTTCATCAAAGTATAGCGGAAAAAACGCGAATTCCGCCAAAAGATCGCGGAAAAAAACACAAATTTCGTCAAAATATCGCACAAAAAACACAAATTTCATCAAAGGATCGCGGAAAGAACGCGAATTTTATCGAAAGATCGTGCAAAATAGGCGGATTTTCGAATTTTCGTGGAAAAAACGCGAATTTCGTCAAAAGATCGCGAAAAACCCCGAAAATTTTGTTACAAGATCGAAAAAAAATGCCAATTTCATCAAAGGGCTGGAAAAAATAGCAATTTTCCCCGAAGGATGGCGGGAAAACGCGAGTTTCGTCAAGTGATCGGGGAAAAAAACGTGAATTTTGACAACTGATCGTGGAAAAAGCGCGAATTATGTCAAAGGATCGCGGAAAAACTCAATCTCGTCAAAGGATCGCGGAAGAAACGCGAATTTCGTCGAAAGATCCCTGAAAAAACGAATTTCGCACAAAGATCTCGAAAAAACATGTATATCGTCAAAGGATCGCGGAGAAAACGCGAATTGTTTTCAAAGGATTGCGGTAAAAACGCACATTCCGTCAATGGATCGGGAAATTGAGAAAAAACCCGAATTTCGTCAAAAGATCACAAAAAACGCAAACATCGTCGAAAGATCACGAAAAAAACGCGAACATCGTGGAAAGATCGCGAAAAAAACGTAAACATAGTCGAAAAATCGCGAAAAAACGTGAACATAGTTGAAAGATCGCGAAAAAGACGCGAACATCATCGAAAGATCGCAAAAAAGCGCGAACATCGTCGAAAGATTGCGAAAAAAACGCGAACATCATCGAAAGATCGCAAAAAACGCGAACATCGGCGAAAGATCACGAAGAAAAACGCGAACATCGGCGAAAGATCGCGAAGAAAAACGCGAACATCGTCGAAAGATCGCGAAAAAAACGCGAACATCGTCGAAAGATCGCGAAAAAAACGCGAACATCGTCGAAAGATCGCGAATAAAACGTGAACATAGTCGAAAAATCGCGAAAAAACGTGAACATAGTTGAAAGATCGCGAAAAAGACGCGAACATCATCGAAAGATCGCAAAAAAGCGCGAACATCGTCGAAAGATTGCGAAAAAAACGCGAACATCATCGAAAGATCGCAAAAAACGCGAACATCGGCGAAAGATCACGAAGAAAAACGCGAACATCGGCGAAAGATCGCGAAAAAAACGCGAACATCGTCGAAAGATCGCGAAAAAAACGCGAACATCGTCGAAAGATCGCGAATAAAACGTGAACATCGTCGAAAGATCGCGAATAAAACGCGAATATCGTCGAAAGATCGCGAATAAAACGCGAACATTGTCGAAAGATGGCGAAAAAACGCATATTTCGTCAAAGGATCGAGGAAAAATGTGAATTCCGTCAAAGAATCGCTGAAAAATTTGCTGCAACATTAATGTTTTCACGAGATTTTCTTACAGCTGAGTGGCAGGCTAAATGTTAGCGCCATCTTTTGAGTAAAAAACATGTTAAATTTTGATTTGTACAACTAGTTAAGATTGCTAAGTAAAGCATTGCATTATAATTACTTTTAAAGTATTTACATGAATTACTCAAATTTGATTCTCTCAGACTTTCAATCTGCTCCAAAAACAGCTTTTATTGCTACAAAATTAGATTTTTGCCGCTACAAAGTGGCTTTAGTGCACTTTCATCCCTGTATTATCATATTTATATATAATTTTTGATATTATCACATTGTATCAATCTTTTCAAAAAATTTAGAAATTGGTGTTCATATGTTATTTTTACTGTTTTCTAATTTCACAGAAAATTTGACAAATTTTATGAAAGATTTTTCAGACAATGATGCTAAAAATTTTGAGGACAAAGATAAATTATTTTAAAAAGTACTTTCCTTTAATGTTTATCACAAATACTTGGGGTGGGGGGAGGGGGGTTGAGTGGATGAGGGATTGGAAAGAGGGAGTTTGTCCTTAAGTTCTGCAGACTGTTTTTAAACTTTAAATTTGTGTTGCAGACTGCTGAAAAAAATTCTGGTGCTGGGGTGGGAAATATCAGGAAAAGAATATTCCTTAATTTGATTTTGTCATACAAAAAATTGAGAATGTGTCCAATTATTTTACACTATAAAAATCAAAATAGACTTCAGTCATTTGTTTTGCTATAAGGAGAGATTATCTTAAAAAAATAAATATAAATATATATGGCGACTTATAAGTGCAAAATTAACACTAGCCATCAGCCCACTAAATGAGAAAAAAGTGGCTATTAAAAAATTGTTTGTCACTGGCCACCTTATGGTCACTTTCCTACAAGGACCAGACTAAAATTTTTTTGCATTATGTTTATATAAACATATTTATATGGGCTATTTAATTTTAGCTTAATACTAATATAAATTTTAACAAAAGTTTACTGCTTAGTACTTTTACATAAAAAAGTGGCCACTTATAAAACTCATATTACTGGCCACTAATGAAATTTCAATTTTTCAGTTCTGTCCTTTAGCGACTTAGACGGTGAAAGTTAGTGGTCAGAGCAAACAATTTAGTCTTGGCATCTGGTGACCATGAATCTGCACTTATAATGTAGAGCAGGGAACCATGATTTTTTTCTGTATATATATATATATATATAAAGGATTATTCATGGGGGAGGGGTTAAAAAGTTTTTTAAAAATTTCTAACTGGAAATAAATAAAAAGTACATTTAACAATGATAATAATGAGCCCCTTATTTTATCTAAATTATAATGTGAATTAAATGCATATAAAAAGTACATTTAACAATGATAATAATGAGCCCCTTATTTTATCTAAATTATAATGTGAATTAAATGCATCTACAGATAAAATTATACTATTAGTAATAAGCAAAAGCCATTTATTTTATTATTAGCATTATGGTGTTTGAAATATTACACAGAATATATCAAGCTGTTAATTAAAAAAAAGTGATAAAATATCGATTTTAATTTGTGTTTAATTTTATTTATGAAAAAAAGAAATTATGATCAGTATATGTGTAATTAAAAAAAAAAAAATTTATATTCAGTGAAATCCACTATTCGTTAAAATCACTATTTATATAAGCATGTAGAGAGTGCGGTAGCAAAAAGTTCAAGAATGGAGACTAGCATCACAGATTTTCTTTTCTCTTTTGCAGTTATTTTTCCATCAAACCATTATTTTGCTTCATATTATATTTAACTTAATGCAAAAACTTAAGTTTCTCTTTAATAAATGTGAATAAAACACACAAAAACGTTACAGGTAAGTGTTTAATTAACGCTGCAATCACAAAAAATTTACCTGCAGATTATTTTCTGTCTCTGTAGTAACTCCCACAGACACTTTGGGAATTTTCTGCTACTGTGGCAGCGGGTGCATATGATAGTTCAGGTCCACTCCTCCACCATATTTCAAAGATGAAATTGGGTAGCCTCCATTCCAATTTTTCTGTTATTGGAAATTAAATACATATTATTCTTAAGGACTGAAATATACCAAATGAAAAAAAAAAGTCTTTATACAAGCACACTTGGACATTTTCAAAAAACTGATTTCAGACAGAAAACCCTGCACCCTTGACTACATTCTGGATATTTTTATTTATTGGATATTTTCCATTAAACCAATGCCATTATTGCCAAGCAATATAGTTGGTACCAATTGGAAAATTTGAAAAAAAAAAACTTAACGTTGTTAAGGTAAAAGTGATCACTTAAACATAACATTTGAAAATTATACACTTTCACAAACTGTTTTATTATATTAATCAAAATTATACACTTTTAAAACAAAAGAACAAATAAACATTATACAAAAATTAAAAATGAAGAATTAAACTATAAATTTCTCTTAACATTGCAGTAAACATTTAATTTTTGGAATAAAAACATCTCCATATAGCAGTGATAAGATTGTAAATAATGATTAATTGTGCTTTTAGTATACACTATTTTGTGATACCCCCATAATCTCTAAACAAACTATCTAACATGATATCCAGTTTGGGGTCAGTAAAATTATACAGTAAAACCTCCACTCAATGATTCCTTTTTTTAAAAAATAATCTGGTATACTGACTCACAACTTACTTCAAAAAATTGTCTGCACAATGTAAATAATTATGTGTATTGTTTTTTTAATAACCTAATTTTATGATCTGATTTTCTATACTTAGATGCTAAATTTAATTGAAGCTTACTTTTGCATTTTTAAAAAAAATAAATTCACATAAAAAACAACACTAAATAAATAAATTCATATAAGCAGCATAAAAATTCATCATGTTTGTCAGTACCATGCAGGGTTGGCGTGGTTTAAATCAAATGGTTTTTTTAGAACAAATCTAATGTAATATTTAATGGTGTTTTTTAGTTTGCCTGTGTTTTAAATTATTTATAGAAATAATTTCTACTTTTAATATTTTATCTAAGCAGTCTACATGAGGCATAATGAGTTTATGTCATGTTTGTGTGCACGCAGGATGAAAATTAGAATGTGTTGATGCACCGAGAGAGTTATCATAAAACGTCAAAATTAACAGAGATAAAACATATTCAGTATTCAGCATAAAATATTATCAATTAAAAAATACAGATTATTTACGGCAGTTAATAACATAATACAATGACCTTTAAGATTTTGGCCAAGTAATAAAAGAAAATTTTCTCAATTCGGGAGATTATCCTTTAAGAATTTAAAAAAGAATTTCAAGATATGAAGTTGAATGAGATGACATGCAAAAATTATATGTCAGTTATAGCATTCAATAATACCAATCTTTTCTGTTACAGAATTTAATGGCCATAAATGTTAAAACAAAATAACCAGAAGTATTCGAATATATATAAAAAAAATTCTTTAGCAGCCATAGATAATTATATAAAAGTTAACCATTTGAAGATACTATCTTCAAAATATTTTTTTATAGTTAAATTAATGATTAGGTCAAGAAGAAAATATTAAAATGTTCAGTGAACTAGTTTTGACTTCAAAAAGATTTTTAATACAGTCGAACCTTCTTAATGCGAACACTCAAGGGGAAACTTTTTTTGTTCGTGTTATCAGAACTTAACTACATTACATACAACTGGACGAGGCAATCTGAAACAGTTCCTGCTAAAAGTTAATTCGCGTTAAGCGTGTTAACGAGGTTTGACTGTATCAAGGTAGAAAAAAAAGTTCATAAAATATTATATCTATAATTAATCAAAAAAATCGTCTTAAGATTTTCAAGGTATCAAAGTTACACTGTGTAGGGCAGTTTATTTTTTCAACATAAGACATAGGTTACTAATGTTTAAATTAGAAATGAATTCAATTTTCTACATAACAGACTGTAATTATTTAATCAGGATATCTTCAAATGAAGTTATATTACTTAATATATAACAATGTTTATTTGGTACTTGTTAGTTATCCCGTCAACCAAATTACTGTCGCCAAATTGTAAGATTAAATGCCAATAATGGTTGATCGTAAATGTCGCATTCGCTTGACATTAAACATGATCACGTGTTTGTTACGTCATTAAGTGATTTTTAATTCGACGTTTTATTTTTATTAAAGGACTAATTTATTTGTTCTTTCGTTATTTTAAATAAAAATTATGTCAATTTGTATAATTTGGTGAGTGGTTTGGCGATTTGTATAATTTGGCGAAACTGGTCGACAGGATAACTAACAAGTACCATTTATTTTTATCAACAAATGTACATCTACATGTATTAGGAAATAATATAAAAAAAAAAAAACATATTTTGTGTTTATATATATATAACCATTAATTAAACATAACCTACCACCATATATATATATAAAACTTGTTTTTTTTGCCAACCCTGCTTATGTGTTGCCCTGGCAAGGTCATATTCACTGCACCAACGATATTAATTACAATAACCTTTTTTTTGTGTGTGTGTATGTGAGTGGGGGGGGGGGGGACTACTTTCTGCATTTTAACCACACAAAGTTAATATTATATAGTTGCCATATTAAAATTAATACCAAAGTATTTTTATAACTATACCTATATAATCAATTTCATGTTATATATTTATCATTTTTTAGCAATATTATGTATTTATAAAATGTATATTATATTACCATTTTGAACATGATTGACAATTGACAACGATAAACAAAAGTGGCAATTGACAATCATTTTTGGCGATCTATCTACCCAGATAATATGAAGGTATTTATTTATTTTCATAGCTGTTTACAGTTTATTTCTAAAATGCCGAGGCAATCAATAAGAAGTACAAAAAGCCTTCCATTTAATAAATAGTGAGTCACAATATTTGATACTGAATAAATTCGGATAAAAACCTTTGCATTAAGGTTGAAATAAATCAATGGCACATTAGGATATACGTATCAGTATAATGGAAAAATATCACATATTGTGTATGCAGACCTGCCAACCTTTGAAAATGAGAAATCGTAGCACACAAAATTTAAATTAATCTGGAGATTGGTTGGTTGGTTTTCATGTTTCCCAGCCATCTTTTGACACTCGTAAAAGGAATGAGGTTTCTGTCTTTCAACTCAATATAGTAAATTTTTTCCTCTGAAAATTTTTATACGATTTTTAGAGTTTATTTTCATTTCGCAGCGTTTTTTTTTTTTACATTTGCAAAAGGAGCCTGGTTCCAATTTTTTAGCTCAGTGCAGTAAATTTTGACGGAATTCGCGATTTTTCCCCCGCCATCATTTTAGGATATTCACAATTTTTTTCCCCACAATCGTAATTCACATTTTCCTATCACGATTCTTTGTTGAAATCCGCACTTTTTACCATGAACTTTTGACGAAATTCGCATTTTTTACGCGATCCTTAGACGAATTTTGCTTTTTTTTAACCACGATCCTTTAACTAAATTAGTGTTTTCTTTCTGCGATCTTTCGGTGAAATTTGTGATTTCTTACTAATCTTTCGATGAAATTTGCATTATCTTACTGATCGTTTGACGAAATTCGCGTTTTATTTCTGCGACATTTTGACAAAATTCACGTTTTTACCATGATCCTTTAACGAAATTTATTTTCTTCTGCGACCAATTGACGAAATTGATTTTTTTTACACGGTCATTTGTCGAAATTCGCGATAGTTTATCGCAAATCGTGCGATTTTGCACACTATTTCAAACCTTGCCCCTCAAGGAACACCCTCCAAAATTCTTAAAATGGCACCCTTGTTTCTAAGGAAGGGAATTTGTGTATGAATATTTACAAAAACCCGATTAGAGTGTTTTATGTTAAGAACAAGGATGTAGTGGAGGGTATACGGTGGTATACGCCGTATATCTTCTGGATTTCTTTAAGGAACAGCACATACCCTCTCTTTTTCAAAAAAACTATAGTAAGAACTCTGTAGAGTATACCCCCTGCCTTGAGCGTATACCCTCTGCCTAGAGTGTATAACCTCTTGTTTTTTTACGACTACACACTGGTTAAGAAGTTTTTTTTGCACCCCAGAATTTTTTTTTTTTTCTCATGAGCATTTTTTAATGTCAGAATTTTCGGACTAATGGCCAATTTTTTAAAACTTTCGGAAATGAATACTTGGAAATTTCGGAACAGAATCACTCCCCAAAAATAGTCTGCGCGGGCTAAAAATCGCAACTGGAAACGAAAAAGCTTTTGTGTTTTTTGCAAAAAATCGTAGTTTAAGACAGATTTTCGTAGCATCATAGTTTATAGGTCCAAATCGTAGCAACTACGAATTTTTCATAGCAGTTGGCAGGTATGTGTATGTCTCGTACAATACTTACCATGCTTTTGCTTGCAACAGTTTCTCTCTACCACTATAATAGACTCGTAGATCTGGCTATAGGTCAAAACTGGGAAATTTCATTAGGGCCACTGGCCGGTAGAACTAGTTTTTAAGGTGGCCACTTTTTTATTTAAAAATACTAAACAGTAAAAATTTTATAAGTAATCATCTAAAAGTGAATAGCCCAAATAAATATGTTAATATAAATATATTGGAACCAAAAAAAGTAGAATCCTTGATGAAATGCAAGAAAATTTTATTATCCCCTTGTAAAAAAGTGGCCGCCAATAAACAATTCTTCACTAGCCACTGTTTCTCATTTACTGAACCTGTGGCCAGTGGCTAGTGCTAATTTTGACCTTTAGATTTTGGCCATAGGTCAAAGAAAAAAATTAAAATATATAATATTTGGCTTTGATATACTCAAATATATTTTGAAGGAAAAAATGTTCTTATATATTATCCATGCCAGCTCATATTCATTGTGGCAAGAATGCCGCAGAAAATATTAATTACAATAACCCTTATTTTATTATATTTTTTGCTTCCTTCATTTAAGTGCACAATATTAACATCATATAGTTGCCATATGATAGCTGCAGAAGTATTTATACATATATACTAATATATAACACAGATATAATTTTCCCTTTACATGAATATATTGTTTTTTAAAAAAGAACATAAAATAAGACAACTTTTAAAAGTTTATCATTTCAACCTCAGAATTTTGACAGTAGCTTAATTTAACAACATTTGCATTTTTTTAAATTATCAGTAAAGTAGAGTTAATTTTAAAAATAAAAGAATCTTAAGTTTCAAGCAATATCACTACAGTTTGAAAGCAATATTAAACTGTATTGTACATCCCATCTACAAAGTACTGTTTTTCAAATACTATATAAATAATGTCAGTTTAAAAGAAACAAACTGTAGTAATTCTAGCATTAAACTGGCATTTTACAATATTACATCTCTCCCATCCCCCTTAAAATTATAATATTCATTTTCTGTGTATTTAGTTTTGGTACAGCTTTCCAGTGTAAACCCAGCTATGTTTAAGATTAATATTGAAAATGGTACTTTTTTTATGAAAGTTTTAAAACAGGTGGATTTTTTCATGAGTTTAAAAATTGTTTTCAACTAAGTTTTTCACAGGAAATTTGCTTACATTTTCTTTGCAAAGTCTGTATGAACTTATATTTTTAAATATACAGTTAGACAACTCTAAGAATCTATAATTTAGGAAAAGAAAGAAAAGAATAAATAATTTCAACTGCATATTATTATGAAAAGAATTTTTCCTAATAATTGCGATAAATTACAGCTATGCGAATAAAAATAAATGTATGTTTCAAATTTTATATTAAATTTCCACCTTACCATTTTTATTAATTGGTATATCTATTGAAATAATTCTGGAATGAATTTTCATTTAATTATTTTACCAGTGATTTGCTAGGATTTTTTTTTTTTCCGCACGATCCTGATTTTACGAAATTGTGAATATTTGTTGATACTTGTAAAAAATGCAATCAGAATTTTATGAATTAGAAATGACATTTCAGTTCTTATTTAGATATTATTGAGAAGGTCTTTTGTACAGTATACAGCTAAATAATACAGATTCATTGGTGATTTCAACTATTATGCAGCAGGTTTTTTATATTCTAAAATCATTACATTTGTGAAGGACTCAATTTCTAAATGAAAAATTTTCTGAAATGTCTATTTTTAAGAGAAAGAATTTTGTTAAGGCTGCTCAAATCCAAAAGGGCAACTTTCTGAAATAAGTTTAAATTTATTTTTGGTCGGAAATGCATGAAACTAGCTGGCATTGTTGTTTACAAACTATGTAATCGAGCTGTTTTTTCCCTTTTTTGCAAATGCAATAGATCTTTCAGAAAATAGAGTCAAAGTTGACGTTTTGAACTTTAGTTCCTGAAAAAAGCAGAAAAACCGGTCAGCGAAGGGAGAAAACATCTTTGTCACGTGATCAAAATCGCTTATAACATAATGGGTAATTTATGGATAAAAAAATGGAAAACACAGTTCGATTCTAAATTGCTTCCATAGTCAGGCCTTCCAATTTTATATCTTTGTTTTAAAAAATAAATCTGTAAATGTGTCAAAACGTTTTGCGCTTGTTGAGCAGAGCAGTTGAGAACAGCCTTAAGGGTCATACGTCTGCTCAACAAACGCAAAACGTTTTGACACAATTTCTGATTCATTTTTTAACGGAAAGATATAAAATTGGAATGCCTGGCCGTGGAATCGATTTGGAATTGAACTGTTTTTTCCATTTTTGGATCCATCAATTATCTATTGAGTTATAAGCATTTTCGACCACGTGACAAACACGTTTTTCGACCTTTTTTGAGTGCTCTTTCTTCCTTCGCGCGACAATTTGGTTCAAAATGCCTACTTTGACACTATTTCCTGAAAGATCTATTGAGTTTGCTAAAAAAAGGAAGAAACAGCCTGATGACCTAGTTTCTGAACAACAACACCTGCTAGTTTCATGCATTTCCAAACAAAAATAAATTAAAACTTATGTCAGAAAGTTGCCTTTTTGGATTTGAGAACAGCCTTAAGGGACTCTAGTTCTTTCTAAACAGATTGTTTGCATGTAGGACATTAATCATGAAAAAGTATAAATAAAAGTATCAGAATGTAGCTATTATAAAATACATTTTATAAATGAAATTTTAATTTTTCCAATTTGGAAAAATAGGCTTTCGGAGGAAAACTGGTTTACTTCCCAAAATTTCTTGATTTTTTCCCAATTGTTCACATACTTGTTACATAATTGTACTAAAAATTTAAAAATAACACTAATGTTACTTTTTGCCACGCAAATATTTAGAAGAAAAATAAATACCTTTGAATAACACTGGTGGCAGAGTAATTGTTCGGTTGGAGTCTCATACTCTTAGTTTCAGATTTCTCTTATGTGCTACCAGGTACTTGGGGCAATGACGAGTTGGTCCTATCTGGGAGACTACATATCTGTCTCTATCTACACTGTTAAAAATATTTTTGTAAAACAACAAACTTTCTGGCAGCAAAAAGTTGCCAGAAACTATTTGTTTTCAGAAAATATCTGTTAACGAAAGAATGCGTTATCAGACGACAGAAATACGTAGTCATACAGGCACTTCGTGTTGACAATCGACGCCTTTCCCAACAGTCAAAATCTGTAGGTCGATTCCTGTTGGCGAGGGGGGGGGGGGGGGGGCGGAGGTTCTATTTAACAGAAGAATCGCATATTATAGGTTAGGTACACGGGAAATTTCTATTTACCGATCGATTTGTTTATATTAATAATAATAAATACTTATAGGAATTTCTCCTCCAAACTTTTATAAAATTAATTTAAATAGCTTATTCGAAATAAAATATTTAAACAGTTGAATTTATATAGATTTGTAAATTAAGTATATTAAAGACTGGAATAAGTGAAAGAAGGTATCTTAAACTCCCCCCCCCCCCCCGAGAATAATAAAAAAATATATATACGATATAAGATAACTCCCCCCTCCCCCATAAAAATATTTCTTAATAAAATAAATATATGTATTGAATGTGATTTGTAATTAAAAGAACTTTAATATTTATTCATGCAATATTTTTGAAAATTGATTAGGTTAAATTAGTGACTTTGGTTAATTATGTAAATAATATCCTGCCAATTTTTATAATTTTTTCGAATAGAAAGCTTTGTATATATAAATGTGTAAAAGTTGACAGAGAAATGCAGCAAAGATGAGAAATGAAAAAGAAGAGCCACTAAAATCTATATAAACATCACCATAAAAAAAGTATTTCATTCCAGCTAAAGTGATAAAATGAGTTTTCATCCTTCTTAACAATTTACAATGTTTTTCCGTATAAAGTAAATGATCATCAACTAAATAAGAAAAAATATTACAATATAATTTAAATTAAAATGTTAAACAAAATTAAACTTGCTGATTCTATAAAATGAATGGTTAAAGCTTAAATAGGAATTATTTTCAAAATAATTCACACAGTTGTAGCTCAAAATTTATTTCATTAAATAGAGTGAATAAAATTTACAAATTTTAACTTAACCACTACAAGTAACTCTAAGATTGTACTAAAAAAAAAAAAAGCATTTCTTCAGAATCAACATATGGAACGATTAAACAAAATATCAACCACTACATTTTAAACAACATAGTAAATAGTAGGAAATGTGATAAATTTAAACAATAAAAATATATGAACAGCATCAGATCTAATAAATATTATTCTGGTTAATGTTAAACGAAAATATCAGTTATCTATAACTATAATAATTAATGCAGCTACTCCGTGTTTATTATTAAAACTATCACTGCAAAACTAATCACGTATGTCAATTGATGACAAAATAAATTTAAAATCTCAATCAAAATTTCTGGAACTAATACATATGAAGTAAAATTAAACTCTTAGTCATAAAAAAGTTAAATACAGTCAAACCTCGTTAACATGAACCTCAAGGGGAACCAAAATTTTGTTCATGTTAACAGTAATTCATGTTATCAGTATCAAATCTTTATATTCGTTTTTATAGGGGACTGTGAAAACAATTCATGTTAAAAGTAATTCACGTTAAGCGTGTTCATGTTAACGAGGTTTGACTGTATAATAAGTAATCATTCTACAGCTAAGTAAAAATTCAAGATTTGCAAACTAATCATAAACTTAAGATTATTTATTTAACTTAAAATAAGCAACCGATCAAAAAATAATCTCCAGCTATTAACAGAATTAGATCAACTAAGTTACTAATGTGCATAAATAAATGAAGTATAAAATAATACTAATAATTTAAGTAAATCATACATTATGAAATAATAATAATAATAATAAATAGTATTGCTTAATTAAGATTTTTAGCAAATAGGAAGTATTTTTCATACATATTGTTACGTTTCGGAAAAACATTGTTACATATTTAAAAGAAGGATGAAAACATACCTTTTGCTATGTTTGTTTTCTAGTATTCCAACTGTAAATCCTAATCATTGAAGAAAGCGGTTCTGATGTCAAAAGGTGTGTGTCGCGGGTTCGAATTGTGAAAATGATTCTTAATTTTCTGTTAAAATTTCTTTATGTATTATTCTTTTTCAATTAGATGAACTGCTTTATTAAACGAACTGCCATTTTCAACAGTACACAGACAAGACACTCAAATACTTCAAGTTAGAAGATACGTTTTAGCGTGGGGTGGGATAACCAATGCTTATTGGTCATTCTAAATGACCTTCTAGACGTCATAGGGGATGACCTCCCGTTTTTCTGTCATCCAACACATTATCCTGTCGCAGTGGAAACTGATGGCAAAGAAAACAGAATTTTTTGTTGTTTAACATGAAAATAAACGATATGAGGATGGAATGACATAAGAAGACTGTTAACGTAATTTTTACTGTCGGAATTCGAAGATTTTTTTCTGTTGTTTTAAGATTTTTTTTTACAGTGTATAATTTTAAATAAAAATAAGAAATATATACAACAAAAGAAAATTTTGTATAGAATAGAACTTGGTGCCATGTTTAAATTGCGGCAATTGGAAAGTTTCAAAACTTGGCTAATAAATATTTAAAACATTTTTATAGACGACAGTTTTTTAAAGACAAAACTAACAATTCAGTCACCCTGTCAAAATTTTGGCAGTAGATAGTGGAAGTAGAATGATGTAATTCCCCACCCCTGTAACGCATAGGTACCTATATATTGAAAACAAAACATTACTGAAATCATTTGAAAATTATATTCAAGCAGATTGTACTTTCCGAGCATGTTCCGAGGCAGATCCCCCTTTCCCCTTCATCCTAAGTCATATATATCTAATTTGTTGCATATTTTGTCTACTTTCGGAATTTCTAGATACTTTTTCCCTAAAACAATAAAAAAAATTGATTTTTTTTAATAAAATCCTTTTTTGGGGGCATTTTACCAAAATTTTTCTTTTTTTTGGGGGGGGGGATGCCGGAGGAAATTACAAATTCGGATTCAGCGACCCAAAAAACATATAGTAAGCCTTTTTCCAGAACTTCCATTAATTTTGCTAGGTAGAGCCCTTATACGGTTTCTATTGCCTGGACTATATGTGGTGATCACTTTCAAAACTTGAAAGCATTAACATATTCACATTGCATGTGAAATCATTTTTTTTTTAAATGTATATTTTTAAAACAAAATATTTGTATATAAAATGTATTAATCATGATGAACAGGCATAGAAATTCTTAATTTAAATTTCATCTTTAACATAAAAAGAAAAACAATGATTTTAGAGAGTTGCACGGTTTGAATACCCCTACAATAAACATTTGTTATAGATCTGAGAACTCAAGCATTACTTGCCACATAGCAACTAAACGAAAAAATATTTGTCGTCTGCTAAATAAAATATAACCAGTTTATAGGGTAGATGTAGTGATTCAACAAATAGTGGTTTGGCCGAATAACCGAATACCAATTATTCGGCCGCCGAATAATGAACTCATTTTTTGTCTAAAAACAAAATATAGTATGCACTATATGCACAATTCTTGTATATTTCACAATTAAAAATTTCCTTTTTAAAAAATTATTTATATGCATTTTTTTCATTTTTTAAAACATTATTTTATTCTGAAAAAATATTCACCAATGTTCGGCCTAAAAATTGCCTCATTAATATAATTCGGCCAAAAAAAAAAAAAAAAAAAAAAAAAAGCAAAAGTTCCTCATCAGGTAGGTGCGATTTAATTGCATTTTAGTAGATATTATGTATGTTCTTGTTACATTTAAAAATAATGACAAAATTTTAAAAGTACTGGAAGACAATTTTCAACTTTCAGATGAAAAAAAAATAAATAAATAAAAATAAATCTTTTCTTTACATCGTAAGAAAAACCACTGATAAAAAGGAATGTCCTCTAAAATGGTGGAAAGAAACTAGTGTAGAGTTTATAAAGCTCACAATTAAAACAAAAACATGTAGTGTTTTGCAGGGCCGAAACTAAGGGGGGGGCAGAGGGGGCATGTGCCCCGGGCGCCAGGGCAAGGGGCGCCAGGGCAAGGGGCGCCAAATGAAAGATTATACCTTTAGAATCGATCATTTTCTTCTGATGGCCTGATGGCTTTCATTATTATGAAACAGACATTATAAATGAAGTGTTAGGTGAACATGAAAGAGCAGTAAAAAAAATTATGCCCATTTTTTTTCTTATTCTGACCAGAAAATCAGAGTTCAAACTTTTTACGACTGCTCTTTCATCTTCACCTAACACTTCATTTATAATGGCTGTTTCATAATAATGAAAGCCATCAGTCCATCAGAAGAAAATAACTCGATTAAAGCGGGACTCGGATAATCGGAACTCTACTGTATAAACAAACACTGTAAATAGCCGGTAATACATGCGAATTCTTTTATGTGAACGAACTATAATTGCAACAAACGCCACATTCAATTTCGTAGTTCAGTATTACATATTTTATGATTACATATTTTAAAATAAGTCGGCCATTAGAAAATTAGTAAAATTCTCTTTGTAAATATACTTTGAGGAAGAAAGGGGGGGGGGGGGGCGCCAAAATTCATGTTTGCCCCGGGCGCAAGAAAGGCTAGTTTCGGCTCTGGTGTTTTGCTATGTCGGCAGACAGCACTATTAAGAAGTGTATAGTGAATTTCAGATTCAGAGAAAGGAAATATCTGTAAGGGAAAGCAAATTAGATATAAATTTCTAAATATTCACTGTGTAGTATCTTAGATATACTGTATTGTTACAATTTAATAGATATTATGTAGGGTAGATGTGCCAGTAATGGACACCCTTAAGGAATTTCTTTAAAAATTATTTTTTTATTAATAGTTAAAATTATTATATTCCAGTTTTTTCAATATTATATTAATCTATCAACAATATTTAACCATTCTTATAGCCTCATTTCCCAATATGATTAGAAGTTTAATTTTAAATAACAGAAATATATCAAAACACCCAAAAGCCCAGTAATGGACAACCCCATAAAAAGTAATAAATATAATTGTTTTTATGACTATTTAGAACCAGAATTTAATGAATACATATTAATGAAACAAAATAGTTATTTTCAAATAAATTTAACATTTAGGATACCAGTAATTAATAAAGTATTTGTGATAATCATTTATTGTTTGCATCAATTATTGAAATTATCAGAAGATCAGTGTTTTAATTATTTAAGATGGATAGATTAAAATACTAAATATCAGGCAATTACAGCTATCAAATTATTGTAACAGTGGTGGATTTAAGAGGTTAAGTTTTTTATTTTTTTTAGTTTAGATTCAAGCAAGCAAAATATGCATATCTTGCTTAGACATTAGTGTGCATGCAAAATAGTAAAGCTTTGTATTCTTGTTACATTGAAGCAGTAGTACTGTGCTGCCGTATCTATATAATTTATTTAAAGGAAAATATTTACACTGTTCAAAGCTGCCCCCAGTTCAAAGGTACCCCCCTCTCCCCTATCATTAAAAATTAGATTATTTAGGTTTTCAGTTAAGTCAAAATATTTTATGCACTATAAAATAAACATTACTGAAATCGCATTTTTAGCAATGTCTACATGGGGTGTCCATTACTGGAAAATGACTAATTAACCAATCCCAGTAATGGACACCCCCCCCCCCCTCTTATAACCTTAAAAATAAATGAAATTTTGTAAATGGCCGTTAGTATATAAAATTCTAAGATTTCTGTTGCTACTCAAACAAAAACATTCAAATTTTGCAAGAAAATAAATAATATGTAAATTAATTAAACGAAGCCTCTTAGCCACAGCCTCTTTATTAAGATTTTTGCAGAAAAACAGCGAAACTTTGAAACATTTTCTGTTAGGTTTGATTAAAAGTGTCAACAATAACCCAGTTTTATAAAACATGCAAGGAGAAAATTACAAAATAAAATTGAAAAACTTGCCTCTTTTCTGTATATAAAATTCATAGTAATCTTGATACGTATAAAAAAGCACTTGTTGCTACGCTGTTTAGACAATTCAAGTAAAAGGTCGTTTATACTCTCAAAAACAGACTGCTATTATTCTCGACCTCGGCGCGTCTTGCCTGCCGACGCAGGCATATTTTTTCTCCCAGCAGAGATTTGCCATCTCGTAACCTGATTGGTCAGAGCTTCCTGTGTCAAAGTGACTTTTTTTTGGCGAGAAGGAATTGCGCTTGCGACTTTGAAAGTAGAGAATTTTGACAGGATGGGCGCGGGGAAAGGGATGCATTTCAATAAACTTCTGATTATTATTATTATTATTTTTTTTTTTTGAAATTTGTTTAAATTAGAGTTTGATGGCAAAAATGATTTTTAGAGAAAGAAGATAATTTCCATTACCTAATGACAAAGGGGGCAAAACGGAAATTTTCAGATAAATAAAGGAAAATTCACAGAATAACACCTGTTAATTTCAGGACATATTTTTATAGTGTACGAATGTCATAATTCTTGAATAAAGATTAAAGATCGTTTTGACATAATTGAACATTTTAGACTGGAAGTTCCCAGTGCCTGATTTATGGCAGGGCATTCGAGGCGCGGGCTCAGGGCTCCTGAACATCAGGGGCCCCCAAATGTTGCTGGAGGGTTTAAATTATTGTCCAAAAATTGATGTAGTTTTAGCATCTAATGGAATTTTAGATTTCCTTCTACATTCTATTGTGTTAGTATTGTATTTTTATAACAATGTATATTTTGTCTGAAACAACCATATTTAATTGCTTTATTGTAGTAAATATTTTCTCTTATCTTTATCACTTTAAAAATATATCGCATTTTTAATTCTTATTTAATCCTGTTTTTGTTCTCGTCAGATTATTTAAGGCTTGGTGAGCGTAGGTTGTGTAGGAGGCAGAGCCCCCTAATGTTTAAAAAAATTGTAGCTTGATATTACAGAAAATTTATTATTTGTTGTTGCATACTTTATCATTCCAGATATATAGACTTGCATAGGAAAAGATAATCAGCACCACGCAATCTATTATAGAACGTCTACTCATTTCAATTTCATAATTGTGTAATAATTATTTAAAAGAAAATTTATGATTATCAAATTAAATTTTTTCATGGATATTTTAAAGTAATTATTAAAATCATTAGAGTGGTTATCTTATTAAGTACCTTTTTCAATACTATTTTTACTCCATCTCCCTGTAAGAATCGGTGCAAGGGGGCACCCGTACGCATCTGTGCCCTGAGCTCCCAAATTTGTAAATCGGTCCCTGGATGTTCCGACTAGAAAGACGACACATATTCAAGGCCGCCGAGAATCGTGACGGGCCCAGGATCGACCACACAACCCCTCACCCCCCCCCCCCCCCCACACACACACACTCTCGAGAACCATAAAAAAGCATGTGAATCTTTAATAATACCGACTTTGGCGACCACTTGGTTCATCTCTCATAAATTATATTATTCATTTTCCTGTACTTAAGGCTAATAATTAGACATTTATACTGTTTTACAAAAGTAAAATAAATTACAGACATTTTTTTTCTTTCTTTAGGATTATAGTATTACATAGAAAATAAATATAGAAAAAATAAAAAAGAAAAGTACCCAGTTAAACTGACAGCATTGAGCTCACAGGCTATTCACATTATTTGTATATTATATTCTTATTTATGTCTATTATTCATAAAACAGAACTCGCTCTTTTTGAGTAAAATGGTAAATAATCAGGGAATGCGCCTTATCATAATAAACCGCTATATCAAATATGAAGCAAATCGGATAATTCTGCATGAAAAATCCATTTATCTAAATTAAGGGGGAATTAGCCCCTATTCCTGTTTCTCCCCTTCATACTTAACCAATGAACCCCCAAATCTAATCAGGGAAGTGCCTTATCAGAATAAACTGGTATGCCAAATTTGAAGCAAATCGGATAATTCTGCATGAAAAACTTATTTATCTAAATTAAGGGAGGATTAGCACCCCGTTCCTCCCCTTTTATACTTAATGAAACTCCAAATCTAATCAGGGAAGCGCCTTATCAGAATAAACTGGTATACCAAATTTGAAAGAAAATCGGATAATTCTGCATGAAAAACACATTTATCTAAATTACGGGGGAGATAGCCCCCGTTCCTACCCTTTTATACCAAACGAATGAACCTCCAAATCTAATCAGGGAAGCGCCATATCAGAATAAACCGGCATAGCAAATTTGAATTAAGTCGGATAATTCTGCATGAAAAATCCATTTATCTAAATTAAGGGAGGAATTAGCCCCCATTCCTCCCCTTTATACTTAACCTTTGAACCTCCAAATCTAATCAGGAAAGCGCCTTATCAGAATAAACGCGTATGCAAATTTGAAGCAAATCGGATAATTCTGCATGAAAAATCAATTTATATATATAAGGGGGATTACCCCTCGTCCTGCCCCTTTATACTTAACCAATGAACCTCCAAATCTAATCAGGGAAGCGCCTTATCAAAATAAACCGGTATACCAAATTTGAAGCAAATCGGATAATTCTGCATGAAAAAACCATTTATCTAAATTAAGGGAGATTAGCCCCCGTTACCCCCATTTATACTTAACCAATGAACCCCCAAAACTAATCAGGGAAGCGTTTATCGGAATGTACCTAGAATTTTTTTTTAAGCAAATCGGATATTTCTATCAAGAGTTATCGTGTTACGTACGTACATACAGAACTTGCGGTCACATTAGCTCTCAGGCTTTGATAGCCTATAAGCTAAAAAATATAATATGCAGTGTGTATTGCAAGAGTTGTGCCCATTTGAGCTCCTTCGGCCTCGAAACAATGTACCGGCTGCACCTCCCCTCTCCTCAGGGCTACACGCATTACGAAACAAGAGCAAGAGCATCAATTCAAGGGTTGCCGTACACCGAGGCCGGGATACCAGCTTTTTCCTTACTGAAAAAGAATTATTTTACGGTATAAAAACCGAGTTTATACTGAAAAACTATAACTCTACGGTATAAATACCGTTTATAGTCGAAATGGCACATATACTGTTTTCTTACGCTTAATATACCTTAGAAATACGGTACTCATACCTTAAAGAGTAAAAACGGTACAAGTACCGTAAAATTTACGGTACATCTACTGAAATTTTACGAAATTTTTTTACAGTGTAGGGTATAGGTTAATACTAGCAGGAATGACCAAGCTAAGCTCGGTCAAAATTAGCTTTGTGTTTATCTCGATATATTATTCCCACTAAATCATTCTTGCTGTTTTAGATCAATTAGCTTGACCCTGAGACATAGTGACCCAAAATGACGCACTAATCTAATTTTTTCGAACATGCGACCTAATGCAATGCTCTTCTCGAGCCTGAAAACGGTGGAATACAAAATTTAGTGAAAATCGTTAGTCATATTCTAGATAAAATAAGCTTGACCCACGTTGATTCAAAAAACCACTAACCGAAATTTATTGAACGTGTGAGCTATTTCAATGGTCTTTTTGTTCTGTGAAACGGTATAACAAAAAAAATTGTTAAAATTGTTTGAACATTTATGAGCTGGATGCCGTTAGCTTGACCCCGACCCATTATCACCAAAATGACACACTAATAGAATTTTCTTGAGCATGCGACCCAGCCCACTGGTTTTATATTGTCCAGAAACGGTGTAGTACAAAGTTTCGTCAAAATCTTTTGAGTCGTTTTTTAGACAAAGTTAGCTTGATCCTGATCCATTAGGACCCAAAATGACCCATTGATTAAATTTTCTTGAACATGCGACCCTGTCCAATGGTCTTATCATGCTCGGAAACGGTATTATACAAAATGTTTTCAAAACGTTTTGAAGCGCTTTTTAAATACAATTAGCTTGACCCTGACCCATTGTGAGCCCAAATGACCCATTAATTGAATTTTCTCGAACATGTGACTTAGCCCAAACGTCATCTCATGACCAGAAACGGCCGTATATTAAAAAAAAAAATGTGAAAATGTTTTGAGCCGTTTTTATATGTAATTAGCTTGACCCAGACTCATAATGACCCTCTAATCGAATTTTCTCAAACACGTGACCCAACCCAATGCACTTTTCGTGCTCGAAAACAATAGCTTACAGAATTTCGTCCAAATAGTAGGCCCGTTATCTACATAAACTTAGCTGGACCCACGGTGACCAAAAAATGACCCACTAATCGAATTTTTTCGAACATGTGACTTAGCCCAATGGTCTTCTGGTAATCCAAAACTGTAGAATATAGAGTTTAGTGAAAATAGTTTAGAGCCGTTTTTTAGATAAAAATAATTGACCCACAGCGACCAAAAATGACCCACTAATCGAATTTTCTCGAACACGTGACCCATCCCAATGGTCTTTGCGTGGCCGAAAATGGTTAGATACAAAATTTAGTCAAAATCGATTGAGTTGTTCCTTAGATATTATTACCTTGACCCTGACTCATTATGACCCAAAATGACCCACTAATCGAATTTTCTTGAACACGAGACCTATCCCAATGGTCTTTTCGTACCCGAAAACAGTAGGGTGCAAAATTTCGTCAAAATCGTTAGAGCCGTTATCTAGATACATTGACCCACGGTGACCCAAAAATGACCCACTAATTCAATTTCCTTGAACATGTGACTTAGCCTAATGGTCTTCTCGTAATCCAAAAGTGTAGAATATGGAGTTTAGTAAAAATCGTTAGAGCCGTTTTTTAGATAAAAATAGCTTGACCCACTGTGACCCAAAAATGACCCACTAATCGAATTTTCTAGAACACGTGACCTATCCCAATGGTCTTTTCGTGCCCGAAAATGGTTAGATACAAAATTTAGTCAAAATCGATTGAGCCGTTCTTTAGATATAATTAGCTTGCCACTGACCCATTATGACCCAAAATGACCCACTAATAGAATTTTCTCGAACACGACAGCCATCCCAATGGTTTTTTTCGTGCCTGAAAATGGTTAGATACAAAATTTAGTCAAAATCGATAGAGCCGTTCTCTAGGTATAATTAGCTTGACCCCGGCCCATTGTGACCCAAAATGACCCACTGATCGAATTTTCTCTAACATGAGACACATCCCAATGGTCTTTTCGTGCCCGAAAATGGTTAGATACAAAATTCAATCAAAATCGATTGAACCGTTCTCTAGATATAATTAGCTTGACCCTGACACATTATGACCCAAAATGACCCACTAATCGAATTTTCTCGAACACGTGACCCATTCCAATCGTCTTTTCGTGCCCGAAAACAGGAGGGTACAAAATTTCGTCAAAATCGTAAAAGCCGTTATCTAGATAAACTTAGCTTGACCCACTGTGACCCTAAAATGACCCCTAATCGAATTTTCTCGAACATGTGACCTAGCCCAATGGTCTTCTCGTAATCCAAAACTGTAGAATATAGAATTTAGTGAAAATCGTTAGAGCCGTTTTTTAGATAAAAATAGCTAGACCCACAGTGACCCAAAAATGACCCACAAATCGAAATTTCTCGAACACGTGACCTAGCCCAATAGTCTTCTCGTGCCCGAAAATTGTTGGATACAAAATTTGGACAAAATCGATGGAGCCGTTCTTTAGATATAATTAGCTTGACCCTGACCCATTATGACCCAAAATCATCCACTAATCGAATTTTCTCGAATACGAGACCCATCCCAATGGTCTTTTCGTGTCCGAAAACGGTAGGGTGTAAAATTTAATCAAAATCGTTAGAACCGTTCTCAAGATAAAATGTACACACACACACACACACAATTTTTGCTCGCATTATAGTATAAGATATAACAAGTAAAGTAAAACATTCGTGGTCTCTTTCGCTTGGAAGAAGTAGATTAAGTAATTTTGAGACTGGCTTTAATCAAATTTATTTTTTAAATATTCAATTGTATAAATGAAAATTATTTAATGCAAATTATATAATAGTATATCGCCATGTTAGTGTTTCAGTAAAATTAAGTTCTAAGCATTTATATACATACATTGTTTTAAGATTTGGTTCAGAGTTTACTTTTTCACAAGTCAATTTTGAGTATTCAGTTATATTTCTTATCGCTTTTTAACTTTATGAAAATCTAATATATTTTTTAATGAATTAATTAGAATTACGTGAAAATGTAAAACATTTAAAAAAAAAAACATACTTTGAAACGTTCCAATGTTTATCTTATAAATCATACCTGATTTCATGACTGCAATTTCTGTGGTTCAAAAACATTTCCATTACGTAAATTCGGCCTAGCCTGTATTTCGGAAAACTCATAGTTTTTATTTATGATTTTTGAGAAAGTGCGAGTCGTCGAATTTATTTAAAAAAATATTTTTTTTCAACATGTTTGTTTTTAAGATTTAGCATCGAAAAAAAACCAACGTTTTATTTAAGTTATGTATTCAGTAAATTCAAATTGCTCTTCGACGTTACAATAATAATTT
Organism: Maratus speciosus; assembly: GCA_963932465.1. Taxonomy (NCBI): domain Eukaryota; kingdom Metazoa; phylum Arthropoda; class Arachnida; order Araneae; family Salticidae; genus Maratus; species Maratus speciosus. The sequence continues at coordinate 32,517,704 of OZ010790.1, read as the reverse complement.
AATAATTATATATAAATAATTGTATAAACTATGCAATCTTTAAAAAAATGTCATCGGTAAAGAACATCTGTGTCTAATTTCTTGAACTCTAGCACATCAGGAAGTGCGTCAAAAATAAAATAAAAAATTCCGTCTTTACATACATGAACTGAATTAAGTTAAATTACTCTGTTCAAATATGTTAATCTTGTATATTAAAATTTAGCCTAACATGCTTTTGGTTGTTTGAAAATGTAAGTGGGTTACAGTTTAAAACTGATTTTATTTAAGGTGTTTCAGAATGCAACATTGTCGAAAACAAGGCGAATGAAATACCATAATTAGATCAAAAGGGATTACTTTTTAGGAATTAACTAAAGATAACTTAACACACTGTTTGAGCGGTAGACATAACAATTTATTAAGTTTATTTTATTTAAAATAGCTGCAGAATTCTATATTCTGTAAATTTTAATTTATATAATGAGAGAATTTCCTCGTTATTAAATACGGTAAATTTAATTATACCACGCTATAACCCATCATTGGTCGAGGAAGTATAAGAATCTAAATATAATTATTTTAGAACACGGATTTCCAAAGTTCATCATATTTAAATTGATATATTTTACATTCTATGAACGACAAAGTTGCTACACTTTGAAAAATGTCTTTTAATAATATATCGTATCTGTATGAAAAATACAGTTTTGAAAAGTAAAATATAAATATGCTTTTCATTGTAAAAAGTAGTAATAAAAGAGACATTTAAAAAAAAATAATTAAACTCTCTTGAATAATGTTTACGTACATTAGACATTTTTTTTTTAACTCAAAAATGAAATTTTTATTCAAAAAACGTTAATTTTTCAAAATCAATATATCAATTTTTAAATATGGTTAAAATTAATAACATTTAATTTAAAAAATAAACATTTAATAATTGAAAGAATCTACATTCCGAAAAGACGTACACAGTGTGTCCACGTATAAACTGACCGACCTTTATTTTCGCAACCGTTGGTCCTAGATGCATACTTCCAATTACAAAAGTGGTCAAAATTAGGTGCAGAGTTAAGATAAAAAAGTTTGAAGCGAAAAAACAATTTAGTGAAGAATTACAGAATCTAAATATTTCTACGGTCCCCCGGTCCTATAAGTTATATTTAGTAAAATGTTCCTGTTACACTGACAAGTAAGACGAAAAAAGTCCCGTTATTCTACGCTTAAAACTGACCTGTTTAAAGTTGGAGCATATTTTTTGCTGCAAAATTAGGTCCTCCAAGTCCTCTTAGGACCTCTAAGGTCATTCATAAATTTACTAAAAATATAATTTCGTCAGATATATTAAAGAAATGTTTGAGAGTAAAATTAGCATTGCAATATAAATTTGAAATCTTTAATCATTCTGACATATTACTGCAAAATATACAATTTGTACTAAACATATATAAGAGGATAAAAATAACAGAATTTTTGTTAAATAAAAGGATGAAAAACAACAGCCTCAATTCTTTACAAAAATGATACATATTTTAAAATGCTGTTAGATTACACTGTTTTTCAAATTTTGAGTTGTGCCATGTTTTTTAGCTTTTGAAAATTTATTCTTATGTAACTTTTAGCGCTAAATCTGAAAATGACATTCATTTTAAACCATCAAGTCAGGATGTTTCTCAAATCGCAAATTTCAAAGTTAAAATAAATCCCCCCTCCCCTGCGAACCTCATCGGACCCTTAAGCTATTTAGCTGTAAAAAACCCAGTATAAGCCAAAAAATTGAATAAATTATTGAATTAAATAAAATTAAACTGAATAAAAAAGTCTTACATCTATTTTATAGTATCAGATTTTTCGCTATTCTTTAACCTTGAAATTTACGATTTGCAAAAAATCCTGACATGATGGTTAGAAGGGAAGGTAATTTTTTATTCAGCCTTAAAAAATACATAAAACGTAATTATAAAAATTAAAAAACGCAACCATTGCTGGTTTATGTCACCTAATATTAATTATGTTACCTAATACCTTAAACATGTTGACGGTAATCTATCCGAATTTTAATGTGTTATTCTCTAATATAAGTATGCATACGATGGTAAGCGTCGAAAATCATAATAATATTACATTGTCATCGGATGTCAGTATGCAAAATATAACTTCGATCGGACATTTGAGCGTGAGTTAAAGTTCGAGTACAAACTTTAAACTGGAAAGATGATCGTTGCAAGTTAAATAAAACCTTATGAAAATAACATAATTTTTGTTAAAAGAAATCATAGTCTCAAATCTTTACAAAATAAAACATATGTTAAAATACAATTATTTTAACTAATCTAAAACTTAAGTTAACTCAATCGTAATAGTTGTAGGATTTCTTTCAAATCGCTAATACCTTGAAATAAGTTTAAGTACTTTATATATGACTCCTGAAAGCAAGGCTGAAATCATCTGTTTTGATATGCAAAAAACTGGTATAAGTCATGAATTTCAAAGTTTCATAACTCTGTTAATTTTAATGTTAGATGAATGGGACTTTTTTTGTCTTACTTGTTAGTGTCACAGTAAATTTTTACTATATATCATTTATAAGACGGGGGGAGCGTATAAAAATTTAAATTTGTAATTTTTTAATAAATGTTAATACCCAAATGTTGACCCAAATTACTTTAAAAATAATTCTTTACCTTATTTAAACCATTTTTGTGATTGGAAGTATGCATCTAGGATCAACGGTTGCGAAAATAAAGGTCGGTCAGTTTATACGTGGACACACTGTATATAGAAATATACAATTAAAAGAAGAATTGAAAAAATAGTTTTTGTCCTACTAGACGTTAAAGAGATCAAGATATTAAAAATCAAGACGTTAAAAATAAGAAAACCTTAACCCATATGCATCATAATCCCGAATGTGTAACAAAAATTCTGATTAGAAATTTTGGTTTTATTTAATGACAGACGTTTCTTCATCACATAAAAAGAAAATGCTTCTTTCGGAATTTCTGAATAAAAAAGAAATTCCTTAAATATACCCATGTATGCGCTAAAGATGCAAATGGGTTAATTGGGGGTTAAAAAAGCATCCATTTTCCACTTACCTGACTGTGAAAATTCTTCAGACTCAAATATAAAGTTAATTTAATTTTTTCCATGCGTAAAATAATCAAATATTCGTATTCAAGTTTCCAAAAATCTTGTAGCGTAATTTCATCCATGATTATTATACATCTTTAATTATAATCGGTCGTTACTGGCAAGTCTACTAAGGGGAGGGGGGGGGGGGCATTTCTTCAAACGTGTTCTGCTGTTTTTAAAAATTATTATGTGAAATTTTGTATTAACCTGTATTCTGATATTATTTTAAAAACTCTTTCTTTCTTTTTAGTACATCCGCTCATGAAACAAAACTTGAAGAAAGCTTAAGGAATTTTGTTCTGGCCGTCTACGAAAATTTACAAGAAAATGATGCCGCTACGGAGAGACGCTTAATGACTTATCCAACTTGTCTCCCTCGTTGTGGCACTTTCCCTTTTTGTCATAAATGTTAAGGATGAATCTGCTACATCTACTTCGAATAAATGTTATACATTTGAAAAAAGAAAAAAAAGTTTATTAGTATGGAAAATTGAAAGCTGTAACGAAACAATTGGATTATTGAATAAACAATTTTAAAAGCCCATATTTTAATGACATTTATTTAAAAATTCAAACAGATAAGTGACCAAAACTTAATATATTTATAAAGAGTGAAGTTTTCAAAAGATAAAAAACGAAATTGGTCATATATGTATACATTACCCGACAACAACGAAACAAAAGTTAGAATTGGGGTGTCATGCTGTTTGTGCGCATTGATTTTAACGCTTTCGATCAAGCAACGTAATCATTTTTTATAAACAAGGAACTATTGTCTATTTCGCATGTCACTACTTAGATTACCACTTAGAATATTTCAACAACTACACGCTCAAACCTTGGGATTTTGAGCGCGTGGATGTTAAAATATGCTAGTTAATTACTGCCTCTGTAAAATAACGTAAATGCAATATTAACTTCTCAAAATCAGTTTCATTGATCGACCGATGATCTTACACTTTTTCCGTCTTTTGCAGAGCCAGACAAATTTTTGGTAATCTTCGTTTTCACAGATTTTTACCACTTGTTCGTGGCTCGCATTTGAATGTCCCTACCAACAAAGATGTCAAATTTTTGCAGACCATCCTGTTCGTTTGAATGTATTACGAATCTATGTGACTCCACAGTTTTCAATAAATTGTTCCTAAAAGTTGAGTGGAGTCACTTCAGACACTTAAAAGTATATAGTATAAATATTATTATGCCTTAATTCATCATAAAATAAACACCATTAAACAATAAGTGGAGAAACTTCCGTTTAGTATATTCATTCATAAGTTTTATACGTAAAATCTATGTATGAAACACTGCTTTACCTAGTAGTAAATTATTTTTCTTTAATACAATTATTTTTATTCATAATATAAGTTACTGGAACTTGCGTTTTATTCCATTGCTCAGAAAAATTCTGTCTGTAACGTGCATGTCAAAAATTTTATTTTTCTTCGGTTTTATTTATTTATCTTTTAATATAAGTTGAAAAAAATACAATTGATTTTGTGCATCTGCATAATAGACTAGTGCTCCCGATGGGATACGTATATCAGTTTTATGTTTAAACGATATACGTATATACGTATAATACTTTTCTTCGAATTACGAATACCTTAAAATATATGTTTAAACGTATCCGGATACGTATAAGGGTACATCGGTTAAATGTATATTTAAGCATATGTACATTTAAAATATACGTATTTTTCAAGTATCGTATTTACTTAATAACAAGTTGGAAATCGCTCGTCAAACGTGGCAAATGAGGTGCGTTCGTACTATAACTAGTTTTATAAATATTATTTTATTCTGTTTCAAAAGGCTGTAACATCCTTAAAATGCACTTAAAATATTTTTTTTTCACATTGGCCGTCATGTAACGGAAAAGTTTTGACTGAAAATTTGAAATGACTCGACAAAATTTTGAAACAATTATATATATGAAATTTCAGACCATTCGGAAGGCTGTAACATCATTAAAACGCACTTGCAATAATTTATTCCCATTGGCCGTAATGTAACGTAAAACTTTTGACTGTCCCTGTAATTAAACTATACATCCGATTTTCATAAAATTTGAAATGACTCGACAAAATTTTGCAACAATTATATATTTAAAATTTCAGACAATTCGGTCGGGTAGTTTTTGTTCTGTTATATGCGGACAGACAGACGGACTGGACGACGACTATAGGTGCTACGTATTTATATAATTACGGCCGCACCTAAAAATGGGCATCATCAGTTTTACGTCACTGAATGAAGAATAAGCTGGAAATCGGTGGCATTACAATAGCAATCTGCATATTATGTTTCATACATAAGATGTTGTTATTTTCCTCTTTAAATATTTTAATTAATTTATTTTCTTCAAATCTGTATTAAATTAAGTAATAAAATGTTATATTAATTTGCTGGAACAGCTTAAAAGATATAAATATGTTTTATAAATAAATAACTGCTCAAAGTAGCCATTATTAGTTGTTTTAATTATATCATAGCAAACGCGGTAGCGTTAAGCTATAATATGATTAAGAAATAGAAAATGCAAACGACTTTCTTAAATTTCTGGCGAACCAGTTGACATACGACAATGATTTTTCTTTTGAAAGATAGAACTCGACGAGACGAATAAACTGATAGCATTTAAAAAATTACTCTAGCTTTCAGTAGTTTTTTATTTAATCTTAAACGGAAAATGAAGACACAAAATTCAACAAAGTGTAGCTAACGTTCCAGTGGGTGGATTAACTTCGTTTTTGTTTTATTTTCATCCTCTTGTTAATATTTAGAATAGGTTTTTTTTTCATCTTTGCATGTTTTGACGGTCGCTGAGAAAATCGAATTTGTCTTTTATAATGTCTCAATAAAATTATAGCAATCTCACCTTTTCATTTTTTAATTTTCTAATTCAATAATTTCTTTCGTGTTACCACTCCCTAAAAAGAAGTACAATAATTAAAAAAAAAAAAAAAGGATAACACGTGTACTTTTGTTTTTATAAGTCAATAAAAATTGAAATTCAACTGATAGATTTTTGTATTTTTGAAACCGACGTCAACGTAAGCAGATAATGCATAATTTTCATAAATATATATATAAACTTTCTTGATTAATATTTGAAACTGGAGTAATAGACACAATGGAGCACAAAGGAGTTGATAGGAAAACAAAAACAGGGTAAATCCCAAGCTTCTGTTCAGGAGCTAAATGCAAGTTTTTTCGGTACTTGTTAGTTATCCCGTCGACCAATTTCGTCAAATTATATAAATCGCCAAACCACCCGCCAAATTGTACAAATTGACATAATTTTTATTTTAAATAACGAAAGAACAAATAAATTAGTATAACATTAATAAAAATACAAATAAAACGTCGAAATAAAAATCACTTGATGACATAAGCACGTGTTGTCAAGTGAATGTGACATTTACGATCAACCATTATTGGCATTTAATCTTACAATTTGGCGACAGTAATTTGGTCGGCGGGATAACTAACAAGTACCTTTTTTTTTAATTAACATCATAACATCCTGACTTACACAAGCGATAGGTATGCAGTAATATAAATACTTCACAAACTAAGCATACCTTAAAAAATAGCATTCCATCTATTTTAAATAAGGAAGCGATGTCATATACCGATACCTAACTGGCGCGATAATGGCGTTTTTTTTGCCTCATACGGTAACTGAACTATTGCTGTTTATTTATTGATTATTTTTTTATTTACTTTTATTTTATTTTTTAAATTATATAAATTGTTTTGTTCTATAGTTATTAATTAAACTTTTCATTATTTATTGTTATTTCCTTTTTAAAGTAATAGAAAGTAATTAAAAAATATATATGTAACTGCTATTCGAAAACGAGGTTTTCGTCAAATTGGCGTCAGAAAAAAAAAAAAAAAAACGGGACCAGAAGTCATATACGCCCCATACTGGCGCGATTTTTTTGACGCCGCCAATATCATATACGCACCGGGTACTTAACTGGCACCAAAGTGTCGTTATTTTACTTGATATGGTAACCCGGATATAGATGATATATTAACGAGGTTTTCGCCAAATTGGCGTCGGAAAAATCGCGCCAATATGGAGCGTATATGACGTCTGTGACCAAGTTTTTATTAGTATTTTTGGTACTTTTCGGTTAGCCGGGCGCCAGTGTTATACATACATATATATGTATGTATACATGTATGTATATATACATATATATATACATATATATGTATGTGTATATATACAATATAGGTATATGTATATATATGTATATATACATACATGTATACATACATATATATGTATATATAACACTGGCGCCCGGCTAACCGAAAAGTACCGTATTTTTATTAATGTTTTACTTATTTATTTATTCTTCCGTTATTTAAAATAAAAATTATGTCAGTTTGTATCATTTGGCGAATAGTTTAGCGAAATTGGTCGACGGTATAATCAAGTAGTACCGTATATTTTTTCTGTACATTTTTGACAATATCCCAAGCAAAAGTACCTAAAGTTAAATGAAACCCTAATTATTTAAGGCACAGATGTCATATAAACAACGGGTTTGGCGCGGGTTTTTTTTTTTCTGACGCCAATTTAACGAAAACCGCGTTTTCGAATAGCAGTTACAGATATATTTTTTAATTACTTACTATTATTTTAAAAAGGAAATAACAATAAATAATGAAAATTTTAATTAATAACTAATATAGAACAAAACAATTTAAATAATTTTAAAAAATAAAATAAAAGTAAATAAAAAAATAATTGATAAATAAACAACAATAGCTCAGTTACTGTATCAGGCAAAATAACGCCATTATCACGCCAGTTATGTACTCTGGTGCGTATATGACATCTCTTCCTTATTAAAAATAGATGGAATGGTATTTTTTAAGGTATGCTTAGTATGTGAAGTATTTATATTACTGCAAAACTATCGCTTGTGTAAGTCAGGATGTTATGATGATTAAAAAAAAAAAAAACTTACATTTAGCTCCTGAACAGAAGCTTGGGATTTACCCTGTTTTTCTTTTTCCTATCAACTCGTTTGTCCTCCATTGTGTCTATTACTCCCGTTGAAAATATTAATCAAGAAAGTTTATATATACATTTATGAAAATTATGCATTATCTGCTTAGGTTGACGTCGATTTCAAAAATACAAAAATCTGTCAGTTGAATTTCAATTTTTATTGACTTATAAAAACAAAAGTACACGTGTTATCTTTTATTTTTTAAAATTATTGTACTGCTTTTTAGGGAGTGGCAACACGAAATAAATTATTGAATTAGAAAATTAGAAATTGAAAATGAGAGATTTCTATAATTTTATGGGGACATTATAAAAGACAATTTCGATTTTCTCAGCGACCGTCAAACATACAAAGATGAAAAAAAAAAAACATATTCTAAGATTTAACAAGAGGATCAAAATAAAACAAAAACGAAGTTAATCCACCCACTGGAACGTTATCTACACTTTGTTGAATTTTGTGTATTCATTTTTTCGTGTAAGATTAAATAAAAAACTACTGAAAGCTACAGTAATTTTTTTAATGCTATCAGTTTATTCGTCTCGTCGAGTTCTATCTTTCAAAAGAAAAATAATTGTCGTATGTCAACTGGTTCGCCAGAAATTTAAGAAAGTCGTTTGCATTTTCTTTTTCTTAATCATATTATAGCTTAACGCTACCGCGTTTGCTATGAATATATATATATTTACAAAAATGATATAAGGTTATACATAGAAATACACATAGAAATTATTGCATGTACAGTGGCGGTCAAAAGTTTCCGGCCAGCATAAAATTTTCGGTTAATTTGTAAGTATACCCATATGAAGAGGAATCTCAAAGTGATACTTATACACTTTATTGACATAACAGTTAGAACTTATTTATGAAATAACAATTAAATATTAATAAATTTAATTGCAAAAGAAAACGCATGTTCTCAAAAGTTTCCGGCCACCTTGCCAAGTTTGGAAAAAAAATGGTGTTATAACAGAAAATAACAGTGATCAACAACATTTACAATTAGTATTTTGTATCCATACATTTAGTAATAAGTACTGCGGCGCAGCAACGTGGCATCGATTCAATGAACAGTTGTAGATCAGCAATGTTAAGTTTTGCCCACGGTTCTTGCAATTTTTTTGAAAATGCTGCTAAATTGGAATATTTATAATTCCACACACTTTTTCAAGTTAGTTTCAAATATTTTCTATTATATTCAGATCGGATGATTGTGCTGTCCATTTCAAAAACGAAGTTTTTTTGTGCGAGAACGACTGCTTGACGAGCATGCTTGTATGCTTTTGGTCGTTATCATGATTTAACAAATAGTTGCCACCACAATTTTTCCTCCAATAAGGCAGCAAATGATCTTGCAAGAAATCCTTATGCGTTGCACTATTCATCTTGCCGCGGATTTTAAATAACGGAGAGGCACATTTTCCAGAAAACGCTCCCCACAGCATAACGTGTCCTCCGCCTTGCTTCATTGCATGAATAATATATTTCGCATCTTATCTTTTGTTTTTAGGTCGTCGGTTGTAAAGTTTTTTATCACTCAGAATAAGATTGAACGCCGATTCATCTGATAATAGTACTTTTTTCCAGTTTTCACTTGACCAGTCTTTGTATTCCTTGGAAAACGCCAGTCGGGCCCTCTGAATTGTTTTACTTGTAAAAGATTTTTTAACGCCGACTGTTCCATAAAGTTCTACGTCACATAAGCGTCTTGACACTGTAGATAGACTTGTTTCAGCAATAACCATAATACCATAAATCGCTTTTAACACCATAAATGGCGTGGAATTGCAGCGGCATTTTTAGGCGGATCATCAACTGCTTTTCTTCTAATAATTCTGTTCACAAGAATAGACGTTTTCTGGGGTCCCCCGGACCGTGGCATGTTCCGAAGGCCGTGACCATCTTTATATTTTTTTTTAAATATCGTTTACAGCAAATTTTCCGATCGACAACTTCGCCGCAATCTCACGAGAGGATTATCCCTTTAGCGACAAACAAATCACTCATTTAGGAACAATAAATTGTTAAACTTTTCATTTTTGAATTTCAAATACATTATTCACCTTGATTAATTAACAAATATGGCCAAAAAAAAAAACCACTTTAGCGATAGCAAAAACTAATGAATGACGAATGGCCGGAAACTTTTGCACGCGCGAATTTTGAATTCCTCCCCTTTGCATCAAGTACCTTAAGTAACCAATCAAAATGATCACGTGGTCAGAGGTAATTTGCTTATTCCTAACTTTTGGAGCAATTGAACTTCTTCGCTAAAACGTTCTGTCAAAGGAATAAAAAAAACTAACTGGCCGGAAACTTTTGACCGCCACTGTACATAGGCATACACTGTACGAACAATCCCGAGTGCGGAGAAGGGGGGTATCCGTCTTTCTGAAGACACCATGGGGCAAAAGAAACAATTTTTCGACCTCCTTCAGAGAATCTCAAGACAAAGATAAACGTTCTTGACGGGGAAATATCGGCGGGTCTCTCGCACGTTAGAGGCGAATTTTCTTAGATTCTAGAAGAGGGCATCATTGCTTTCTTTGCATTTGGTGACGATTTTATTATTTCAGAATTAGGAAATGGTTATTTAACGGTTAACTTCCGTGACATCCAGTCGAATTTACCTTACCTCACCTAAAGAAGTTTCACTTCAGAAATTTTGAGAAGATATGAAAAAAAACTCATGGTCCTTTATGGATCCGGTTAATTGGACAATCCGATTAATCATCGTCCGGATAATCGGCGTTCTGCTGTATATTATACTATACCCTATCTTCAGGCATTATTACCAAAGTAGAGAGCTATCACAGTATAGACATTTTTTCCTTTATATGTTGATATGTCTATTCTGTGACAGCTCTCTACTATGGTAATAATGCCTGAAGATAGGGTATAGGTTAATACTAGCAGGAATGACCGAGCTAAGCTCGGTCAAAATTAGCTTTGTGTTTATCTCGATATATTATTCCCACTAAATCATTCTTGCTGTTTTAGATCAATTAGCTTGACCCTGAGACATAGTGACCCAAAATGACGCACTAATCTAATTTTTTCGAACATGCGACCTAATGCAATGCTCTTCTCGAGCCTGAAAACGGTGGAATACAAAATTTAGAGAAAATCGTTAGTCATATTCTAGATAAAATAAGCTTGACCCACGTTGATTCAAAAAACCACTAACCGAAATTTATTGAACGTGTGAGCTATTTCAATGGTCTTTTTGTTCTGTGAAACGGTATAACAAAAAAAAAAAAAATTGTTAAAATTGTTTGAACATTTATGAGCTGGATGCCGTTAGCTTGACCCCGACCCATTATCACCAAAATGACGCACTAATAGAATTTTCTTGAGCATGCGACCCAGCCCACTGGTTTTATATTGTCCAGAAACGGTGTAGTACAAAGTTTCGTCAAAATCTTTTGAGCCGTTTTTTAGATAAAGTTAGCTTGATCCTGATCCATTAGGACCCAAAATGACCCATTGATTAAATTTTCTTGAACATGCGACCCTGTCCAATGGTCTTATCATGCTCGGAAACGGTATTATACAAAATGTTTTCAAAACGTTTTGAAGCGCTTTTTAAATACAATTAGCTTGACCCTGACCCATTGTGAGCCCAAATGACCCACTAATCGAATTTTCTTGAACATGCGACCTAGCCTAATGGTCTTCTCGAGCCCAAAAATGATAAAATACAAAATTTAGTCAAAATCGTTTAAGTCGTTTTTTAGATAAAATTAGCTGGACCCTGACCCATTGTAACCCAAAATGACCCACTAGCCGAATTTTCTCGAACATGTGACTTAGCCCAATTCTCTTCTCATGCCCAGAAACGGTCGTATATTAAAAAAAAATGTGAAAATGTTTTGAGCCGTTTTTATATGTAATTAGCTTGACCCAGACTCATAATGACCCTCTAATCGAATTTTCTCAAACACGTGACCCAACCCAATGCACTTTTCGTGCCCGAAAACAATAGCTTACAGAATTTCGTCCAAATAGTAGGCCCGTTATCTAGATAAACTTAGCTGGACCCACGGTGACCAAAAATGACCCACTAATCGAATTTTCTCGAACACGTGACCAATCCCAATGGTCTTTGCGTGGCCAAAAATGGTTAGATACAAAATTTAGTCAAAATCGATTGAGTTGTTCCTTAGATATAATTACCTTGACCCTGACTCATTATGACCCAAAATGACCCACTAATCGAATTTTCTTGAACACGAGACCTATCCCAATGGTCTTTTCGTGCCCGAAAACAGTAGGGTGCAAAATTTCGTCAAAATCGTTAGAGCCGTTATCTAGATAGATTGACCCACGGTGACCCAAAAATGACCCACTAATTCAATTTCCTTGAACATGTGACTTAGCCTAATGGTCTTCTCGTAATCCAAAAGTGTAGAATATGGAGTTTAGTAAAAATCGTTAGAGCCGTTTTTTAGATAAAAATAGCTTGACCCACTGTGACCCAAAAATGACCCACTAATCGAATTTTCTAGAACACGTGACCTATCCCAATGGTCTTTTCGTGCCCGAAAATGGTTAGATACAAAATTTAGTCAAAATCGATTGAGCCGTTCTTTAGATATAATTAGCTTGACACTGACCCATTATGACCCAAAATGACCCACTAATAGAATTTTCTCGAACACGACAGCCATCCCAATGGTTTTTTTCGTGCCTGAAAATGGTTAGATTCAAAATTTAGTCAAAATCGATAGAGCCGTTCTCTAGGTATAATTAGCTTGACCCCGGCCCTGTGACCCAAAATGACCCACTGATCGAATTTTCTCTAACATGAGACCCATCCCAATGGTCTTTTCGTGCCCGAAAATGGTTAGATACAAAATTCAATCAAAATCGATTGAACCGTTCTCTAGATATAATTAGCTTGACCCTGACACATTATGACCCAAAATGACCCACTAATCGAATTTTCTCGAACACGTGACCCATTCCAATCGTCTTTTCGTGCCCGAAAACAGTAGGGTACAAAATTTCGTCAAAATCGTTAAAGCCGTTATCTAGATAAACTTAGCTTGACCCACTGTGACCCTAAAATGACCCCTAATCGAATTTTCTCGAACATGTGACCTAGCCCAATGGTCTTCTCGTAATCCAAAACTGTAGAATATAGAGTTTAGTGAAAATCGTTAGAGCCGTTTTTTAGATAAAAATAGCTAGACCCACAGTGACCCAAAAATGACCAACAAATCGAAATTTCTCGAACACGTGACCTAGCCCAATAGTCTTCTCGTGCCCGAAAATTGTTGGATACAAAATTTGGACAAAATCGATGGAGCCCTTCTTTAGATATAATTAGCTTGACCCTGACCCATTATGACCCAAAATCATCCACTAATCGAAATTTCTCGAACACGTGACCTAGCCCAATAGTCTTCTCGTGCCCGAAAATTGTTGGATACAAAATTTGGACAAAATCGATGGAGCCGTTCTTTAGATATAATTAGCTTGACCCTGACCCATTATGACCCAAAATCATCCACTAATCGAATTTTCTCGAATACGAGACCCATCCCAATGGTCTTTTCGTGTCCGAAAACGGTAGGGTGTAAAATTTAATCAAAATCGTTAGAACCGTTCTCAAGATAAAATTTACACACACACACACACACAATTTTTGCTCGCATTATAGTATAAGATATAACAAGTAAAGTAAAACATTCGTGGTCTCTTTCGCTTGGAAGAAGTAGATTAAGTAATTTTGAGACTGGCTTTAATCAAATTTATTTTTTAAATATTCAATTGTATAAATGAAAATTATTTAATGCAAATTATATAATAGTATATCGCCATGTTAGTGTTTCAGTAAAATTAAGTTCTAAGCATTTATATACATACATTGTTTTAAGATTTGGTTCAGAGTTTACTTTTTCACAAGTCAATTTTGAGTATTCAGTTATATTTCTTATCGCTTTTTAACTTTATGAAAATCTAATATATTTTTTAATGAATTAATTAGAATTACGTGAAAATGTAAAACATTTAAAAAAAAACATACTTTGAAACGTTCCAATGTTTATCTTATAAATCATACCTGATTTCATGACTGCAATTTCTGTGGTTAAAAAACATTTCCATTACGTAAATTCGGCCTAGCCTCTATTTTGGAAAATTCATAGTTTTTATTTATGATTTATGAGAAAGTGCGAGTCGTCGAATTTATTTAAAAAAATATTTTTTTTCAACATGTTTGTTTTTAAGATTTATCATCGAAAAAAAACCAACGTTTTATTTAAGTTATGTATTCAGTAAATTCAAATTGCTCTTCGACGTTACAATAATAATTTAATAATTATATATAAATAATTGTATAAACTATGCAATCTTTAAAAAAAATGTCATCGGTAAAGAACATCTGTGTCTAATTTCTTGAACTCTAGCACATCAGGAAGTGCGTCAAAAATAAAATACAAAATTCCGTCTTTACATACATGAACTGAATTAAGTTAAATTACTCTGTTCAAATATGTTAATCTTGTATATTAAAATTTAGCCTAACATGCTTTTGGTTGTTTGAAAATGTAAGTGGGTTACAGTTTAAAACTGATTTTATTTGAGGTGTTTCAGAATGCAACATTGTCGAAAACAAGGCGAATGAAATACCATAATTAGATCAAAAGGGATTACTTTTTAGGAATTAACTAAAGATAACTTAACACACTGTTTGAGCGGTAGACATAACAATTTATTAAGTTTATTTTATTTAAAATAGCTGCAGAATTCTATATTCTGTAAATTTTAATTTATATAATGAGAGAATTTCCTCGTTATTAAATACGGTAAATTTAATTATACCACGCTATAACCCATCATTGGTCGAGGAAGAATAAGAATCTAAATATAATTATTTTAGAACACGGATTTCCAAAGTTCATCATATTTAAATTGATATATTTTACATTCTATGAACGACAAAGTTGCTACACTTTGAAAAATGTCTTTTAATAATATATCGTATCTGTATGAAAAATACAGTTTTGAAAAGTAAAATATAAATATGCTTTTCATTGTAAAAAGTAGTAATAAAAGACACATTTAAAAAAAATAATTAAACTCTCTTGAATAATGTTTACGTACATTAGACATTTTTTTTTTAAACTCAAAAATGAAATTTTTATTCAAAAAACGTTAATTTTTCAAAATCAATATATCAATTTTTAAATATGGTTAAAATTAATAATATTTAATTTAAAAAATAAACATTTAATAATTGAAAGAATCTACATTACGAAAAGACATACACAGTGTGTCCACGTATAAACTGACCGACCTTTATTTTCGCAACCGTTGGTCCTAGATGCATACTTCCAATTACAAAAGTGGTCAAAATTAGGTGCAGAGTTAAGATAAAAAAGTTTGAAGCGAAAAAACAATTTAGTGAAGAATTACAGAATCTAAATATTTCTACGGTCCCCCGGTCCTATAAGTTATATTTAGTAAAATGTTCCTGTTACACTGACAAGTAAGACGAAAAAAGTCCCGTTATTCTACGTTTAAAACTGACCGAGTAATAGCTGTTTAAAGTTGGAGCATATTTTTTGCTGCAAAATTAGGTCCTCCAAGTCCTCTTAGGACCTCTAAGGTCATTCATAAATTTACTAAAAATATAATTTCGTCAGATATATTAAAGAAATGTTTGAGAGTAAAATTAGCATTGCAATATAAATTTGAAATCTTTAATCATTCTGACATATTACTGCAAAATATACAATTTGTACTAAACATATAAGAGGATAAAAATAACAGAATTTTTGTTAAATAAAAGGATGAAAAACAACAGCCTCAATTCTTTACAAAAATGATACATATTTTAAAATGCTGTTAGATTACACTGTTTTTCAAATTTTGAGTTGTGCCATGTTTTTTAGCTTTTGAAAATTTATTCTTATGTAACTTTTAGCGCTAAATCTGAAAATGACATTCATTTTAAACCATCAAGTCAGGATGTTTCTCAAATCGCAAATTTCAAAGTTAAAATAAATCCCCCCTCCCCTGCGAACCTCATCGGACCCTTAAGCTATTTAGCTGTAAAAAACCCAGTATAAGCCAAAAAATTGAATAAATTATTGAATTAAATAAAATTAAACTGAATAAAAAAGTCTTACATCTATTTTATAGTATCAGATTTTTCGCTATTCTTTAACCTTGAAATTTACGATTTGCAAAAAATCCTGACATGATGGTTAGAAGGGAAGGTAATTTTTTATTCAGCCTTAAAAAATACATAAAACGTAATTATAAAAATTAAAAAACGCAACCATTGCTGGTTTATGTCACCTAATATTAATTATGTTACCTAATACCTTAAACATGTTGACGGTAATCTATCCGAATTTTAATGTGTTATCCTCTAATATAAGTATGCATACGATGGTAAGCGTCGAAAATCATAATAATATTACATTGTCATCGGATGTCAGTATGCAAAATATAACTTCGATCGGACATTTGAGCGTGAGTTAAAGTTCGAGTACAAATTTTAAACTGGAAAGATGATCGTTGCAAGTTAAATAAAACCTTATGAAAATAACATAATTTTTGTTAAAAGAAATCATAGTCTCAAATCTTTACAAAATAAAACATATGTTAAAATACAATTATTTTAACTAATCTAAAACTTAAGTTAACTCAATCGTAATAGTTGTAGGATTTCTTTCAAATCGCTAATACCTTGAAATAAGTTTAAGTACTTTATAAATGACTCCTGAAAGCAAGGCTGAAATCATCTGTTTTGATATGCAAAAAACTGGTATAAGTCATGAATTTCAAAGTTTCATAACTCTGTTAATTTTAATGTTAGATGAATGGGACTTTTTTTGTCTTACTTGTTAGTGTCACAGTAAATTTTTACTATATATCATTTATAAGACGGGGGGAGCGTATAAAAATTTAAATTTGTAATTTTTTAATAAATGTTAATACCCAAATGTTGACCCAAATTACTTTAAAAATAATTCTTTACCTTATTTAAACCATTTTTGTGATTGGAAGTATGCATCTAGGATCAACGGTTGCGAAAATAAAGGTCGGTCAGTTTATACGTGGACACACTGTATATAGAAATATACAATTGAAAGAAGAATTGAAAAAATAGTTTTTGTCCTACTAGACGTTAAAGAGATCAAGATATTAAAAATCAAGACGTTAAAAATAAGAAAACCTTAACCCATATGCATCATAATCCCGAATGTGTAACAAAAATTCTGATTAGAAATTTTGGTTTTATTTAATGACAGACGTTTCTTCATCACATAAAAAGAAAATGCTTCTTTCGGAATTTCTGAATAAAAAAGAAATTCCTTAAATATACCCATGTATGCGCTAAAGATGCAAATGGGTTAATTGGGGGTTAAAAAAGCTTCCATTTTCCACTTACCTGACTGTGAAAATTCTTCAGACTCAAATATAAAGTTAATTTAATTTTTTCCATGCGTAAAATAATCAAATATTCGTATTCAAGTTTCCAAAAATCTTGTAGCGTAATTTCATCCATGATTATTATACATCTTTAATTATAATCGGTCGTTACTGGCAAGTCTACTAAAGGGAGGGGGGGGGGGGGGGCATTTCTTCAAACGTGTTATGCTGTTTTTAAAAATTATTATGTGAAATTTTGTATTAACCTGTATTCTGATATTATTTTTAAAAACTCTTTCTTTCTTTTTAGTACATCCGCTCATGAAACAAAACTTGAAGAAAGCTTAAGGAATTTAGTTCTGGCCGTCTACGAAAATTTACAAGAAAATGATGCCGCTACGGAGAGACGCTTAATGACTTATCCAACTTGTCTCCCTCGTTGTGGCACTTTCCCTTTTTGTCATAAATGTTAAGGTTGAATCTGCTACATCTACTTCAAATAAATGTTATACATTTGAAAAAAGAAAAAAAAGTTTATTAGTATGGAAAATTGAAAGCTGTAACGAAACAATTGGATTATTGCATAAACAATTTTAAAAGCCCATATTTTAATGACATTTATTTAAAAATTCAAACAGATAAGTGACCAAAACTTAATATATTTATAAAGAGTGAAGTTTTCAAAAGATAAAAAACGAAATTGGTCATATATGTATACATTACCCGACAACAACGAAACAAAAGTTAGAATTGGGGTGTCATACTGTTTGTGCGCATTGATTTTGGCGCTTTCGATCTAGCAACGTAATCATTTTTTATAAACAAGGAACTATTGTCTATTTCGCATGTCACTACTTAGATTACCACTTAGAATATTTCAACAACTACACGCTCAAATCTTGGGATTTTGAGCGCGCGGATGATATGCTAGTTAATTACTGCCTCTGTAAAATAACGTCAATGCAATATTAACTTCTCAAAATCAGTTTCATTGATCGACCGATGATCTTACACTTTTTCCGTCTTTTGCAGAGCCAGACAAATTTTTGGTAATCTTCGTTTTCACAGATTTTTACCACTTGTTCGTGGCTCGCATTTGAATGTCCCTACCAACAAAGATGTCAAATTTTTGCAGACCACCCTGTTCGTTTGAATGTATTACGAATCTATGTGACTCCACAGTTTTCAATAAATTGTTCCTAAAAGTTGAGTGGAGTCACTTCAGACACTTAAATTATATAGTATAAATATTATTATGCCTTAATTCATCATAAAATAAACACCATTAAACAATAAGTGGAGAAACTTCCGTTTAGTATATTCATTCATAAGTTTTATACGTAAAATCTATGTATGAAACACTGCTTTACCTAGTAGTAAATTATTTTACTTTAATACAATTATTTTTATTCATAATATAAGTTACTGGAACTTGCGTTTTATTCCATTGCTCAGAAAAATTCTGTCTGTAACGTGCATGTCAAAAATTTTATTTTTCTTCGGTTTTATTTATTTATCTTTTAATATAAGTTGAAAAAAATACAATTGATTTTGTGCATCTGCATAATAGACTAGTGCTCCCGATGGGATACGTATATCAGTTTTACGTTTAAACGATATACGTATATACGTATAATACTTTTCTTCGAATTACGAATACCTTAAAATATATGTTTAAACGTATCCGGATACGTATAAGGGTACATCGGTTAAATGTATATTTAAGCATATGTACATTTAAAATATACGTATTTTTCAAGCATCGTATTTACTTAATAACAAGTTGGAAATCGCTCGTCAAACGTGGCAAATGAGGTGCGTTCGTACTATAACTAGTTTTATAAATATTATTTTATTCTGTTTCAAAAGGCTGTAACATCCTTAAAATGCACTTAAAATATTTTTTTTTTCACATTGGACGTCATGTAACGGAAAACTTTTGACTGAAAATTTGAAATGACTCGACAAAATTTTGAAACAAGTATATATATGAAATTTCAGACCATTCGGAAGGCTGTAACATCATTAAAACGCACTTGCAATAATTTATTCCCATTGGCCGTAGTGTAACGTAAAACTTTTGACTGTCCCTGTAATTAAACTATACATCCGATTTTCATAAAATTTGAAATGACTCGACAAAATTTTGCAACAATTATATATTTAAATTTTCAGACAATTCGGTCGGTTAGTTTTTTTTCTGTTATATGCGGACAGACGGACAGACAGACGGACTGGACGACGACTATAGGTCCTACGTATTTATATAATTACGGCCGCACCTAAAAATGGACATCATCAGTTTTACGTCACTGAATGAAGAATAAGCTGGAAATCGGTGGCATTACAATAGCAATCTGCATATTATGTTTCATACATAAAATCTTGTTATTTTCCTCTTTAAATATTTTAATTAATTTATTTTCTTCAAATCTGTATTAAATTAAGTAATAAAATGTTATATAAATTTGCTGGAACAGCTTAAAAGATATAAATATGTTTTATAAATAAATAACTGCTCAAAGTAGCCATTATTAGTTGTTTTAATTATATCATAGCAAACGCGGTAGCGTTAAGCTATAATATGATTAAGAAATAGGAAATGCAAACGACTTTCTTAAATTTCTGGCGAACCAGTTGACATACGACAATGATTTTTCTTTTGAAAGATAGAACTCGACGAGACGAATAAACTGATAGCATTTAAAAAATTACTCTAGCTTTCAGTAGTTTTTTATTTAATCTTAAACGGAAAATGAAGACACAAAATTCAACAAAGTGTAGCTAACGTTCCAGTGAGTGGATTAACTTCGTTTTTGTTTTATTTTCATCCTCTTGTTAATACTTAAAATAGGTTTTTTTTTCATCTTTGTATGTTTGACGGTCGCTGAGAAAATCGAATTTGTCTTTTATAATGTCTCAATAAAATTATAGCAATCTCTCCTTTTCATTTTTTAATTTTCTAATTCAATAATTTCTTTCGTGTTGCCACTCCCTAAAAAGAAGTACAATAATTTAAAAAAAAAGGATAACACGTGTACTTTTGTTTTTATAAGTCAATAAAAATTGAAATTCAACTGATAGATTTTTGTATTTTTGAAACCGACGTCAACGTAAGCAGATAACGCATAATTTTCATAAATATATATATAAACTTTCTTGATTAATATTTGGAACTGGAGTAATAGACACAATGGAGCACAAACGAGTTGATAGGAAAACAAAAACAGGGTAAATCCCAAGCTTCTGTTCAGGAGCTAAATGCAAGTTTTTTCGGTAATTGTTAGTTATCCCGTCGACCAATTTCGTCAAATTATATAAATCGCCAAACCACCCGCCAAATTGTACAAATTGACATAATTTTTATTTTAAATAACGAAAGAACAAATAAATTAGTATAACATTAATAAAAATACAAATAAAACGTCGAAATAAAGATCACTTGATGACATAAGCACGTGTTGTCAAGTGAATGTGACATTTACGATCAACCATTATTGTCATTTAATCTTACAATTTGGCGACAGTAATTTGGTCGACGGGATAACTAACAAGTGCTTTTTTTTTTTTTAATTAACACCATAACATCCTGACTTACACAAGCGATAGGTATGCAGTAATATAAATACTTCACAAACTAAGCATACCTTAAAAAAATAGCATTCCATCTATTTTAAATAAGGAAGCGATGTCATATACCGATACATAACTGGCGCGATAATGGCGTTTTTTTTTGCCTCATACGGTAACTGAGCTATTGCTGTTTATTTATTGATTATTTTTTTATTTACTTTTATTTTATTTTTTTAAATTATATAAATTGTTTTGTTCTATAGTTATTAATTAAACTTTTCATTATTTATTGTTATTTCCTTTTTAAAGTAATAGAAAGTAATTAAAAAATATATATGTAACTGCTATTCGAAAACGAGGTTTTCGTCAAATTGGCGTCAGAAAAAAAAAAAAAAAAAAACGGGCCCAGATGTCATATACGCCCCATACTGGCGCGATTTTTTTGACGCCGCCAATATCATATACGCACCGGGTACTTAACTGGCGCCAAAGTGTCGTTATTTTACTTGATATGGTAACCCGGATATAGATGATATATTAACGAGGTTTTCGCCAAATTGGCGTCGGAAAAATCGCGCCAATATGGAGCGTATATGACATCTGTGACCAAGTTTTTATTAGTATTTTTGGTACTTTTCGGTTAGCCGGGCGCCAGTGTTATACATACATATATATGTATGTATACATGTATGTATATATACATATATATATACATATATATGTATGTGTATATATACAATATAGGTATATGTATATATATGTATATATACATACATGTATACATACATATATATGTATATATAACACTGGCGCCCGGCTAACCGAAAAGTACCGTATTTTTATTAATGTTTTACTTATTTATTTATTCTTCCGTTATTTAAAATAAAAATTATGTCAGTTTGTATCATTTGGCGAATAGTTTAGCGAAATTGGTCGACGGTATAATCAAGTAGTATAGTATATTTTTTCTGTACATTTTTGACAATATCTCAAGCAAAAGTACCTAAAGTTAAATGAAACCCTAATTATTTAAGGCACAGATGTCATATAAACAACGGGTTTGGCGCGGGGTTTTTTTTTCTGACGCCAATTTAACGAAAACCGCGTTTTCGAATAGCAGTTACAGATATATTTTTTAATTACTTACTATTATTTTAAAAAGGTAATAACAATAAATAATGAAAATTTTAATTAATAACTAATATAGAACAAAACAATTTAAATAATTTTAAAAAAATAAAATAAAAGTAAATAAAAAAATAATTGATAAATAAACAACAATAGCTCAGTTACTGTATCAGGCAAAATAACGCCATTATCACACCAGTTATGTACTCTGGTGCGTATATGACATCTCTTCCTTATTAAAAATAGATGGAATGGTATTTTTTAAGGTATGCTTAGTATGTGAAGTATTTATATTACTGCATAACTATCGCTTGTGTAAGTCAGGATGTTATGATGATTAAAAAAAAAAAAACTTACATTTAGCTCCTGAACAGAAGCTTGGGATTTACCCTGTTTTTCTTTTTCCTATCAACTCGTTTGTGCTCCATTGTGTCTATTACTCCAGTTGAAAATATTAATCAAGAAAGTTTATATATACATTTATGAAAATTATGCATTATCTGCTTAGGTTGACGTCGATTTCAAAAATACAAAAATCTGTCAGTTGAATTTCAATTTTTATTGACTTATAAAAACAAAAGTACACGTGTTATCTTTTCTTTTTTTAAATTATTGTACTGCTTTTTAGGGAGTGGCAACACGAAATAAATTATTGAATTAGAAAATTAGAAATTGAAAATGAGAGATTTCTATAATTTTATGGGGACATTATAAAAGACAATTTCGATTTTCTCAGCGACCATCAAACATACAAAGATGAAAAAAAAACATATTCTAAGATTTAACAAGAGGATCAAAATAAAACAAAAACGAAGTTAATCCACCCACTGGAACGTTATCTACACTTTGTTGAATTTTGTGTATTCATTTTTTCGTGTAAGATTAAATAAAAAACTACTGAAAGCTACAGTAATTTTTTTAATGCTATCAGTTTATTCGTCTCGTCGAGTTCTATCTTTCAAAAGAAAAATCATTGTCGTATGTCACTGGTTCGCCAGAAATTTAAGAAAGTCGTTTGCATTTTCTTTTTCTTAATCATATTATAGCTTAACGCTACCGCGTTTGCTATGAATATATATATATTTACAAAAATGATATAAGGTTATACATAGAAATACACATAGAAATTATTGCATGTACAGTGGCGGTCAAAAGTTTCCGGCCAGCATAAAATTTTCGGTTAATTTGTAAGTATACCCATATGAAGAGGAATCTCAAAGTGATACTTATACACTTTATTGACATAACAGTTAGAACTTATTTATGAAATAACAATTAAATATTAATAAATTTAATTGCAAAAGAAAACGCATGTTCTCAAAAGTTTCCGGCCACCTTGCCAAGTTTGGAAAAAAAATGGTGTTATAACAGAAAATAACAGTGATCAACAACATTTACAATTAGTATTTTGTATCCATACATTTAGTAATAAGTACTGCGGCGCAGCAACGTGGCATCGATTCAATGAACAGTTGTAGATCAGCAATGTTAAGTTTTGCCCACGGTTCTTGCAATTTTTTTGAAAATGCTGCTAAATTGGATTATTTATAATTCCACACACTTTTTCAAGTTAGTTTCAAATATTTTCTATTATATTCAGATCGGATGATTGGGCTGTCCATTTCAAAAACGAAGTTTTTTTGTGCGAGAACGACTGCTTGACGAGCATGCTTGTATGCTTTTGGTCGTTATCATGATGAAACAAATAGTTGCCACCACAATTTTTCCTCCAACAAGGCAGCAAATGATCTTGCAAGAAATCCTTATGCGTTGCACTATTCATCTTGCCGCGGATTTTAAATAACGGAGAGGCACATTTTCCAGAAAACGCTCCCCACAGCATAACGTGTCCTCCGCCTTGCTTCATTGCATGAATAATATATTTCGCATCTTATCTTTTGTTTTTAGGTCGCCGGTTGTAAAGTTTTTTATCACTCAGAATAAGATTGAACGCCGATTCATCTGATAATAGTACTTTTTTCCAGTTTTCACTTGACCAGTCTTTGTATTCCTTGGAAAACGCCAGTCGGGCCCTCTGAATTGTTTTACTTGTAAAAGATTTTTTAACGCCGACTGTTCCATAAAGTTCTACGTCACATAAGCGTCTTGACACTGTAGATAGACTTGTTTCAGCAATAACCATAATACCATAAATCGCTTTTAACACCATAAATGGCGTGGAATTGCAGCGGCATTTTTAGGCGGATCATCAACTGCTTTTCTTCTAATAATTCTGTTCACAAGAATAGCCGTTTTCTGGGGTCCCCCGGACCTTGGCATGTTCCGAAGGCCGTGACCATCTTTATATTTTTTTTTAAATATCGTTTACAGCAAATTTTCCGATCGACAACTTCGCCGCAATCTCACGAGAGGATTATCCCTTTAGCGACAAACAAATCACTCATTTAGGAACAATAAATTGTTAAACTTTTCATTTTTGAATTTCAAATACATTATTCACCTTGATTAATTAACAAATATGGCCAAAAAAAAAACCACTTTAGCGATAGCAAAAACTAATGAATGACGAATGGCCGGAAACTTTTGCACGCGCGAATTTTGAATTCCTCCCCTTTGCATCAAGTACCTTAAGTAACCAATCAAAATGATCACGTGGTCAGAGGTAATTTGCTTATTCCTAACTTTTGGAGCAATTGAACTTCTTCGCTAAAACGTTCTGTCAAAGGAATAAAAAAAACTAACTGGCCGGAAACTTTTGACCGCCACTGTACATAGGCATACACTGTACGAACAATCCCGAGTGCGGAGAAGGGGGGTATCCGTCTTTCTGAAGACACCATGGGGCAAAAGAAACAATTTTTCGACCTCCTTCAGAGAATCTCAAGACAAAGATAAACGTTCTTGACGGGGAAATATCGGCGGGTCTCTCGCACGTTAGAGGCGAATTTTCTTAGATTCTAGAAGAGGGCATCATTGCTTTCTTTGCATTTGGTGACGATTTTATTATTTCAGAATTAGGAAATGGTTATTTAACGGTTAACTTCCGTGACATCCAGTCGAATTTACCTTACCTCACCTAAAGAAGTTTCACTTCAGAAATTTTGAGAAGATATGAAAAAAAACTCATGGTCCTTTATGGATCCGGTTAATTGGACAATCCGATTAATCATCGTCCGGATAATCGGCGTTCTGCTGTATATTATACTATACCCTATCTCCAGGCATTATTACCAAAGTAGAGAGCTATCACAGTATAGACATTTTTTCCTTTATATGTTGATATGTCTATTCTGTGACAGCTCTCTACTATGGTAATAATGCCTAAAGATAGGGTATAGGTTAATACTAGCAGGAATGACCGAGCTAAGCTCGGTCAAAATTAGCTTTGTGTTTATCTCGATATATTATTCCCACTAAATCATTCTTGCTGTTTTAGATCAATTAGCTTGACCCTGAGACATTGTGACCCAAAATGACGCACTAATCTAATTTTTTCGAACATGCGACCTAATGCAATGCTCTTCTCGAGCCTGAAAACGGTGGAATACAAAATTTAGTGAAAATCGTTAGTCATATTCTAGATAAAATAAGCTTGACCCACGTTGATTCAAAAAACCACTAACCGAAATTTATTGAACGTGTGAGCTATTTCAATGGTCTTTTTGTTCTGTGAAACGGTATAACAAAAAAAAAATTGTTAAAATTGTTTGAACATTTATGAGCTGGATGCCGTTAGCTTGACCCCGACCCATTATCACCAAAATGACGCACTAATAGAATTTTCTTGAGCATGCGACCCAGCCCACTGGTTTTATATTGTCCAGAAACGGTGTAGAACAAAGTTTCGTCAAAATCTTTTGAGCCGTTTTTTAGACAAAGTTAGCTTGATCCTGATCCATTAGGACCCAAAATGACCCATTGATTAAATTTTCTTGAACATGCGACCCTGTCCAATGGTCTTATCATGCTCGGAAACGGTATTATACAAAATGTTTTCAAAACGTTTTGAAGCGCTTTTTAAATACAATTAGCTTGACCCTGACCCATTGTGAGCCCAAATGACCCACTAATCGAATTTTCTTGAACATGCGATCTAGCCTAATGGTCTTCTCGAGCCCAAAAATGATAAAATACAAAATTTAGTCAAAATCGTTTAAGTCGTTTTTTAGATAAAATTAGCTGGACCCTGACCCATTGTAACCCAAAATGACCCACTAGCCGAATTTTCTCGAACATGTGACTTAGCCCAATTCTCTTCTCATGCCCAGAAACGGTATAATATAAAATTTGGTCAAAATGTTTTGAGCATGTTTTTAGATTCAATTAGCTTGAGTCTGGCCCATTGTGACCCAAAATGACCCATTAAGTGAATTTTCTCGAACATGTGACTTAGCCCAAATGTCATCTCATGACCAGAAACGGCCGTATATTAAAAAAAAATGTGAAAATGTTTTGAGCCGTTTTTATATGTAATTAGCTTGACCCAGACTCATAATGACCCTCTAATCGAATTTTCTCAAACACGTGACCCAACCCAATGCACTTTTCGTGCCCGAAAACAATAGCTTAAAGAATTTCGTCCAAATAGTAGGCTCGTTATCTAGATAAACTTACCTGGACCCACGGTGACCAAAAATGACCCACTAATCGAATTTTCTCGAACACGTGACCCATCCCAATGGTCTTTGCGTGGCCGAAAATGGTTAGATACAAAATTTAGTCAAAATCGATTGAGTTGTTCCTTAGATATAATTACCTTGACTCTGACTCATTATGACCCAAAATGACCCACTAATCGAATTTTCTTGAGCACGAGACCTATCCCAATGGTCTTTTCGTGCCCGAAAACAGTAGGGTGCAAAATTTCGTCAAAATCGTTAGAGCCGTTATCTAGATAGATTGACCCACGGTGACCCAAAAATAACCCACTAATTCAATTTCCTTGAACATGTGCCTAATGGTCTTCTCGTAATCCAAAAGTGTAGAATATGGAGTTTAGTAAAAATCGTTAGAGCCGTTTTTTAGATAAAAATAGCTTGACCCACTGTGACCCAAAAATGACCCACTAATCGAATTTTCTAGAACACGTGACCTATCCCAATGGTCTTTTCGTGCCCGAAAATGGTTAGATACAAAATTTAGTCAAAATCGATTGAGCCGTTCTTTAGATATAATTAGCTTGACACTGACCCATTATGACCCAAAATGACCCACTAATAGAATTTTCTCGAACACGACAGCCATCCCAATGGTTTTTTTCGTGCCTGAAAATGGTTAGATACAAAATTTAGTCAAAATCGATAGAGTCGTTCTCTAGGTATAATTAGCTTGACCCCGGCCCATTGTGACCCAAAATGACCACTGATCGAATTTTCTCTAACATGAGACCCATCCCAATGGTCTTTTCGTGCCCGAAAATGGTTAGATACAAAATTCAATCAAAATCGATTGAATCGTTCTCTAGATATAATTAGCTTGACCCTGACACATTATGACCCAAAATGACCCACTAATCGAATTTTCTCGAACACGTGACCCATTCCAATCGTCTTTTCGTGCCCGAAATCAGTAGGGTACAAAATTTCGTCAAAATCGTTAAAGCCGTTATCTAGATAAACTTAGCTTGACCCACTGTGACCCTAAAATGACCCCTAATCGAATTTTCTCGAACATGTGACCTAGCCCAATGGTCTTCTCGTAATCCAAAACTGTAGAATATAGAGTTTAGTGATAATCGTTAGAGCCGTTTTTTAGATAAAAATAGCTAGACCCACAGTGACCCAAAAATGACCAACAAATCGAAATTTCTCGAACACGTGACCTAGCCCAATAGTCTTCTCGTGCCCGAAAATTGTTGGATACAAAATTTGGACAAAATCGATGGAGCCGTTCTTTAGATATAATTAGCTTGACCCTGACCCATTATGACCCAAAATCATCCACTAATCGAAATTTCTCGAACACGTGACCTAGCCCAATAGTCTTCTCGTGCCCGAAAATTGTTGGATACAAAATTTGGACAAAATCGATGGAGCCGTTCTTTAGATATAATTAGCTTGACCCTGACCCATTATGACCCAAAATCATCCACTGATCGAATTTTCTCGAATACGAGACCCATCCCAATGGTCTTTTCGTGTCCGAAAACGGTAGGGTGTAAAATTTAATCAAAATCGTTAGAACCGTTCTCAAGATAAAATTTACACACACACACACACACAATTTTTGCTCGCATTATAGTATAAGATATAACAAGTAAAGTAAAACATTCGTGGTCTCTTTCGCTTGGAAGAAGTAGATTAAGTAATTTTGAGACTGGCTTTAATCAAATTTATTTTTTAAATATTCAATTGTATAAATGAAAATTATTTAATGCAAATTATATAATAGTATATCGCCATGTTAGTGTTTCAGTAAAATTAAGTTCTAAGCATTTATATACATACATTGTTTTAAGATTTGGTTCAGAGTTTACTTTTTCACAAGTCAATTTTGAGTATTCAGTTATATTTCTTATCGCTTTTTAACTTTATGAAAATCTAATATATTTTTTAATGAATTAATTAGAATTACGTGAAAATGTAAAACATTTAAAAAAAAAACATACTTTGAAACGTTCCAATGTTTATCTTATAAATCATACCTGATTTCATGACTGCAATTTCTGTGGTTAAAAAACATTTCCATTACGTAAATTCGGCCTAGCCTCTATTTTGGAAAACTCATAGTTTTTATTTATGATTTTTGAGAAAGTGCGAGTCGTCGAATTTATTTAAAAAAATATTTTTTTTCAACATGTTTGTTTTTAAGATTTATCATCGAAAAAAAACCAACGTTTTATTTAAGTTATGTATTCAGTAAATTCAAATTGCTCTTCGACGTTACAATAATAATTTAATAATTATATTTAAATAATTGTATGCAATCTTTAAAAAAATGTCATCGGTAAAGAACATCTGTGTCTAATTTCTTGAACTCTAGCACATCAGGAAGTGCGTCAAAAATAAAATACAAAATTCCGTCTTTACATACATGAACTGAATTAAGTTAAATTACTCTGTTCAAATATGTTAATCTTGTATATTAAAATTTAGCCTAACATGCTTTTGGTTGTTTGAAAATGTAAGTGGGTTACAGTTTAAAACTGATTTTATTTGAGGTGTTTCAGAATGCAACATTGTCGAAAACAAGGCGAATGAAATACCATAATTAGATCAAAAGGGATTACTTTTTAGGAATTAACTAAAGATAACTTAACACACTGTTTGAGCGGTAGACATAACAATTTATTAAGTTTATTTTATTTAAAATAGCTGAAGAATTCTATATTCTGTAAATTTTAATTTATATAATGAGAGAATTTCCTCGTTATTAAATACGGTAAATTTAATTATACCACGCTATAACCCATCATTGGTCGAGGAAGTATAAGAATCTAAATATAATTATTTTAGAACACGGATTTCCAAAGTTCATCATATTTAAATTGATATATTTTACATTCTATGAATCAACAAAGTTGCTACACTTTGAAAAATGTCTTTTAATAATATATCGTATCTGTATGAAAAATACAGTTTTGAAAAGTAAAATATAAATATGCTTTTCATTGTAAAAAGTAGTAATAAAAGAGACATTTAAAAAAAATAATTAAACTCTCTTGAATAATGTTTACGTACATTAGACATTTTTTTTTTAACTCAAAAATGAAATTTTTATTCAAAAAACGTTAATTTTTCAAAATCAATATATCAATTTTTAAATATGGTTAAAATTAATAATATTTAATTTAAAAAATAAACATTTAATAATTGAAAGAATCTACATTCCGAAAAGACGTACACAGTGTGTCCACGTATAAACTGACCGACCTTTATTTTCGCAACCGTTGGTCCTAGATGCATACTTCCAATTACAAAAGTGGTCAAAATTAGGTGCAGAGTTAAGATAAAAAAGTTTGAAGCGAAAAAACAATTTAGTGAAGAATTACAGAATCTAAATATTTCTACGGTCCCCCGGTCCTATAAGTTATATTTAGTAAAATGTTCCTGTTACACTGACAAGTAAGACGAAAAAAGTCCCGTTATTCTACGCTTAAAACTGACCGAGTAATAGCTGTTTAAAGTTGGAGCATATTTTTTGCTGCAAAATTAGGTCCTCCAAGTCCTCTTAGGACCTCTAAGGTCATTCATAAATTTACTAAAAATATAATTTCGTCAGATATATTAAAGAAATGTTTGAGAGTAAAATTAGCATTGCAATATAAATTTGAAATCTTTAATCATTCTGACATATTACTGCAAAATATACAATTTGTACTAAACATATAAGAGGATAAAAATAACAGAATTTTTGTTAAATAAAAGGATGAAAAACAACAGCCTCAATTCTTTACAAAAATGATACATATTTTAAAATGCTGTTAGATTACACTGTTTTTCAAATTTTGAGTTGTGCCATGTTTTTTAGCTTTTGAAAATTTATTCTTATGTAACTTTTACCGCTAAATCTGAAAATGACATTCATTTTAAACCATCAAGTCAGGATGTTTCTCAAATCGCAAATTTCAAAGTTAAAATAAATCCCCCCTCCCCTGCGAACCTCATCGGACCCTTAAGCTATTTAGCTGTAAAAAACCCAGTATAAGCCAAAAAATTGAATAAATTATTGAATTAAATAAAATTAAACTGAATAAAAAAGTCTTACATCTATTTTATAGTATCAGATTTTTCGCTATTCTTTAACCTTGAAATTTACGATTTGCAAAAAATCCTGACATGATGGTTAGAAGGGAAGGTAATTTTTTATTCAGCCTTAAAAAATACATAAAACGTAATTATAAAAATTAAAAAACGCAACCATTGCTGGTTTATGTCACCTAATATTAATTATGTTACCTAATACCTTAAACATGTTGACGGTAATCTATCCGAATTTTAATGTGTTATCCTCTAATATAAGTATGCATACGATGGTAAGCGTCGAAAATCATAATAATATTACATTGTCATCGGATGTCAGTATGCAAAATATAACTTCGATCGGACATTTGAGCGTGAGTTAAAGTTCGAGTACAAATTTTAAACTGGAAAGATGATCGTTGCAAGTTAAATAAAACCTTATGAAAATAACATAATTTTTGTTAAAAGAAATCATAGTCTCAAATCTTTACAAAATAAAACATATGTTAAAATACAATTATTTTAACTAATCTAAAACTTAAGTTAACTCAATCGTAATAGTTGTAGGATTTCTTTCAAATCGCTAATACCTTGAAATAAGTTTAAGTACTTTATATATGACTCCTGAAAGCAAGGCTGAAATCATCTGTTTTGATATGCAAAAAACTGGTATAAGTCATGAATTTCAAAGTTTCATAACTCTGTTAATTTTAATGTTAGTTGAATGGGACTTTTTTTGTCTTACTTGTTAGTGTCACAGTAAATTTTTACTATATATCATTTATAAGACGGGGGGAGCGTATAAAAATTTAAATTTGTAATTTTTTAATAAATGTTTTTACCCAAATGTTGACCCAAATTACTTTAAAAATAATTCTTTACCTTATTTAAACCATTTTTGTGATTGGAAGTATGCATCTAGGATCAACGGTTGCGAAAATAAAGGTCGGTCAGTTTATACGTGGACACACTGTATATAGAAATATACAATTAAAAGAAGAATTGAAAAAATAGTTTTTGTCCTACTAGACGTTAAAGAGATCAAGATATTAAAAATCAAGACGTTAAAAATAAGAAAACCTTAACCCATATGCATCATAATCCCGAATGTGTAACAAAAATTCTGATTAGAAATTTTGGTTTTATTTAATGACAGACGTTTCTTCATCACATAAAAAGAAAATGCTTCTTTCGGAATTTCTGAATAAAAAAGAAATTCCTTAAATATACACATGTATGCGCTAAAGATGCAAATGGGTTAATTGGGGGTTAAAAAAGCATCCATTTTCCACTTACCTGACTGTGAAAATTCTTCAGACTCAAATATAAAGTTAATTTAATTTTTTCCATGCGTAAAATAATCAAATATTCGTATTCAAGTTTCCAAAAATCTTGTAGCGTAATTTCATCCATGATTATTATACATCTTTAATCATAATCGGTCGTTACTGGCAAGTCTACTAAGGGGAGGGGGGGGGGGCATTTCTTCAAACGTGTTCTGCTGTTTTTAAAAATTATTATGTGAAATTTTGTATTAACCTGTATTCTGATATTATTTTTAAAAACTCTTTCTTTCTTTTTAGTACATCCGCTCATGAAACAAAACTTGAAGAAAGCTTAAGGAATTTTGTTCTGGCCGTCTACGAAAATTTACAAGAAAATGATGCCGCTGCGGAGAGACGCTTAATGACTTATCCAACTTGTCTCCCTCGTTGTGGCACTTTCCCTTTTTGTCATAAATGTTAAGGTTGAATCTGCTACATCTACTTCAAATAAATGTTATACATTTGAAAAAAGAAAAAAAAGTTTATTAGTATGGAAAATTGAAAGCTGTAACGAAACAATTGGATTATTGAATAAACAATTTTAAAAGCCCATATTTTAATGACATTTATTTAAAAATTCAAACAGATAAGTGACCAAAACTTAATATATTTATAAAGAATGAAGTTTTCAAAAGATAAAAAACGAAATTGGTCATATATGTATACATTACCCGACAACAACGAAACAAAAGTTAGAATTGGGGTGTCATGCTGTTTGTGCGCATTGATTTTAACGCTTTCGATCAAGCAACGTAATCATTTTTTATAAACAAGGAACTATTGTCTATTTCACATGTCACTACTTAGATTACCACTTAGAATATTTCAACAACTACACGCTCAAACCTTGGGATTTTGAGCGCGTGGATGTTAAAATATCCTAGTTAATTACTGCCTCTGTAAAATAACGTCAATGCAATATTAACTTCTCAAAATCAGTTTCATTGATCGACCGATGATCTTACACTTTTTCCGTCTTTTGCAGAGCCAGACAAATTTTTGGTAATCTTCGTTTTCACAGATTTTTACCACTTGTTCGTGGCTCGCATTTGAATGTCCCTACCAACAAAGATGTCAAATTTTTGCAGACCACCCTGTTCGTTTGAATGTATTACGAATCTATGTGACTCCACAGTTTTCAATAAATTGTTCCTAAAAGTTGAGTGGAGTCACTTCAGACACTTAAAAGTATATAGTATAAATATTATTATGCCTTAATTCATCATAAAATAAACACCATTAAACAATAAGTGGAGAAACTTCCGTTTAGTATATTCATTCATAAGTTTTATACGTAAAATCTATGTATGAAACACTGCTTTACCTAGTAGTAAATTATTTTTCTTTAATACAATTATTTTTATTCATAATATAAGTTACTGGAACTTGCGTTTTATTCCATTGCTCAGAAAAATTCTGTCTGTAACGTGCATGTCAAAAATTTTATTTTTCTTCGGTTTTATTTATTTATCTTTTAATATAAGTTGAAAAAAATACAATTGATTTTGTGCATCTGCATAATAGACTAGTGCTCCCGATGGGATACGTATATCAGTTTTACGTTTAAACGATATACGTATATACGTATAATACTTTTCTTCGAATTACGAATACCTTAAAATATATGTTTAAACGTATCC
The DNA here is from genome assembly GCA_963932465.1 of Maratus speciosus. NCBI lineage: Eukaryota > Metazoa > Arthropoda > Arachnida > Araneae > Salticidae > Maratus > Maratus speciosus. Next base: position 32,483,850 of record OZ010790.1, on the reverse strand, counting down.
GGATACGTATAAGGGTACATCGGTTAAATGTATATTTAAGCATATGTACATTTAAAATATACGTATTTTTCAAGTATCGTATTTACTTAATAACAAGTTGGAAATCGCTCGTCAAACGTGGCAAATGAGGTGCGTTCGTACTATAACTAGTTTTATAAATATTATTTTATTCTGTTTCAAAAGGCTGTAACATCCTTAAAATGCACTTAAAATATTTTTTTTTCACATTGTCCGTCATGTAACGGAAAACTTTTGACTGAAAATTTGTAATGACTCGACAAAATTTTGAAACAATTATATATATGAAATTTCAGACCATTCGGAAGGCTGTAACATCATTAAAACGCACTTGCAATAATTTATTCCCATTGGCCGTAATGTAACGTAAAACTTTTGACTGTCCCTGTAATTAAACTATACATCCGATTTTCATAAAATTTGAAATGACTCGACAAAATTTTGCAACAATTATATATTTAAAATTTCAGACAATTCGGTCGGGTAGTTTTTGTTCTGTTATATGCGGACAGACAGACGGACTGGACGACGACTATAGGTGCTACGTATTTATATAATTACGGCCGCACCTAAAAATGGACATCATCAGTTTTACGTCACTGAATGAAGAATAAGCTGGAAATCGGTGGCATTACAATAGCAATCTGCATATTATGTTTCATACATAAGATCTTGTTATTTTCCTCTTTAAATATTTTAATTAATTTATTTTCTTCAAATCTGTATTAAATTAAGTAATAAAATGTTATATAAATTTGCTGGAACAGCTTAAAAGATATAAATATGTTTTATAAATAAATAACTGCTCAAAGTAGCCATTATTAGTTGTTTTAATTATATCATAGCAAACGCGGTAGCGTTAAGCTATAATATGATTAAGAAATAGAAAATGCAAACGACTTTCTTAAATTTCTGGCGAACCAGCTGACATACGACAATGATTTTTCTTTTGAAAGATAGAACTCGACGAGACGAATAAACTGATAGCATTTAAAAAATTACTCTAGCTTTCAGTAGTTTTTTATTTAATCTTAAACGGAAAATGAAGACACAAAATTCAACAAAGTGTAGCTAACGTTCCAGTGGGTGGATTAACTTCGTTTTTGTTTTGTTTTCATCCTCTTGTTAATACTTAGAATAGGTTTTTTTTTCATCTTTGTATGTTTGACGGTCGCTGAGAAATTCGAATTTGTCTTTTATAATGTCTCAATAAAATTATAGCAATCTCTCCTTTTCATTTTTTAATTTTCTAATTCAATAATTTCTTTCGTGTTGCCACTCCCTAAAAAGAAGTACAATAATTAAAAAAAAAGGATAACACGTGTACTTTTGTTTTTATAAGTCAATAAAAATTGAAATTCAACTGATAGATTATTGTATTTTTGAAACCGACGTCAACGTAAGCAGATAATGCATAATTTTCATAACTATATATATAAACTTTCTTGATTAATATTTGGAACTGGAGTAATAGACACAATGGAGCACAAACGAGTTGATAGGAAAAAAAAAACAGGGTAAATCCCAAGCTTCTGTTCAGGAGCTAAATGCAAGTTTTTTCGGTACTTGTTAGTTATCCCGTCGACCAATTTCGTCAAATTATATAAATCGCCAAACCACCCGCCAAATTGTACAAATTGACATAATTTTTATTTTAAATAACGAAAGAACAAATAAATTAGTATAACATTAATAAAAATACAAATAAAACGTCGAAATAAAAATCACTTGATGACATAAGTACGTGTTGTCAAGTGAATGTGACATTTACGATCAACCATTATTGGCATTTAATCTTACAATTTGGCGACAGTAATTTGGTCGACGGGATAACTAACAAGTACCTTTTTTTTTAATTAACATCATAACATCCTGACTTACACAAGCGATAGGTATGCAGTAATATAAATACTTGGTACAGATGTCATATTCGCCCCATATTGGCGCGATTTTTTTCGGTTGCCAATTTGGCGAAAACATCAACAGCATAAACAACATAATCCGGGTTACCACATCAAGCACTTTGGCGCAAGTTAAGTACCTGTTGCCTATATGATATTGGCGACAGAAAAAAATCGCGCCAATATGGGGCGAATATGACATCTGTTCCAAATACTTCACAAACTAAGCATACCTTAAAAAATAGCATTCCATCTATTTTAAATAAGGAAGCGATGTCATATAAATTATTTAAAACAACGTTTAAACACACAATAAAACAACATATTTGACCATACGTATACGTTTCGTGAGTACTAGGACTCACATCCTCAGTGTAAAAACTTTAAAAGCTCTAAAAACAATATCCCCCCAACTGCATGTACGGTGAAAAAAAAACCCAAATGTCAAAACATAATACCAAAAGACCATCAAGTTCTAACAGCCAATGAAATTAATGCGGAAGTGAAGAGTCGTGACACAACAAATCCATCCAGAAAGTTGAGCTGTATGGTGTACTAGATAAATCATTAACCAAGGAGTCTTTAAATTTATGGATATGAATAGCCTCATAAAAGTCTAAATCCAGAGGAGTAATACATTTCTTGATAATGGTAGCTGAGTCAAAATTAAAATTATGTCCCTCCCCCCAGCAATGAGAGGCGATAGAGGATTTCTGTAATTCTTTTTTCTTTACATAGTTTCTGTGTTCATTGATTCTGTAACGGAGTTTTCGCTTAGTTTGTCCAATGTAGGACAAACCACATTGGCATTGAATGTTGTAAATGCCCCAATAATTATGTGGAGGAATTTGGTCCTTAAGTTGCGAAAAAGATAATTTATTAACCGGTTTAAAAACCACATCAAAATCATAATGTCTTAAGATATTAGCCATCTTAAAGCTAATGCTATTATAAAATGGTAAAATGATAAGATTGGAAATGGAAACCGTAGTAACAAGAGAATCAAGATTATTAACATATTTATTAAGACTATGAGAAATTAAATTATTGATATAAGTCATATACCGATACATAACTAGCGCGATAATGGCGTTTTTTTTGCCTCATACGGTAACTGAGCTATTGCTGTTTATTTATTGATTATTTTTTTATTTACTTTTATTTTATTTTTTTAAATTATATAAATTGTTTTGTTCTATAGTTATTAATTAAACTTTTCATTATTTATTGTTATTTCCTTTTTAAAGTAATAGAAAGTAATTAAAAAATATATATGTAACTGCTATTCGAAAACGAGGTTTTCGTCAAATTGGCGTCAGAAAAAAAAAAAAAAAAAGGGCCCAGATGTCATATACGCCCCATACTGGCGCGATTTGTTTCTGACGCCAATATCATATACGCAACGGGTGCTTAACTGAGGCCAAAGTGTCGTTATTTTGCTTGATATGGCAACCCGGATTATGTTGTTTATGCTGTTGATATTTTCGCTAAATTGATAACGGAAAAAAATCGCGCCAATATGGGGCGTATATGACATCTGTGCCAAAAAACGCACCAAACCCGTTATGTATATGACATCTGTGCCTTAAATAATTAGGGTTTCGTTTAACTTTAGGTACTTTTGCTTGAGATATTGTCGAAACCGTACAACAAAAATATACAGTACTACTTGATTATCTCGTCGACCAATTTCGTCAAAGGATACAAACTGACATAATTTTTATTTTAAATAACGGAAGAATAAATAAATTAGTAAAACATTAATAAAAATATTAATAAAAATTTGGTCACAGATGTCATATACGCTCCATATTGGCGCGATTTTTTCCGACGCCAATTTGGTGAAAACCTCGTTAATATATCATCTATATCCGGGTTACCATATCAAACTAATGACACTTTGGCGCCAGTTAAGTACCCGGTGCGTATATGACATTGGCGTCAAAAAAAATCGCGCCAATATGGAGCGTATATGACATCTGTGCCCAAATTTTTATTACTATTTTTATTAATGTTTTAGTAATTTATTTATTTTTCCGTTATTTAAAATAAAAATTTTTGTATCATTTGGCGAATAGTACTTGAATTAAACCAAAACTTGAATTAAAAATCACTTGATGACGTAACAAAAAGGTGTATCGTGTTTAATGTCACGTGAATGTAACATTTACTATCATCCATTATTGTCATTTAATCTTATAGTTTGGCGATAATTTTTTGGTCGACAGGATAATCAATAACACATGAAATCATTGGTCAAGTTTCGACTAATTATTTCTTGCACAGGAAGCTTTCGTCTCTGAACTTTGAGACTTTTTACCATCATATTTTCCCGAAGATGGCTGTAGAAACAGCTCGAAACGGAAATAAACTTTTAGCTTATTAAAGTTCGTGTTTTGTGTACCATTAAGCAAGATTGTGTCTTTATTTAGGATAATCAAGTTGTATCAAGTATAGTACCGATGTCATATACGCACCATGTTGGCTCTATATTTTTTCTGACGCCAATTGGGCGAAAACCTCGTTTTCGAATACCAGTTACACATATATTTTTAAAAAGGGATTAACAATAAATTAAAAAAAGTTTAATTAATAACAGTAGAACAAAACAATTTATATAATTTTAAAAAAGAAAATAAAAGTAAATAAACAATTTATTAATAAATAAACAACAACACCCGGGTTACCATATCAAGCAAAATAACAAAACTTTGGCGCCAGTTAAGTACCCCGGTGCGTATATGACATTGGCGTCAGAAAAATATCGCGTCAACGTGATGCGTATATGACATCTGTGGCAAGTATCTGTTCAAGTACACTTTGGAACGTTACTTTGAAATCGGCGAGTTTCATCGCCAAAATCGCCAAGATGCTTAATGATAATCGCCATTGAATATATAAATAATGCCATACTTGCAAACTTATAGGTCAAAATATAAGTGGAGCCTCGGTTCACGACCGCCTCTGTTTATGACCAGTTCGGTTTATGTCCAACTTCGGTGATCAAAATTTGACTCGGTTGGCGTGCAATATCTCGGTTCACGGCCAAGGCTGCCGAATAGTTCAGTTGAAACCCTCACATAACTCTTGTTATTAGTCAAGTTTGGAGTAAGGTGTGCATATCAGAGTGCTTTGTGTACCTTCATTACTGTAAAAAAATTAACTTTTTGTTTTACTTTTACTCAGGTTTGCGCTAATTTTAGCTCTCATTATGGCTTCTAAGAATGAAAGAGTGCTTAGTGATAGCAGTAGTAAGAAGCTTAAGCGAATTACTGTTCAATAAAAGAAATTGTAGCAAAACATGAGAACGATGTTAGTATAACCGGTCTAGCTAAACGATACGATGTGGCCTAAACCTTCGATTTCCACGATAATCTATCTCTCTCTATATATATATAGATATATTACGCTATGTGTCACAGAAATCGCGATTATTTGTTAATTGTTTAATGGCAACGCTCGAATGAAACGCATCTCATTGGTTATAGAACAGCATTTAATGTATCACCATACCTATAAGGGGGGTTAACATAGGCGGGACCCTGTTCTGTCGCCAAATACCGCCAAGTTTGTCACCAACTTGGCGATATATCGCCAAATTCCATAGACTTCCATTGTAAACCAATAGGGTTTACTTGTTTAGAGAGAATCAACAAATTGAGATATTTTAATGCACAACAAAAACTAATATCAGGAATTATATTAATTATATTTAAGGGAGCCCAAGTAAATTAAATTATGAATAAAAATAACGTGAATTTGATTAAAAAACCTTGAACCTCTTAAAACAGTGTGCATTACTTGGTTAAATAGTGCATTATTGTGCGAAATAAGAAAAAAGTATTGGAAATATTTAAAAGCAACTGAGGTTTATTTATATTCAATATATAATTATCAAAAAGATTAAATGACTAGTATTAAAAAATGCTCTGACGAGCACCAAAAAAGGCTAATATGTTTTTAAGTATGAAAAAGGGTTTGACAAGTGCTTCTAATTCAGCATGAAAAAGGACAAGGGGTCCCTTCTTGGCTGCAGCTCACTGTCAATGCCAACTTTGAAAAAATCATATTTGCGCTTTTTTCATATAAAAAAAAATCAGCCGCAGTTACGATAAAAATGTGTAGTATAAAGACAAATCCAGTAAAGACGCAACCTGATTAAACATGAATGTAAGGCAACATAGTACCAAAAACCTTAGTTCCAGCAGCGTATCACACTCATGCAGGGCCATTAATCACGCCCGCAGTGTAGAACTGTACAGAAAACTAATTTGTAGTGCATGCAGACTGTTGCAGCACTCTGCACAGGAACAATTCCACATGTGCACGCATAACAGTATAATGCATTCATTGATTGTTGAAATTATATGCAAGTGGCTGTGGCTATACAATGTACTATGCAGTACAGCAATGCATGTAAATTATAAACGAACATTAGACACATACACCTTTAATACGGAAGAACAAAAGCACAGTGTGAGTGTGCGCTGAGGTTCAAAAATCAAAAGCATAATAGGAATGTACAGTGTAGTATAATTTATAGAGAAATAATGGTACACAGTGCACTGTACAAAGTTGCATTGCAGACGCATGCGCAGTACAACAGTGCAGCAGTGCAGTTAACATGTAAAGCACGACGGAAAGTTTTACTAAAGTACCGCGAATTTATTTTATATGGAAAAAGCGCAAATATGATTTTTTCAAAGTTGCATTGACAGTGAGCTGCAGCCAAGAAGGGACCCCTTGTCCCTTTCCATGCTCAATTAGAAGCACTTGTCAAACCCTTTTTCATACTTAAAAACATATTAGCCTTTTTTGGTGCTCGTCAGAGCATTTTTTAATACTAGTTATCACAATGATTTAAAAAATAAATGGGGCATTGGTTCTGCTCACGAATTGCTTGCCAGAGTAAACATGACCATGTATGCCTATTAAGAAAGTCACGTTTTGGAAGGATAAGGATATGTACTCGTAGGTTTTGCGTGTACTGAACGAGACTTTTCAGATGCAGGTAAGATAGTAACTTCTAAAAGCAGTTTTTTAATTCCGAAAATGTTAATATGTTAGTGTTTTTATTTCAAAACCGTAAGTTATTACCGTGAATTGCAAAAAGTATTCGCAAACTTTTACTTTGAATTTATTTAGATTCTTTGTCTAACTCATGATTGAGATCAGATACCCCGTTATTTTTATATTTTGTGTAGGGGAGGGTAGTACACAGTGAGACGAAAATTATTATTGCTTAATGAATGGCAACAATTTTTATTCTTTTGAAACAATTTTTGCTACATCTTTAAGCTACATAAATACGCTACACATTAATGGATAAATCCTTCTATATATAAAAAAAAAGTTTTGATTTGGAAATGGACCAATGAACATCTGCGTAGATATTCCGGGTAGATCACATCCAGTTTGAATGCTTAAGCATGGCCTTTCATCGTTAATATTAAAAAAACTGTTGCATACAAAAAATATGAAAATCGGTGGTATTATAGAGAAATGTTTGATAAACACGCTGATGCAGACAGTTTTCAAATCGAAGAATTATTTTAAGAGATATTTAATGCTAAAGTTGGACAAAATCGTTCCATTAAAAAAGTTTTATTGGAGCAAAAACTATACATGAGAACTTAATCATTTTTAGATCATTTTATACGCTATAAGTTCCCGATGTGCAGATTGCATTTAGTTTTCTTATTTGACTCATTTTTTGATGTTTTATTTCAATTTTAAATTCAAATTTTCAGCATTTCGAGAGATATTTTTTACAAATTTTAGAAAATGTTATTAATTTAAACTGTTGCCAGTTGCATAAACAGCGCAAACAATAATGTTTACTTCAAATTAAAAATTTATTTACACGTGACTATTACAAACAGAAAAAAACTTTAAAATTAGAATTAAATGATTACATGTTAAAAGCAGGAAAATTACGTCATAAGAACCATAGGCACAGATGTCATATACGCGCATTTTGGCGCAATTTTTTCCGACGCCAATTTGGCGAAAACATTAATAGTATAAACAACAACATCCGGGTTACCATATCAAGCAAAATAACAACACTTTAGCACCAGTTAAGTACTCACTGCGTATATGAAATTGGCGTCAGAAAAAAATTGCGCCAATATGGGGCGTATATGACATCTGCGACGAATCATATCTGCACTTGAATTTTAAAAGAGAAACAAAATATTAAAATAAAAAAAGTCATTATTATGCGTTAAAACTTGTAATTTGAGGAAATTACGTCATATTTAAAATGGCAAAAAATATAGCAAAACAATTTAAATTAAAAAATATATTTGCGCGAGATATTTTGAGATAATCTTTTCAACTATTATCGTGAATTCGAAGACAGCGCAAATAATATTTCCTTCTTAACAACAAAAGTATTTTCACGTGAATATTAATAAGAGAAATAAAACTTTGGTGTAAATTACGTCAGATTTAAAACGATACATTTAAAATGAATTATTTAAAAGAACTATCTTATAGCGCTGTTAAAAAATACCGGGAGACAATGACGCTGTTTACTTAATTCATTTTACATTAGCTTATTTTCAAATGTTTAACTAACTTTTTAATTAAATACGAAAACCGCCATTGTATCTCTTAACAGCAGCAGACTTGGTCTTAAAAATCCCCAATCCAAGGAAAACGAATGGAAACCCGTTTACAGAGAGATCGCTACTGTTTTTTTTAAATTTTAATTCAATATTTTTAAAGCCGATCAAATTAGCGTGGTTTTTTGATTTTGGTGTGCCTGTACGGGGGTTGGCGAGCGTAGCTCGTAGGGGGCAGAGCCCCCTAGTGGTTTAAAAAAAGATATTTATAAAAGCACAGAAGCAGCATAACGGAGAATGGGAAATTGTCTTACCTTGCACCACTTGTGACAATGTATATATTTTCATAAATCATACATTTTTACACTCTATCAATAATTTTCTGCTGCTTATGATTTCTAATTAATATTTCTAGATTTTCAAAATATTAAAAATATGAGCCTCGGGTGGACAATGGCAGACCTTGCGCTACCTTCATGCAAATTTTCAGCCTCTTTCGTTTAGAAAATTTCCCTAGCCATCGCACGCCCACACACACACACACACAGAATGAGAGAGAGAGAAAAAAACCTTCTTTTATTTATAAATAACTTTTTTACTTTCTTCTGTCTTTACAAGAAGAAAGTATTAGATTCGTGAAAATTTTTGACTTTCGGTTTTCGACGGATTTACACGTTTTAGGGGTCAGAGATTCCGAAAAACATGTTTTTAAAAAATGTCTGTTTGTATGTCTCTGACTCTGTCTGTCTGTATGTGACACAAATTTTGTGGGCGCTATATATCGAGAACACATACTCGGAATTTAATAAAAAATTATATTCAGTTAGTCCCTGATATAAATTGGTGCTGATTAGTTTTTGGTATAAATCACTCGACAGGTGGCGCTGTTATGCAACATTTTCCCCGATATCCACAATAGCTTATTCTCAAGAACAAATGCACGGATTTTCATCAAACTTCAGATTCAGTTAGTCCTAGACATGAATTGATGTTTTAACATTTTGGTGTAAATCGCTCAACAGGTGGCGATGCTATGCTGCATTTTTTGTAATTTCTGAAATAGCTCTATCTCAAGAACTAATGCTTGGATTTTCAACAAACTTCAAATTCAGGTATACCTGGATATGAATTAGTGCTGTTTAGTTTTTGGTGTAAATCGCTCAACAGGTGGCTCTGCTATGCAGCATTTTTCAGAATTGCCACCAAAGCTCTGTCTCAATAACTAATGCACGAATTTTCCTCAAACTTCAGATTCAGGTATACCTTGACATGAACTGACGTTTTATAGAAGTTTTATAGCTCTATCTCAAGAACTTATGCTTGGATTTCCAACAAACTTCAGATTCAGGTAGGACCCTCATATGAGTTAGTGCTGTTTATATTTTGGTGCAAATCGCTCAACAGGTGGCGCTACTATGATGCATTTTTCTGAATTTCCACCATAGCTGTATCTCGATAACTAATGCACGAATTTTCATCAAACTTCGGATTCAGGTGTACCTTGATATCAATTCGAGTTATTTATGTTCTGGTGTAAATCCCTCAACAGTTGGCGCTGCTATGCTACATTTTTCAGTATTTCCGCTATAGCTCTATCTCTAGAACTAATGCATGAATTTTCATCAAACTTCAAATTCAGATATACTCTGATACGAATTGGTGCTAAACTGATGTAATTTCTTGTACTATTTAAATGATTTAATTGACGTGATTTATATAGAGGAAAGTTTTGTGATGGCTACAACATACTAGTTTAACATCAGAACCACATGGTAGGTACACAGTGAAACACGTCTCACTGTGTACCACCACTGTGTGTCTGAGTGTGTACTTTCGTTACGTTGTAACAAAATGGGTGTCACATCTGTTACATCAATTTCATCGCTTTAAAAAGTTTATGTCGTTTTGTCGAAATAGTCTATTATTAGATATAGGTAGGTGTGGTTAAGTAAATATATGTCATATTGAAGGAAATAAACGCTAAAATAGACGTTTATGTAACTTTAACCACTAAAAAATAAAACCATATTTACTATTTTGCCGGACGAGTAACTAAAATGCCGAAACTACATCCACGTGTTGCATGAGATGAGGTCGTTATGTATGTGTGCTAGCTTGGAGAAAAAGTTACACCTATATTTCAAAGTGACTTCTGTCTCACTGTGTACTTCTCTCCCCTACATAATGTGTACAAATGGTTCTCATTGTAAGTTACTAGCAAAATTAACCGCTTTTTGAGCAAAGAATGAGAGTATACATGTTTCAGATTTGTTGTGAATCCATGTTAAGTATGGTTTTTTCGTTTTAAGCTTTTAAAATTTCTTTATTCGTGTGTCTTGCACTCAAGATTGCATCCAGGAGCAAATTTTATTTTTTCCACAGAACTAATGTTTTCTACTCTGTTAATGTATAATTAAAATATATTTTTTTAATCATGACAATCATGTATTTTTTATATAAAATGTTAGGACATTAGGTTCAAGATTTGTTAATATTGAGAAATATAATTTTTTGTATAAAGTACCTATAAATTTCGATTACTTATAGACTTCAAATAATCGACATGCAGGTTTTAGAACGCAATTGCACATGCTTAAAACGACTTGCCTTCTATTTATTTTTAGAGTTAAACTTATTTTCAAAATATTTTAATTTTAAAAAACAATATTCTTAAATACAATAAAAGTATGATTACAAAAGGAGTTGGATTGATCAATGTCACTATAAAATATAAAATAAATTTAAGTCTGTTCTATGGCGCATGCAAAAATGACTCCGTCAAAAAACGCACCTGAAACGGTATGAAACAAAAAGGTAAAAAAACGGAAATTATTGCCCCTCCCCCCACCTGCCCGAAATTTCATGCGCTATTTTTTATAAAATTTTTCTTATGTGTTATAAACTATCTTAAAGTTTCAAACAGATCGCCTTGTTAGATTTGCTATTTTAAATGAAATCGCGGTCTGTTAGTTCCACATTCCACCACGAGAGAGCGCTCTCAGTCCTTAATAAAACTGTATCTGAACGTAACTCCGTTAAACAACCTATCAGGAGATATGCTAGTCGAGGTCTATCTTAACCAACAATTTAAGATATTTACTTAAATTACTATTCAAAAACAGTGGTATGAACATTTATAAAATTTGTGATATTGAATAAGTAATAGTTTTCTCATCACGCAATCAAAAACCGCACGCAAAGCAGTACAAAACGCCCTGTTATACTACCTAATTTTGTTCGCGCCCCTTCCCCTCCCCCCACTAACCGGAATGTGACGCGCCATTCTTTTTTATAATATTTTATTATTTGTTATAAATTATCTTAAAGTTTCAAACAGATCGCTTTGTTGGAATTCCTACTTTAAATGCAATCGCGGTCTGTTAGTCCCACATTCCACCACCAGGGAGCGCACTCTATTTTTAACAAAAGTACAGGGTTGTTATAATTAAAGTTCGCCTATTCAGAAGGCTCTAGAGCCGGTTCTATGGCTCTAAACAAAACAAAATTTTACTAGTACGTAGTTAAAGAGATGCGCTCTGCGAAAATCGAAAAAAATATTGTTACAATTTTTGTCAATAGGTGGCGCTGCGCCAATTTTAAGCCGATATTTGCAGATTCCTTTATTTTGTAAAAAGCAAAATAAAGGAAATTTTATTTCACAGTTGGTAAAAGTAAACTTCTTCAGATTCGTTATATCAATTTCGGTCAATCCACATGAAACGCACAAAATCACAAAATTTCACCCAACGCTTGAAAAAGATCACATTTTATTCAAATTTTCGACGAACGACGTCAAAGTGACGTCGCAACTTCGAAAACTTGAAATACCCTTCTAACCACCTGACGATTTAAAACTTGCTGATAAAGTGTGTCTGTGATTTCTTTGACACTGGAACAGTTGATTGTTTCTGAAAAGTATTTGAATCTACGCTTTGTGGAGAATGGTGACTTTGAAAGAAAAGGCACTTCTTGTAAAGTTATTTTATCAAAATAACAGCAACACAGCTGCAGCTCTTCGAAAATTCCGGAAACTAAAAGATGTTAGACGTGGACCAATGTCGGATCGTAGAGTTCACATAATGATTAAAAAGTTCGAGGAAACAGGAAAACTCGACATTCTTCCTGGCAGAGGACGAAAAAAAGGTAGACATTTCTAGCATTGAAGATATTGCTGCTATTGCCGTGGATTTAGCAAGCCAGTCATCATTTGGTAATGCAAGTGTGCCAGCTATTGCGAATGAAGTCGATACGCCGATTTCTACTGTGAGAAAAGTGATGCGTCAAATTTTGCGTTACTATCCATACAAGATTCAGAGGGTGCAACAACTAATACCGGGTGATACCGAAAGTCGGCTATCATTTTCACTACAGTTTCTTGCACGAATGAATTTGCACAATTCTTGGTCCTGGAATATTCTATGAACTGATGAAGCGCAATTTGATTTAAACGGACAAGTGAACACACACAACTGTCGAATTTGGGCGAAAGAGAATCCTAATATTGTTCAAGAAGTTCCATTGCATGCAGCTAAAGTGACGGTGTGGTGCGGTTTCACAGCTACGTTTATGATAGGGCCATATTTTTTTGAGGAACTAACATCCACAGGATTATTACATGTTCCGTAAATGGGAGAAGGTATCTCAATATGTTGTCAAATTTTCTGATTCTTGAGCTGCAACAGCATGGTTGCCTTCAAAATATCGTGTTTATGCAAGAAGGTGCACCACCGCACATTACTAGAGCAGTTCGGACTTTCTTAATAAGCCATTTTACAGAAGACCGCATCATAAGTCGTTATTTTCAAACAGTCTGGCCACCACAATCGCCTGATCTAACACCATGCGGTTTTTGGTTGTGGGGATTTTTGAAAAATTCTGTATCTAAAGACAGATGTCAGACAATCTCTGATCTGGAAGACAGTATTATACTTCATATTCGCTCAATCTCACAGGACAGTTTACGCAATGCTGTAAAAAGCACAATTCTGAGATGGAATGAGTTATTGAAAATGGTGGAGGATTCATTGAGCATGCGTAAATTTATTCTTCGTTATTTCCTCGTTGCCGAGCGACATGTTTTATTTTTGTTGATTCAGATTACATCACATGAAATTATATTCATTTTTCTGTATTGTTTGGAGTCATAGGTCAGGCTCTAGAGCTGTCTGATTAGGTGAACTTTAATTATAACAATTCGCAGTTCTTCAAAGTTTGCTGAAACTTTTAAATTTGTGTGCTTCGTCTGGATTGACTGAAATTAATATAATGAATCTGCAAACATCGCCTTAAATATTGGCGCAGCGCCACCTATTGACAAAAATTTTAAATAATTTTTTTTTCGATTTTCGCAGAGCGCATATCTTTAACTACGTACCAGTGAAATTCTGTTTCGTTTGGAGCCATAGAACCGGCTCTAGAGCCTTCTGAATAGGCGAACTTTAATTGCCGAAACGTCAGAGAAGGCTTACTGTGGAGACACGAAAAGTTTTGATTTCCGTTTGTCTGTCTGTCTGTCTGTCTGTCTGTTCCGCGATAACTGCCGCAAAAAGCACCCGATGAGCTTTAAATTAATTGGGCATATTCGTGAGATACCTGGACGTAGCTGTATAGGTTTTGGTTAAATTTGGTTCATTCGTTCGGAAAATATGGAAGATTTTATTTTTCTTTATAATGCTTTTCTACGGCAAGTCAGACGATTTTCAAATTTCCATTTGTTGAAAGAAAATGGCACGTTTGATTAATGGATTTAAATGTCAAATTAAGGATACTAAAATTCCAAATAAGGGTTTTAAATTATTCCTATTATATTTAAGTTTTATCAATATATCTATCAGATTTTTTTATTTACGTGTATAATGTTTTGAGGACATTTATACATGTATTCCAATAATATAAAGAATTTTTAAATTAATTTTCTTGTTTTATATGATACATATTTCTTTTTTTTCCTTTTCTTCGTTGCCTAGCGACTGGTATTCGTAGCCTATCATTGCGTCAAATATGAATGAAGTTAGTAAATTACGTTAATTTTGTTGCAGGTACTAGTAAAAGTCTATCACAAAAAATATTTTATCGCGCCAAATCGATGCAATTTATGCAATTAATAGTGCTCACGATAATGAATTATTTTCCAGTAGATTTATAGATCTCCAGATATGCATATTTTGGGGGGGCTTTTAATATGTTATTGCTATTGCATGGATTAGGATGTTTAAACTAATGTTTAACCATGCTATAAGTGAAAAAAAGTACAGTTAAAGGCATGTAAATCCTTTTTAACACTTTCCAACATGGATGAAAAGTATTTATGACTTCAGTTTTTCTATCTGTCGATTGCCGTGTTTCTCTACGTGCTCTAACTCGCGTAAATATAGTCGGGATTACATGTAATTGATATACGTTATTGAGGTTTGCCAAAGTATGTTTGGTATTAAAAATGAAGAGTGTAGCATTCATAGCTTAATTACAGGGGCACTCAAAACTATTCCGTTACATTATAGTCTTTGGGAAAAATCGTCTGCGGTGTATTTTAATAATGTTACACAATTTTAAACGTAATGAAATTTATATACTTTATTAAGGTGCACTAGAACCTGGTTACTATAAAATATGTTATGTGTAGCACTTACAGCATGCGTACAGGGAACTCAAAAGTATTCATAATATTACAATCTTTGAAGAAAATCCTTTTGTGGCGTTTTTTAATGATGTTACTCTGTTACAAAATAATAAAATTGATATGTATTTTTGAAACATTTTTGTAGTATATGGGGTGCAAAGCATATGTTTTTTTCAGGGTCACACAAAAGTGGTCGATTAAAATGTGGTCTACGGGGGAAAAAAACTAACTCCTCACAGCTTATTTTAACACATTAGCGACGGGAAACGAGAATTCTCGTTTTTATTCAGAATACATCATTGGCTAAGGGAGTGACTTCTACCTTACAGAAAAGACATTTATATTGTGTTGTCCATATTTTTTATAGATTGTAAGACATTATATATTACATCCGTACATTGAAAGATATTTACTGCTGCATAAACATGAAAAACATATCTCAGAAACCAATTTCCGAGACACTTTCAGAAGAGGGAGGAGCTTCTACTGTTTTTAAACCCAGATTTAATTAAATTGCCTGTCGTCAGTGTGTTAATTGTGTTGCACTAATTCAAACATTATGAAATTAAATTACATTACTGTGGTTGACTACAAGAAGCTTGAATATGATTTGTATCGTATTTATCGTTCATTTATAGGGTCACATAAAAAATTTCGGATACAGTTCTGGTCTATTAGGGATGATTGCTGAAGAGCATTTTCGATTATGCGTGTGCGTTTTAACGTTAAGTAAATTCGTGCTTAATAAGTAGTGCTTAAGTATTGTATAGACCATGTACAGGGATACACAAATGAATTCGTAAGTATAAATGAAAATGAGCGCGAATTGCTTCAGTGTGTTTTTTTTTTTATTTGAGTTATGTATTTCCCAGCCCAATTACATTTAGTATACTAACAAATGTTTGCAGAATTTAAATAGAACCATATACAGGACTCCGCAGAAACTGGATATATGGTGCACACTATGCATACTAATCCCCGGAAATGTGATATGAGCAGTTTTAAGAGGGTTTTTTGTCTGCATTAAATTTAAATGTTATAGACGACGCGTAAAAATCTTCACGTAATATACAGGGCTGTAGAAAAGAATTCATGTACGTTTCCGTCTATTGGTAGAATTTACTAAAGGACATTAACACAATTAATTGCTAATTGCAAATGTAAATTAAATTACACTACGAAGGGGTTCAGGGGGGCTCTGCCCCCCTGAAGAAATCTACTTTCTTATCTAAAAATTACCAGAATAAGTAGCTCATGAGATTTTCAGAATAAAATTACATAACAAGGGGTTTAATTTAACGCTTCTAATGTCAAAAACCTTCGAAATATTTTTTCGTTTTATAAATGTTTATGTAATTTCAAAACTTTAAATTTCGTTTTTTGTAGAAAGATTAATATTACTCAAAGGGTGCTAAACACAATGAATTGTAGAGCTGACATTGAGGCTCCTGATCTGCAGATTTACTAGTTATAACAACCCTGTATATTTGAACGAAAATCCTTTACACAACGTAGCGGTAGATACATGGGTCGGAAGGGAGGTGGCGGTCTTAACCAAGAATTTAATATATTTGCTGAAATTACGATTCGAAAATAGTGGTATCAATACTTCTGACAGTTTTATCTGGCATAAGTAACATTTATGCTGTATTTTTAAAAATAGGACACCGTTCAGAAGAATACTGCAATGCAACATCACGTGACTGCCTTTTAAAATAAGTATATAATAGAAATAAATCAATTAGTGAAATTAACGCCCCTCCCCCCCTACTCGAAATATTTCCTAATTTAAAAAAAAATCGCGTTATGTTGGTTCCACATTCCACTACCAGGGTGCTCACTCTATTCTTAACAAAACTGTATCGGAAGGAAACTCAGTTAAACAACCTATCAGTAGATATGTTACTCGAAGTGGTGGCGGTCTTAATAAGAAATTAAGATATTTGCTGAAATTACTATTCAGAAATAGCGATAACTAAGACTTTAGACAATTTTATATTAAATAAGTAGCATATATCTCAAGACTCCCTCAAAAAAGGCACCTAAAGCGGTCAGAAATGCTACCTTTTTAAATAGAAATCTAGCGCGCCCCCCGCCCCCTCCCCGGAATTTCACGCGTCATTCTTTTTTACACTTTATCTTATGCATTATAAAATATCTTAAAGTTTCAAACAGATCGACTTGTTAGATTTCCTAATTTTAACAAAATTGCGTTATGTTAGTTCCACATTCCACCACCAGGGAGCGCACTCTATTCTCAACAAAAGCACATTTCAAAGAAATTCCTTCACGCAATCTTTCCGTAGATACATGGGTCGGAATGGTGGCAGTCTTAACCAAGAATTTAAAACATTTGATGCGGTAACAAACGCTAAGATTTTAAAAATAAATCTAGCTATCCCCCCCCCCCTCCTCAAAATATCACACTCCATTCTTTTTACACTTTTCTTTATGTCTTATAAACTATCTTAAAGTTTCAAACAGATCGAGTGGTGGTCTCTTAACCAATAATTTAATATATTTCCTGAAATTATTATTCGAAAATAATGGTATGAATACTTGTAAACGTTCTGATGATGAATAAGTTATATTTATCTCATAGTGCTGTTCAAAAACCACACGCAAATTATTAGATTTCCTAATTTAAATTATTTCGTGGTTAAAAAAGCACGTGTCTCCATTTTAATCGATGCATTTGATAGCAATAAATCGATTAATTAAATAATAATTAATATCTCAATTTTTTAATTAATTGATTTAATTAATTAATTAAAAAATTGTATATTCACCGATGCTGGGTTTATTTGCGTCTCATGTTACGCCGCTAGAATGTGTGCTCATGAAGACTTCTCCATATTGTGCTGCGGTAGCAGCCTTACCGACTTATATAAGTGAAGTGAGAAATGCCAAGCTGGACATCGTCCTTGTGGTTTAGTGGTAGAGCACTGGAGATCTATTCCAGGGACCCGGGTTCAATTCCCGGCTTGGACATTTTTCACTAAGTTGGTTTGCGCTTTGTTGGCAGTGTGATAATTCACATCATTAATATTCATTAATATCTCAGTTTCTAATTAAGCTATCGCTTTAAACTGAGTATGTATGAAATCTGCGAGAGATTTCCCGTCCGGATGTCAAAAAATTTTATCAAAAAATTTAATATTTAAAAAGTTAAAATATCGCATTAAAATATCCCACTATCAAAAACCGCAGTCGTCGCCACGTCTGACACCTGGTTCTCGGGAAATTGAAATCTCATTTCATTGTCTTTCCAAATAAAGAAATTAAACTTTTATCGATCGATTTTTAGTAGATATCTTCACTTATACACATCGCACAAACATGAACTTTATACCAAATGAAAGTAAACTTTTTTCCGCGTCTGTTTATACGTTTTACAAATTTCCTGGCCCAATACTTTGTGAGATACGATTTCGCTTTAAAATGTCCACTTCATTTATTGCTTAATTTGTGCTCTGGTAAACCTCATTTTCTGGTAACCCTAAGCAGAATTTGAAATAATTCTGCTCCGATGATTTGGAGAAAGTGCGTTTGTACCTGCGTTAAAAAGGTTGATTGGTTAATTTTAGAAGTTAATTAGCCGGTAATTCGGTTAATTACCGACTTTTCACAATTTTAGGATTTGTCGTTTGATGTGAGGTGTTCAGCTATAAGTACCCAAAATTTCAAGTCTCCAACATGTATAATTTCTGAGAACGGGCTCTGTGACTGACGGACAGACAGACAGACAAGGGAGTGAGACAAATAGGGTTTCGTCAGATGAACGAAACCCTAAAAAGACATCTAAACTAATATAACTCATAAATAAAATGAAGCAAATAATTTAAATAAGAAAACACATAACTGAAAAAGAATAGCATTATGTGAGAACTGGACAAAGTTATAAAATTATAAAGATTCACATATTTTTACGATGTACAATCGACCATATACATGTTTCAAGACTAATAAAGAAAAATACCAAGACGTTCAGTCTGAGAGACAGATCTAGGAGTGGTAATCTAAAATCGATAATGGCGCTTAAGTAGGGTAGTGAAAATTTTACCTTTTTCCTGAAATTAAATTAAAAAAATTAATTAGTCATAACTTTCTTACAATATATCTTAGGTAGTTTTTAATACTGTATGTTTTAAGAATATCTTTTTCACGGCATGTCAAAAGATCCCTCCTACATATGCAGTTTGAAATTTAAAAGATGTGACTACAGAGTGGTATCACGTTGCTCTAAATTTTTATAACAAATAATGTCCCCTCAACTTTTTTGAGCAACTGTTTACAAGTTTTCTGTAAATCCGACAAGTTTCCGAGATAGAGAAACTGCTGGCTCTATCGGTGGTCAATGTACATAGACACGCACACACGTATATATATGTATGTACACATATATACTTACTAGTTGAAATGTAGATTATGTATGTAGATATAAAACATTGTGTTTTTTGCAAAACGAGGTTTGCTTCATCTTAAGATGATTACCAAATACATTAACAAAAATACGCAAATAGCATGGCACTCTATTCAGTTTCTCTGATGTTGCATATTTATAAAAACATGACCACTTCCGTTTACATAATTATCAAACATTATTCTATAAAGAATAATGTTAATATTAATTATTAAATATTAATAATTAAATAAAAATTTCTATGTTAAAAGCCGAACGATATTAATTTAAAATACACATTTTCAAAAATATTTATACAGTAATTCAACTATTTTGTTATAGCTTTCAATAATACATGCCAATGAAATTAAATATTATTCTTTCCTTTTTAGAATTCACAACTTTTCATTAAGCCAGATGTAAGCTTATTCTTTGTTTGATTTTATTTTTTGTAGTTTTTTGTTTTTTTAAAACAATGTGGCCAACTTCCATGAGACATCACTTTCCACTAGATTTTCTTGCTCCTCCGCAGATCACGGGCGAGGACGTCGAACGCAATGCGGCCATTTCCCAGTTTCACCTGGTCTGCAAGTCATTCTTCTTTGACTCTCCGCAGTGATGTCACTTTCCACTAGATTTTCTTGCCCCTCCGCAGATCGCGGGCGAGGACGTCGAACGCAATGCGGCCATTTCCCAGTTTCACCTGGCCTGCAAGTCATTCTTCTTTGACTTTCCGCAGTGATGTCACTTTCCACTAGATTTTCTTGCTCCTCCGCAGATCGCGGGCGAGGACGTCGAACGCACCATTCTTCTTTGACTTTCCGCAGTGATGTCACTTTCCTGTAAATTTTCGTAGGCTTCCGCCATAGATATCCTTTAAAAGAATATTAAAATAAGTGAAATTGTAATGTTTTATTAAAAAATATCTTAATAACAACTATATTATTGCAATCGCTGTTAGATTATTGTGAAAAGAAAAATACAATAGACCATTTTTTTTAGAAATTTACTTCGTTTAATAATTAAAACATAAACGCATTTGTAAAATAAACCTCATAGATCTTTATTAAAATATCTAGAACAGGTTTAGAATAATGAAAAAATAAGTTTCCAAAATAATTTCATTTAATGTTGCTAGAATTTGAACTAAATAAATGTGCAATTTTAATGAAAAATGTGTGGAGCTCCAATTTTAGAGCTAGCTTCGATTTTTAACAACCAACTGAATGTTTTAAAAAATTGTTCAAAATTTTTATTAGTCACATAGTTATTTCAGAAATTATTATTTTTTAAATATATAGATTTGTAAACTTAACAATTTAGCGCTCGTTACACATGTTAATAAATATTATTCACAATTTACAATAACTATTCTCGTCCGGGTATGAGTATTATAAACAAAATATGGAATAATTGCGAAGCAGTTGCGCGTTTCTTTCTACAAAACTACAGGTGACGTCACTTGGATGAAGTCAATCAAAATACTAATCACGTGAACAAAAAATGGTCCCAATATTTGGAAGATTGGCGCTAATTTACTGCCAGTAAAACTCGACTATATACAATAAACTAGCCGCCTTCGCCCGCTACGCTGGTCGGTTTTTCTAAAGAAATCTTGAATGAAACAAAATATATCTGTGAATTTGATCATGCGTTTTAAAGCAATATGGGCATTTACCTGGTGTATCCAACCGAATTGCTGAAAGCAATATGAATGTCATTACGCTATTATATCTTTTATTGAGTCATACAAAATTTAGACTGTTAAGGACCAATTTCTTTAGTTGATCTGATAGTGTAGGATTCGGTAAAGAACAATAGAACAATATGTAATATACTAAAAGCGTTCAATAAAAATTATCAATGCAAGTCTCAATAGAATCTGTTAATTGGACTTATTGAAAAGGCTGATCGTTCATAATAATTAGGTTCGCCTGATTCTAGAACTTTCATCTATAATTCTACAATCAAACAACCTAACAATCAAGCAACAGCAAATGATATGTGCTTTATACCAAAATATTCACTGAAAAATTAACTAACCTATCAAGTTGCATCTAAATCCACTTAGCAGAATCTTTTAAACTGGAAAATATACCGAAACCTTCCCTAAAAATGATCTAATTAACAGTTTAAATCCCATAAAAATTCATTCAGTGGAACCTTTAAAAAAAGCAAATCTTTCAAAATTGGGTTCATCTGATTTAGAACTTTCCCCATAATTATTTAACTAAACAACGTAGAACGTTATGTTTTATACTAACATCTTTTCTGAAATATTATCTAACTAACAATGTATGTCCCGTCAAAATCGATTCAGCAGAACTCAAGATATAAGCGGCCGGAATGAAATTTCTCTTCGCATTATACATATATTTTAAGATAGGTAAATATAACTTTCATAATCGCGTTCACCTGATTACAGAACTCTCTGGTAGGTAGGGGTAGGTATATACTGCATCACTTCTGAATTTTTTAAAGAACTCAGCTCAACTTCCTTAACTATAGCATATATACTCTCTAGTACACCATATCTCTGTAGCGTATAGCTTCCAATTTTCTTTACTGTACCACTGAGAACTTTTTTCGCATAGCTCCGTAACTAAACAACACAGAATGATATGATAAATATTGAAAAAATCTCTGAAATATTATCTAACTTACTATGCATTTAATTAGTTGACTTGAAATCTTTCATAATCGAGTTCACCAAATTTTAGAACTCCCGTAGTAATTTAGAATGATGGTTTTTACATTAAACCATTTATAAACCAAATTTACTATTTAACAGTGTAAGTTCTACAAAATTCTGTTCAGTAGAATCTGAGTTATAGTCATATTTAAAATATGTATTGGTCATTAAACCTTTTTTCTTTACATTTGAAATAAAATCAGTAACTGTTTTGGTATTTCCCTGTTATGCCAACACCATTGTCACCAAGCGTAATAGTTGGCACAAAAATGAAATGATACATTTGAAAAAAAAAATTGTTGATAAAAAAATGAGCATTTAAAAAATATAACTTTTGAAAATTACAGACTTTTACCTACCATTTTTTTTTAAATCAATAAAAATAATGGTACTACTTGGTTATCCCGTCGACCAAAAATATATTGCCAAACTATAACATTAAATGCCAATAATGGTTTATCGTAAATGTAACATTCACTTGACTTTAAGCAAGTTACACGTATTTACGTCATCAGGTGATTTTTATTTCGACGTTTTAAATGTATTTTTATTAATGTTATACTAATTTATTTGTTCTTCGTTATTCAAAATAAAAATTATGTCAATTTGTATAATTTGGCGATTTATATAATTTGGCGAAATTGGTCGACGGGTACCAAAATAAATTCTTAAAATATAAGAATAAATAAATATTTTGCAAGTAATAAAATGTAGTCAATTTAAACTGCAGTCTTGAAATTGTAAATGTCTTTTACTACTGAAGCATGGCGTACGAAATACGTAAAATATGTCTCACATTGCAGTAAACATTTCATTCTTTCAATGAAGACATTCATGGTTTTTTGAACAAAACATTTTTATATGTATAATTCCTAATTTCTGAAATAATTTTATTGTAGGTTCCTTATCATCAGATAACTGCGAAATGGTAAAATCTATATCAGTATCAGTAATAAATATTTTCTATTCAAAAAATAACAAATAAAAAAGTTTTGCGAGATCATGATGGAATAAAATAAATTCCATCATTAAAAATATTCACGTTCAATAATTAGCAAATGTTAATATGTGGCACGGTTTGCAATAAAAATCGTTTGCACGATTAGGGTTGAAATAAATGGCGCGATACCATACATTTTGGCATGGTATCGTGACGAAAATTAGAACGAAAGAGTACCACAGATTTTTTTTTTTTTTTTTTAATTTAGTTTTAGTTTTTGAGGCGTTTGAATTTTTTTTTCTAATTGACGAAGTTGTTTTTATTTAACCAAAAGGAATGGTTAAAAAATTATTCAATTTGAATTTTTTCGCTTGCTTCTTTTAACAGAATGAAAAGAATGAGTTTTTAGAAATTATCACTTGAAAAAATCAGGTTTTGGTGCCAAAGATAGTGCCAAATTAGAAAAATATGAAATATCTCTCGAACTATTGGGCTTAAAAGAATTTAGTCAGTACCACTCGATTAAGCATACAAAAATACACCAAAATATGTTATCAGTTGAAAAATAACTATAAAATCAGATTTTTAAGGAATTTTTTTTAAGTTCGTTCTCTATTTTACCTCCCTTAGGGATGGAATTTTGGAAAATCCTTTCTTAGCGGCACTCTATATTATAAGAAGTATTTTTACCCCGATTTTCAAGATTTTAGGTTCAGTAGTTTTGGCTGCGCGTTGATTAATACAAAATCCAGACTTTCTTTTATATATATAGATGGGTAAAAAAGCATAAAAGTTCATCA
This sequence comes from Maratus speciosus, assembly GCA_963932465.1. Lineage (NCBI taxonomy): Eukaryota > Metazoa > Arthropoda > Arachnida > Araneae > Salticidae > Maratus > Maratus speciosus. The sequence continues at coordinate 32,459,909 of OZ010790.1, read as the reverse complement.
TATTTATTTTTATAGCTGTTCATATCATTTGTCCACAAATCTCACTTTTTGAAATCCGAATTGCGCCATGCTTTAAAAAAAAAAAAAAAAAAAAAAAAAAAAAAAAAAAAACCGACAAGGCCCCTATACTGGAAAAGTATAGAAAATTATGTAATCAGATGAACCCGTTTATGACAGATCTCAAATGACAGCATTGCTATTTGGCTAACCATCGTCGATTTGGGGAGAAATATTCGTAAAATGGATTTAATCAAACAATTCCTGACTGATATTTGACATCAAACTTGATTGTTCACTAATATAGGCGTCAGAGTGGTCTCTGTTTTGACTAACACAATTTCTTTACAAAATTTTTCGTTTTAGATTTCACTTACAAATTTCGTAGAAACCAGCTATGCGAGAATATTTTTTACGGTCTTTTAAGTTAGCCAGGCACAAATCTCGCGAATATCATTTTTTTTTCAGGGCAGTAGCATATTTTATTTTTCACAAGTGTAAATTAGAAACAATACATTGATGATGAAGTAGAATATTTTTGTTTATAGCATTATTTGATATTTTTATCCTTTTGAATTTTTTATGAAATGGGTGAAAAGCAACTATTTTAAATGTATGTAATATGTATATCTAACATATGTGTATTTTAAATTAAAAGAGTGAAAGCTTTATATTTTAAATGAATGGCAATGGGAAAAATACTTTGTTGCTTATCAAATGTGGCCGGCTAACATAAAAGTACCGTTTTTCCTTGAGATTTTTGAGGCAACCTATCACAGAAATAATTTTAAACTAGTTGGATGTGCCAATCCCAAAACTTTCTTCTATCTTATACATCTTAATATTTCAAAACCTAGTTACACATGTTAATACTTCAATATTATTAGTTCAATACTATACCAACTTTGATTTTCATCTTAAATTTCTGCTCAAGTCAATTAAACGGACTAAAAACGAGTTAATCTATATCATGATATTTGTTAAAATTATTAATTTTTCCTTATTCTGTCGTTATCAGCTGTTTGCGAATAGCCGGCATAGCAGGAAGCGAGTTCCCGCCGCTGCATGAGCCGCCGATGCACAATAGAACTACGAAAAATCAAGAAAAGTATACAAAAATCGCTAGCACGGAGCCCCTTTACCGCGCAATATTTCCAAATTCAAGGAGAACCTGTTGGCCAAAGCCAAAAACAAGCACAAACATTTTGGTTCAATTGTATGCATAATTTTATACGCTGTTCGATGGTACAATAATGAAAATGGCACAGAGATCGGAATTATAGCGCCCCCTTCTTTCGGAATTTTTTCAAGTTCAGGGAGGACTTGTTTGCCATAGACAGAAACATGCACAAAAAATTTGGTTCAGTTATATGGATAACTTCATACACTTTTCGATGGTACAATAATGAAAATGGTACAGACATCGCAATTATAGTGCCCCCTTCCGGCAGAATATTTCCAAATTCAGGGAGGATCTTCGTGACATGACCAAAAATAAGCACATAAAATTTGGTTCAATTCTATGCATAACTTCATACACTTTTCGGCGGTACAATATTTAAAATGGCACAAAAATTGTACAAAAATCGCTATTACAGCGCCCTCTACGAGCGATTTTTTTACAAATTAAGGGAGGACCTCCTTGCCATAGCCAAGAACTTAAATTTTTTTCTTTTGGTTCAATTCTATGCATAACTTCATACACTTTTCGATGGTGCAATATTCAAAATCGCACAAAAATCTCTATTACAGCGCCCCCTAACGGCGAAGTTTTTGCAAATTCATGGAGGACCTGCTTGCCATATCCAAAAACTTAAAATAAAAATTTGGTTTAATTCTATGCATAACTTCATACACTTTTCGATGGTACAATATTCAAAATCGCACAAAAAACACATTTACAGCGCCCCCTACCGGCGAATTTTTTCCAAATTCAGGGAGGACCTGCTTGCCATAGCCAAAAACTTAAAATAAAAATTTGGTTCAATTCTATGCATAACTTCATACACTTTTCGATGGTACAATATTCAAAATCGCACAAAAAACACATTTACAGCGCCCCCTACCGGCGAATTTTTTCCAAATTCAGGGAGGACCTGCTTGTTATATCCAAAAACTTAAACTAAAAATTTGGTTCAATTCTATGCATAACTCCATACACTTTTGGATGGTACAATATTCAAAATCGCACAAAAATTTTTATATCAGCGCCCCCTACCGGCGAATTTTTTCCAAATTCCGGGAGGACCTGCTTGCCATGGCCAAAAACTTATAATAAAATTTTGGTTTAATTCTATACATAACTTCATACACTTTTTGATGGTACAATGGCGACAGACAGACGGACAGACGGACAGACGGACGGACGGACAGACGGACACACAGACAGACAGACATTTTCTATAAACATGTTTTTTGGAATCTCTGACCCCTAAAACATGCAAATCCGTCGAAAACCGAAGTCGAAAAAAATTTCGATTACAATACTTTCTTCTATTGAAGATAGAAGAAAGTAAAAATGATTGGTGACCAAAAAAAGACCGCTTCTATGACTGTTAATACTATCAGAAATAGTGCTAATACATAGGCGTAATCAGGGGGGCTGCCCTGGGTGCCCGGGCACCCCCCCGTTTCCGCAGACTCGAGCACAATTACTTTAAAAAAATCGAAATTTTCAAAAGAAAAAAGAAGAAGTGAAAGCAGAGTTCAATTAGTTTAGTTCAGAAAACTAAACGGCTAAGTTTTGAAATGTGATAAAAAAAGAAACCCACATTCTTTTTTTTTTAAGAAAATTATGTTGTTTATCTTTTTTTAAACTAGAATATTTGCAAGAATCTGCATTAATCATTGTAATTCAAAAAGGTGGCTTTATAATCCCACTTTGACGTCCTTTGTCTGTGGGAGATGTTTTTAACGCCGTTCTTTCTATTGCATGTTTCTGCAATTTCATGAGAAATTAACGCAAGTTCTTGACGAGGATAGAAACTATTTGTCTCCTTGCTTTGGTAGTTTAAAGTCAAGAAAGAAGTTAAAAAAAAAAAAAAAAAAAAAAAAAAAAATCGTTTCACATTTGCATCCCCTTTCACAATTCCAAATTTTGATTAGCCGAGGTAAAGGGGTGGGGGGTGGGGACACATACCCTGCCTCCTTTGTAAATGAAAAATAATAGCACAGAAAATTCAAATTAATCTGCAGGTTGGTTGGTTAGTTGAATTTAGTGTTTCGTGGCCATTTTTTGACATTCTTGAAAGGAATATGGTTGCAGTCTTTCAAGTCAATATAGTAATTTTTTTCCTCTGAAAATTTTTATACGATTTTTAAATTTTTTTTCGTTTTTCGGCGTTCTTTTGACAGTAGGAAAAGAAACCCCGTTTCAAACTTTTAGCCCAGTGCAGTAAATTTTGACAAATTTGCAATTTTATTCTGTGATCACTTCATGATATTTACAATTTCCCCCCAAAATCGTGTGACGAAATTCACGTCTTTCTATGCGATTTTTTGTCGAAATCCGCACTTTTCACCACTTACCTTTGACCAAATTCGTGTTTTTTACCGCTATCCTTTGACGAAATTCGCATTTTTTACCGCAATATTTTGACGAATTTGGCATTTCTTTAGCATACGATCCTTCGATGAAATTCGCGTTTTCTTTCCACGATCTTTTGACGAAATTCGCGCTTTCTTTCGGAGATCCGTTGACGAAATTCTCGTTTTTACCGCGATCCTTTGACGAAATTTATTTTCTGTTGCGACCGATTGACGAAAACGAAACTGATATTTTTACGGGGAGATCATGTGTCGAAATTCGGGGTAGTATTGCACGACCGTTCGGAAAAATTCTCGATATCTTTCCGTACCAATTAACAAAATTCTCTACTCTTTTCCGCAACATTTTGACGAAATTTGAAAAAAAATTTCGTCAATCCTTTATCGAAATTCGTAATTTTTTGCGCAATCGTTAAACGAAATTGGCGATTACCTTCTGCACTCTTTTATCGAAATTCCCGATATTTTTCCACGTTCGTTTGAAGAAATTCTCAATTTTTTTCGGGACTGATTCACGAATTGATTTTGAGAAATTCCATAAAAGAAATAAAAATCGCGGACCCAATTTTTTTAAATACTTACTGAAGAATCACAGGTCTGTGAAAGAATTTGAAGGGGGAAATACTGCACAGCATTTTTTATTATGAGAGACTTTCCTTTTCTGTGCACAAATCGTGCGATTCCGCGCGTTATTTCAAACCCTACACTTGAAAGAAAACTTCATTACTAGAGAAGTGGTTAGTTTTTTTTAAACAAATCTAGGAGGGGGGGGGGGGGGACTGCCTTCGGCAACATACTCCCGAGCAAGCTACGACCTCTTCTGTCTCGAAACAAGCGAATCTTGAATTATTGCGTTTTTTATTTCGAGCAAAATTAAATTTTCAGCTTTCTTATAAGAGCTGATTTGACATTATTCAATTCGAATTTAATCACGGCAATTGCAAAAATTACCAGAGAGTTTTTTTTTTTTTTTTTTTTTTTTTTTTTTTTTTTTTTTTTTTTTTTGCTTCAAAAAATCGCCTTAAAGCACGAAAACCCCCGCTAGAAAGTGCATTAAAAATTCGGAAAAGATTATAAAACCACAGGGAACGAAACTAACTAATTGGGTAAAAGATTTAAACCGGATTCGTTTTAGGAATGTCAAAAAAAAAAAAAAAAAAATCACCGCGAAATGCGAAAAAACCCCTCTAAAGGTAACATTAAAAAATTGAAAAATCGCTGTAAGAATCTAGAAAAAACACTTTATTGAAAAGAAGACAAGGTTTACTGGGTAAAATATTGAAATCGGATTCCTTTTTAATTACTTGAAAAAATTGCCGCAAAATGCAAAAAAAAAAATTCGCATAAAAAATTAATTGAAAAATTCCAGAAATTGTCTTCCATATGCATGAATTCAGGCACACAGGTCCTGTCAAATCTTACGGGTGCAGGCTACATTGTTTTTTCAGAGCTCAGCGAGCGCGCGCGTACACACACACAGAGACATACAAGCGCCTATCTTTATTATTACAGTCGTATCATGATAGTATAATTTTTATCATCTTGATAAAATTTAGTGTATATTATCATGACCTGCTTTACCTAATATATTCGACACCCTCTGGGGTAAAAAACCTGAATTACCGTAATTTCCGGCCTATAATCTGCGGATCAAACAATTAGGTTCAGACCCAGAAATCTTGTTTCATAAAACGTAACTTATTAAATCGCAAAAAATATTTAACTTAAATAATGAAATAAAATTTCTAGATCGAAACATGATTGTTTGAGCCGCGGATTATAGGCAGGAAATTACGCTATTAGTGAATATTATAATTATTTATAATATTATAATAATTATTTATATAGACATTCCTCCAAAATTTCTTGGGTCCCTCCGGTGATCCCTAAGAAGTCATGGAGTCACATTCTGAAAAAATTTCGTGCACATGTACTGATGTACCGCATGTATTATCTTAGATTTATCATCCGGCAAAATTTCATCTACAAGACTTTGACTGAGATAATTTTAGATCTCATGCAGTGTTCCCCTGTGCCTATAGAAGAGAAGTTTCCAGCATGATTAAAGGCCTTTTTTAATCTTTATAAGAAGTTGGGTGCCAAAAGGTTTTACAGTTGTGATGACACTTAGTCACTGTCTTATATCACTGCTGCAAGGACATTTACATATCTTTTTTTTTATCATTAGATTTAGTTTTAATATTTTGAACCCCTTCTCAACACTCCCGCAAACAAAAATCGCGTTTGAGCCCTTTTTAAAAGAAATACCACACAATTATACCTCCTAAGATGGAAAACTGTCTAAAACGGAAATTCGATCGGTTTTATGGGATTCGTTTTAGCTGGTTTTACTATATAAGATGTTGTTTGTATCCAACATGTTCAGGTTAAAAAGTCTGGGCACCCCCCCGTTCAAAAGGCTGGTTACGCCTATGTAATATTGAATATTATAATAATATTTCGCAGATCAAACTAAAATACCGTGACAGTTACAAACATATATACATCTAACTGTAACCATTGATAAAAAAAAAATCAGGAAAATTGGAAAGTAGGTTTAGTTTGTAAAGTATACATTAATTAAGGAAATAAATTACATAATCGAGTCTACTGACAATTGAAATATTTGGTACAAATAAATTACATAATCCAGTCTATAAACAAATGACAAATGTTATCGGTCGTGGTTTGATGATAATTAACTTAATAAAATAAAATTGATTCTTTGTTTTTAAAGCTGACCTATTCCATAATCGAGTTTTAAAGAGAACTAGAGTAATTTGGGACAATTATTTGGAGACATTTTGCAACATTTACATTACACCAACACTATACCAAAATGTTTGCTATTGTGTCATTTATTTCAAACCTGAACATGCAAAGATTTTTTGGTACTTCTTCAATATCGGTACCTTGGCGAAATAGGAAAAATGGCCTCTGCGGAAAAGGAAATTTGGCAATATATTTTCTGACAACCTATTCACTGTTTCATTTCAAAATACACAAGCATTTTTAATTTTTCTTTTACATTTTATTTAACGTAACAACGCCAATTATCTAATTTTATATCGAAACCCATTTAATATGTATGAAAAAACATTAATAATATACATACAATTAAAATAAATATATTAAAGCAAAATAGTCCATCAAGTTTGTTTTCATAAATGATTATACCTTTTGGCAACAAATCTCACTTTCTGATGCCTTAATTGCGCCAAACATTGTAACTTGCTATTTATTGAACGTGAATCACTTTTGGCTTCAATTATTATTTAGTCGTAACCATGCATTTTTTCATTTACTATTTTTACAGTCGAAAATATTTTTTGTTATTAAGTAAAATTAAGTTATAATTTCATTTTTTGCTGATTCAAAAATGGAAATATTTACAGCATTGCTAAGAGACACAATTTCATTGTGTAGTTTAAATTGCTATCTAAAATAAAATATTTTATTGTATAATATTTATTTATGTTTTTATTTTCAGTATATATTTGTATTCATTTAATAAAATAGTTGTCGAAACTCTGTAATTTTGAAATGATATATTTTTTAAATGATAACTTTCGCGCCAACGTTTTTTTTTTTTTTTTTTTTTTTTTCTCAAATGCTTCGTTTGGTGCCAACAATTGCGCTTGGCGACAATGGTGTTGAAATACCAGAAAAGTACTAAGCATTTAGATTGCACATTGCAGCATGGATGCTATAATATATAACGTGGGACAATACACAATAAAAACCTGGTTTATAGCTTCAGGTTGGCACTGAGACATTAAAATACATTTTCTTTAAATAATTTAAAATTATAGATGAGGAAAATTCTGTGATCGGAACTCTCACTATATTGGCTCTTTTTAACGAGAATGCTCTGATACAAAATGAAATATTGTATATTGTACTATCATTCTTTACCAAATCCTACTGTGAGGGATAATCTAAAAGAGCTAGACCGTGACAGCTGAAATTTTGTCTGCACATTAGAAAATATAATAGCACAGTGGCGTTCATATCGATTCAGCACTGCGGAAGGACATTCAGTTAAAGGTCTTATTTCTTTAAATCACAAGATCAAACACATCATTTCGTTTGATTCAAGGTTCGCTTGGAAAAATGGACCAGCGCAGCGGACATAGCCTGCTAGTATATATATATATATATAATTCAAATGGAAATTTCATTCCGGCTGCTTAGAACTCGGGTTTTGCTGAACTTACACTGTTAGAGAGGTAATTTTTCGGGGAAGGCTTTAGTACATAACACGTCGTTCTACGTTGCTTGGAATCGAATTATGGTTTAAAGTTTTTTAATGAGACGAACCTGATAATGAAACATTAGCTTTTTTAAAAGATTCTGCCGAATGTATTTCGATGGAACTTGGACTGTTAATTAGATAACTTCTCATGATCTTCTACAGTGCTCAGCCATACTGTTTTCGGGAAAATTCTGTAATCTGGTGAACTCAATTATCACAATAGCCTTTTTAAAAAGTTATAATAAACGGATTTTGATAGAATTTGCATAGTTAGTTTGGCAATTTTTTAGAGATAGTTTTAGTATATAATATATTGTTCGACACTGTTTAGTCATAGGGCAAGGGTGTAAATTCTGTAATTTTCCAATTTTCCCTTTGCGAAGTGGAAGACATGGGTTTGGCGAGAAAAGGAAAGTTTTCATGCATATTTTCTGTTCAATAATTATAGAATTTATTTACTATAAAGAAGACATTTATCTCTTTTTATATAAAAACAGAAGTAAATTGTATATAAATAACAAAAATATTAATATTCATAAATAAAAAGTTTATATATAGGAATACATATTTTGAAAAGCATAAAAGTTCATTTTATTTGTTTTCACAGCTGTTCGTATCATTTGGCCACAAATCTCACTTTCTGAAGCCCGAATTGCGCCAAGCTTTTTAACATCTAACAGTACCCATTGATCTAAAATCAGGAAAATTGGAAAGTAGATGTAGTTTGTAAAGTATGCCTTAGTTAAGGAGATAAATTATGTAATCGAGTCCACAAACAGTTGGCATATTTGGTACGGATAAGTTACATAATTGAGTCTACAGACAATTGGCGTATGTTACAGGGCGTGATTTGGCACGCAATTAACTTAGGAAAAGGCTAAAATTGATTCTGTGTTTTTAAAGCGAACCAATTCTATAACCGAATTTACGGACAATTGGCGAAATTTGAGAGAAAGTTTTTTGGAGACCTTTTGCTACTTTTACGTTATACCAAAATGTACGCCATTGCGCCATTTATTTCAATCCTAAACGTGCAAACATATTTTAGCACTTTTCCAGTATAGGAATCTTGGCGAAATAGAGAAAATAGCATTGGCGGAGAAGGAAATTTGGCAACATATTTTCTGACAACCAATTCGCTGTTTCATTTCATATACACAAGCATTTTTTTCTATGTTTATATAATTTATTTAACATAAAGATGCTATTTATCTAATTTTATATAGAAACAGAAGTAATTTGGGTACTACTTAGTTATACTGTCGAACAATTTAACTAAATTATATAAATCGCCAAATTATACAAATTGACATAATTTTTATTTTAAATAACGAAAGAACAAATAAATTAGTATAAAATTAATAAAAATACAACTAAAATGTCGAAATAAAAATCACTTGATGACGTAAACAGGTGTAATTTGCTTAAAGTCAAGCGTATGTGACATTTACGATCAACCGTTATTGGCATTTAATCTTATAGTTTGGCGATAGATTTTTGGTCGACGGGATAACTAAGTCGTAGTACCGTAATTTGTATGTAAAAAACATTAATAATATACATATGTAAACAAACAAAAAATTTCATCAAGTTTGTTTTCTTAACTGTTTATATCAATTAGCAACAAATCTCACTTTCTGATGCCCGAATTGCGCCAAGCTGTTTAAAAAACGCCAAGGCGCCAATAGTGGAAAAGTACCAAATTCTTTTTGCAAACTCAGCCAAACAATCTGGCATGCTATTTATTGAACGAGAATTTCTTTTGGCTTTAATTATTATTTAATCGTAACCACGCAATAAATTTTAATTTACTATTTTTTTTTTAAATTGAAAGTATTTTTTATTATTAAGTAAAATTAAGTTATAACTTCATTTTTCGCTGATTAAAAAATGGAAATGTTTACTGTAATACTAAGAGACACTTAGAATTTCATGTGTGTAGTTTAAATAACGATTTTGAAAAAAAATTATAGTATCCGAACCCACACCAAATTGGCTCATTTAACAGAGAATGTTTTTGTACAAAATGAAATACATTTGTTGTAGACATGATCCTAAATCTCAATACTCGCCGACTGAAAAGTCTTTAAAATTATTCAGCAGAGACAACGAGAAATAACTTACAGTTTCATAAATTTTAAGATTCAACATTCTTATCGATCTATTTACTTCTGCTTCTACTATATATACGAGAGTAAAATGCAAATGGGAAATTCGTCCCGGCTGCATATAACTTGAGCTCACCTGACTGGATTTTGATGAGAATCGAAATGATAGTTAGATAATTTTTCAGGGAAGATTTTAGCATATAACATATCGTTGTATGTTGTTTATACATATAATTATGTTTTAAAGTTAGATAATCATACGGACCCGATTATGAAAGATTAGTCTTTTTAAAAGATTCAGCAGAATGGATTTCGATTGAATTTGCACTGTTAGATAATTTTTTAGCAGGGTTTTAGTATATACTATACCCTTCTGCATTTCTTAATAATAGAGATGTGGTGGAAAGTTCTATAATCAGTTGAACCCGATTATGAAGGTTTAGCATTTTTAAAAAGTTCTACAGAACGGATTTTGATAGGAATTCCATCAGATATGGTTTTAGTATTTTGCATATTGTTCTACGTTGCTTAGTCATAAAATAAAGGTGGAAAGTTCCATAATCATATGAAAATGATTATGAAAGATTAGGCTTTTTAAAAAGTTCTAAATGGCGGATATTGATAATACATGCTTTGTTGATTAAACAATGTTTGGGGTGGTTTTAGTTTATTGCGTATCATTCTACTTTGCTTAGTTATAGAATTATGGGGAGAAAGTTCTATAATCAGATGGACCCCAATGTGAAAGATCAGCCTTTAAAAAAGTTTTACTGGATGGAGATTTTGTCAGTTTGTTTGTTTGCATTATTAGTTAAATAAATTTTCAGGTTTTGTTTTATTATATTGCATATTGTACTATCATTTTTTACCAAATCCAACCGTGATTGATCACTTAAAAGGGTTAAGACCTTAATAGCTGAAAATTTGTTTGCGCATTAGAAATTAGCACAATGGCGTTCATATTGTTTTCTGCAGTGCGAAAGGACATTCCAGGTAAGGTTCCAAATTGCTTTAAATCACAATGTCAAATTCACTGATACATTTTGCTTTATTCAAGATTCGTTTGGATAAACAGACCAGCGTAGCGGGCACAGCCTGCTAGTTTAAAATAAAGATTATTGCAATTTGTATAATTTTGCGAGTAGTTTGGCAATTTATATAATTTGTCGAAATGGGTCGACGGGATAATCAAGTGGTTCCCGCAATTCAGTAATAGAGCATTACTATGTATAAAAAATATTTAAATACTCGTTTAAATTGTATTTTAGAATTGCATTGCATTTTATAAATAGTTTACATATGTTTTATTTTCATATTTTAAATTATGCATATCCATGATGGATAAGTATTACGGTGGGCCCCAATGACTAGTTTATATGTTTTTTGGTTTTAATTTAGAAGTTGGTGTGTTGTTGTTTTGTTCAAATGATTCTGGTTTGTTCAAAAATTGTTTTCTATGTGCATAACATAAATTTTTATGATGTGCGCAGCACTTTATGATTTTAATTCACGCATTAGTCAGATGAATATTTAAATTAAAAATTTATATATTAATTTTGTATATACAGCACTTATTTTTCTGGATAATGTAGTTAAGAATATATACTTTAGGCAGAAAATGAAAAAAGATCTTAATTGCATATTATTTGTGTTTCGCTTCTTTGAAAAAGGTGATATTTTGATCGTTTCGACAAACTCAAAGGCCCTGTGCTAAAAGGGAATAGAACGGATTATATTTCATGCATATGCGTTACACAACATTTTTAAAGGTGTAAAAAATAACAATTTTGGAATGTTTAAATTTGCAATATTGTAATATTTTTGCAATATATATTTATGGAACATCTTTTGATCACAAATAAAATTGACACTTAAAACCGAAATAAAGACGACTTCTCTTGAAAAAATAGTTATATTGGACAAAGCTATATTTACAGGACGAATACATGATGACAAGCACTCACAAAAAAACGTTTAATACATCTTAATTCGAGCTACGTCTTTTTATTACTACCTTCTTGCGTCCACACCCTCATATCAGCACCAACCATCGAATTCTGTTCTCTCGTTTTTTCCCCGTCACTTCAGTTCCTTTCAAACTCGCAGCACGCCTGCCGCCGACAGCCACTTGCTGCGCGCATGCGTCCGCATCACTAGAGTCCTTCAATTCGGAGTTGTGAGACAGACTCCTGGTGGTGCTTTTGTAAGCTAGTTTTGTAGGGTTTTGGATCAAAGCCAGCTCTGTGGGGTTTCGGGAAATGGGATCCCACAGCTCGGCCATCCTTCTAATCAGTCGTCCTCGAATGCATCTTGGACCGCTGGAAGCAGCAGCTGGATCACCTGGAAAGATAAAGAAAAAAAACAGCAGCATCCAAAGTTCTATTCTGGAAAAAAAAGTCATCATTATTACAATCCTTAAAAATTCTTCTTATTCTGTTTTAAATCTCTTCGTCGTTCTTTCTTCTTACGTCTTATTCGTCTTGCTATTTCTCACGTCTTTCGTCTTCTTTTACCTAACATCTTTTCGTCTTCCTTTTTCTATACGTCTTTTCGCCTTTCCTTTTTTTACGTCTTTTCGTCTTCCCTTTTCTTACGTCTTTTTTTTTTTTTCGTTCGGGATTGATTTTGTCAAAATCAGTTAAAGTCAGTCCGGTGGTGTGTCGTAGTCGGGGTAGTGTCATAATCGGTGAAATTCTTCATCTTTTTTTTATGTCAAGCTTCATCCGTCCACGGCTTCATGTACTCGGCGCAAGTACTAGTGACCATTGGACCTTCATTAAATCCAACTTTCTTTACATCGTAGGTGTCGTTATTTTTTACTTTTATGACTTTGTAAGGACCTAAATATTTTGATTTTAACTTCAAACCTGGACCTTGTTGAGTACGTTTTATAGCGACCATATCATTAAGCTTGAATTTGTTAGGATTTTTTCGTCTGAGATTATAAGTTTTACGGTTCTCTTCTTGGACTTTTAAAATTTGTTTTTTAGCGTCTTTTCTCAATTCTTCACGATTATTAATAAAATCTGATTGTATTTCAGCGTTCAAAAGGCTAGTAATCTCGATGTTATTTTTTAGCTTCATTTTAGTACCAAACATCAGCTCAAAAGGGGTTGTATTAATACTTCTCTGAAACGTGGAATTTATTACTTGTTGGACATCGCTTACATGTGTATACCACTTCGTAGGGTTATCTACAGATAATTTAGACAGAACAGATATTATGACCGAATTTAGACGTTCGACTTGGCCGTTAGCTCTTGGTAACCCTGTGGTAATCGGGACATGTTTAATATTTTCTCTGACGCAATAATCTTCAAAAGCTTTGGAGGTAAAGGCAGGACCTTTATCTGAGATTATGCGAAATGGACTTCCAAAAACAGTTTTTTGGATTTCTAATTTAGAAAGTACTTCTGCAGTGTCGGTAGATTTTGTGGGATACAACCAAACAAATTTTGTGAATGCGTCAATGACTGAAAAAATATGTTTGTAATTTTTATTCGTGCTCTCCAATGGACCTAAGTGATCAACATGGTACGTATGTAACGGAGTTTCTTCTTTTTCTATCGGATGTAGCAAACCTTCTTGTTTACCGGATTTTCGATTTATTAAAATACAGGGAACACAATTTAATATACATTTCTCGATTTTTTGTTTAACTTTGGGGATGTAAAAATCATTCTCTAAATTTTTTTCTGTTCGTGCGACTGCGTAATGACCTTTTTCGTGAGCGGCCTTAATTATATTCATTTGCATCTCATCTGGTACAACTAATAAATCATTACCATTAACACATTTATAAAGAACATCATTTTTAACTAAATAATCATCATAAGATTTTACTTTTAGAATTTCTTTTATGGTTTTAATATGCTCGTCAGTTTCTTGAGCTTGGATAATTTTTAAAGTTAAGCTATCTTGGATTACCATACAAATAGGATATCTGCTTAATGCATCAACATGCCTCATGCTAGTACCGTGTCTATGCTCAATAGTATAATCGAAATCTGATAACATAATTGCCCATCTAGCTATTTTTGTACTCATTTCTTTTTTATCCATAGTCATTTTAAATGCATTACAGTCGGTTACTATTTTAAATGAAATACCTAGCACATATACTCTAAACTTTTTCAAGGCTTCAATTACAGCCAAGACTTCTAATTCATAGCTAGTATACTTTCGTTCAGCTTCGGTTGTTTTTTTACTGGCGAAATAAACTGGATGAAACTGATTGTCTACTGGCGATTGTTGCATTAACACAGCTCCATAGCCATCTATACTGGCATCACAATGGATTTCGGTCGCGCTTTTGGGATTGTAAATTGAAAGTACTGGTTCAGACGACAAAATGCGCTTGAGTTCGTTAAAAGCTTTCTGTTCTTCTACACCAAACTTAAATTTAGAATCTTTTCTTAACAGGTCACTCAACGGTTTAGCTATGACTGAATAATTTCTTATAAACTTTCGAAAGTATCCTGTCAATCCTAAATAACTTTGAATATCTTTGGTACACTTTGGTTCGGGAAAATTTATTACTGCTTTTGTTTTCAGTGGGGAGGGACACAATTTACCATTTATGATTCTATACCCCAAAAAATCAATCTCACGCTTCAAAAAATTGCATTTTTTAAGATTTAGTTCCAACCCGTATTCTGATGCAGTTTCAAGAACAAGTTTTAATTTTTCTAGACCTTCAGCTTCGTTTTTGGCGGGTATTATTAGGTCATCCATATAAATGACTACAGTGTGATCTTTTAACAAGTTTCGAAATACATTATAAATATATCTTTGAAAAACACTAGGGCTATTGGACAACCCGAATGGACACTTTAAAAATTCGTACTGTCCTTCATGAGTGACAAACGAGGTATATTTCTGTGAGCCTTCTTCAACCTCAACATGAAAAAAACCGTTTTTTAAATCTATGGTTGTAAATACCCCAGCAGAGTGTAATTGATCTATAACATCATCTATTACTGGTAATGGAAAATGTTCTCGCACTGTCTTCTTGTTAAGACGTCTGTAATCAATACAAAGTCTTATTGTGTTATCTTTTTTCTTAACTAACACTACCGGCGACGAAAAATTAGAAGAACTCTTCCTAATGATTCCCTGCGCTAGCCACTCTTCAATTTGGTCTTCAACTATTTTTTTCTCACATGGCGGTAATCTTCGAGGGGAAGAACAAACTGGGATTTCATCCGTTAAATTAATTTTCATTTTAACATCTATAGTTTTAGTTTTAATTGGCACATAATTCTCAATTAAAGAGGATAATTCCGAACGTAAATTTCTGTCAGCAATGTGACTTAAATCAATTTTAGGCTCATCTAGAACATTTACAATGTTAACTAAAAAGTCATTAGACTGAACTTCCGTTTTAACCAATTTCACTTCATTAGCAGAAATAGTTAATGTACCTTGATGAATAACATCAGTGCCAATAATTAAATCGAAATTAATGCAACTGTCATTAACGACAAAAATGTCAACTTTAAATTTCGAATTATCAACTTCAATTTCTGAATCGAAATAACCTTCTGGCTTAACTGAGATTTTCCCTAAACCGGTCAGACTGATACCCGTAGGTTTTAATTCCACAAAGTTCTTCAAATTATCATAAACACTTTTCTTTAACAGAGTCTTTTGACTACCAGTATCTATCAAGGAGGTTAAATGTAAAGAATAAAGCTTTACCTCTTTTAGAATTAAATCTTGGGATGTAATATTGTTAACTTGTGGCTGAGCATTTTTAACATTTGTATCTTTCGATTTATTACTACACTGAAATGATTTGTGACCATAACCGTTACAAGAGAAACAAAGGGGCCCTTTATCTTTATTAACGCAGTTAATGCTTTTATGATTATTCCCGCCACAATTATAACAGCGTATATTTGGCTTTACAGGCCTAAATCTGTTCTTAACTTCAACTTCGGATTTAATTTTAGGCTTAGCTCCTTCATGTTTATTAGATTTTGTATTTTCATAATCCGACCGTAACTTCTCATAGACTTTTAATTTTTGTTTAAATTCTAAAGTTGATTGACATCCATACAATATTGATTTCCTAAAAACAGGGTCGGGTATTCCATTTATAACATACTGCATCAACGCCGAATCCTCTATATTACCACGAGCACCTAACTGCTTCATTATTAAAAAATACTCTTCAAGTGTTTCATTTTCATGTAACTTTCTTTTATTTAACAAATGATGCAACTCCGCAGAATTATAAGTAGTGCTAAATTCAGCAATCAAAAGTTGCTTCAATTTCTCATATGAATTTATATGTAATTCGGTCTGAACCAACAATTTAGCTTTGCCTCTTAAAGATCTTTTTACAAAAATATACTTATGTAACTCGGACAGATTAAATATACTAGTGACATCATCAAAATTGTTCAGCCATATTTTTATATCCTGACATGCACTACCATCAAACGGAGGTACAACATTTTCAATGTCACTAAAATTAACAGTTGATGGCACAAAACTTTGAACTGGAAATTGCTTGTTCTGATACAAATTTGATGATTCTATGTCATTACTTGCCGAACTATTATTTAAAGGTACTTCCTGTTCTGAATCTGTATCACTGTCGTTCTGAACATTTGCTTGTAGCAAGCTTAAATCCGATAAATAAGTAACCAATCGCGTCGTAAGATCGACTAAAGATCCTTCATTCGAGATGCAAAGTACATTACAAATTGTAATTAAATCATTCAGAGAAAAATCAGCTTGACTTTTTGTTATTTTGCTTTTAAATTCGGGACTATCGGTTTGATAACCAAAACCAGAAAATTCTCTGATTCTTTTTCTATTTGATCTATCACCTTCAGCATCGAAAAGAAATTTATGCAAAATCTTAATTTTACTAGTTTTTTCATTTTTAATGGCAAGTTCCAGTTCAGGAATATCGATCAATTTCATCATGAAATAAAAAAAAGAATTGTATACAGTACTCACCACTAAGAACAATATCACTTGAACACAGAATTCCGTACTTTTATTTTTCCATCGGCGATTTCAAACTCATTCGTCAGACTTGTGGGCGACAACGTCAGAATATTAAATCATTCGTAACACTTCTGGCACCAAAATTTATGGAACATCTTTTGATCACAAATAAAATTGACACTTAAAACCGAAATAAAGACGACTTCTCTTGAAAAAATAGTTATATTGGACAAAGCTATATTTACAGGACGAATACATGATGACAAGCACTCACAAAAAAACGTTTAATACATCTTAATTCGAGCTACGTCTTTTTATTACTACCTTCTTGCGTCCACACCCTCATATCAGCACCAACCATCGAATTCTGTTCTCTCGTTTTTTCCCCGTCACTTCAGTTCCTTTCAAACTCGCAGCACGCCTGCCGCCGACAGCCACTTGCTGCGCGCATGCGTCCGCATCACTAGAGTCCTTCAATTCGGAGTTGTGAGACAGACTCCTGGTGGTGCTTTTGTAAGCTAGTTTTGTAGGGTTTTGGATCAAAGCCAGCTCTGTGGGGTTTCGGGAAATGGGATCCCACATATTTCTAGTTTGACTTTCTCTTTCTTCCAAAAAATCATTTGTTTGCGCATTTTCAAAGTTAGTTGAACTGTTCATGTTTTTAATTAGTCTTTAATGTCTGTGCGAATTCTGAAAGCTTCATTAAACTGAGAAGATCTTCGTAAATTTTTAACGTCCGTAAGGAGAGTTTCTAATTAAAAAAAAAAAATGAATAGTTACAAAAATATTCTTTAAATTGTACTCAATATTCTTCTGTAGTTTTAATTTTTAACCATGTATATTATTTTTTTGTCAACATCCCTTCTTTTATTCATTTACAAAACGCAGATCAATGAATTATATACTAGGACTTCCCTCAGAGGGATTAGTCTGAGCGATATTGCTGAGAGCATAGATTTAATAATAACATGTGGAAGCAAAGAAAATGAGATGTTATCTTTAATTGTCCATATACTGCAATAAATTGAAATGATGAAAATAAACGAATCGTAGAATTACAAAATCTTATATATAAATTCGTATACACTGTTTAACAAAAAAATGGGAAAGCAAACGACGCATGACAGCCATGTATGGATATAAAATTGAAAATACGCAATATATTAAAAGTAAAATGAAATACTAAATTGTCTTAGATCGGAATTTTAACTGTATAAAATGACGTCAAGAGCATAATCAAACGCTGCTCACCAATTTGAGTAACTTTAAATGACAAATATATGATGTATAAAAAGAATGGACTGTACTTTATATGGTATGTACTCCCTCGGAATAATCAATATTGTACAATATCTGTTTTCCACGGATGAAATGAGGTTGTCGATAAAAGTTAAGGAATTCGCTCTTCAAAGTCTGATATAGTATCA
Source organism: Maratus speciosus (assembly GCA_963932465.1). Taxonomy (NCBI): domain Eukaryota; kingdom Metazoa; phylum Arthropoda; class Arachnida; order Araneae; family Salticidae; genus Maratus; species Maratus speciosus. The sequence goes on along the minus strand of OZ010790.1, from coordinate 32,441,613 downwards.
AAGTACCGAATACATCAACAGTGGCATGCAATGTGTCGTTAGAGTGTGTTTTAGATATGCTCGATCCTATTTAAATTATGAGTGCATGCTGGCCCCTACATACGCTGTATTGTTTTGTTTTCAAACATATTCTCCACAAGTTGAGCTGTATTTAACATGTACTAAATAAAAGATGATTGCAATATAAAGTATGACACAAGCTCTGAATACATCGTCCGCATAACCTTTGAGTTGTGAAAGTATCATTTGAAGTAATTTACAAATCCATACATATTTTTTAGCAAATCATGCAAGCTAAAATACGCCAATATGAACCCGATTATGAAATTTCACCAGAATAAGTTAACATATAAAAAAAAATTACTAATGACAATTGAGAAATGTCTAGAAAATAAATCAGATTTTTTTTTTTTTTTTTTTAACGGCACTCTCCTCTGTTAGTGGGCCTTGGCGAGAGAGAGAAAAGCTTAGAGAAGGAGAACACTTTAACAAGTACTTTCGGGCAACCTACTCACTGTTTCTTACAGGGCTTTATTTAATATTTACACAATGTATTTAATGCTAGATGGGTATCTATCAGTTTTTTTGTATTTACATTGCTTGTTTTGTGGAGGAAATGCAAGATTATGAAATATTTAAAGTTGCTATACCTAATAATTCCAAATTAATGGTAATTGAGATCGCTTTCCGTTAATTTCATCTTTTTAAAATTTTTTAGACACCATTCATAGAGACAATTGTATATTTTAAAACTAACCCGAAGCAAAATTTCAAGATTTTGGGCTCAGCAGTAACACAGAAACAGAAAATTTTCGAAAGTTTTTTTTTTTTCTGCAGTGTTCTATGAAGCGACATTTTTAGAAATTGTTCTATTTCGAGAATTTACGTCATGATAAATACAGCCATGTCAATTTTCATGCTTATATTCCTAACAATTCCATGTACTTCGTTACTTAAATCATCTTTAGATCTTTTCCGCTTTGTTTAGTCTTTCGATTTTTTTAGAATTCGTTCTACAACAATCATTTATATCTTATAAATTACTGCCACGCCAAAGTTCTAGTTTCTAACCCCAACAGTATCCCAGAAATTTCAGCATTCCAAATAAATCATAATTTTAGAAATTTTTACGTTTATCTGTCAAATTGAATTTTCGAACCTTTTAGAGAGCGTTCATAACGAGTATTTACATATTAAAAGTAAACACCACACCGAATTTAAAGTTTCTAACTCAATCAATATCACAGAAATCGCAATTTTAGAACTTTTTTGCTCCAGCAGCGATGTAGGTTGTTGCACTGACATAAAATGCAGCTTTTTTTCAGAGCAGAGATGGCCACCAACATTTTTTTAAGTTGACTATGTAGTTTCAGAGATAACATCTCACAAATGTACAAACATTAACAATATTATAAAGCTTTATAATATTAGCATTAGATGTACAGAAACAAAAGCCATTTATCTGTTACAAACTTAAGTGCCCGGTGTTGCTCAGAATTTGAAAGATGTTTGTTCTGAAAATCAATTTCGAAATTTAACATACAACATAAAACAAACATTAAAAAAAGCAGTCGAAGTATTGTACGCATTGAATCAAATAAAAACACAACATAAAAATGTATAAATGTATATAACAGACGCAAAAGAATACAGCTATAAATGAACTTATTTCAATTTATAATTGGAGCAATAATGTTAAAATACGCCAATTTTTCCATAATCGGGTTTTTATCATACTTCAATACGTTTTTTTATACTCATATGACGTTATACTATATTTACCACGTCCTTTATATTTCCAATATGACGTAATATTTTCCTCTTTCACGTGGAAACCTTGAAATAGAAAAGTTATGAAGTTATATTCCCTTTCATTTAAATTCGTCAAACTATTTATTTAATTTTCATTTTTCACGTGAATATCTTGCAATAGAAAAGTTATGACGTAATATTCACCTTTTTTTAAAATTCGGCAAACTATTTATTTCATTTTTCACGTGGAAATCTTGCAGTAGAAAATTAATTGTTGTAGTAAGAACTTTATTCTGTATTTTAATTGTTGGCAACTGCTAAAACGAAAAATGTTTAAATTTGATAAGAAATTGCTGTTAAATTTGTGTTTTTTTATTAATTAAAAATTAACTATAAATTATTTCGATTCCGGATTACTTTAGTTGCCTAGGCCGTGTTTTAATACACATATACGTATCTTTTCACAATTTTGACTTCCAAATTGTGGATTTGTATAGATTTACAAAAAGACAGATAGTCAAATTTTCATTTTTATACATTACATTATATAAAAACACAAATAACTTATCTAATACGTGTTAGCAGATCCATTTTTAAATATATATATATATATATATATATATAAACCAGTATAATACTTATTCTGTTTTATTATCATAGTCATTTATATCATTTGCCAAAAAATCTTACTTTCTTAACCCCGAATTGAGTGCTTTTTACAAAAGCGCCAAAGTCCATATAAAAGCGAAGTACCATGAGAAGCATTAAATGCCTGGTAATAAGTTACTTAGAATGCGACATTGACGATCAACCATTATTGGCATTCAATCTTATAGTTTGGCGATAGAATTTTGGTCGACGGGATAACTAAGTAGTACCAAATACCGTTCTGCAATTTAACTTCAATTTAACTTAATCTTCTCTATTCTACTATTTTAAGATTTTTAACTTCTAAACATCGCATATTTTCAATTTTTATACCGTCGTATTTGGGGAGAAAAAGTACTTTTAAATGCAATTTGTTTGAAAACTGCATCTCAATTTATTTTTGAAATATTAATTTTTTTGTAATTTTTAGCGCCATTTGTTTAATTTTGGCAACCCAAACACTCCATTTCTGTAGAAAGTAGGGGGGAAATAGTTGGGAATTAGTAATTATACCTTTTTGTTGCCTTTTCCCCTTAACAACTTATGTAATTAAAATACGGGCAATTTTGAAAAAATATAAACGAATGATTTCTTTTTCAAAATTTAATTTTAAGTATCTATATTAATATTACAAACAAATGAGGGCATATGAATAATCAGATAGCCGATTTTTTTTTCGTAGAGTTTCTTGAATGACGACATCTCTTTTTTTTATTTATGTATTATTCAGCGATAGTGACGTCCTATGCGTACTTTATTGTAGAAGTTGTTTAAGACTGGATCGTAAATGAAGAATTCTTCAGCGGATGCGGATGACGTCATTCTGTACAAAATAAAAGCGTGTGTTTTTAAGTCTTGAAAGGGAAATATGTTTTGTACTATCCGTATTTAATTTTTTTTTTTTCATTGAGGGTGACACTAAATTCTGAAAAAACAGACTTCCCGTTTTCTAGATTTTTCAATCTTTGTGCAGTTTCGGCTTCAAAAAGTGAGATTTGTTGCAAAAAGATATAAATAGCCATGAAAACAAACCTGATGAACGTTTATGCTTATTTTTACAAATAAATATGGTACAGATGTCATATGTGCACCCAGGTACATAATTGGCTCTAAAGTGACGTTACATTGCCTGACATAATAACCAGTGGCGACTCGTGACTGTCATATTTTGGAGCACTAAATGCATGGCGAATAGCGTGTAGATTATTCTTATCTTACCATTATGTTTTAAAGAAAAATATTACCTTGTTTAATGGTCGAATATTCTGTCAACAAATATGGCAAAGATTTCTTTTAAAGCAATAGTGGTAAGAGAAGAATAAAATTGGCAACTATGGATTTAGTGCCCCCCAAAATGCCAGTCACAAGCCACTACTGATATAACCATATATAACGCTATTATAAATTGTTTTGTTCTATAATTATATCATTTATTGATCGTTATTTCCTTTTAAAAATAATAGAAAATATTTTGTTTTCATATTGAAATAAAAAATAACGTGTTATTACAGCATGCTATAGGTAACTCGTATTCAAAAACGACGTTTTCGCCAAATTGGCATAAAAAAATCACGCCAAACCCGGTGCGTTTATGGTATCTGTGCCATAAATATAAACATTTTATTTATATATATAATATCATTGCTTTTTATATATAATTTATTTTTGTTTGTATACAAAAATAGGTAAATGGCTTGTTAACACAAAATAAATTGTATAAATCTTTAAAAAATTGCTTGAGTATATGAAACAATATAATAAGTTGCACGGAAATACGCATAAAAGCTTACTTGTCTCGACAAACCCATTTTTTCTACCTCGCCAAGGCCCTCACTGTAAACTGAAATGTCTGAAATTCAGACACTTAAGTGTCTGAAACGTAGTGTTCAATTTTCAGACGTTTTAAAATGTCTGAAAATTTTAAGACATTTCTTGCGTCTGAATTTCAGACACTTAAGTGTCTGAAACAGGAGTGTTCGATTTTCAGACGTTTTAAAATGTCTTAAAATTTTTAGACACTTCTTGCGCCTGAATTTCAAACATTTCAAATGTCTTAATTGCGGCCATCTTTGAGCCGTTTTTTTTCGCCAATATGAAGCCATCTTTGACCACTTTTCTTTCTAAGCCATATACGCAACCATATTTGACCACATTGAATCATTTTTTTTTTTTATAAATATGAATAATTTATTACAGGGTTGCCGTCTTTTAGCCAGGCCAAAAAAAGCCCGCCGGTTTTCCGGCTTTTTTTGGTTTTAACCACTTAAAAAAAGCAGGCTTTTATTGAAAAAAGCCGTTTTTTTTTTTTTTTTTTTTTTTTTTTTTTTAAGTTGGTTTACAGTTAATTTGTTTTAAATTTGGATCAATTAATTTTTAGTACACTTATAAATATTTTCTACTAAAAGAAGTAATGGAATTCTATTAAATTTTGTTAAATAAGTCAAATTTTGTCAAATAAATAATTTCTAGAAGGCAACTGTGAAGGCATCATGTCTGAAGAAAAAATATATATATATGTACATAAACACTGAAAAGAATATAAGTTAGGCTCCAAACTGGTGTTTTGAAATTCTATATTACATAGTTCCACATATACTAGACATTTTAAAGATTATATTTAATTAAAGACAAAATGTAGCACATCAAAATGGAAATATTCTTATGTGTCCATATGGAGAGATTAAGTTATAATATGTTAAAAGAGACATTAGAAAGGATGTAATATTTGAGGAGAGTGGTACATAAGTGTATAAAAAATAGAGCATTTAAACAAGATAAAAAAATCTCTAAATAAAATTTTGAAAAGTTTGTTGCTAAACATATTCATCCATATTCTATTCATAATGTTTTAAATAGAGAGAAATGGTGTTTTTATTAATATGACTAAATATAATTTTAAATGTTTCGTAGAAATAAAATAAGACTTGTATATTGTACTTGGCTCTTAAAATTATTTAAGTAATAAGACATGTAACTAAGTAACCACCGTCCTCTTTAATTTTATAAAGCAGAAAAATGAAAAAATTGGCAGTTGGTATTGCCCTTTTAAAATTTAACTGACATATTTGCAATTCTGACAACAAATCACTAGCAAAATTATCTAAGTTTTATTCCTGTATTAATGTTCTCATAACTGAGAAATTGGATTACTTATTAAACTCTAAATCAATTAAATGGCATTAAAACTAATTAAAAACGCTTTAAAATATGTAGTTTATAATTACAATGCTTCATTGTATAAAAGCCAATTATGGCCAAAAAGGACCAATTTTGGCCAAAAAAAGCCGGTTAAAACTAATAAAAGTCACCGGCCTGGTTTTTTTAAATTTTAGCCGGCTTTTTTTGCAACCCTGATTTATTACCATAAAGTAGAGCTGATTGCAGCATGGGAAAACTGGGATGCTTCTCTATCCTCTGATTTCAGGGTAGCCCAAATTGGGTACGAAGTTTTTATAAAGCTGATACTTTAAATCAGTTTTGACCTTATGATGATTGTAATCAGTATTTTGTAGTTTTAGAATAGGATAATATATTTATATATTCACCTAAATATGTATTTATGTGATATCATATATGTCCTGAGGTATCAAAAATATTTATTACTTTTAGTGATAACTTCAAATCAATTTTAGTCCAGAGACCTAGTATTCATTCGCCCCCCACCCCCACGGCCTTCATATACTGTTAGAAAAAAAAATTAAGCCTATTCGAGACCATCAAATATATATTTGGATAAATATAACCTTTTCTTTAAACTAGTCATGTTCTAAAAGTACAAAATATTTATTAAAATAAGTATAAGATCAAAACAAATTTAAAATATCAGCTTTGTGGAAATTTCATACAAATTTGGGGCCCCGTAAAGCTAAAGGCCCATAGAAACAGCCCAGTTTGTCCGTGCTGCAATCATCTCTGCTTTATGGTAACAAATTATTCCCATTTATGAAAAATGATTCACTCCTTCAGAAAGAATCCCATCCCTGCTTCGTTGTACTATTTTTTTTCCGTTTAAATTAGATATTCCCAGTGACTTAGTTCAAGCATTTTTTGCATTTTTAATTTCTGTGTTAAATAAAATCTAACACTAGATTTCATAAAATTTGTTGTATATGAGATCCCAACATTAAAAAAAAATTTGAGTATTAAACTCTTACTTTTTTTTTTTTTTTAATCTCCCTTCGTTTGTATTATTTTACTATTTATCATCATCAAGAAATACTGAAACATGGACAGTATGTCTGTTTGACACTTTTTAAACGATTGCTGGGCAACATATAACAATGATATGTTCCCGCACCATGTTGGTTAAATCAAAGTAAAATTGCGTAATTTGTTATTTCTGTTTGTATAAATATTTTTTATAAAATATAATTATGAGTGTAAAATTATAATGTTTATATATTTAAGTAAAATAGGAGTGTAAGTTCATACAAAAATTATTAAGTTGATTTTAAATATTAAATATATATTTTTAAAAAATTGTTGTATTGTAAAATGAATGTATAATGTTGAATAGAGTTCGGATCTCAGACAACAACAATAGCCAGACGCCATGGTGTCGTTTTATGACAAGCCAATGGAAAGTGGTGTATAATTAGAAATCGTAAAATAATAAAAACGTTGGAATAAATTTATGGCCTCAATAAAAGTGTTGGGATAAATTTATGGCTTTTCAGACCACCCAAACTTTAAGGCAGATAATAATATTAAAGTATATGTAAGGGGCCATTTGCAGACTGTTAGCTAATAGGCCTATCGAAGAATAATGCAAAATCTTCTCACATCCAATAACAGTGGACTAGACAAAATAGTTCCACCCACTGCAGGAGTTGGTGTGCAAGAAGAATAAGGTTTGAAAAAGGGAGTCTGAAAAAAAGATGTAGAGGACGCAGGAGCTCTCCTAAAAGCCCGTGCAATGAATCCCGAAAGCCCTAGTAATGCCCAGGCGAGATGTACATATCGGAGTGAGCCTAAGCAAGCCTAATTGAGGATGTCTTCCTGGTGTACATATCGGAGTGAGCCTAAGCAAGCCTAATTGAGGATGCCTTTCTGATGTTAAAATAATGTGGATTGTTCTACAGAGGTCCGTAGCTATGCATCCTGCCATCCCGAGATCGCCGCTCTGATACAAAGCGAATTCCTGATGACATATGGACATGATCCTAAGCAACGCGACAACTCTGAATTTGATGAATAAAGGCCGCCATCCCGTATATTAAAAAAAGGTACTACTTTAAACTTTTTCTTTTACCACTTAAAATCATATGAAAAATTATAAATATACTTTTCTGATATTTTATGGTAGAGAGTAATCTGAGATCCGACAAAACCGATAATTAAATAAAATTAAGGTAATTTAAAAATGAAAGAGAATTATTCTTTTAGCAAAAAGAAAGAAATATAATAATTAGAGTAAATGAAAATATTGTCTTTTTTTTAAAGATTAAATATACATAAAACAATGAGAAGCAAACAAAAGTGTTGCTTTCTTTTTTTTTTGAATTAATATTATATATTTCTGTATATAGTTGTGTTCAATGTAAATAAAATATTTAATCAAGTTTTAAAAAGTTTCTGTAATTATTTAATTGATAACGTTTAAGGTGTGTCAATTTATTTTTACAGCTTAAATTTTAGTTTAATTCATAAGTGGAAGAGTTCGTCTAAATAATTCACAACGCAAACTCTCAATTTTATTCGTAATTATTTAAATTTAATAATTACGTTTTGACGCGAATTATAATTTAATTTTATTAATGCTTCGCGTTGCTCTTCTACTAGAATTTAGGTAATTACGATCACTTATATTATTTGAATTTATCTAAGGTATATAGAATTATATACCAATTTGCTATGAGATTGCTTGGATGATTTGGACCAATTAACAATTTTGGATGTAAATTAAATAGAAAATAAACAGGTGTAATTATCTGTCCAGCATCCCCCCCCCCCTTCATAGTAAAATGGTGCTATGACTCAGGAACGTTCATCTGAGGTCATTAGAAATAATAATAATAATAATAATAATAATAATAATAAAGGAAAATAAATTTAAGTATTATTTTAATGTCACAATTTTAAAGATATTGTAGGTATGTAAGTTTAATTGATTAAAATTTTATTAAAATTAATTTTATTATTGTAACAATAATGACACACATATAATAATTTTATATAAATAAAATGAATAATATATGTTAAAAAAAAAAAAAAAAAAAAAAAAAAAAAAAAAAGGAAATGAAAAAAATAATTCTGGGATTTATAATAGGTAAATTTAGGAATTATAATTTTTTTTTCTCTCTCTTTTCTCTTTTGGTTGGATCTCAGTTACCATTGAGAAATAATGGCATTCACATCACAGATGACACATTTGTAAAAATAATTTTTTTATATATACTGTATAAATAATAATAATAAGAATAATAAGTAAAATTTGATAATATGTCTGGTATAAAAATGATTGAAATGTCAATAGATCATGATTTTTGAAATTGTATCACCTTGATACAAAAGAAAATTTATGAGTCGTACTACGAAGTAGTAGTACATTATTTACATATAAAAAAAATAAATAAATAAAATAAGATTGTTGTTTCTGTAGAAAAAGACAGATATTTTTCTGTTAAATGAAATTATGTTGTTTTTTATATATACGTGTATTATAAACATTTGAGGGGTATTTATGTGTGTAAAAGAATAATCTACAAAACAACTTCATCCCCTAAGAAAATTTTTTTAAATTTTAGTGTTGTTGTTTTTATGTATTTATGCAATTTAGAATATTTTCACACATATGTTGTAATATAGAGAAAATAGTATGAGATGCAAGAATATATAGATGAAGAGGCATACGAAAAAGTAAAGGATTTAAATTTGGGTCAAACAGTATATTTAAAATGTATTGGAAAACCAGGCGCATTAGAGCCAAAATTTCAAGGACCCTACGAAGTTACTAAAAAGTTTAGAAACTTTAATTATTTATTACAATATGTTCCAGATAAATCAATAGAGCCGATCAAACGACATATGGATCAGCTGTACGCTCCGAAATATGCAACAGGTCATACAGAGGCGGAAATTACGAATTTACAAGGGTCTCAGAAAAAAATTAAGGGTGATAAAAATTACAAAAATAAATGTGGCATTTGTCAGAGAAAATCGCACTTAACTGAAAATTGTTGGTTCAAATTGAACCAAAATACGAGTCAAAAGGGTGACAAACTTACTAGAAAGTATTATAAAAAAAATAATAAATATTCTGAGAATGTAGACCCATATTTAAAGTATCAAACAGATTATTATGATAAAAATATGTCGTTATATGGTTATACACCATATACAAACTTATACGGGGATGTTATACAAGATCATTACCCTTTCCCCCCTCCCCAATATTATCCATGGGATATGAATTGGTATTAAAAATAAAACAAAATACATAATTAATCGAATTTAAAAATTTAAAAATTTTCAAAATTTAAAAATAAAATTTTCTCTTTTAGGTAAAAAAAATTGAAACAAAATTAATAACTTGCCTTTTTAAAATTCAAAATAATAATAAGAAAGGATAGGAACATGGGAACGCCTATTTGTCTCAGGGTTACAATATTGAGCAAATGTGCAGGGCGCACCCGAAAACATACTTATAAAATTATGAAATGTGCTTCACAAAACTTCACTGGAGCAGTGAAATATTTATCTCCAGGCAAAAGTTATATATTTTTTTTTCTTTTCGAATATGAATTAGAAAATATAAAATCTTAACGAAGCCAAATAACATTAAAACTTAATTAATTTAATAGTGAATAATGTTGGAGTAATTTTCAAAAAAAAAAAAAAAAAAAAAAAAAAAAGAGAATTTTTTTCTGTCTTCTATAAGGGTAGCCTTTGCTAATAGCCTTACAATTTAGATGACAGAATTTCAGAATTACTCTTTAAAATGAGTAGGTGTAAGCTATTAGGTTCAGGGTAGTTAGAACAGCTTTATAACATACTCATATATATTTTTTTTCTTATTATATAAATATATGGTTGACAAGGAATAAATTATTAGTGCACTTTATATTAGGATAGCGGTCAGCTATAAGCCTAAATATAATAAAATATACAAAAAGTGCTAAGATTTATTCCGGTAGTTCAAGTACAACTTATATGCTAAAGTCTAGAATTTAGACAGCAGGGATAAGTTTTATGAACAAAAGTGTTATAAAAAAATTTAAAAAAAGGATTTTGGTGTAGCACATTGTTTTTTTAAAAAACATATATATGTATAACAATGGACAAGGCAAGTTATTTCAATATGATTGCACACAAAATTATAGTAAAAAAAAAAAATACACAAATAAATAATTGAAGCAAAATTAAAATTTTCTCACCAAAGGCTTTCTGTATAGGGTGCAATTTTGGCCTACGGCTGGGTATGCACCAACACCAACAAAATTTTTGTAGAAAATTTATCAATTCATCAAGGTAAATCAAGATCATCACTTAGGCATTAACGTCAGGATTCTTGGCTGAAAAAGGAATCGAAGAAAAAATTAAGTATGGTATAATTACTAGATGTTATGCTCAGAAACAATAAAATTAGTAATATTATATTGTAAAAAGCAGCATTTTGAGTTTTATTTAGGAAAACTTTTGATTTTTAGGTTTTACACATTTATGGAGTGTCTAGCTCAGTGTATAGTTCCTAGATTTAATAAAAAAAATAATAAATAAAAATATAAGTTGGTGTTGTTTGCAAAATAAATAACAAAAGGTATAGCAATTAGCATTTACAGTTAAAATTTATGGAATTTTCAGCAAAATTAACATTAGACAAACATAGTTTATATTATATTTAACTTGATAAGCTAATTTACTTTTATTAACGGTATTCAATTAGAATTAAAGTAGGCTTAAATTCAAGTTAAATTAATTAATAACATTGTTGTAGTGTAAAATTTTATGTAAGACTATTATATTTTTATTGTATATATAAAAATATGCAAATTTAATAATTAATAAAATGTATTAGCAAAATTATTTAATATAAATATTAAATGACATCTTGCTGAAATCAGCTAGAAATTAGATTTTTTTTTTTTTAAATGAAATATTTTATAAATTTATGTTAGTTTAGAATTTAAGCATTTTTTTTTTCTTCTCTTTACTTTCCCTTAGAATTAAATGCAATTCTAAATTAAACACATATAAATATACATAGGATTGATAAATTTGAGTGTGTGAGTTCATAAAATTTTTTTTATATAATTTGGCCAATTTAACATAAGAAAACAAAATACATAAATAAATATATTTATATATATTGGCCTTATTTTTTATTAAAATAGGTAGTATGGCTTAATAAATTTATTTACCTAAATTTTTTTATAGTACGTACAGTAATTATTTTAAAAACTTGATCTATAAAAAAAATTGGATGTGGTTGTTTGTGAGTATACAAAGATTTTTTCTGCTGGCAGAAGTTCTTTGGTCCGGCCGGGTACTCATAGATGGCTGCATACGATGTTACGTAGTAATTATCATTTGCTTTTGTTTTTTTTTAAATTATATAAGTGTATTAAGTACATTTTTTTTTATAATTAAATAATAATTATTAATGTTTGATTAATAATAATAATTTATTATCTTTTATTTTTAAACATATCATTAAATTTTAGACAGTAGAATTCACATACGGAATGTTAATGATAAATAAATTTTTGAATAAATAAATTTTTATTTCATTCAGTAAATAAATAAATATAAAAAATTAACAAGCTTTTAAGATAGAATTGTTGGCTAAATAAATAATAATTAAAGACAAAAAAAAATTTGTTCGCGTCTTCGTCAATGGCATTTTCTGACAACACTATTTAATAGTATTAAATGAAGGTGCATTTTTAAGGTCAGCGTAATGCATATTTTGCATTTTGAGAGGCTGTAGAAGTCTTTTTCCGTGTTGTTTACATTTTAATAGTAAACAATATCATGAATCAAAATTTGTGTTTGTTAGAAAGGTCTAAAAATATACAATGTAATCAGTTAAAGAAAATTATATGCATTTTTTTTTAAATCCTGAAAGGCAATTTGGTTTAGATTTGAACCTGACAGCATAAAAAGCCACGCTCGCTCCAGTTGCAGTATGAGGCAGGAGAATTCAAATGCTAGAATCGCCATTTTCCCCTACAAAATAATAAAAAAAAGCAGAAGGTTTACATTAGATATGATACAAATACATACACTGTTTATGCATAGATTATGTTAAAAATTACATACAGGCATGCACAGTTAGTTAAGAAGAAAGTATATCAAGAAATTATACTAATTAATAAGGTAATTACAAGCATGAAATGGTTTTAAATACATACTTTTGGTAGTCGTAAAAGTTTGTCACAGCACAAATCACCTCGCAGAAAGTGATTAGTAGCGTGACCAACCCCTCGTTTCGAAAGGATCGGGGACGGTCAAAAACTGGTTTTATTCTCTCCTCCTTCTTCTTTTTTTTTTCTCGTATCGGGTAAAGTTGGAAAGCATTACGTAATAATATATTAAAGGAGATGAGATAGCTTGTATATGTTGACGTATCATACATGTTAGAAGTAACAAATAAATAAATAAAATAATGTAACCAGTTTGTATACAATATTTTTCTGATTATAATTTGAATACATCAGATTAATTATGTGAAAATATAACATGTCATATTACAAGCATTGTATTTACTTTTATTCAGTATAAAATGTGTTTTAAATGAAACACTGTGTCATAAGGTTATATGTGAGGAAATAATATGTCAAATGTGTATGCCATTATTTTTCTTGTAATTAGGTTTATTTCGGCATATTAGTTTCATACAAAATTATAGCTTTGAATGTATTTTGGGCACTTAAAACTGTAAAGTTACAAAATTATTAAACATGTGTGTGGTAAAGAAAAAAGGCTTCGAGAAAGACGTCAGATTTTCAGTACAGAGGTCTTCTATAAATGTGAATGTCAACAGACAACTATGCTATCATGTGTTGAACTTTCTGTTATGAAAAAATAGAAGAACTTCTTATAAAATATACCAGAACCATTGATAATTGAACTTTACAGACTTAGTTCAAAAACTGTGTAGATACACAGTCATATGGACACGTACATTCTTTTATGCTTTACAAAAAAAAAATAAAACCAGCAATCAGTTTTTATTTTTTATTTTTTTCTGACGACCGGGAGAGATGCTGGGCAACATATAACAATGATATGTTCCCGCACCATGTTGGTTAAATCAAAGTAAAATTGCGTAATTTGTTATTTCTGTTTGTATAAATATTTTTTATAAAATATAATTATGAGTGTAAAATTATAATGTTTATATATTTAAGTAAAATAGGAGTGTAAGTTCATACAAAAATTATTAAGTTGATTTTAAATATTAAATATATATTTTTAAAAAATTGTTGTATTGTAAAATGAATGTATAATGTTGAATAGAGTTCGGATCTCAGACAACAACAATAGCCAGACGCCATGGTGTCGTTTTATGACAAGCCAATGGAAAGTGGTGTATAATTAGAAATCGTAAAATAATAAAAACGTTGGAATAAATTTATGGCCTCAATAAAAGTGTTGGGATAAATTTATGGCTTTTCAGACCACCCAAACTTTAAGGCAGATAATAATATTAAAGTATATGTAAGGGGCCATTTGCAGACTGTTAGCTAATAGGCCTATCGAAGAATAATGCAAAATCTTCTCACATCCAATAACAGTGGACTAGACAAAATAGTTCCACCCACTGCAGGAGTTGGTGTGCAAGAAGAATAAGGTTTGAAAAAGGGAGTCTGAAAAAAAGATGTAGAGGACGCAGGAGCTCTCCTAAAAGCCCGTGCAATGAATCCCGAAAGCCCTAGTAATGCCCAGGCGAGATGTACATATCGGAGTGAGCCTAAGCAAGCCTAATTGAGGATGTCTTCCTGATGTACATATCGGAGTGAGCCTAAGCAAGCCTAATTGAGGATGCCTTTCTGATGTTAAAATAATGTGGATTGTTCTACAGAGGTCCGTAGCTATGCATCCTGCCATCCCGAGATCGCCGCTCTGATACAAAGCGAATTCCTGATGACATATGGACATGATCCTAAGCAACGCGACAACTCTGAATTTGATGAACAAAGGCCACCATCCCGTATATTAAAAAAAAGGTACTACTTTAAACTTTTTCTTTTACCACTTAAAATCATATGAAAAATTATAAATATACTTTTCTGATATTTTATGGTAGAGAGTAATCTGAGATCCGACAAAACCGATAATTAAATAAAATTAAGGTAATTTAAAAATGAAAGAGAATTATTCTTTTAGCAAAAAGAAAGAAATATAATAATTAGAGTAAATGAAAATATTGTCTTTTTTTTAAAGATTAAATATACATAAAACAATGAGAAGCAAACAAAAGTGTTGCTTTCTTTTTTTTGAATTAATATTATGTATTTCTGTGTATAGTTGTGTTCAATGTAAATAAAATATTTAATCAAGTTTTAAAAAGTTTCTGTAATTATTTAATTGATAATGTTTAAGGTGTGTCAATTTATTTTTACAGCTTAAATTTTAGTTTAATTCATAAGTGGAAGAGTTCGTCTAAATAATTCACAACGCAAACTCTTAATTTTATTCGTAATTATTTAAATTTAATAATTACGTTTTGACGCGAATTATAATTTAATTTTATTAATGCTTCGCGTTGCTCTTCTACTAGAATTTAGGTAATTACGATCACTTATATTATTTGAATTTATCTAAGGTATATAGAATTATATACCAATTTGCTATGAGATTGCTTGGATGATTTGGACCAATTAACAATTTTGGATGTAAATTAAATAGAAAATAAACAGGTGTAATTATCTGTCCAGCAACGATAAATAACATAGTAAATATAATTGGAAACAGAAATCCTTCATTTCTGCTCCCCAACGGTGTTTGGAGTGTTTGCAATCACACAAGCAATGGCAGTCGCAAAAGCCATTTCTTATCCACATGATTGGCATATTGTTAACTACATTGAGAAAGAAACCAAATTAAAATTGATATAAAGTACTATCTTGTACTATTTTGTTTATTTTCTTAGTAGAAAGTACAAGTTTCTTTCCTTGAAGTGTGCTTTGGAATATTTTAACGTTTAAATAAAATAATTCAATAATAATAGTATTAATAATAAATTAAAGTTTTTTCTTTCTCAGAATGTTTTAAATTTGTCATACAAATATTACCATCTAAAAAAAACAGGCTGGTGTTATGAACTCCTTTTTTTTCTTTAAGCGAGAAAAGAAAAAGAAAGAATTTTGGAAAGATGCTCAAATACAGTAAACTCTCAGTAAGGTGGACTCTGTGTAAGACGGAAATCTGTCTAACTCGGAAAGATTTTCAGGTTCCTGCGAATCCATAGACATAGAGTAAAATTTGTCTAAGGCGGAATATTGTCTACTGCGGAATATTTTCTCGGTCCCGATCGATTCCACCTTAGACAGAATTTACTGTATGTTAAAATTTGCTAAGCAGTCTACGTATATATTGTACAAGAATTTTTAAACAGCCTAGAGTAAAAAGAAAAACAATGAAGAAAAAATCATAGAACCAGTTAATTTTACTCTATATAGCTATACCAGCAAATACTGGATTAATTTACGTGCTCCCGAATCGTCCGCTATTCAGAGGTTTTGCTATATATTCATTTATATGCGCATTCTAAATAAATAAAAAGTTTTTTGTGACAGTGTAGCAATGATGATCTAAATAAATTCTAGGTCCAGCGGTTGACATTAATCAATAATATTCTGCAAATTACTTTAAATCACGTGAATCTAAATATCCATGCATGCAAACCAACCAATTAATTAGTACATGATAAGTTACTCTATTTAATTTGTAGCATCGCAATGTGCATTTATATATATATATATATATATATATATCATATAAAGACAAAATTTAAATGCAACAAAGATAACATGCGTCGAGATGCTACATTATCAAACACAAACATAAAAAATAGACTTAAAATCCTATTTCATTATCTTTTGAATTAGTTTATTTTTATTATTAATTTTCATGATTTTTTTTGGTACTTTTCGGTTAGCCGGGCGCCAGTGTTATATATATACATATATATATTGTATATATACATACACACATATATATAAATGCAATATGTATGTATTTGTATACATATATGTATATATATATATATGTATATACATATACATATATGTATATATAACAGTGGCGCCCGGCTAACCGAAAAGTACATTTTTTTTTTTTTACATTCAGATTTAAAAAAAAATCTTTGAGGGGAAAAGAAACTTTCAAAAATATTTTCCCCCTATAAACATCGTAATAAAAATTATTTATTTAACCATGAATTTTAAAAAAATGGAATAATGTGAAAAAATATATACGTACACGGAGCAAACATAATCATAAGAATGATCTTCAAAGCACGTTCTTTCACAAAATGTTAAGTATCAGCGAAGTTATAATTCACCTATCACACAGTATTAAATCATAAGAAAAGTATCTTCCCCTCTCATGGGCAGAAAATGGGTCTTACTTATACCCATACAATTTTTTTCTCATATTTTTTTCATTTTTCCGTATAATATTCAGCTTGATTTTTTAAATATAATTTTAGCACATATTGCATTAATTATACAGATTTTATCATTTGCTTAAAGTATCTTATAAATGGCTTCGTTTTAAAATTCAACCCCGGGGGACGCGCGCATACCAAGAGTGAAAATGGTTTTTACTTTGTCACCAATAAATACAAATAATATTCGTCACCTTATTTAGTCGCAGACAATTGTTACAAATTCTGCGATAAAATAAGTTGAAGATTATTTAAAAAGAAAAAAAAAATGGTGACAATTTTATGGTGATTTTTTACAAAGTTTTATTTTTTTAATTGCTTCATATCGCCAGTTTTCGGTGCTGTTTCGCCATACGTACTATGGGTCTATCAGGCCCGGCGTTAATCCTCCCGGGCTAATATGTTATGTAACACAGTAAATACATAAGTATCTTTTTATTTTTAAACAAGTTTTCATAAAGATTATTAAAAATAAATAAATAAAAAATAGCATAGTCATTCAGTTGAATACTATAGGGGAGATTTATTTCATATTGGAAAACTGAAACTTATAAACTATTCTGAAATTCATGAAAATTTTTATTCTTATGCTTTCGTGATTTTTTTTTCATATTTTTATATCCACTGTATGAAGTGAAACAATATTGATTACATTTTTCATATATTTAAATTTTTTAATATATATAAAAAAAAAACATTTCCATAATAGGGTAGATGCTCCAGTTGTGGCCACCTTTAGAGAAAATTTGAAATAGAAATTTTACAGTTATTAACCGATTGAAGCATATTAAATCATAATAATATCATTATTTAGCAAATTTAATTGTCTTTCTGTGAATTATAATGATTTTCTACAGAATATTTTAGATTGTGAGTAATAACTCATTAAATAATTTATATCAATTTGTACCAGTTGTGGCCACCCCTGCACCAGTTTTGGCCATCTCTATGCACCAGTTGTGGCCACTCCAATATCATGTAGTTTAACAAACATTTTAAATGATAATAAGTAAAAATAAAGCATTTTTATGCAACGTCTATTTTACCACACATATATTTGTTAATATATTAAAAGAATTTTGCAATTTTTTTTTTATAAATTGATAAAAGCATCAAGTAAAATGTACTTATGTTGATTTTAACTGAAAATTTCAATTAAAAAAATGAAAAATATATTTAATTTGATTCATAAAAGGGACAACAGTGCCTGTAGGACATCAAGACTAACTATTTAAATCAGTTTCATAATTATCCAATGGATTGTGGATTGATTAAAACACGTGAATCGTCACCAAAGAGTTATATTTCTGGTGCTCCAAAACTTTGCTAGCTTGTGGTGCTGGCATTATGCATTTTGAATGGCCTTAATTTTACTTCTTATCCTAGAACAGTGTTCCCTCTTGGCCATTTCTTAAGAGCACAGAATTCTAAGTTTTTTTAAACTTGGTAAAATGAACGCTGTTCTTTTTAAATAATGGGAAATACATTCTTGCTTGTATTTAGATATCTCTAGTTAAGATTTTCGCAATATTTAGTATTTCTAAATCCGTTTGCCCCAAAATCTGGCAAAAATTATGGAACTTCTTCATTTCTTTAGGAAAAATACAAGAAATCATGCTGTAATTTTATTGAACTTTTTAATTTATAATTTGTAAAATCTTTCAAAATTTGTGTTTTAATTTATTTATCATATAGGACATATAGCCCCTCCCCTTTGGTTTTATCAATACTAAACACAATATACTATATTTTCTTTAGCAATATATCATTCTTTAGTTACTAGCACAGTGTCCTTTCTAAAGTAAATTATCTATTGGACAGAGAAAACAAAATCTCTTTGATAGAACTGCTATTAGCCTTGCTTTTTTTTATTATTGAAGCCATTACTATATAAAACAAAACTAAATTGATTTTGTTTTATCCTGATGTTCTTAAAATTTATTTAATGGCTAAAATTCTCACTATAAGGAATCATGTGGCCAAAAGTGGAACATATCTTGTACCTTTTTTGCCACTTCCAACTACCATGGCCACAACTGGTACAATAACAAATTTAAAGCACCAGTTTTGGCCACCCCCCATTAAACTGTTAAAATAATTAATTTAAATGTAAAGTTGCATTAGAGAGGAAGCTTATCTCATAAAACCTAATAGTAATTTGTTTCAGGACAAACAGAACCCAATAAGTGCCTAATATTGAAAGATTTAAAAAACTTGACAGCTAAGCAAAAATCTTAGGCGTGGATACAAATGAAACGCTTCCCGTAACAACTCGAGTCACAGTAACAAATCCTACTAAACGGGATACAAATGAAACGCCTTCCAGCTTCTGGCGTAACAAAGTTGTGATTGTTGTCATAAAAATTTGCAACACCGTGAAATCCACCGCAAGCTGTCACAAGACCGTAACAAGTACTTATTATTCAAGATGGCGGAGATTTTGGTTGTTCGACTCCGGCGAAGAAATCAAATACAAAGGCAAAGAATAAAGGATCGGGAAGATCCTTTTTCAATAAATGAAAGAAATTTCATCCCAACATACAAAGTAACGAAAAATGCGGCGAGAGATCTGATCGAGGAAATCAACCTTTCGTTTTGTTAGATGAAAATAAAAGTTATCCTTTAGAGATTTATGTAAGTTCAAGGATATATATATTACATAAAACGATTTTCTCTGTATACGTTTTATACGTATAATCGCGAGCACTAGATTAAATAGAAATAGTTTAATAGTACTATTATATGCATAGAGTTTGTATATATATATAATTAATGCCCTTATGTATGTGGGATGCACGTTATCTGTATTATTTGGGAGAATATTGTTTACTACATAATAATGGAATGGATAACATATCGGGCTTTAATTAGTATGTTCATAAGTATTCAAAATTTTTGTTGTCAGTTTATGTAGATTTTAAAAATGCAAAATATATGTAGGGTAGAGTGGGGAGGAATGGGACACTTTTTACAAAAATAAGAAAATCAACTTTGTTTGACACATAAACAAAAATTTCAATACATAGAATATACAAAGTGAAACATTTTCTAATGTCCTTGAACAATATAGAAATATAATTTGCGGAAACAATTTCATAAATAAAGAATTGGTGTAAAAACTTAGCACCAATGGGCAGATTCTTACCAAATTTTTAAGTATTCTTCCACTAAATTTTATCAGTTATCTTATTAGTTATTAGGCAAACAGTACTAAAAATTTACAAGTGGCAACCATTGGCACCTAGAATTTTACACTCCTGGTTACATAGATATGGCTAATGTGGTTTAGGAAGTTTATTGTATACATACACTTATATTAATAAAATAAGGCTTATAAACACAAGTTTTAAAGCAGATATGAAATCATTCATGCTTTATTAATATTAATGTTGTCCTGTTTATTGAATGAAGAATTTTTTCAGTTTTTTTTCATCAGTTTTTTTTATTATTAATATTATTATTTGTCATGTTACAAAACTTTCCTGTTGTCTTTAAATCCACATGACTAAAAAAGGTACCAGAAGTATGATTTTTTCCTCCTTTTTATATTAATATATTTGTACTCCATATTTTATGTACTTATAAAAACTGAAATGCTAAAACTATTTTTTTTCGCCTTTTTAAATTAATATATTTATTTGTATTCCATATTTTATGTATGCTTAAAAACTGAAATACTAAAAACCAAAGTTTAAATAATTATAGATTTAACCCTGATATAGTAGCAATTAAATTTGAAATTCTTTTGTGTCATGAATTTTAACACAATGCAGTTTTATGATCAATATTTGTTTTGATCACAATGTGAACAGGAGGGTTAAGAAAATTATTGTTCAATAACACAACTCGAAATACACAAATATTTCACATATCCACAAGAAGTATTAAAACATCTACTTACAATTTTCAGCTGAATTTCTTTCCTAGAAAGATAAAGTATTAGAATAGTAGTTGCGAACAGACTACTCCCTGCTACAACAGCAGTGCCTTTGATGTGGCAGTCTTATGTTGCTCAGCGAAAGGTCATAGGTCTGCGGAGGAGATCCCTGATATGTTTATCACTGCCCTTTTTTTTATTGAGACTCTCCTTTCTTTTGTTGATGACCACAGATCCTTTGGAAAAGAAAGTTCAAAGAAATATACAACTTTTTGAAGCTAAGGTTATTCAGTTTCTATTTTAGCAGGTATAACAGCTACACAGCTGGCTGAGTCCCACCAATAACTTTAAAATCTCTATGCTGGTGTTTCTCAACAAAATTTTATAAACAAACTTTTAGGGGCTTGGTCAAAACTTTAACCCTTTTAGGGGCAAGGTACTTGTATTCATAAAATGTTGAAATAATTGAACGACACCACAAGAAAAATTTTTTGTAAATAAGTAAAAGTATATTCTCGCATATTTAATAAAAGTGAAATTTTCATTTTTTTATTTACGGAAAACAACAAACTGTTTAAAACTGTACAATTCTTGTTAATTCTAAATGAACTTGGTATCAAGATGTTAACTTATAATGAAGTGTAATGAAACCTCATGAAGTTATCTCTGGTCTGTGAACCGTGAAGCCTACTTTTAAAAGTCGAGGAACTGAAGTCTTCTATTGGGATTTTTATAACAGCTGGATGCATTATCAGGCAGAAGTTTCTTTTGATATTCTGTCTGTAAATGTAACCTGCTAGTTCTGCGATGTCTTCCATGCCAAGAAATCTCTTGCTGCAACTCTCGTTTTGTTTACAGGTTTGTGTCAGTAGACGTTTCATTCACAATAAGTAATATGTTGATATTAAGTTCATTTGGGATTTTGAAAGTTATTTTATTCTTACTTTTTTGGATAACAACAGTAATAAAATGTTCTTTGTTTTCCTGTAAATATTTTTATTTTATACCTTTGTCTCGAAGTGTTAAATATATTAGAAATTCAGATACTGCCCGAGAAATATTTTGATAGCAAAAAAACAACAATAAAAAACAGAGGCATACTTTAAGGAAAAAGAAGTTACTAAAAATAATAATTTCCCGTTGAGATATTTTAAAAATATGAATGCATTATGCAAGTATAGGTTTAACATTAGGGAAGGAATTTGAGATCTTACTGTCCATGACCCTTAAATATGTACGCTATGATTATTTAGGCTGACATTTTGGTGCTTCAGAATGAAGACTATTTATTATCAAACATTTTTATAAGCAAATATTACAATATAAAATTTTGCCTTTTTAGCAGAGCTGCGGAGTCGGTCAGATCCATTTTTGAGCAAAAGAGGCAGAGTCGCTAAAAAACAAGCAACTCCAACTTTTTTTTGTTAGACAATTTGAAGTGAAATTAAACCTATTACAAGTAATTTTATATCTATAGAATGAATTATTATTGTTATTTTTGGACTATACCAGTCTACCTGTGTTAAAGATGTGCAGTTTTACAGAGTAGATGACAACCGTTTTTAATTGAATAATCTAGTACATATTTTACATTTAGAATACAAGTACTTTTCCTCTGATTTTTTGGTTTGTGAAAACCAAGGTAGAGAGGTCTGCAAGGACCCAAGGCCTGGAAAATGAAGGCAATTTTTCAAACGGGCCGGGTCAGCAGAATAAAGGCAATTTTTGTTAATGGGCGAGACTGGACTGATAAAAGAGTTAAGCAAGCTGACCGGCCCAATATAACAAATTTGAAAAAATCAAACTACGTCGATAAAATAGGAACAATTTTCAGCGGATATAACCGGGGTGCAGGGCTTAACTTCTATTTTAAAAAGTACCGGAGCCCTAATATTCTGTGATACCAGTGCTGACAACTGTACCATTCACGCCTCCTCCCCTGTCACTCCAATCTGCATATTTATGTTTTGTACATTATTTGCAAAATTTAAAGCAGTTTTTTTTTAGCAAAATAAAAATTTTAAATAATCTATCAGCATATACCTAGCTTTCAACTATTCCACTTTTTAGTTATTACTCATTCCGAATAGTAATCTTTGCCTAATTATAATGTTAATTGTGTTTTTTTGCTAATTTTACGTTTAAATATGATAAGGATTAGGATTCGAAAATTGACTTAACAAAAAAAAGGGATAGTTTGCAGCTATGCAAAGAAAATCAAACTGAAAGCAAATTCATTGTTCAGTCTCTTGAGTGGTGCCATATCAATGCCACGCCGACATCAATTTGCAAATATCACTACAACAGAAAAACACGATTTCTGTTTTCACTTCATTCTGATCAAAATAGTATTAAAATGATTTGAAATAGAATATAATACGTAATTTTGAAGGAGGAACTTTTGTACATGAATAAATAAAATTTTGAATATAAGACCGGCCGGTGCGTGAACTGCAAAAATATATATGGGCAGGCTCGAACTTTTAAGGGTTCGCGCCTTGGAAATTTCGGCCGATGCAAATCTCTAACCAGATATAAACAAAAATTGTAAATTTCTGTTATTTTTGGAAGCCAAAGTACCCGCAATAGTGTTGTAATAGTAACCATTTTCCCTTTTAGGAGTGTTCATAGTTATATAAATATGTAGCACTTATAGTTGTCGTCTGATCCCTCCCGTCTCTGTCTGCATATAACATTGCAAAAACTACCCCACTGAATGGTTTGAAATTTAATAAATACCTATAATCATTGCAGAATTTTGTTGAGTCCTTTCAAATTTTATAAAAATCAAATCAAAACTATAAAAAGATATTAATGAAAGTCTCCTATTAAATTCTATCATACATATTAATTCAATGATATCCTATGATAGGTAATGATTCTAGGTTGCCAAGGTGATTACGTCCTATTTAAGATGGAGTCATATTATTTATGTATTACTGAATTTAATGTATATAATCATAATAAAATAAAAAATAAATGATAAAAGTTTAAAGCATAATAAAATTCTGTTAGCTGAGCACCAGTGTTATATACATACATATACATAAACTGGCTAATAGATAATTACCAAAAGTTTATAGAAGCAAAAACTATACATGAATTTAACTATATTTTTTAAGGATATACATTACAAACTTGCAGTGTACAGAAGAAAAAAAATAATTATTTTAAATTGCTGGGAATTGTAAAAACATCACAAAGAATAGTATTTCCTTTCAATTAAAAAATTATTTACATGTGACTTATAAACAGAAAAAACATTAAAATATTAAATTCATTAATATGCGTTAAAAGCAGTAAATGGCAGAAATTATGTCACATTCGAGATGATCATTTTAACTATTTTTGCGAATTCTAAGACAGCACAGATAGTAATACAGTCGAATCTTGTTAACGTGAACACTCACGGGTAATTTTTTTTTTTTTTTTTTTTTTTTTTTTTTTTGCTTGTGTTAAAAGTAGTTTGTCTTATCCATATTTTAAAAATATATATTCCATGGAACAAGAATAAATATATGCATACATAACTTCAAAATCTACTGTATTGTTGGTGTTGAATTTAACTTAAGATCTATCCATCAAGAATATAGACCTACACATGAGATATCTCTCGATGGAAGTCTTTTCAAGGAGAACTGGTTGGTATTTACATTACATACTAAGAAATCTATCGTCAAAGTTATGGACAGCCAACTCGATTTATTTTTACAGATTAGAATCTAAGTCATTACTGCCATAGCAATCTCTCAATTTAATTATCATACTTAAACAGCTTTGTTAAAAGAACTTTAATTACCGTTAAATACTTTTTTTTCACCCCTCAATGCAATTCTTGCAATAGAATTTAAAGCTTCATGACAACTTATAAATAACTATATTACATAAATTTCAGGAGGCATCTCGCTGTGAAATATGGGGTGGAGGAAGTATTATGAGGGGCTTGTTAATTTTGAGAGAAAGAAAAGAGAAAAGTATATCTTAGTAGTAGAAAAGAGTAATTATATTTAAATGGAATGAATAATTATATTTTAAGAAAACAACCTTTTTCTTTACATACAGAATGTAAATTTACTAAGTTTGAGTTGCATGAGAAAGGATATAAAAAGACAGAGGACACATGCAAGTTCTTATTTTTTTTTTTTTTTTTTTGGGGGGGGGGGTGTGTGAAATGATTTTACTAAAATAAAAAAAGTTTCATTTTTACAGAGGTACTGAGTTTCTATTTTTGATAAAAAATATATATAAATTACTAGAACTATCTATGCATTAAATAAAAAATTATGAATTAAATTATTATTTACATTTTTGAAAGTCATATGTTATCTTATTGGCATCAAAGTATTTAAAATATTACAAAAAATACATTCAGCTGTTATGATTTTTGAACACTCAAACAAAAAATTAATTTCAATTAGTCCTTAATTTAATTTTTGATTTTAAAATTGAAAAAAAAAATAATAATAATTTTTTTTAAAGTCAGTATTTGGCAGCCGAATATTCAGTATTTGGCTAAATCACTATTCGTCACATCCCTAGTATTCGGCCTATTAGTCACTATTCGGCTAGTCGAATATCTGGTATTCGGTTTACCTGTGGGCCGAATATTTGGTATTTGGCCAAAATCACTATTCAATGCATCGCTAATTCACACTATGTAGTTACTTTATTTATTAACCAATGAAAATATTAAATTCTTGAATTGTAAATTCACTTTAATTTACTTGTTACAGACAGTGGTGTAGTCGTAAAAAGAACAGAGGCTATACGCTCTAAGCAGCGGGTATACGCTGAAGGCAGAGCGTATACCCTAGAGTGTATATACTACAGCTTTCTTGAGAAACAGAGAGTATACGGTGTTCCTTAAAAATATCCAGAGGGTATACAGCGTATACCCTCCACTACACCCCTGGTTACAGATAAATTAATAATTATTTCAATATTTTTCTACCATTGTTTTAAAAAGCTTAGTGCAGTTTGGACTTCAGAAAATGAAATTTATTGGCCAAATAATATAAACACCTATGAAAACAAACCAAATGAACTTTTATTCTTGTTTATATACATATATATTAGTGATGCAACGAATAGTGGTTTGGCCGAATAACCGAATATTCGGCCAAGTTGAAGCCGAATATTCGGCCGCCGAATAATGAACTTATTTTTGCCTAAAAACAAAATATGGTATGCACTATATGCACAATTCTTGTATATTTCACAATTAAAATGTATTGTTTTCTTTAAAAAAATTATTTATATACAAATTTTTAATTTTTTAAAGCATTATTTTACTCTGAAAAAAATATTCGGCTATGTTCGGCCTAAAAATTGCCTCAATAATATAATTCAGATAGATCCCCCCCCCCCCCCAAAAAAAAAAAAATCTTAGCAAAAGTTCCTCATCAGGTATTGTCTAGTTACATTTTAATAGATATTATGTGTGTTGTTGTTACATTTTAAAATTATGACAAAATTTTAAAAGTACTAGGAAACATAAGTTTCAGCTTTCAGATGAAATAAAATAAAAAATAAGAAATCTTAATATCTTAAGAAAAACCACTAATAGAAAGGGTGAAAGGAATATCCTCTAAAATGGTGGAAAGAAATCATTGTAGACTTTATAAAGCTCACAATTAACAAAATTTTTATTTATCTTTATTTTTTATATTTGCTGTCAGCAGTGAAGCCTCTATAGAAAGTGCCCCTCAATGTGAAGAGTAAAAGAAATTAGTAATTTTCTATCCCAGCCACCACTAGAAAGACAACAGTGTCCTTTGGGGTGGTGGGCGAAAAATGCGGAAGACTTTCCAAACGTTTCACAATTAGCCAAAAAGTACCTTTCTGCACCAGGAAGTACCATATATAGTGAGAGGTTATTTTCAGAAGCAGGTAACATTTACGGGAAAAAAAAAAAAAAAAAAAAAAAAAAAAAGAAATAGACTAGCACCTGAGAATGCTGATTATTATTATTTCTGCATCACAATCTACGTTTATTGAAAACATTTTAACTGTTTTTTAAGGCATTACAATGCTACTCTTGAAAAAAATATCTAAAACGTAAATGTATACTAATTAAAAGAATTTAGTATTTACATTTCTTTCATTATTTAATAAGAAATAGTAACAGACTTAAAAAAATCACTTAAATTATACAGTAGAAGATCTTTATAACGCAAACCTAAAAACGCAAAGTTGTGCGTTATATAGAATTTTGTGTTATATGGATCACATCATTAAATTCACCTTGTAAACATGGCCAAATATGTTTGAAACATATCAAAATACATTAGAATATCTTTCTACTGCATTCCTTGTTACCAAGAGTTATCCAAATTATAAATTTTTGCATAATATAGGTCAGGCATTGTTAAATTTACTTTATAAACAGGATCCAAATATAACTGACACAACCATTTCTTATATTAGACATTTTCAAAAATGTTTATCGTAATAATAGCATTTTTTTTTCAGTAAAAAGGTCTTAAATTAGAAGATAAAGTATGAACTAATGTATCAAATTTAGTCATCTAGAGAGTAGCAATATTTTACAATGTGAAAATGCAGGTGCTTTTTAGCAGCAAAATTCATTGTTTACATCGGAGAAGTTGTGCGTTATACGGAGAATTGTGTTATATAGAATTGCATTATAAAGATCTTCTACTGTATTTAACTTTTAAGCATATTTTACTAAAAAAAAAACTTAACTATTGCAACATATACGACTTAAATGTCTTATAACATATAATACATCTATATCTAATCAATCATATATTTATTTTCTTTATAGGTATAATTCAAAATATTATTGAAAGAAATATTTTTTTATGTAACAAGGGCTAAATGTTAAACTTCCCATTATGATAAAATATATATATATATATTGAATTAGCTTGTTACAGCTGTATTAAAACAATTTTGAATAGATTAATTTTAAATTTAACAGATTATGTTAGCTTATTACAGATACTTTTTGTACTTACTGATACAGCATAATTTTTTTTTTTTTTTTTTTTTTTTTTAACATGATTCCTAAATTAGCCTCTTATATAAAAATGGGTAGATAAAACCCGTTCGGAGTTTGAAAGTTAATGGAAAAAAAAGTGTTAGTTAATTTCTAATAAAATTTTCATTATATATGATGAATATAAATTGTCAAATTAAAAAGTTATACTGTGTAAATATAAAAACATTTATTACAGTGTATTATTCGCCAAGGCCGAATAATGGACTTGATATTCGGCCGAATCCGAATATTCGGCAGACAGGCCGAATATTCGTTGCATCTCTAATATATATTACTGTTTTTATATACAAAGTACTTCTGTTTGTAAATAAAAAGAGGTAAATAGCTTCTTTGTATTAGATTAGTTGCATAAATATAAAAAAACTAGTCGGATGTACAAATCCCAAAACTTTCTTCTATCTCATACATGTTAATACTTCAAAATCCGCTATCACACTGCCAAAATTAAATGGCAATCTATGCATCTCATGAGGATTCTAACGATATGAAATTCCGTGCGTTAGTTCTTGAGATATGACTATCGCTGAAATCGTCTAAATTCAGAAAAATGCTGCCTAGCAGCGCCACCTATTGGGTGATTTATAAGAAATCCTAATCAGCAATAATTTATGTCAACGTCTGACTGAATCTGAAGTTTGGAGAAAATCCGTACATTAATTTTTGAGATAGTGCAATAGCGAAAATCGTGAAAATTCCTGCATAGCAACGCCACCTGTTGGGTGATTAACACCAAAACCTAATTAACAACAACTTGTGTCAACATACAACTAAATCTGAAGTTAGATGAAAATTCGTCCATTAGTTCTATTGATAGAGCTATTGAGGCAATCGTGAAAAAGGCAGCAGAGAAGCGCCACCTGTTGGGCGATTTACACCAACACCTAATCAGTAGCAAGTCATATCAAGGACTAATTGAATCTGAAGTTTGATGAAAATCCGTGCGTTAGTTCTTAAGATAGAGCTATTGGGGAAATCGTGTAAATCCTGCAAAATTCATCCTAACAGCGCCACCTGTTGGGCGATTTACACCAAAACGTAATCATCATCAATTCATATCAAGGACTAACTAAATCTGAAGTTTGATCGAAATCCGTGCATTAGTTCTTGAGATAGAGCTATTGCGAAAATCGTGAAAAATGCAGCCTAGCAGCGCCACCTGTTGAGCGATTTACACCAAAAACTAATCAGCATCAATTTGTATTAGGGACTCATTGAATATAAATTTTTATTAAATTCCGTGCATTAGTTCTTGAGATAGAGCGCCCACAAAATTTGTGTCACATACACACAGACAGACAGACTCACAGAGTCACAGACAGACATTTTGTAAAAACATGTTTTTTGGAATCTCTGACCCCTAAAACGTGTAAATCCGTCGAAAACCGGAATTCGAAAATTTTCATGAATCCAATATTTTCTTCTTGTAAAGATAGAAGAAAGTAAAAATTAATGTGTATAAGAAAATAAGGAATAGGTCGCCAGAAAATATGCATGAGAAATTTCCTTTTCTCGCCAAGGTCTCTATAGTCTGACAGCATGTGCATTTCTAATATATAACACTTATTGACAAAGGTATAAAATAAAAATATTTACAAGAAAACAACGAACATTTCATTACTGTTATCTAAAAAAAGTAAGAATAAAATAACTTTCAAAATCCCAAATTAACTTAATATCAACATATTAACTTATTGTGAATGAAACGTCTACTGACAGAAACCTGTAAACAAAACGAGAGTTGCAGCAAGAGATTTCTTGGCATGGAAGACATCGCAGAACTAGCAGGATACATTTACAGACAGAATATCAAAAGAAACTTCTGCCTGA
The DNA here is from genome assembly GCA_963932465.1 of Maratus speciosus. NCBI lineage: Eukaryota > Metazoa > Arthropoda > Arachnida > Araneae > Salticidae > Maratus > Maratus speciosus. The sequence goes on along the minus strand of OZ010790.1, from coordinate 32,411,871 downwards.
TAATGCATCCAGCTGTTATAAAAATCCCAATAGACGACTTCAGTTCCTCGACTTCTAAAAGTAGGCTTCATAATTTGCAGACCACAGATATCTTCATGTAGTTTCATTACACTTCATTATAAGTTAATATCTTGATACTGAGTTCATTTAGAATTAGAAAAAGATATTTGATGGTACATTTTTAGATAACAGCTTTAAAAAGTTCTATTTTCAGTAAATATTTTTACTTTATACTGCTGTCTGCAAGGCATTCTATATTAGAAATATTCCAAAATTAGTAAGAATTATCTTTAACAACTAAATTAAAATGAAGTGGTTCATAAGAGAGAGATATATTTACTGATTACAAAAAGTTATGAATAAATTTACTGCTTTAACTTTACATTTGATAACCTGATAATGATTAACAAATCAAAATAATTTAGCACATTTACTCAGTTTTATATCTTTTAGAACTGACATGCTTAACAGCTTCAAATTAAAATTCGTAACTTTCAGACTAAACTGCACGATTATTATTGTCCAATGTGATCATAAAAATATAAAATTTCCTAACCTTTATATTCCTAAAAACTACTAGGTATATTTTTAAAAAGTTTAGGTAGTTCCGTAAGTGGCTTTTGCCAAGCTTTTTTATACATAAAGGATCTTGTTAAAAATAGATTAATAAATACATTCAAACACAGACTGTCAAAATGTCAATTTTTTTTCGAGTCATGTTTGTTTTAGAAAAAAAAAAGTTCTGATACAAACAATATACACTGCTCAAAACAATTAAAGGATATTGCAGTTTTAGGTGGGTTTTGTATCTGGTAAACTGTTTAGCTGATTGATACATGGTCGACAGACATAGTAGGTTATATGAGAATAAATTACACATGTTTGGCAGAAAAAAATGCATTTTATTGCGCATTTGTGTGCTAAAGGAAAAAAACACAATTTGTGCCTATGAGAAAAAAAGAATAAGAAAAGGTGTTTTCTTCAAAGAAAATCATTTTCAGTAGGGGGTATGGTTTACACGGGCGGCCAGCAACGTTGAACACCTTTGAGGCATGGACTCAATGAGGCTATTAATGACGAGTTGGGGTATTTTGCCCCACTCTTCCAGAAGAGCTCTTTCCAGTTCTTGGAGAGTTTGTGGGGGTTGTTAGCGGCCAGAAACTCGTCTTCCTAGAGCGTCCCAAACGTGCTCGATTGGATTCATGTCTGGAGAACACGCTGGCCATTCCATTCGAACGATTCCTCCCTCGAAAAGGAAATCCTCCACCAGGTTTGCACGATGTGGCCTGCAGTTATCGTCCATTAAAATGAAGTTATCTCCGATTGCTGCAGCGTAAGGGACTACAATAGCTCTGAGGATCTCATCCCTATATCGGCGACCAGTCAGAGCTCCATCTCGAATAATGTAGAGGTCAGTGCGCCCATCAATGGAGATGCCACCATACACCAACACTCCTCCACCGCCAAATCTGACACTTTCGTGCACGAACGCAGGATTATTCCTACTGCCACGGTCCCTCCAGATGAAAATACCCCTATTATCCGGATGCACGGAAAAACGGGACTCGTCAGAAAACAGAATATTGCTCCATTCATTTCTCCTCCAGTTGACATGCTCGGTTGCCCACTCCCTGCGGTCGCGACGATACCTTGATGTTAATCTAACACATACCATCGGTCGGCGAGCATACAAACCTACAGCATGGAGCCGGTTTCGAACAGTCTGAGTTGAAATCGTGGTGCCTGTAGCCGAGCGAAGGTGTTGTTGGAGAAGAATAGCTTTCATGGTTCGGTGTCTCCGAGCTGTTAACGCTAAATACCGATCTTCATTGGGCGTTGTTGCCCGTCTACGACCTTGCCCTGGTCTTCGGCCTGCACATCCACTCTCCAAAAAACGGTTCCAGATCCTGGAAATGACACTTTGTGACACTCCAGTGGCTTGCGCTACTTCGGCTTGAGTTTGGCCCCCTTCTAACCTACCAACAATTCTCAAAGCTTTTGAATCTGTCAAATGACTTCGCTGAGACATCGTACTCATCGAAACAAAGCAATCACTGAATGCCGATCATCCTTGTCTTCATTCTCTTTTATCCAGTTGAAAGTCAAATTTCATTCGCTGCCGCTGAAGCGACGTTTTTGACGTCGAACTCAAAATTTGCATACTCCACAGTTTGAAAACCAGAAAAATTTGCATTTGTGATTCTCTTCTTCTATTTTCGGCAAAAAAATTTCGTTTATATCTTTATTTTATATAAAACTTCAAATATCCTTTAATTGTTTTGAGCAGTGTATGTAAAAAGCACATATGTATAGCAATAAAAAATTTCATTAGGAATATATGAACATAAATTACTTTTATATTGAAACAATAATAATATAATTTGTACTATAAACTGCAGCATTTTAAATGTCAAAACAATATTTTTAAATGTGATCACAGACACATATAATGTGAAGTAAAGGTATATTCAGGATGGAAAATAGCATCAGTGTAATACATATATTTAGTTTATTAAATCTGTATTTAAAAAAATTCATAATTAAGCCTACTGAAAATATTAAAAAGGCAGTTACTTTCCCAATTGGTGAAAGCATTCATACAATATTAAAATCTTTTAAATGTTAGATACAACTCTGCAATCAGAAATTTCTAGTTATCACTGCAGACAAGATAGTTATAACTATAATCTTAATATATTTTTAAGCAAACAAACTCTTCAACATTTTCAGATTTTAATCACATTTACACAAATGAAATCTTTTTAAGCAACCGTTACGCTATATTTCTAAACAAAAAAAACTATTTTTTCAATATATTATTTTATTGCAATATTCAGAAACAGACATGCAAAATACTACGTTAAACAACTGCAGACACAAGAGCCTACGAAATACTAGATACATTATTTTAATCGCAATAATAATAATTATTCAGGGCTTACCACACTAATTTTAGCAGATAAAATGAAAAATAATGTTTCTTGAGTACATAGACGGCAAAAAAAATTAATTCTAAAGTAAACATCTTACATTAAATAAAAATTAACGTAACGAGCAATAGGATTACCCAATGTTTTGCTCTGATAAGCTCACGACGGTTCTTCGAGTTTGTTTACGTATGACATCTGGTTACTAGCCAATGAAATGAGAGTATCGTTGAAAATAATCGATACTCTGTAACAACTTTGTTACAGCACTATCTTCATTTGTGACGGTCACAAGTGTTACTTTTGTATCGCTTTTTTCGTGCCTGTTGCAAATTTCAGATTTGTGACGCGTAACTGTTACAGAGTGAAACCGTTTCATTTGTATCCACGCCTTAATACATGTGAGCACACACTACAGTTTCACACATTTATTTTTTTTGTAAGTCACATTTTATCAAAAAATAAACAAATGAGATTGTAAATGATAAAAGGGTGTTTGCTTAAGGTGCAAAAATGCATATTATTTGTCTGCATCAATTCACAGCTTAAATATTGGACAAACTTATCCAATGTGGCCACAACTGGAGCATCTACCCTATACATTCTGTGAAAGAGTTAAATGATACTCTTGTAACTTAAAATGAAAAATCATAAGTGCAGTTATATCAATAATATGTATGAATTATATTATATTGTATGATTTATATGAATAATATTCAAGTAAACTGAAATTGCAAAGAAAAATCTTACGCAATATCATTAGATTTTTTTAAATATATTCATTAGTACTGAAAATTATATTCAATCATCAAAATCATCACAAATGAACAAACAAATCTTTTCACACAAAAAAATATTTATTGGTTGAAAAAGGGACAAATATGAAAAATTCAAATTAATGTGATAAAAATAATTTAAATATTAAATAAATAATATTAAACATGCAAAGAACGTTCGATACTGTCCGAAAAAAAGTCCTCTAAATTGCAAATTATCATTCTACACAAATCACCTATCACTTACCTTGGCTGGTCATATCCAAAAAATGTAATATCTAAAAGGTAGTTTGACGAAAATACATTTTCACTATAGTATAATGATTAAATGCTACTGTTTAATCATTTTTAATCATTAGATTTTATGTATTATTTTATCCTTTCATATTGAAATTTCTGTATTCTGCATGAAAAAAATGTTTTCACAATGGCACGTTCCGAGCATAAAAATAATTCAAATAAGACGAATTAATACTATTCGGAATAAGCAGCATATTTGCCTTTACAAGTTGTAATAAATAAAGTTTCGTCTGGCATTCAAAAAAGGCAAGCTATAGATACATGTCTTTTTCCAAAAGAAAGTAATACTTGTCACCTTGTCAGCATTTCTTCTAAATTTATAACGCACTTTAATGACTCAGCGACAACGATTTACATGACGAACGATGATTCACAACTGGAGAGATTTCAAATCATTAAAAGTTGTTATCAGCGGGCAATGAAGCATCTTGTAGATAAATAAAACAGAAACTTTTATACATCAAGCAAATTTACTTTACTGCTGAACTACTTTAATTCAGCTTCGCGCAGTTAAAAAATGTCCGTTGCCCGCCAAAACAGTAGTAAACAAACGAACTTTCTGATTGGCTGGCACGTTATAATACTTTCACAATGCGTTTTAGAATCAGTTTTGTATTGAATTTTCATATTTAAATCTTAACTTTCAATAAAAGAAGAATTATTAATTTATAATTCCAGCAAAATTTTGGACTGTTTCATTCCGTATTTTTCCTTATCAAATTGTAAAATAATATACAATCATGTGCGCACGCAAGATTTTCATTAAAAGGCAGTGACGTGGCATATTTGGAAAAGAGCAGAGAGATCGATTGCCAGGAAGAATATTTTTTAGGGGCTTTAGATAATTGTTACCCCAACAAAATCCATGTTACGCCAGTATTAAAGGGGGAGGGGGAATGCCTATTTGGTACCCACTTTAAGCATAATCGCCTGAAGATGAGGGGCATTGGGGACTATTGCCCCTTTCTAGATTTTGGTAATTAATTAATTTTTATTTAGATCTAATTGAAAAAAGAATTTATTCTTCCAAGTGACTATAGATTAATTAAGTGCTAGCAGAAAACTGATGTAAAGACTTTTCGTCAGGAAAGGACTCTCTTGTAGAAAACTTTTTAAATTGTGTTTTTTTTTTAACGTTCGTGTATTTTTAATGTATCTTAAATGAGGAGCTCGGGACAACACAGTCTCCTGACAATAATAAAAAAAAAAGAATTTCGGTTCCTTATTTTTAAAAATATTGTAGAAACTTATTTTTGAATATATAATATTTTTTTAACTGCAAATTTTTATTTTCCCTTTTAACTTGATATGTTTCAATATTGTCTTGCACGATGCACTCTGACAAAAAACAAAAACAAAAAAAAAAAACTATTTTAGGTTCAAAATCCGTTTTTTAAGAAATGCGGACTAGTCTATGGGACATAGCATATCTGTTTCAAAATATGGCCCTTTCGTACATTTTTTTTTCTTTTTTGCCTGCGGCCATGTATTTTAGCATCCCGAGATATATATCTTTAATATTTTCAAATATTTAGGCGGGGAGGCAGTCTATTTTTACCGTCCCCCATGTAGGCCAATGAGTGCAAACAATTTTTGAGAAAATTGGTACTTTGTGAAAAGTACGAATTTGTACTTTAATTACTTAACTTAATGCACAAAAAATATTTCAGTTTCGAGACTAGGTAAGCAGAATTGTACAATTGTGATACAAATACAGTCGGACCTCGTTATCCCGACACCCGGTTTTCACGTCACTCCGCTTATCACGTCAGTTTTTCAAAGTCCGATTTTCTGTATATGATTTTAATGTAAATAAACTCCGGATTTTATGTCGTTGAATAATTTTCAACTCCGGATATCCCGACGGTTTAGGAAAATTGTCCATATTTCATAATCCATCTTATAAGCACGGAAATTAAGCGGCAGAAAATGTCTTAACCAAACGTTTCACAAAAATGTCTAAAATACCCATTGAGATAAATGAGAAACTTTAAATCCTTTGTCTGAATAAATAAACCCACGCACAATGAATGACCCACTTAAGCTCTATATAGACGTATCAGTCTACTCGTGATCTTTGTTCTGGTCGGTCGGCGCTTTCTTTTTGTTACACGGCGTTTTTAATCTGATTAAAACCGAAGCATTGCATTGCATTGAAATTATCAGAAATGATCTAACATTCATTTCTGAAACAACGAATATTGATTACAATTCATTGTATAATATTGAAAAAAGAATTGTAGGAAGCACATCGAAGGATAAGCAAACCTTAATTCATCAATATTTCATGCAACAATAAAAAAAAAAGTAATCATAAATCTGATGTTTATTCTTTTCATTTTTGTTTTTGTGTTTTTTTAGTTTAATAATAATGTTTTATTGCTTGAAACTGCAAGAACAGTTGTGAATTTAAAATTGTCTTAAAAATCTAATTTTAAAAAGTCTCCAGTATAGCTAGCATATATAGTGATACAATTGTACCACAGTCATCACGTATAAAATACAATTACATAAAATTCAGACATTTAAGTGTCTGAATTTCTAAATGTCTTAATTTCAGACGTATCACCAATATTCAGACTTTTTTTCAATTCATTTATACCACCATCATAGTAAGACACTTAAGTGTCTTAAATTCAGACATGTATAATGTCTGAAATTTCTTATTCTGACACTTAAGTGTCTGAATTGCTTTTTCAGTCACATATGTGTCTGAACTTAAGACACCTCTATTTGCAGTGCTTATACCGGAAAAGTAACAATTTCATTTTTAAAGACTAAGAAGAAATTAATATAAATAGAAATCGCTTTTTTCTTTTTTTGAAAGCCATGCTTTTATTAAAATTCTCAAAAATTTAGAAAATATATGTGTTTTTTAGATGCACTAAATAGTAGAAAAGTCTTGAAAAAAACCTTAAAAGCACGGAGTTTAAATTTAATTCGGTGAGCTCAATTACGGAGGTTAAATGAATTTAAATGGGAATTTTGCCAAAATAGCCAGCTATCTCCAAGTTGGCATCATATATCGAAACTTCTTTTGCTGCCGAATTTGGCGATATTTCGCCACGTTGGCCAAAGTTTAGCGATATCGTGGTAACCCTGTCATTAGTCCTTTTCAACAAATATTCATTGTTGAAGCTATTGCTGATTTTTCAATAGAAAATCAAACGAAACCAATAAGTAATTAACACCACCCCCACCGTTGCCCCCTAAGGGATCGAATTTTAAACACGTGGGTAAGTGTAATCACAAATCGCACAGAGGGTTTCGTTTAATATTCCTTTCAAAACACTTTATCCTTTTGAAAAACTGTTAGTTCCAATTTCGCAAACAGGGGCGCACTCTATTCTAAACAAACCTCTATCCGAGCGAAACTCCGTTTTATATACTATCCGTAGATATATTAGTCGAGGGGATTGGGCCGATAACACCAGAGATAAGTAGGAGCCTCTGGCGGTAAAAAGTGGAGCTAAAACATGTAAGGCTATGATGCATAATATGAAAGAATCGTCAAAGTTATGTCGGCAAAAGTTGGAAAAGTGCTTCCCGGGTAAAAAGGGCGGACGTTAGAAAAATTGCTTAAAATACACAAGTTAGAGCCTGGAGAAGTAAATAATATAAGACTTTGTGAAATTTTTATTATTTGCTGTGTGGTTTGAGGTATTCAGCTATATGTATGGAATGTCAGCTATACGTATGCAAAAATTCATGTCTGCAATTTAATTAGGGGCTCTCTTAGAAAGAATTGCTTAAAATATAAGTGAGGTAGCTCAAAGGGTTAAATGTAAGACTTTTTCAAGATTTTATGATTTGTCGCCTGGACTCAGGTGTTCTGCTATAAGTATGCAAAATTTTACTCCTCCAATTTAATAAGGGGCTCAGTTAGAAAGAATTACTTAAAATACGCATGTGGGAGCCCAAAGGGTTAAATGTACGATTTTTTCAAAATTTTATGTTTTCTCGAATGGTATGTTGTGTTCACCTATAAGTATGCAAAATTTCACGCCTCCAACCTAAATAGGGGCTCACTTAGAAAGAATTGTTTAAAATACACATGTGGGAGCCCAAAGGGTTAAATGCACGACTTTTTCAAAATTTTATGATTTCTCGAATGATGTGTGGTGTTCACCTATAAGTTTGCAAAATTTCACGCCTCCAACCTAAATAAGGGCTCACTTAGAAAGAATTGTTTAAAATACACATGTGGGAGCCCAAAGGGTTAAATGTATGACTTTATTCAAAATTTTCTGGTTTGTCATTTAATGTGAGGTGTTTAGCTATAAGTATGCAAAATTTCACGCTTACAACCTAATTAGGAGCTCACTTAGAAAGAATTGTTTAAAATACACATGTGGGAGACCAAAGGGTTCAATGTACGACTTTTTCAAAATTTTATGATTTTTCGTTTGATGTGAGGTGTTCAGCTATAAGTATGTAAAATTTCACGCCTCTAACCTAATTAGGGGCTCACTCAGAAAGACTTGTTTAAAATACACATGTGGGAGACCAAAGGGTTAAATGTACGACTTTTTCAAAATTTTATGATTTGTCGTATGATGTGTGATGTTCAGCTATAAGTGTGCAAAATTTAAAGTGTCCAACATGTATAGTTTCTGAGAACGGGCTCTATGACAGACGAACAGAGAGACAGAGGAGCGAGACGAATAGAGTTTCGCGAGATGAACGAGACCCTAGAAATCAATGTCCAATTCAAATATTGCCCTCAGAAATACATATATGTATATGTATATGTATATGTATCAGAAATACATATATGTATATGTATATAATACATATATGTATATATGAAATTTCAAAACTCTGTGTCAACAGGAAGTGGGTGAAAAATGAATCACAAGATTTGAGTGCCACAGACAAACATAATTGTAAGTTATAAGAAAGCACGTAAAAAAAAAAAAAAAAAAAAAAAAGAAAAGAAAGAAAGAAAATAGGAAGAAATGATGCTATAAAGCAAAATATTTTATTAAACATCATATAATTGTTTCTTATTTTCACACGCGAAATATAAAACATGCTTTTGGCGATTAAAAAATGCTATTGAGAGATTATCGCAAAATCTCAAATCAAAGTTTATGCCTTTTTAGGTGCGTTCGTAATTATATAAATACGTAGCACCTATAGTCGTCGTTCAGTCCGTCTGTCCGTCCGTCCGTCTGTCCGTCCGCATATAACAGAGCAAAAACTACCCAACCGAATGGTCTGAAATTTTAAATATAGGATTGTTGCAAAATTTTGTCGAGCCATTTCAAATTTTATGAAAATCGGATGTATAGTTTAATTACAGGGACATTCAGAAGTTTTTCTTTACATTGCGGCCTATGGGAAAAAATTATTGCAAGCGCTTTTTAATGATGTTACAGTCTTCCGAATAGTCTGAAATTTTAAATATATAATTGTTGCAAAATTTTGTCGAGCCATTTCACATTTTATGAAAATTGGATGTATAGTTTAATTACAGGGACAGTCAAAATTTTTCCGTTACATTACGGGCAATGGGAAAAATTATTGCAAGTGCATTTTAATGATGCTACAGACTATGCACTTATGAAGTGCAAAAAAATATGCATTAAGTACAATATGGGGTGCAAAAAAATATTTATAAAATTAGTTATAGTACGAACGCACCTCATTTGCCACGTTTGACGAGCAATTTCCTACTTGTTTTCTTTTAAATGGAAAATGTTTTATGGCACTTCAATATTACCGCGTGCACATTTTTTTATTATTTGCTCCATGTGTTCAAACCAGTTGTCTAGGAATACATTCACCGGTGAAAGTGGCGCAAACCATATTTCTGTGACGTAAGCAGATAAATTGTGCTTTTTTATCAGTTTTTTAATATAATTTTTAAACAGTTTGGAACTTATTTTTCATAGTAGGTGCATTCAGTAGACGACCCTTATAGGTACCTTCTGATGCAATTAGAAACGAAATCCGACAAATATTTTCTGAGTTATGCTTGACGAAAGGTTTTTTTAGGCTTTTTTTTTATAGTAGGACATGGCGTTAATATCCATCGTAGTAATACTGCGATGAGTATTAGCCTTCGCTTCGCTCAGATAATTATTCGAGTTTTTTAATCGGCTTCTGACATAGTACACTCATACTTCGTTAAAACAACTAAAAAAAAAAAAAAAAAAAAAAAAAAGAAAAAGCAATTTATCAAATTACAACGACCATTTGGAAAAAGATTTTTTCGAAGACTTAAATTTAAGACATAAAAAATCGCACGTAGTTGATCATACATTACGTACACCATGAATTAAACATTAATAGTGTTATTACACGTAAAAATTGCAAGCCAAAAAAATCGCCTGCGACCCGTCAGATTTAATGAAACTTAAGCATTATCCACTTGAAACTTACGTAAATATCCAAGCATTTCATTGGCTGTTCGGGAAAAGGCTTTTCCATCGTCAGATTTCCAAGAAACCTGACGGCCAATTTTAAATGAAATTTCATTCTTAAACTGCTAAACATCCCACAATATTACTTTTTACACCGTCGGATAGAGAAAAAAATGTACTTTTAAATGCAATTTGTTTGAAAGCTGTATCTCAATTTGTTTCTGAGTTATTAATTTTTTTTTTCATAGTTTTTATTACTTTTTTGTCATAGTGGCAACAGAAGGTATCCATCGTTGTTGAAATTAAAGGGAAGTACAGATTACTGTATAGACCAATCATAAAACGAGTAAAATGCGGATTAAACCAATGAAAACCTTCAGATATGCTTTTGATTTCCCATCCTGACGAGAATAATAGCCACTTTTCCAAATGGTTAATAAAATTGCAGTTAATAAAAAATTAAATCAGCATTGTTTCCATTATACCAATAACTGCTAATAACTGATGTTAAGTTAAACATAATTGAGTTTTTGGGATTATTATTGGAATAGGAACAATGATTCTACATATGATTTAGCATCTTTTTCGTTGAATTAGCTTAAGTGTTTCTCCATTTTCTTTTCATCGAAGTAAGAAAATAGATGTTTTACTTGGAAATATAATGGGAGATTCGATGAGGAAATATCATCTAATCGATATTTATTTGTCACAGGAAATATACATTAAAATAAGAGGAAAAGAGTATTTCAGGACGACGTTTGTAGTTGTTTTTCAAAGAATAGGTTGCTTTTATTTTTTTATATTTATTTATTATCACCCGGCATGCTATTTCTTTCTCCCAGCTTATTCTGTGTAGTCTCCAACAAATAACGTTACCTTGTATAAGCCAGCCGTAAAACAAAAGCCGATGTTTCATTTGCAATTAAATACTCTACAGCATTTTTTAAAACTTCTAAGCATCGCACATTTTCAATGTTTATAGCGTCGTATTGGGGAAAAAAAGTGCTTTTTAATGCAATTTGTTTGAAAACTGCATCTCCATTTATCTTTGAAATATTATTATTATTATTTTTTTATTTATTTTTTTATTTATTTATTTATTTATTTATTTATTTTTTTTTGTAGCTTTAAGCGACATTTGTTTCATTTTGCCAACTCAAGTACTCCATTTCTGTAGAATATAAAGAAAAAATAGTTGAAAAATTGCAATTGTATCTTCTTGTTGCCATTTCCCCATAAAAACTGAAAAAAATGTAATTAAAATATCTGCTATTTTGACAAAAAATATAAATGAATGATTTATGATAAAACATGGAGCTATTATAAACTATATTTAATTTTTTGTATCTATATTAATGCAAAAGACTTTATTTTACATAAAATAAAAGCGTGTGCTTTAAGTCTTAAAATTGAAATATGTTTTGCACTACAGTCCCGATTATCCGAGTTATTTTCTTCTGATGGACTGGTGGCTTCTATTATTATGAAACAGCCAATATCAATGAAGCGTTGGGTGAAGATGAAAGAGCAGTCGTAAAAAGTTAGAACTCTGATTGTCAGCATAATTTTTTTTTTCGAAAAAAATTATGTCTATACGTCTGTCTTTTTTTTTTTTTTTTTTCGGAAAAAATTATGACCATTTTTTCCCCCATTCTGACCAGAAAATCAGAGTTCTAACTTTTTACGACTGCTCTTTCATCTTCACCTAAACGCTTCATTTATAATGGCTGTTTCATAATAATAGTAACCACCAGTCCACCAGAAGAAAATGAAGTAATGGAAATTCCGGGGGCGACACTAAATTCTGAAAAAGCAGAATTCCTGTTCTCTAGTTTATTTATTTATTTATTTATTTGTCGCAATTTGCTTGAAGTCGCTGGTAAAAAACATATATATATTTATCAAGAATATATGACTTTTTTATGTTACAATTAAAATTAAGTTCGTAAATATATTTGAGTTGTTTTTGAAAGAAATTAAATCTGATAATTATTTTGATGGTTTGGGAAACTATAATGTTAATATACAAGACAATAAACATGAAACATTATTTATATTTATATTTCAAGATGGTATTTCTCATACGTAATTTTTACGACTGTTCTTTGATAAGTCAAATAAATAATGTCTACGTCATTCCATCAAGGACTACCTTTTTCTGGAATGCACCCTTTTCGGTTCCTTTTTAACACTTTCCAACATAGTTGAAAAGTCTTTATGAATTCGGTTTGTCTGTCTGTCTATACGTCTGTCTGTTTGAGCTGTAACTTGCGTAATTATAATGGAATTACCATGTCATTGATATATGAGGTTGATATTGAGGTTTACCTTGGCATGTTCGGTATTGAAAATGAAGTGCATAGCATTTATAATTCATTTACAGGGTCACTTAAGAGTATTCCGTTACATTAAAGTCTATGGAGGAAAATCATTTGTGGTGTATTTTAATTGTGTTACGTTATTATAAACTTGATGAAATTTATATATCTTATTGTAGTGCACTAGAAGATAATTACTATAGAATTAGCACTTAAATACGTAAACAGGGGAGCTCCAAATTACTTCGTTCTACTATGGTCTATGAGGAAAAATTGTTTGCGGTGTATTTTAAGGATGTTACTTTTTTACAAATATATTAAAATTGATATGAATTGTTTAGATGCACTAAAACAGGCTTCCTGTAGAATACGGGAGGCAAAGTATTAGCCCCGGTATGATATTTCTTTCTCCCAGAAATTAAAATGTCGTCTCCAAAAGTAACGTTCCGTTGGATAAACCAGCCGTAAAAAAAGCAGATGTATCATTGTACTGTTACATACTCTACTGCAATTTTTTAAACTTCTAAGCATAGCACATTTTCAATTTTTTTATCGTTGTATAGGAGAAAAAAGTACTTTTTAATGGAATTTGTTTGGAAACATCATGTCAATTTATTTTTGAGTTATTAATTTGTTTAGTTTTTAGCGAAATTTGTTTAATTTTGGCAACTCAAGTACTACATTTCTGTAGAAAGTTAAGGAAAAATAGCAAATATATCTTTTTGTTGTTATTTTCCCATAAAAAATGTAATTAAACTACGTGCTATTTTGAAAAAATATAAATGAATGATTTCTGATAAAAAATGGAGCTGTTATAAACTAAATTTAATTTTAAGTATTTATATTAATATTACAAACAAGTGAAGGCATATGAAACATTAGATAGCCGATATTTTTTGCCGAGTTTCTTGCTGATTTCTTTTTGCTGAATTTGTGTATTATTCTGAGATAGTGACGTCTTATGCATACTTTATTGGAGATGTTGTTGATGACTGGATCGTAAATGAGGAATTCTTCATTGGATGCGGATGACGTCGTTTTATATAAAATAAAATCGCGTGTTTTAAGTCTTAAAACTGAATTGCAGTAGAGTCTTGATTATCCGAGTCCCGCTTAATCGAGTTTCTGCTTTAACAGAGTTATTTTCTTTTGATGGACTGATGGCTTCCATTATTATGAAAAAGCCGTTATCAATGAAGTGTTTGGTGAAGATGAAAGAGCTGCCGTAAAAAGAAACTCTGATTTTCTGGTCAGAATGGAAAAAAAATGACCATAATTTTTTTGTTTTATCTTTATTTAAATTCTACAACCATTACCAAGTTTTATCTTCATTTAAATTGTTGCTAAGTCCTTTTTGGTTTTTGGGCCTATTAAGACTAAACTTGTTGATTCTTTCCATTTTAAAACTATTGAAGATGTAAAAGAATTGTAAAATAATGTTAAAAAGTTTTACAGTGATATCTTTACTGTCAAAGAAAACTAAAATAGTTAGGCCTGTTAAAATTAGTGGTGTGTAAGAATTTCATTGTAGTGTGAAAAAGCAGGTTAGGGTACTAATATATTTATTTATTTATTTTTATTTTTATTTATTTTTATTTTTATTTATTTTTATTTTTATTTATTTTTATTTTTATTTATTTTTAAACTAAATTGGTGTAGGTTTTATGTTTTTATTTAATGCTCAATTTTATTCAAACATCAGAACTGTTTAAAATGTCCGAAATTTTTTACTGATTTACATAAAATTATATAAAACAGATTTAGCTACAGTAGCTATGTGCGAAAAAGTACCATATAATTTACTTTTATTCGCGAAAATATAAACGGATTTCAGGTATGCAGTTACAATTGCGTTTTCATGGCTTTTTTCTGCATTCAGAATGGTCTAATAAATACCCATATTGTGTCATAACATTTTACAATGGTGTCTCTTAATTACTGTAGTCGGTGTTCAAAACTGACCCTTAAATAACTCCACAAATAGCTGTCTGGAAATTACCCCTTAAGTGTCTGGAAATTACACCAAACCACGTGGTAAGTTTCAGACAGGATTTTATTAATTTATTATTATTATTAATAATGCTACACTGTAAATCGAAATGTCTTAAATTCAGAAACTTGAGTGTCTGAAACGGAGTGTTCAATTTTCAGACATTTTAAAATGTCTTTTGCGTCTGAATTTTAGACACTTCAAACGTCTGAATCGCAGCCATTTTTTAAAAGCATTATACGTAGCCATGTTTGACCACGTTGATCCTGGAAAAATATATGGCCATTATTCTGCCCCCCTCTCCCCCCCACGCACACAGCCTGATTTTAGGGGCTCCAAAATATGGTATACAATTTTCATAAAGCTGATAATTGAAATCTTTTTCGACATTGTACTGATTATAATCAATATTTTGAATTTATAGAGTAGAATAAGATTAAAAATTAAAATATTTGTCGCAATACAGTAAAACCTCTCAATAGTAGGCACCTTAGAACCGTGGAATTTGTTCGCCATTCGGAGGTGTCTGTTTTTCTGAGGTAACAAAATATAAAATATGTGCATGTTGTTAATAAAAAATGTGCTTCTTAAATAGTTGTGTCCTCTATGTAGGAGTGTCCGTTATGGAGATTTTACAACAAAACTTTCATAGGACAATTTTCTTCAGCGAACACTGACCTTTTTCAAGATAAATACATTTTTTTTTTTTTTTTTTTTTTTTTTTTTTTTTTACCTCATAAAAGCGAACACAATCGAATAGCAGTCAAATTCAACGTTCCAAAAGTGGCCGCGATTGAGAGTTTTTACTTTATTTATTTTTTTATTTAGTTTTTAATCTAATTCTACTTTTAAAGTTCAAAATGCTGATTATAATCAATACAATGTTGAAACACATTTAAAATATAAGCTTTAAAAAAAATCCATATCGAATTTGGAGCACGTAAAATCGTAGGGAGGAGGGGGGGGGGGGTCTGCCCATGCTTTAATCAGGCCCTCCTTCTGGAAAAAGTCCAACCCTGTATTATGATTCGATAAATGTATGTGTCAGTTTTAAGTGCAAAATCTAGCTATATGCAAATAAATATTTTATAAAATTCTACCTCTTTACTTTGTATTCATTTTTAATTTCAAATTACTTTTTTACTAAAAATAATCAAAAAATCAATATTATATAATTATTTCAAATGAAATATATCTGTATATTTTTACCGCATTCTTACAGTTACGTTAACGGTACATGATTACATGAATTTAAGAATCTAAAAATAATCATTAAAATTTAACAATGTGACTAGAGATAAGGCGAGATCCTTTTTTTAAATCGTTAAGTAAGATTTGTTGACATCAATAAATTTTTTTCTGCTTCAACGTCTACATAGTGACGTCAATTTCCGTTCAAACAATCAAATCGTGAAGCTGTGGTTTTGACTTTTGAATCATTGATGTTGAAAATTAAAAAAGATTATATGTTGACTATTTTCAGTATGGCAAATGGGATATTTCTAAAATACTCGGAAACACTAAAATTATAGCAAAAGGAAATCCTTTAATTAGAATGACCGGATTTAATGAGTTTTATCAGTCAAAACATTTTAAAATAAATAAATGAACACAAGTAATTCGCTGTATTAAATGTATGGGGGAATCAATGAATGGAAGGATGTTCGAACTATATTCTTTTTTAAAATTTATGATGTACACACTATCAGGCAGAAGAAAACTTCATTAGACAAGAAAAGCATAAATAATAAATAAAAGCAGCTATTAATAGGAATGTTTACTATAAATGCTTTTGAATTCCAGTACATAACACATAATAAATCTATCAGAAATGTAAAAATCGATGTAAACATTACAAATGCTGCCGCATTAAATGCTTATAAAAATATTGTATACATAAATAAATAATTAAAAAGGGTACTTCAGAGTAATAATTACACCAAAAAAATACTATTAAGGTAGTCTTGATGGTAATTAAGAAGTATGAGCCAATCAACAGGCGATGTCATTCGATTTTTAAAGTAATGGCTATATAAGAAAAGGCTTAGGAAGGTGTAAAATTAATAAATTCAGTAACCGCTAATATACACCATGCAGACCCAACAAAATTTATTTTAAAGATAACATTGGATAGAAAATAATACAGAAATATGATTGCAGATGATTTGAAGAGTAGAAATTTAAATATTAGCAAAATAAAATTTTAACATGGAAATACCATAGGCAAAATGCCTTGAACATATTTTGGCATAACTCAGGAACTAATAAAGCTATAGACTCGTGTGAGGTCTCCATTTAAAGAGAAAACATTCACAGAGAGTTTTAAATACATAGTTAAGACCCCACTTACCTGGAAAAAGGTCTGATTATTCCAAAAGCACATTCGCCCAGAGGACGTCCGGATTGGAGGCTACGTTAGTATCCGTTAGTTAGGCAGACTTTGATATTTAAAAAATAAAATCCCCTTGCACATCCGGCTAGCTCTGTTAAAAGAATGGAAAATTTCCATCCTGAAAACATAGCCCGCCAGACAACAGTTCTCTTTACAAATTTGACGAGATGAAGAACACTATATTAGTGTTATAGATAAATATTAATACGGAGTATCACTATGTCTATAGAAATTAAATCCCGGAACTTCGCATTCCGCAAAAAACAATCAAGTCAAAATAAATTATTAGTTAAAATGTACGCGTACATAAAAACAAACATTCAGTTTGAATTACAAACGAACATCGAGTTCGAAAGGAAGATGCATGCGCAACTGAGAGTGCCCCCTAGTGAATGCGGAGCGGAGTTACAAAGTGTCTTAAAATTAGACACTTGTAGATTTTTTAGACACTTTTATCAGTTCGTATACACTATGATCATAGTAAGACACTTAGGTGTTTTAAATTAAGACATCTATTGTGACTGAATTTTCAGATTCAGACACTTAAGTGTCTGAAATTCTTTTTCAGTCACATATGTGTCTTAATTTAAGACGCCTCTATTTGCAGTGTATTTATCTGAAAATGCTTCAAAGTAATCACCAGGCATGTGATGGTTTTACCAAGAAAAAGTTAAAAGAAATCGTCATTGATTCCTGAGTAGTTGCAAAAGTTTTGTTTTTGTCTAAAAATTACCGCAGGCTAACCTACAATTTTCACAAAAACATTGTTTTGTGAAAATCAATGTTTTTTAAATAGCACCTAAGAGAAATCACTATTAATCTTCTTTAAATATTACAAGATGTGATACAGAAACCATATAAGCCATAGAATTTTATAAACCAAAACTTGTTACTATATATTTTTTTTAAGAAAAAGGGTGTACAAAATTTGTATTTAGCTATGTAACAGATAAGAGATGTTTCCTTATGGTAGTCATTCTATTTGGTGATAGTTGGAACATTCTTTTATTCCTTTTTTAACTCTTTCCAGCATACATAGTTGAAAATTATTTATTAATTCGGTTTGTCTGCCTGTCTGTGCTCTTAATCACGTAAATATTGTCAGATTTCCATGAAAGTAAGCTATGTTATTGGGTTTACTATGGCATGTTCACTCTTGTAAATGAAGTAAGCAAACGATCTCAAGCACATTTCCGTTTATTGACGTAAATTGTTGAATGGTAATTTTCAACTGTGCTATGTGTTTAATTGAGCTAACTTCTAACATAGTATATAGCATGCACACAAATCCATACACTGTTAAAAATTTTGCAGCATTTTGGCAGGTCATTCGACCGTTTTTTGAAAAAACGGTTACATAATCATAATTTAACTATATTATGACCATAAAATGGCCAATAATATGGTCAGAATAGTGTTAAAATTACGGTTGTGTAACCGTTTTCGGAAAAATGCGGTCAAATGACCTGCCAGAATGCTGCAAATTTTTAACAGTGTAGGTCACATACAGTGCTGTACAAAAAATAGGATATTTTTCCGACAATTGATGGTTGTTGGAAAAATTAGGTTTTCAAAGGCGTTACGAATTTTCTAAACTATTTAGGTATTTTTAACCCTTAAATGCCGGGTGTTGCTTTTCGGCAACATACCCAATTTAGGCTCTAAAATACTATCAAGATAATATTGAAGCTATAATGCCTAATGTTGCCAATAAAATACATTCAGAAAATACTATTAAATCGATTTTCAACATGTAGGCGGCAATACTTGTGCTGTTTAACAATTTTCACTCCCAGTGAGTCCAAATGGCATCATGATGTTAGTGGATTTTTAATTCGGATATTCCAAGTTCATACCAGAAAATTAAAATAGCAATATTTGGTTTATTTAATAACAGACCATTTCCGTATTTGAATAATGCGAAATTTAACATTGAAATTTTCTGGTGTAAATTCGGATTCTTTGAACTACGTGATTTCTAGAACGTATTCTACCATGGGAATGAAAGGGTTAAGAATAAAGATAGATTTATTTTTTCAATTGTTGCTACTTGCTCTTTTTGTTTTGTTTGGAAGCTTGTGAAATACCCGATTTTGTTTTGCAATGAGCAAGTAAAATTTATTTCTTATTATAGTTCCTAAAATCCTTGTGTGTTTAATATTATAGATTTTTATCAAGGAAAATTATTTTTTTCAATTAAAGACCAGTATTGCCGATTAGTAACAAACAGTTTTTTAGCCGTAAACCATACTTAAAACAAAATGAGATTTTTTAAAGTATTTTTCCCATGATTTATTTAAAAAATGAAAGCCGAAAAACATTACTAAAATTATTTTTGAAAAATCAGGCATTTAAGGGTTAATCTTAATAAACTGTAAAGTTTCGTTATAGTATTCTTATTGTGTTGGAAAGTGTTTCATACTCAATGCTGGATACAGGATTTTTCTTTCTTGTTTTGTGTCAGTTCTATTCTCTAAAATAATCTTCGAAATGTCCTTTAAAGGATTTTACTATTTGAATGAAAGTTGTTAAGTTTGCGTAAAAATAACTGAGAAATATCAGCTCAAAGTTTTATTGCGTCAAATATGATATTCAAAACACATTCCTTTTTTTCATCATTCAGAAAATTAGTTTCGTCTTCGAAAAACTTTAATAAACTTTAATAAATGGAAGCTTTTTTTACTAAATGTTTTCAACGAAGAGAGCGTGAAAAGGGTTTTATTAGAAATAAGATTAAATAAGATTTTAATAGCATACATACTTTTCCTTAGGAATACTTTAAAACGTACTCCTGTGCTTTACCGTTTATTTTATAGAACGTCGCTGAAAAGACGTCGTCTAAAAAGTGACGCAATGAAGAGGTTATTTTTAAAGGTAAAATCGATTTTAATAGAAAGTGCATTTTTCATTTAGATTTTTTACAGCATTTGGCATATTTTATCTATAGTACTTTCTCACAAAAGAGTGCTTTTTGTGCCAACTACAACTCATATTCAAAATATTAGAATAATTGCTTTTCTTTTGCAAATTGAAAATATCATTTGGTAATTTAATGTCTCTTAATACAAATATTCAAACGATATTTTTATTTATAACTTACTGCTGATTAAACTTATTTATTATCTTAAAATTAATATCATTTTTGAAAAGATTAATTGAAAAAAAAAAAAATATTTGAAAAGTCAAAGTATTAGAATATTTATTCAAGTGTTTCAAAATATTAGGATATTTCACGTTAATTCTTCTTTAATTATCACCAACTCATAACTGGTGGCAACATTGATTAAATTCAGACGATTTTATTTAAAATCATTATTCTTTTAGGTAGCTTTCTTTACAAAAAAGCTACCTATTGCAGCCGTTCGGAGGAAATATATATATATATATATATATATATATATATATATCTGACCTATGTCACACTGTAACTCCCGTAATTATGAACCGATTTCGATGTAATTCGGTGTGTACATAGTACATACGAATCTCTCGACCGAGTTTGTTGGCCAGCTTCATCCGCCATTTTGTTTCAAAATGGCGGCCATTTAAAATTTTTTTAAAAATTTAAAATTTGAAATGTGGTACCAAAAAATTGAAAATGGAAAAATATTTTTTTCTTATGTATTTGACCTTTATACAAAGATTTCGGAGCAGTTTTTGTTTCGTCTATATCTTAAAAAATGGCTGAGTTATAGCATTTTGAAATTCTAGCGTGGCTGACATTTTGAAACGTCCTGAATTTTGTCACGCGATAAAAGGCGTATTTATGAACCGATTTGGATGTAACTTCGTTTATGCATAGTACATACCAATGTCTCGACCGGGTTCGTTGGCCAGCTTCACCCGCCATCTTGTTTAAAAATGGCGGCCATTTAAATTTTTAAGAAAAATTTAAATTTGAATTGTGGTACCAAAAATTGAAAATTGAAAAAATATTTTCTTCTTATGTGTTTGACCTTGATAAAAAGATTCGGGAGCAGTTTTTGTTTCGTCTATATCTTAAGAAATGGCTGAGTTATAGCATTTTGAATTTCTAGCGTGGCTGACATTTTGAAACGTCCTGATTTTCTCACGTAATAACAGGCGTATTTATGAACCAACTTGGATGTACCTTGGTGTGTACATAGTACATACAAATATCTCGACCGAGTTCGTTGGCCAGCTTCATCCGCCATCTTGTTTCAAAATGGCGGCCATTTAAAAAAATTAAATAATAAAAAAATTTAAATGAGATACCAAAAAATTGGAAAATGAAAAAGATTTTTTTTTTGTATGTGTTTCACCTTAATACAAAGATTCAGGAACAGTTTTTCTTTCGTCTATATATAAAAAAAAATGGCTGAGTAATAGCATTTTGAATTTCTCTTGTGGCTGACATTTTAAAACGACCTGATTTTTGTCACGCGATAACAGGCGTATTTATGAACCTATTTGGATGTAACTTGGTCTGTACATAGTACATACCAATGTCTCGACCGAGTTCGTTGGCCAGCTTCATTCGCCATCTTGTTTCAAAAGGGTTGCCATTTAAAAAAAAATTAAATTTAAAATTCAAAATGAGGTATTAAAAAATTGGAAAATGAAAAAGATTTTTTTTATGTGTTTGGCCTTGATACAAAGATTCCGGAGCAGTTTTTGTTTCTGAAAATTTGTTCTTTTGTTGATATCTTAAAAAATGGTTGATTTATAGCACTTTGAATTTCTAGCATGGCTAACATTTTGAAACGATCTTGTATTTGTCACGCGATAACACACGTATTCGCCTATTTCGATGTAAGAAGGCATGTGGATAGTATACATCAACACCTCGACCAAGTTCGCTGGCCAGATTCATCAGCCATCTTGTTTCAAAATGGCGGCCATTAAATTAAAAAAATATATATATTTAAAGTGAGGTGCAAAAAAATTAGAAATTGAAAAAGGTTTCTTTCTTAAGTATTTGATCTTGATATAAGGATTCAGGAGCATTTTTTGTTTGTCTTTACCTTAAAAAATGGCTCAGATATAGCAGTTTCAATTTCTATTGTGGGTGACATTTTGAAAAATCTGATTTTTTGCATGCGACAGCACTCCTATATATTAACCGATTCCGATGTGAGTGAGCATGTGCACAGCAATTACTAAGGTCTCGACCAATATCACTGCTTAGCCTCATCCACCATGTTGTCTTAAAATGACAGGCACTTTAAGAAATTTCCGAATTTGGCAGCCAAATATAAGTTACTTTAAAGAAAAGCAGCTTGGATAAAGCTGACTAATTTCGCGAAATTCTCATTCATTATATTGATAAAAATTAGTATTGAATCTCCTATATTCGGTTTCCACTAAATTGAGCTTTGTGTGTTTGCATGATATAATTTGGCTTTTTTTAAATAAGGATTATGAAAGCTACCTCTTCCTCCCGGCACTGGCCGGAAGGACTTTTTGCAGTTTTTTTTTTGCTTTTTCGTCTTAAAATGGGTCGTGTGAGTGATATTCCTGAATCTATTAAACTTCGTATGGTTGATTTGTATGGGCACGGGAAAAATCAATGTTATTTAGTGAATTATTTACATTGTTCGCAATTAAGTGTTAGTAAAATACTAACACAATATTCAATAAATGGAAAATTTCAAAATAATCGCCGAAATGGCGGCCGAAAACCAAAAAATCTGCTAGAGATGACAGGAAACTGAAGCGCATAGTTAAGAAAAACCGTTTTAAAAGTGTGTGATTCTTGCACCGAAAACGGAAAGAAGAAGGGGTTGAAGTTTCTATATCGACAAAATTAAGATGTCTCCATAAATTTAAGTTTGAATCTCGTGTACCGAAAACAAGACCTCTCATGACTGCAAAACAGAAGCGTATAAGATTGAATTGATGTAAATTAAGACGTTTAATTGTTAATACTATATAGTAATTATCTTTATTTGAGTTTACCGTAGATTATTACACAAATAACGTGAAAATTTTCAAAAAGTACATGCTCGAAAAAAATAGGTTGACATTCTTGCGAAAATAATAAATGAATAAATAACTAAATAAATAAAAATAATATTACAATAAAGTTTTTAAATTCTTGCAAAAAAGAAGCAATTATTACTCTTAATACGTTCTTTCATACATGTAATATTTTAAAGGCTGAAATCTATCTTTTATAAAGCATGAAATTAAAAAGCTTAATATTCAAAATTATAGAAAGAAAATGTGTATAACATTCAAAATTGTATACTCAATTGAAAAATATTATCTGTACGAAAATACGTTCCTCGTTTAACATCTTGTCCCTTGCTTTATAAAAGGCATCTAAAATAAGTAGCGATATTTGAAAACGTAGCTTATGTAAAACTGGATTAATGGTTAAGAGCACTAAGTTAGAAGAGGGCTGTTCTCTTGTTCGAATCCCAGGGGGGTACGCCTGTTTCCTTACTGTTATTTGAATTAAATAGATACAGTATGACCTTGATGTAAATGTGTCCTTGATGAATGACATTCATAGAAAAGTAAATTTGTCCTTGAAAAATTTATTTTGTCTTTGAAACGGAAATTTTTAAATATGAAAATATGAAGAAAAAAATGATTTTTTTCTGGAACACGCGGAAAAATGTTTCTGTTAAAATAAAAAAAATTGAACTGGCGTCTGGATAGCCAGTACTCTTTCCGTGTTTTAACGGAATTTTTTTACAGTGTATGAATAATAGCATAGGCGTAGGTTAGCTATGGCGTATGTATTATTAATGTTCTTTTGTTAAAAATACCGCAAAAATATTCATTATCACGGCAGTGCATACTTTATATATTGTAATATAAATTCAAAATGTTGTTTTATATCCGAGAACGCTCGCTATATTTCTTAAGTTTCGGCTAAACTTTATGTACGCAACCTGGGTCAAGGCTAAAAGTCGGCATTCGTCCTGACATTCTTGCAGTACAGTGGATAGAATAAAGGATCAAGATAGCGCCATCTCTGTAGAGTGACGTCACGTCCATAATGTCCATTGGTTCGAAAATGGATTAAATACCTAATCCGTCTGCCGATTTGTAAGAAAATATATACATTTCTTGCGACATGGTTTCTAACATACTCGCCAGATGAGAGCTCAATCAAAAGCGACGGTTACGAGTTATAGTGTCTCACACACACACACTCAAATCCTGATTACAATATTTTCCATACACTATGTGTTCGGAAAAAAATCAATAACTGAGCATCAGTTCTAATATTATGCATCTTTAGTTATACATTAAATAATTAAATGTAAATGTTTTTTTTTTTTTTTTTTAAAGTGCTTTCAATTCACAAAAATGTAGAAATTTTATATGTTTATTTAAATTCGCTAAAAAGTAGAAAAGTGTTGAAAAAAAAATCTTAAATGCACGGAGTTAAATTGCGGTGAGCTCTATTATGGAAGATTAATGGATTTAAATGGGAATTTGACAAATTAGCCAGTTATTGCCAAATTGGCTTCATATATGGCAACTTATTTTTGCCACCAAATATGGCGATATTTCACCAAGTTGGCAAAAAGGTTTGGCAAAATTGTGGTAACCTTGTCATTAGTACTCTTCAACAAATACTCATTGTTGAAGAATATACGGATTTCTCCATAGGAAATCAAACGTAACTATTAAGTAAATTTGCCACCTCGTCTCCCCCCTTAGGGATCGAATTTTAAAAAAAACATGTCCAATTCATGTATTGCCCTCAGGAATACATATATATTCCAAATTTTAAAGCTCTATGTTAAGAAGAAGTGGACGAAAAATGGGTCACAAGATTTAATTGCCATGCACAGACATAACTTTAACTTAAAAGAAAGCAGGTAAAATTGGAACCAATTTATATAAGCTTTTTTGTTTGATGTCGACTAGACAGAATTTAATTAAAATCTACAATGTTCTGTTGAAAAATGAAATATGCTCTAAGAGAACAAAAGAAAAAGGAAATAAAATTTATTTCAAAATATTCTGCGAGCTAAAGAAAGCTTTTGAGAAAAAAATTAAATGTAAAAAAATATAAAACACTGAAATACTTAAAAAATAATCAATTTGAAACTCTGTATTTTAAATATCTTTTGCGAATATTTTGAATCATACTTTATATTCGACATTTTAATTTAAATTGTTCCAGACAACGCACGTAACAAAAATATTTTGAAGCCTTTAGCTACGAGAGAGTTAAATTATTCTGACATACTATAATTTGCCTTAGAAATTAGGTTTGACAAAAAAAGATATATTTTAAATTAGTCTTCACAAGAAAGATGTTTTCTGAAAAATAACGATTTACAATCAGCGCTATATTTTTCAAAACAAGAAATGAGACTTTTTCCTTTCCTATGTCGCAACAGTTACAGTGTAAAGCAAATTAGCTTTTTTTGAAACATTCTCTCTATATTATTAGAATAAAGATGTTCGTTAGACTATCTGTCTGTTTACCGATTTGTCGGCGATGACTAGAGAAATCTAGACCATATATAGGTCGGGAAATTTGGATGAGAATAGACAAAGACAAGTCCGAATGCACCTGAGGTGGAGATTTTGATAAGAGCTCGAGATATTAATTAAGAACCCCCAATGAACATCGCAAAATGGCGCTGCCGTTGTTTAGTTGATTGTGCATGTGCATGCGCTTTTACGGAGTTACTAGAATCTACAAGCAGATGAACCTGAAGCATTCGTTTTTTCTGAATTTTTCAAATTGCGGTTACTGGGTTCCGCGATAAGTTACATTTAAAATAAAATTAAATAATTGCTTTTTTTTTTTTTTTTCAAATTCAATTTTACTGGAGCTTGATTGCATATCCCTTTCTAAGTTTTCCGTAATTCTGCAATTTGAACTGTCACAACCGCGCTTCATGGACTAAAATACAAATAATAATAATAATAATAATAATAATAATAATAATATCTACTCATTCCAGGTTTTTTCATCTTTCTAACAGTGTCTTTTTTTTTCTTTCAAAATATTAATATTTACTATTTCAAATAAAATATTTTCTGAAGTTTTATGAACAAAATGTACATTATTTTTATATAATTTTTACAAGACCAATATTTTCTGTTATGGGGATAGTGGATATTCAGTTGGGCAAAAATCGTCTAAAAAATTATTTTCTACTTTTTTGATTTATTAAGATATTTCAATCTTAACTGCATCAATTGGGAAAAACCGCAAGCGAAGTTACAAGCATTTCAAATTTGTATACCGTAATTGAGTTCCACTAAAAATAAAACATTGAATTGCGTTTTCTCAAAATCAGAATTTTCGTCGAGATAGTATATTCAAAATGTTCCATGCGTCTTATTTTTTATCTAGTTTTCATAATATTAAGTATTATTGTTTACAATATGCTATATTTCAAAACTTAGTAATAATATGCATGCATAACTGTGCATAATAGGAAAATTTCCTTTTTATATAACTTTTTCCGTGAAATTTCCAGAAAAGTATAAATATTGGAAGATTTTTATTATTTCTTCACAATATCTACCCTATATATATAAAATCCTAATGAAACGAATTTATGAAACGTATATGTGAAACGCCTGAAATGTATTGATTCTTTGAATCGACTGATTAAACAACTGATTTTGTTTCACGGCGATTTCCCCTAAAATATGGAATACTTTGCGATGAAATTAACACCAAAAATCCGTGTTGATCCACAGATCTCAAAACTAGTATTAGAATTTTTAAATTCGAATTAGTTTTCGAAATATTAATTTTTTTCTAATTTTAAATACATTTTTTCTAATGATGGCAACTCAAATTTTAATCATAACAGAATTTTTTTTTTTCATAATTCAGAAAAGGTTACTATTTTAAATTAATTTGGCGACAGTTGGGCGTCCTTTAAATCTATGCTAAGAACAATGCTTTTTTTTTTTTTTGTATTTCGTTATCATTTTATTAAATACAAAACTTTCATTTAAAAATGAAACATTTAAATTGATGGCTTTCACTTCTTAAAAAAAAAAAAAAAAAACGAAAAGAAAAATATTAGACACAGATGTCATATAAGCACCGGGGTACCTAATTGGCGCACAAATGGCATTATTTTGATAGACATGGTAACCCGGCTATTGTTGTTTATTTAATAATAAATGTATATTTACTTTTATTTCTTTTTTTAATTTATATAAATTATTTTGTTCTATAGTAATTAATAATTTTTTTGCTATTTCCTTTTGAAAATAATAGAAAAGAATTAAAAAATACGGTACAATGTAGTAGTTATTCCGTCACCCAATTTCGCAAATTATATAAATCGCCAAATTGTACAGATTGACAAAATTTTCATTTTAAATAACGAAAGAACAAATAAATTAGTATAACATTAATAAATATAAAAATAAAACGTCGAAATAAAAATCGTGTAATGACGTAAGCACGTGTAATTTGTTAAAAGTCTAGTGAATGTGACATTTACGATCAAGCATTATTGACATTTAATCTTATAATTCGCGATAGATTTTTTGTCGACGGGATAACTAAGTAGTACCAAAAATACATATGTAACTGGTATTCGAAAACGAGGCTTTCGCCAAATTTTCGTAAAAAAAAAAAAAAAAAAAAAAAAAAAAAAAAAAAAAAAAAAAAAATCATGCCAAACATGCGGTATATGACATCTGGCGAAATGTTAAATTATGTAACAAACCATGACATTTAATTTCAACTTCAAATCAATGTTTTAATTTACCACACGAACAATAAAAAAAAAATGCTAACTGGCGAGTTGAAAAAAAGATATTGGCGAGATTTGCACCCGGCTTTTTTTTCTTTCGGCACAGATGTCATATACGGCCCCATATTGGCGCGATTTTTCTTCTGACGCCAATGTCATATACGCAACGGGTACTTAACTGGCGCCAAAGTATCGTTATTTTACTTGATATGGTAAGCCGAATGTTTTTGTTTATGCTGTTGATGCGTTCCCCAAATTGACGTTGGGAAAAAATCGCGCCAATATGTGGCGTATATGACATTTGTTCCAAACTTTCATATGAAAGGCGAAGGGATCAGATCGTATTTGTTTATGGCATTTGATGACTTGAACTATTATAATATAGATGAAATGATGGGGATAGAATAATATTTAGAGACTTACCGCCTGTGCCTGGATAACATTAAAGTATCAAAATGGCACCTAGAGTATAAAAAGCAAAGTGTTCCGCCCGGAACTGTTGATGATAGTTAAATGATTTAGGCTATTGTTATAGAGATTGTTTTAAAATATCGGTTGACAAAGACTCTGAATGCGTAATTCATTTTATTTTATCTTCTTTTCAAATGTTTAACTGATCCTCTTTACTCAAAAACGAAAACAACCATTGGATGTCTTAACACAACTGATTCTCCGTTAAATTTTTGCAATCAAAGGGAATTGAATGGAAACCCGTTTACAGGGAGATCCTCACAGCTTTTTCAGTATAATTTAATCTTCTCTAATATTTTAAAAACCCATTAGATTTTTAGATTTTCAGATTCTGCGGTGTCTGAGGGGGGGGGGGGGGTTGGCGAGCGTAGCTTGCAGGGGGCAGAGCCCCCTAGTATTAGTATAATTCTATAACGCATAGCAACATTTGCTACAATATTATAAAACTACCATTTATCAAAACACCAGGTTCCTAAAGCCAAATTTAATACGTATGGAGCATTTGTAATTGGAGTAAGTAGAGTTATGTTATTAATTAACATTTTTAATTAATAACAACTTATTTAATTACAGACAATTTTCATTAAAACTCATTAATTTGCTTTAAAAATGCATGGATTATTATGTGTGCAAAATTTCCTTACAATTGAGTAAAAAATGAAAACTAGAAAACAGGAATTCTGCTTTTTTCGAATTTAGTATCGCCCCCGATGAAAAAAAAGAAATACATATATATATATATATAGACAGTACAAAACATGTTTCAGTTTTAAGGCTTAAAACACACCACGCTTTTATTTTATATGAAATGACGTCATCCGCATCCGCTGAAGAATTCCACATTTACGATCCAGTCTTAAACAACATCTACAAAAAAGTATGCATATGACGTCACTATCGCAGAATCGAGGCTAACGAAAAAGAAAAGCTACCGCGGTGCATTCTACGTATCTTTTTTTACAAACCGCTGAAGTCACGTGATGCTCGAATGCACCAATGGAGGTGTACGAAAAGAGCATCATGTCACTCTAGCGGGGTATAAAAAAGACACTTGCGATGTACCGCGGTAGCCTGTCTTTTTCGTTAGCCTCATGCAGAATAATACACAAACCCAGCAAAAAGCAAAGTCGTCATTCAAGAAACTCGACAAAAAAATCGGCTATTTAATGATTTATATGCCTTAATTTGTTTGTAACATTAATATCGATACTTAAAATTAAATATATTTTATAATAGCTCCACGTTTTATCAGATTTCATTCCTTTATACTTTTTTCAAATTAGCACGTATTTCAATTACATTTTTCTTTAGTTATTATGGAAACGTGGCAACAAAAATAGCTTATAATCTACTGTTTTCCAAGTATTTTTCCTTTACTTTCTACAGAAAGGAAGCTCCTCAGTTGCCACTATTAGAGATATGGTGTTAAAAACTACAAAAAAATTAATATCTCAAAAATAAATTGAGATGCAGTTTTCAAACAAATTGCATTTAATAGTACTTTTTTTTCCTATAAGAAAGTGTAAAATTTGAAAATGTGCGATGCTTAGAAGTTAAAAAATTGCAGTAGATATTATGAGTATTTAACCGTACAATGATAAATCTCCGTCGTTTTACGGCTGGCTTACGTACCGGAACATAATTTTTGATGGACGACACTTTAATTGCCTTAAAGAAATAGCATATCGGGCGCTAAAAAATGTCTTGAGCGCCCACTGATCCCTTCTTAAATGATGATTTATTCATTCAGTATTTAAGGAAAATCAGAGTTATATTTATCCATCCAATTTTACTTTGTGATGTTGCGATGTTGTATTATTTCATTTTTCGTGCACCAGTTTCATTCAATAAAATAATCTTCGAAATGTTTCTTCAAAGAATTTTCAATTCGAATGAAAGTTGCTAAGTTTACTTAAAGAAGACGGAGAAAAATCAGTACAACATTTTATCTGGATTAAAAGGGTTTTCAAAAAAATGTTCCCTTTCGATAAATTACTTTAGCCTGTGAAATCTCCTCATGTCAAAATTTTTCACGGAAAAAAAGGGAAAAAGATTTGATTTCAAAGAAGATTGGATAAAATTATTCTAATATGTAACATAAGAATTTTTATAAGAATAATTTTAAATGGGCTTACGTATTTTATTTTCTATTTTAGTGAATATGAAAGCAAAGATGTTATGTCGTTCACAAAAGCGATGCAATCACAAAATTATCAACATACGATTAAGAAGTGCATTACCGAATTTCCGGCCTACAAGCCTCGGGAAAAATAAAACTGTTTCAGTGCAGAAATGTTATTTAGTACCTTTTTCTTACTTGTTCGTTATTTTACTTGATTTATTAAATGAAATTTCTGGATATAAACAGAGTTGTTTTAGCTGAGTGTTATACGCCGAAAATTTCGGTAGATAAAAAGTATATTTGTAGAAATAAAGAGAAACGTAAAAAAAAAAAAAAAAAAAAAAAAAAAAAAATTGCATGACAAAATATTTTACAAACTAATAAAAAGATTTTGAAAAATAAAATGGAATTTGTTAAAAAAAATAATAATAATAATAGTTTTCGATACTGAAATATTTAGCTTTTCTTTAAATCATTCTTTATTTATGACACTTTGGATTTCAATCTATTAGGAAGATCCCGAATATAGTAGTTTATATATTATTTTTAGGGTTTCCTACTTAAAAGTAGAAACGGAACCATTATAAGATCACTCTTGTGCCTGTCTGTCCGTCTGTCACAGTCATTTTACTCGTAAACTATGGACTATTAATAAGGACCATAAGGATAATAAGAACTATTGACCCACATATTTACAAATTATTAACCATTCACAAATATATTTAGGAAAAATGTAGAGGGGCTAATCAAGCTACTTGAAAAAAATATATTTTCTTTGTATATCGTGTGGGTTAAGATGTGAAAGCTTTTGTAACGCTGAACTCAAAAATGCATTTCTTTAAATTTTAGGTATTATAGTTGCAGAGATATCGCCGAAAATGTAGGGCGAAAATATGTCCCCCCATCTATTTCCGAATCTACTGAAACTAAAATTATGAAAAAATTAGAGGTAAAAGACGTTAACTTAAACCTTGCAAGAATATTATAGCGATTACCCTATGTCACATAGTTTTTGAGAAAAGCGCATTTTTTTGTTACACACAAATTTCAATTTGCGGGCATTCAGGAAAGGCGTTGAAGAACGCTGATGGTTCCTTTCGTAGCAGAAGTATAAAAGCATTGTTCATAATCATAGATAGTCGATAATTAGCCGGGATATTAACCCTTAAAGACACATACGGTTTGGAAATACATAATGACAGGGAAAGCGTACTCTATGTACCATCGGCTTTTAAAGCGTTAGATAACGACTTTTAATGATACATTTTTGTTATACAATGCCCAGTAGCAGTATAAAAGCAATAAATGTCAAATTGTTAAAAAAGACTGATTGAATTAGAATTAATCACATAAATACTATGGGATTCGCGACTAGTTTGTATTGGGTGGATATCTCTATTACGTCTCTCGTGTCTTTAAAACTTAATTAAAAACCTACCTGGAAAAACGCGGCACGGACCAAGGCGGCGTTGTAAATTTGCGACCTCCTTTCGAAGCGCACTTAGGACAATGCCAAGTTTAAACTTTGAACAAGGGTTTTGTTTTAGATATACTGTAAAAAAAAATATATATATATTATTACTACGCTGAATTTAGTTTTATGAAATTCCAAATGAAGTTAAAATATGCACTACTTTTATTGACAATACCGAATTAAGTTCATCATAATCCGATTGGGATAAAATTAAAAGAAGAGTTATACAGAATAGCAATATTTGGTATCATTTAGGCTTTATATCTTTTTGAGCTTTTATGGTATACCCATTCCTACTTTCCTAGTACATACAGTTATACCCAACCCTATGTAGTATAGTTTTTTACAAAGTCTTATTATTCTTTTAGCAACGATTTTTTTTAAATAATACAGTTAATAATTCACATAGTTATTGTACGGAATCCTCAGAGCACTAGTAATACTCGCACTTGACCGTTTATATTATATTATGTTATGCTATATTATATATTATTATTTTATGACCGATCTAAAGTCCAAAGGGGCAACTTTATGATACAAGTTTTAATTCATTTTTGCTCCGAAAGGCTTGAAATTGGCAGGTGTTGTTATTTAGAAACTATGGGATCGAAACAAGTTTTCCATTTTTTGATAAATGCGAAAGATGTTTCAGAAAATACTGTCAGAACATTTATTAAATTATTAATCTCTCAGAACATTTATTAAATATTCCAAATTTTAAGAGGGGTGAAAATGCGCGAAATAACCCTGCTAAAAACGTTCTAAATTGCAATTTCTACGCAATCTCAGGAACTGTCAAACCAATTTCAAATGTAAGAGTCGAAAATTGATGGTGACAGCCCTTGCTCCAATATAGCTATATTTCATGTCGGTGTCACTACCATCTGAGGGTTGCATGAGCCAAAAACGTTCTAAATTTTGATGTTTGTGATATTGCGATTTGAAATTTGGCATGTTAATTACTTATAAGATTTAAATGATCTCTATGAACACTTTCTAAAAAATCTGAAATTTAAAAAGTGTGAAAATTCGCTAAAAGCGTTCTAAAAACTTTCTAAATTGTGATTTCTACACAACAGGGAATATCGAACAGAAAAGTAAATTGATGGTTACAGTCCCTGTTCCAACATGGGCTATATTTTATGTTGGTGTCACTACCACAAGGGGGTTGCAGGCGCAAAGGAAGTTCTAAATTCTGTTTTTTGTGATACTTGGGGGTCTAGCATTCTGAAAATTGTCTTGGTAATTACTTAAAAGATGCAAATGTTTCTAAGAACCGTCGAAAGAAAATTTCAATTTAAAAGGACGAAGTGAGCGAAAAGCGTTATAAAGACGTTCTAAATTACGATTTTTAATCAATCTTATGAAATACCAAACCGATTAAAAAATATTGTTGCAAATTTCTGGTGATAAAACCTGCTCAAACGTAATCTATAATTTATGTCGGTGCCACTACCAATAGAGGTTTGCAGAAGCAAAAAACGCTCCAAATTGAGATTTCTGTGCTACTGAAGAGGCTAGAAACTGGAAATATGGCATCGTAGTTACTCATAAAATATAAATGCCTTCTAAGAACAGTCGAAAACAAATTCGAAATTTAAAAGGGGAGAAGCAAAGGGAAGGAGTGAAAAGCGTCCTAAAAAGTCTATTTCTATGTATAGTTCAAAACGATTTCTATGTAATCTCAAAAAATAATGCACCGATTCCAAAAGTAATGATTACGAATCAATGGTGATAGTTTCTGATCCTACACAGACTATATTTTATGCAAGTGTAACTACCACCTCGGCTGGCAGGAACAATAAACGTTCTAAAAAGGCCTTTAAAAACATTCTAAATTACGTTTTCTATGGAATATTAGGAAACAGAATTAGGAGGTGGTAGACCTAGACAAAAAACTTGGAATGTGACATGTTGGTTAATTTTAAGATGTAAATGTGTACTAACAACGGTTGCTAACAAATTGAAAACTTCAAATAAATTCTGAAATGAAAGGATGAAATAAGCATAAAAGCTTCATAAAACTTTCAAAATTATCATTTATTTAGAATTAGTTTTGGTTCTCCTTATTAATTTAAGTCTCATCTCCGACTAATGTAATGTAATAATGGACTTTAGTCAAACTGTGGCTAAATTAGTATTTTTTGAATTATTTCTAAAAGTATAATTTCTTCTAATAAAAATTAGACGTACAAATATTGCTATATTTAAATCCCCAGATGTTTTCGGCAACTATTAAAAGCAATTAAATAAGAAAAGAAAGAACTTGTTACTAAACGCAGAACACTTTAATAAGGCATTTTACGAACTATTTTACTTCCTTATTCTAATGACTGACATTGCACCACTAATATGTAACTCAAAGAAACATCTGAACACTTTTGACTTTTTCCAGACGTCTTTAATTCATTATATATTTTTTCCATAGTGGGAATATGTTTCTAGCAGCTTATGTTTTACTCGCTTATTAATCATGTAGCCTCTCTATTAACACAGAGTTTCTTATGCTCCAATAATATGTTTAATTATAAGTATTTAAACTTAAATTTGGATCTTTCTTTACCACCATAACACAACACTAAATCAAATTATATTACAGCTTACCATGGATATATTTAAGTTCACAAGGGTTTATTAAAAGGATAAATAATGCTTCACAAAAATAAAATAAAATAGTTTCTTCAAGTAGCATTTGGATAATTCCTCGCCTAGCCACACCGATGCTGTTTGACGAGTCATCGCGATATTGATGAATTCAAGGTAAGCGGCTTTACTTATTTCTATTGTAAAAAGCAGCATAGCCACAAGGAGATTTATTTTTCTATTTGTTTAAATATGAGACAGCGAACTCCTGCTACCGAGAATGAAGTGTTTTGGCTTAACACGCCACTTAAAACTCCAAAAGAATAGATTAATGAGACAGATGTAGTGCTCATGTTTAGCGAAAAAGAAGAAAAATTTTATATAGTGACTTACATTATAAATACTAAAAGTATGTTTTTTTTTCTGAATAAAAAAAAAAAAGATGCTGCATTGAATAATAAAAAAATGGATATTATTCTACCAGAAATTAAAAAGGTGAATGAAAAAGAAACATTGAATATTTATGAAATGAACATTTAAATAATTAATTAATGAACAATTTGTTGGTTGTGAATAATACTAATAAAAAAGAAATCGTTCATTTTACAGTAAATAAATAAATAAAAAGGAAATAGGTTCGTCGCATAAACAAATAAAAATAAACATGTCTGGAATAAAAGAAATCCAAATAGTCGAAAAATTAAATACGACAAACTATTCAAATTGGAAGTTTCGCGCAGAAATGATTTTAATAAAAGAAGAATTGTTTGATGTAATAACACAAAATCCCCCAGATCCGATTACGACGGACTGGACGAAGAGGGACCGTAAAGCAAGTGCAATTATCAACTTGAGTATCGAAGACTCACAAATCGTGCATGTTAAGCACTTAAACACTGACAGAGAAACCTGGCAAGCTTTAAAAACAATCCATGAAAGGGCCAATCTCTCAAGCAAGTTATATTTGCTGAGAAAGTTATACGGAGCAAAACTCCCACAAAATGGTAATCTAATAAAACATATCACACATAATTTAGAACTCGTTGATAAACTTTCAGTTATAGGCGTAACCATTAACGACTCGTACATTTCAGCTCTGTTACTTTGTTCATTACCACCTAGCTAAATACTTTGATTATAGCCCTCGAGGCCCGTCCAGAAAATGAAATTAATTCAGAGTTTATTAAAGGAAAACTCACTGATGAATATACAAGACGTTTAGAAAACACAGATCAGAGCGAGAATTCCACAAAAGCGTTTAAAACGCATAAAAAGTATCCGAATTAACACTACAATAAAAGGGGAAAACAGTATACATACTGTAAATTAAAAAAACATACATATATGGAGTGCTGGCATCTTAAGAACAGAAACATTTACTCGCCGTCACAAAAACAACAGCCCCACAAACCCGAGTATTACACTTCATCGTTATGTTATGTAAAACAAAAACCGTGAAACAGAAACAATTCGGATTAACAAAACACAGGGCAATTCAGGAAAAGGCAGCGACGCAGCTTTTTTAGTCCAGAAACCAGGAAAACAAACCTGGATAATCGACTCAGGTTCATCGACACACATTCTAAACAGTAAAGATGCATTCACTAAGTTTAACGACACTGAAAAGACGACAGTCATCATTGTCAATGGCAAAACGCTGAATTCACATGGACCAAGTGAAACAATATTTAAAACAAAAACATCCGATGGAGGAATAAACACAATCACATTAAAAGAGGTATTATATGTACCAGAATTAGAATCGAACCTGTTATCGGTAAGTAAAGCAACACAGAATGGCTATAAATTAATTTTCGATAAAGAAAAATGCATGTTATCCCGAAACGGGAATATTTATCTTGAAGCAAGAATGAAAAATAATTTATATCAAGTCGAATTATTAGAAAGCGCTAAAACAAATAAAGTAAACATCACATATCAATGTAAAAATAAAAATTGCATAGAAGTTTGGCACAGACGGCTTGGCTATCGTAACTATAATGCGATAAAAGAATTAATAAATAAAAACTTAGCAGAAGGTATAAAAATAAATAACTATAATCATAATGCATTGTGTGAAATATGTATCCAAACTAAAATAAGTGATGCCCCATATCCGAAATCAACAAACAGACCCAAAACAGGCAAAGTGCTTGATGTGATACACATGGACGTGTGCCTATGCACATCTATTGGTACACCCACTATCAGCGGAAAAACAATGTTCGTCACTTTTATAGACGACTATTCAAGGATCACAGTGATTTACTTGCTTTCGCATAAAAATGAAGTTCTCGATAAGTTAAAAGACTATGTAGCCATGGTGAAAACCCAATTCGGCAGATTCCCTAAAGCTATTAGATCCGATAATGGAGGGGAATATTTAGGTAAACAAACGGAAGAATACTTAAGGGCAAGAGGTATCCAACACCAGTTTACGGTACCATTTTGTCCGAGCCAAAACGGCGTAGTTGAAAGAAAGAATAAGTCATTATTAGATATGACTAGGTGTCTACTCACCGAAGCAGGCTTACCTCAAAAATTCTGGGGAGAAGCCATAAATACTGCCAATCACCTGCAGAATAGGCTACCAACCAAAATAACAAACAAAACACAAGTCCGAAATTTGGTTCAACCGAAAACCTACCTTACACTACCTGCGAACATTTGGCTGTAAAGCTTATGCATATATACAGAAACACCAGCGAAACAAATTAGATGATAGAGCGCAGGAAGGAATACTTGTGGGGTATGACAACAAATCAAAGGGTTACCGTATATTCACAAAAGAAAACAAAATAATAATAGCGAGAACAATTAAATTTATAGAAAATAGTGTAAACAACTTAAAAGAAATCGAAGAGGTAGAAAACTCAGACAATGACAACAATTACATTCAAACAGATTTAAGTAACTCGGACAAAGAACCAACCGCATCCAAACAACCCTACGTAGAACCGAGAAGTTCTCAGAGGTCAAATAGAGGAGTACCACCCGACACATACGTCTGTTACGTAAAAACAAATGGCACATTCAAACCAACCGACTTTAATGACATAACATACATGAACAACCCAGTAGAAAAAGAAAATTGGCGCAAAGCCACTCAACAAAAAATCAACGCATTAAAGAAAAATAAAACTTGGGACTTAGTTGATCTCCCACCAAATAGGAAAATTATTGGTTGTAAGTGGATTTTTAAGAGAAAATTAAATAATTTAGGAAATGTACAAAAATACAACGCCCGTTTAGTAGCGAAAGGATATAATCAGAAGTACGGCGAAGATTATGATGAAACCTTCGCACCCGTAGTTTCACACACAACAATCCGCACATTTTTAGCCTCAGCGGCATATAAAAATCTTACCGTTCAACACATCGACATTGACACTGTATTTTTTCACTGCGAAATAGAAGAAGAAATTTTCATGAAACAACTAGAGGGTTTTATAGAAAAAAAATTGAGAAAACAAAGTGTGTAAACTGAATAAAACTATCTACGGCTTAAAGCAGGCAGCTAGAACCTGGCACAAAAAGATCTCAGAATCATTAAAACACATGAATTTTGTGCAAAGCACTGCTGATTCATGTTTGTTTACTAGAAAAGAAGAGGAATTTTTCACTTATATCATCGTCTACGTTGACGATATTTTAATTGCGAGTAAAAGTGAAATAATTAAAGATGTAATAAACAATTTCAAAATGAGTACGGAGTAAAGGACTTAGGCGAAATAAGTCAGTACCTAGGAACCAATATAATCAAAACCAATGATGGTTACAAATTAAAACAAAAGTCAAAAATAGAAGATTTGGTTAGAAAGTTAAATTTAACAGACGCAAGACCTATTGGTACACCGATGGAAGTAGGTTTCTTTAAATTAGAAGAGAGTGACAATTTACTTCCGAACTATACGAAGTTTAGGCAAGCGATCGGTTCGGTTTTGTAGATCGCCACAGTCACTCGACCCAACATTATGGCACCAGTAAATATACTTAGTGGTAGAAGTGCAACACCACGCGAAAAGGAGTGGAAAGCGGCAAAAAGAATTATTATTTATCTCAACTGCACAAAAGACCTACGCCTAACGATAAGTAAAAATAAACCACTAACACTTATCGCGTATGCGGATGCTGACTAAACTGGGGACACTAAAAATAGAAAATCAACCACCGGTAATATTTCTTTTTCTGAGTAATAATCCCATTCAATGGGCTACAAAATTACAATCAAGTATTGCATATTCTTTCTCTGAAGCGGAATATGTTTTTAGCAGCAACCGCAGGACAAGAAATTTTATGGATATTAAAACTGCTAGAAGATCTTAAGTTGCATCAAGTAAAACCTATTTTACTTTACCATGACAACCAAAGCAGTATAAAGATGATAGAAAACGAAAAAATTTCGAAGCAGACAAAGCACATTGATATCCGCATTCACGCCATAAAACAATTAAAGGAAGATAAAATTATGGAATTAAAATATTGTACCACGCAATACATGATTGCTGACTGCTTGACGAAGCCAACACACAAACCTCAACTTCTGTGTCACATCAAGACTATGAACTTGTTACCTTCTCCATCTGAGGAGATTAAGGAGTGGCGTTAAATTTGATTCCCCAGATGTTTTCGGCAACTACTAAAAGCAATTAAATAAGAAAAGAAAGAACTTGTTACTAAACGCAGAACACTTTAATAAGGCAATTTACGAACTATTTTACTTCCTAGTTCTAATGACTGACATTGCACCACTAATATGTAACTCAAAGAAACATCTGAACACTTTTGACTTTTGCCAGACGTCTTTAATTGGTTATATATTTTTTCCATGCTGGGAATATGTTTCTAGCAGCTTATGTTTTACTCACTTATTAATCATGTAGCCTCTCTATTAACACGGAGTTTCTTATGCTCCAATAATAAGTTTAATTATAAGTATTTAAACTTAAATTTGGACCTTTCTTTACCATCATAACACAACACTAAATCAAATTATATTACAGCTTACCATGGATATGTTTAAGTTCACAAGAGTTTATTAAAAACATAAATAATGCTTCACAAAAATAAAATAAAATAGTTTCTTCAAGAAGCACTTGGATAATACCTCGCCTCGCCATACCGATGCTGTTTGACGAGTCATCGCGATATTGATGAATTCAAGGTAAGCGACTTTACTTATTTCCAATGTAAAAAGCAGCATAGCCACAAAGAGATTTATTTTTTTATTTGTTTAAATATGAGCCAGCGAACTCCTTCTACCGAGAATGGAGTGTTTTGGCTTAACACGCCACTTAAAATTCCAACAAATATCACTTGGCATACTTCAGGGCCGCGGGTTTGCTAATAAGGTTGTAATTTACCTTTCGTAAATTTACAGATAAATCCTTCATATATTTTCTTTCATAATTCTATGAAGATTTAAGAAAAAGAACAATATTTTTTCCACTCTCATAAAATCTGGGGTACTAAAATATGTCATAAAATCATGATTTACCATTTGAAAAATCAAAATTTCTACAATTTTATTATGTAGGCAACAACTTTTTGAAAATCTGCATTCAAATTCATAAAGAAGACAAAATTGACTGTTGAAGAGTACCTCTCGCATTTTTCTGTGATAATTTGATGATAAAATAATATGTGGGTCCTTTTTTTAAGCAAACTATACATATGCATTTAAACATTTTGTCTATACACTGTTAAAAAAATTGCTGTAAAATTACGGGCAAAGGCCGCAGCAGAGAATGCAGTCATACGCACTAAAAAAATCCATATCCAATTACCAATCCGTATTTTTGCTAACAGATTGGCTAGAACTGTAAAAATATGTGGATTGCCCTTAATTTTCTAAATATGTATGGGATAAGGCCGCTTATTTAATGAACCGCTTATTTATCAGACCGTTTTTCATCAAGGGAGGCTGTTGCCAGTGAAAGTTGAAGGGGAAACGCTTCTAAATTTAGTTTTTTCTGAGAGTGTATTTTCAATAAATGCATATGAATGCGCAAATGTTTTGAAACTGAATTATAAGTGCACATTATAGTTTTTCTCGCATTAAATTTATGCTTTAGTATTCACATAAAATTGCAGTAAATTATTAAAATCTTTCACTAATAAAATTTTCAATAATACTAGCATTTATTATTATCATTATTACCTTTAAAATCATTTTTATCATTATAACCTTTAAAATCATTTTTATCATTACGAGAACACTATTTTAAAAAGTTATTTCTATCCATTGAGATTAAATATTCTATAAATTTACATACTAAACTCGAAATATTTTCTTTCACACCATAATGAAACAAAAGTTTGTATGATATTGCATGCAAGTTTGTCGTAAATACCTTGTCGTAAAAACACTAATATAAGTATACTGTTTACTTAATAGGTTTTGTTTCTTTCATATTAAAAGTAGTTGTTTGTTCAAAACACTAATAAAATAACATTTCTCTGGAACAGAGAAATAGTGACATTTTAATATTATATGAATAAATATTTTTGAAGATAAAAGTATAGATAATATGAAAAAAATCATTCTTTTATTTTATAATTATATTCATATGTTTATGGTTAAGTTACACCATATATTTTGTGTGCAAACAAAATCATATCCTATAAAAAAAATAGAAATGTAATACTGAATTTTCATTAACCCCTTGAGGGGCGTTGGGATAAATTATATTCCTCCTAACTTAAACAACATTCTCACCAGAAAATTTTAACTAAATTTTATATTTTTAACTTTGGAGGAAAATCATTGAAAATTGCTTTTCCTTATTTAAAAATAAAATTTTTCGATTATTCCGGTGAGAACTCAGTATTTAGAGACATTTTTTGCTTGCACTTCAAGGGGTTTAAAAGAGATAAAGATTTATAGTCGGCTATAAAAATTGCTTTTAGATGTATAACATTATATTTAGAATTATATTTTTAATTTATTTTTCTGGAAAAAATTTCTTTCACTGGTAACTTCATAGGGGCTCAACAGCTCTTCGCTAAAATTGATGATGCATCAGATAGATGCCACAGGTAATTTCTAGATTTTTGTCACTTTACACTTAATTCTGTTTTTATGCAACCACGTGTTTAAAGATTAGCTTTGTAGAATTGGATACCACAATGAATTTTGTAATAGTAATCTTCATCTTTTCTAATCACATATTTCTGTGATTAAATAATTTGACAATTACTATTAAAATATAGTGTTATTCATTGACCGTAAGCCGGATGCCAGAACCCGATTAATCGCATAAAAACTGGATTATGTGTAATTACGGTCTTGTTTTTGCTTTCTTTGGTTTTCAACCAATTTATAAAATGAAATTAACCAACTAAAGAACGTCTATTGAACGTCCTTTTTTTTCGATTTCTTTTTTTTTTTCCCTCTTTGCTCCGAACATTTAAAAAACTTGCTACACGCAACATTAATGGCGATGCTTCCACGTTGCTTAAGTTTTGAGTTTACCATGACAGTGTGCTGCCATTTTTTCATGATTTATCGTTTGTTGGCTTATTTTTAGGAAAACTGTTGAGAAACCACTGCTCCAGCGCCGAATGTTGATAAAAAAAATAAACATGGCACATGCTCATAGGACCATTTGCGGCAAAGTTAGTTGGCGTGTATCTTTATTTTTTTTTTTTTTTTTTTTTTTTACTCCAACTGTAGAAGTTTACTCCACTGAATAAATATACAGATTGGCGGCCTCGGCCGAGACGTCCCTGGTTCGAATCCTTGCCCGGACATTTTTCACCCACTTGGAAATTTAAAACCGTTATGATTTATTTACAAATTCAATAATTGTCTTAAAAAATTAATCTAATATTATTACACATGCAGCGTTTGCTGCAATTTCAAAAATAACCTTCGATTTACTCTGTTGAGGTGATTCAGATTAGTGATGGGCGATTCTCGAGAATTCGACAATCGAGAAAAATCGTCATCGTAAAAAATCACAATCGATACAGCCATCGATTAATTCATAGAATCTACAATCGAGATGTTTTACAATCGATTATAACGAGAAAAGCTAAAAACAGTTATTGGAAAACTTAGCTATTATTCTGGCCGACAATTTCATAGTAGTGATAGGGCTTAGTGATGGGCGATTCTCGAAAATTTACCAATCGAAAAAAATCGTTATCGTAAAATACATAATCGATACAGTCATCGATTACTTTCGAGAATCTACAAAGGAGATGTTCTAGAATCGATTATTGAAATCATTGTTTATACATATATATAAGGCAGATTTTATTAAATATAGGGTAACTGAAAACAGATGGAATAAAAAAACAACAAACCAAAGGGAAATTATAAAGGAGCCATAAGACTGGAAAAGTCTTGTAAGGGTGCCCCCTGGTTGAAAAAAGCTGAAAAAACGCGAGTAGCTATGAAGCGGTAAGGGGAGTTTAAGTATCAAAAATTAGAATTTTTCGGCAATTAGCACCAAAATGGTCAAAGAAATAAGAATCAAAAGCACCCCCTAGTAGCAGAAATATGAACTAAAGGATGATAAAAGGGATCAAAAATTTTTATTGATTTTTCTACGTCATTTGAGATTGGATCTTTAATTTCCCCATTTTTATAAAGTCTTCGACTGGAATACATTAAACGAACTCCCGCGGGGAGCAAAGTAGGAGGGAGGGGCAAGGAAAGTGCATAATATGAATTAGTGGTCACAGGACTTTCCAACGATATGGCACATGAGGGGTGTCGGCTAAATTTAGTAAAGTGCCCCCGCTCGGGGGCAAAGTAAGGGGAGGGGCGCGGGCGATATATAAAATGAAATAGTAGTCACAGAGCTTTCCAATGATATATCACATGAGGGGTGTCAGCAAAAGATAGAAAAGAGTCCCAACTCCCAGCATTCCAATTATCCTGCCCCCGCCCCCGAAATATACCCTGCCCATCCTTCTCTTTGAAATTTTCATATATTAAAAATTATTTATTG
Organism: Maratus speciosus; assembly: GCA_963932465.1. Lineage (NCBI taxonomy): Eukaryota > Metazoa > Arthropoda > Arachnida > Araneae > Salticidae > Maratus > Maratus speciosus. The sequence continues at coordinate 32,368,523 of OZ010790.1, read as the reverse complement.
GAGGGCTCCGTAAAAAAAAATCCGATCTAAAATGTTTAAAAACGCTACGATTTCAAAAAAGTTCGAAAAGTGCCTCTCTCGGGGCGCCAAACTAAGGAAGGAAGAAGAAAGGTTCATAATATGAAAGAGTAACTTTGCGATGATAACCGAAAACTTTCCGATGATAGATCAAATGACTGGTCCAAAAAAAGTTTGAAATCTACCCCTCCCACGTGGGTTCCCTCTTTTATCCTAGAATATACCCGGAAATCACGCAGCCCCACTTTTAAAATTTTATATTTAATAAATAATATTTATCGGAGAGCTCCATTAAAAAACCTCATTTAATGATATTTATTGTAGAAATCTCTACAATAAAAAAAAGGTCACTCCCGCACCGCTCCCCCCCCCCCCCCCGAACCCCTTCCGGAATTCAACTCTGGGAGGAGAAAGGTTCATAATATGAAAGAGTGGTGAAAGGACTTTCCGATGATATGTCAAGGAGAGGTTTGGTAAAAGTTTGAAAATTACCCGCCCCCCCCCTTCCCTTTGTGCACTCTCGCGCACCCCAGAATTCACTCACCTTCCTCTTTGAACTTTTTATATTTAATAAATAGTTTTTATCTGAGTCTCCAGGTATGGGGCAGCTTGGCAGAGCTAAAATAAGAGAAACATTGAAAATTCGGGGCAAAATGACAATAAATTTAACAGTAAAGTTTGAAACTAGGACTATACAGAACTGAATACATAAACCACTATGCTTCATAACCCACATCGGTTAATAGCAATAGAATGATAAGTGCCAGTTAAACTGATGGCATTGAGTTCACAGGTTATTAACACTAACTGTATATTATACTCTTATTTCAAAGAATAATGTCCCTCAAAAAATAAATGAAGGGAAATATCCCCTCGTTTGCCCCTTTTATACTTAACCAATGAACCTCCAAATCTAATCAGGGAAACTCCTTAACTATAATAAATCAGTATATCAAATTTGAAGCAAATCAGATAATTCTGCATGAAAAAAAGAAACATATCGCTAAATTAAGGGTGGTCTAACCCCTTTAACCCTTTTATACTTAACTAATGAACCTCCAAATCTAATCAGGAAAGCTCCTTATCAGAACAAACATGGAAAAAAAATTAAAGTAAATTGAATAATTCTCCATGAAAATCCATTTATCTAAATTAAGGGGAGGGGACTTGCCCCCTTTTCGCCCTTGTATACTTAACCCTCATAGCATGCATGGTCACAGTGACGTCATTGTGTCGTCACTGTAAGTCACTGTGGTCACGTCACAACTGTGACCAAAATGCCACCACTTAGCGACGTCACATTGTGACTGATATGTGAACTTCTTAGAAAACTTTTAAAAATTACAAAAATTCTTCAAAACACGTTATTTACCGTAAAAAATATTTTTCTGGCAATTTAAAAAAATTGTGACGTCATTGTTATGACACTACATGTAACGTACGTCTCATTATGTGACAAAAAACCCTACCATATTGTAAACTCACAGTGTGACAAAACATATGTTAAGATTAAAACTTCCCACTTTAAACAATAAAAATAATTCAGTGTTTGTTCCCGGCTAATATTCCACAACAAAATTAAAAACTTCATCAAAAATTGTACATAAATAAAACACAAATATAATAGACATGTAATCGAACTACTCGCTTAGACTATTAAAACTATTTGAATTAAAAAAACTGTTGTAAATAGTAAAATATTTGGTCAATTTTTGCGACTATTAGCTCTTGGAATGTTGCTAATATGAAAGTATCGCTATTGAATTTTAAAACTTTATTTGAATACATAATTGATATTTTTCTTATAGAAATGTTTTTTTGGGGTTATTAGTGGTCAATATAGAAAAATGTATTAACTGTAGAGATTTCAATAATAAGAAAATGTTTTTATCCTGTATTCTATAATCCGGGAAATTGGTTTGTTATCTATAAATTATTCTTATCAGCGGAAATGGCAGAAATTAATATACAGGTGGAGAAAGCAAAGATTTGTTTGTGTGTGGGCATGGGAAGGAACGGAGTTTTGCAATAAAGCAATGCTTTATTATATAAATAAAAACACTTGCATATTTTCAGTAATAAATTTTTCTGCTAGTGTTTAGTTATTTTTAGTAGTAATTCTTAAAAAATAAATTTGGCTACTTGTGTCACACTTTTTAAATAAATTTAACTTTTTCCGAATATAAAATAAAATATACAAAATATATGCAAAACACGTGGCGTAATTAATTATTCATATTTATTTATATTTTTTTCGTTTCTGGAAATTTATTTTGAAAAATACTGTTATCTTACAAGATGTTTTATTCTACAGGAAATTAAAATAGAAAAAAAATGACAATTGCCTGATCCACCCCAACTCCCCCACTAAAAACATTATTTCTCCAGTTATTTTATTTTTTTTTATGTTGCATTTACTACCTATAATATAAACTTCAATTTTCTATTTTCAAAAGACCTTGCACTATTGCATATTAAAATGAATTTTAAATACTCTAAAAATTTGAACATTCTTTAATTTGTTACACTCCCAATATTAGTTTAATTATTGTCATATTCGACAGTAGCTTTACAAAACTTAAAACTTGAACTATTTTGAAACACATAAAAAAAAAGTTAAATGCATCAAAAAATTCTAGAAACGAGAAATTTTAATTGTAAGTATACTTTATGTCATATAAATGTATAAGAACGGAAAAGCCATCTGTTCTTGCCTTGATAAAAAAAAAAAAAAAAGCGCTAAAAACCGCAGACCAGACGATAAAAACTAGTAAAAACAACATATTGCTTTTTAATCTTTGGAACAGGCGGAAGGAGTTATTTGTTGGACAGTAGGTAGCGTTATGAACATGCAGTCTGTCAGATATAAACATTTAACCTAAAAAATTCATAGGAATAATCATTCCAAGATAATACTTTAGACAAAAATATCCGTCCGAGATATTTACACTAGCTTTGGTGTGGTTTAAACGATTCCCATCACTGCTATTGTATTTATTAAGGACATATTTTCTACTTCAAAAATTTGTTCTGCCTAAAACATGGATTACATCGGAATAAAGAACGGCGTTAAGGAAAAAAAAGGTATGAAGAAATATTTTATTCCAGAGTTTGCTTTTCTTTAAATTATAATGATTTTAGTATTTTCTTATAAACATT